>CM044108.1:12040653-12438811 GCA_024174645.1 Lemna minuta
TGATCAAAATTTTGGAAAGTTATCGACCTTAGATCCCATCATTTTGGAATGAGAGTACCTTGATAGAGATTCTTGACTAATGTGATCTTGTTGGAGAAAAATTAGAAATATATTTCTTGATTATTCCTTTTTTTAGAGAAAAGAGAGAAGGGAATGAAGAGGAATGATAGAAAGATGGAAGAGGGGGAAGAATGAGAAGGGATAATGAGAAATGGTAGGTGTATGTTGTGGAGAGGAAATAGAAGAGAGAAGGAGAGGGGAAAGTTGTGAATTGGTGTGTAGATGAGAGAAAATGATAGGGGGGATTCATGGAGGATAAGAGAGAAAGAGTAGGGGAACAACTAAACTTTAAAATTTTGAAAATTTCAAATTATGAGAAAGAGTTTCACAGGATCCATATAAATAGGTGACGAGAGAGAATTGTTCAACCCTTGAAGGTGAAGAGAATCTCTTCAAGGAGTGCCACATATTTATGAGAAATTTTGACCCTCTTAAAAGGATTCCTAAAAAATCTGCTTGTTAAGATATGAGGGTGCCATGTGGAGGGTTTTAATTGGTGGCAATTTTATGGGTGATTTGGGTATAGTAATTTGCCCTAAACTCATGGGTTGAGGTTGACTAGGTCAAAGGGGTTCCTAAATTTTACGAAAGTGATTTGACTTGGTCAAAGGCTCAAAATTAAAGGTTTTAGGTCAAGAGTAGGGTTTGGCCAAGTTAAGATAAATGTTTTTAGGATTCAAAGGATTAATGGGTGGCACCCCCATCTTCATGGGCTTTCTCCTCCTCATGTCTTCAAAGTCTTTTGATATATACACATCTTCCAATGATATATCGTTGAATTTATTGGTCAAGATGAGCATGTTATTTACTTAATGTTAATGACTCATAATCCTTAAATTTCTCCTTAAAATGTATTTTTTTGGTGCTTCCTTGGATGCCTCTTTTCTTTTGTTGAGGTGTCCCCACCAAAAGATATTTTGAAGAAAAATTTAAATTCTCTAGTTCTATTTTTAGGTGAGGTTTTTAGTTAAATATTTTTGTTCTCTTGTTATTTCTTAGCTGTGCATGCCCACATGGTGACACACACCAGCACCCACGGGCACCACACAGCGGATGGTTAGCACTTGCATGGTGCTTGCTTAAGGGGAGTTTAAGTTTGTGTACTTATTATAACCCAGTGGTATTAAAGCCTAATTTACTTAAATTTCTATAGTTGTGAATACCTTTGATTTTTTGAATTGGGACTTCAACTACGTGGTTTCTTTTTTTAGGTGATGTGTTGGCATGTGGAGCAACAGGTTAGAGCGAATTGGTGATTAAATATGGAATTTCCATTTCACTTAAACAAAGGGGGTGTGCTGCGACATTTCGTTGACATCATTTCATTTTATAACTGTGATAAATCTGAACCGTCCATTTGGGGAGTTATGATAGTCCATATTGAATGAGCTTGATGGAATCTCCCTGATGTGTAGTGCAATCTAAAGCTTCAGATCAAGATACAATGAATACAATTACAGGGTGATTCGTCTTCATGCAACAATGAGGAAAGATTAGGACCATCCACCAAAGATTTGAAAGCCATGACTTAAAGGCTTTGATTTGACTTAGTTTGTTTAATCCTAACCATTGATTGCATTTGAAGAGGCAATCTAACAATTAGGCCCAATTCCCCTTCTATCTACTCTCTCTCTCTCTCTCTCTCTCTCTCTCTCTCTCTCTCTCTTCGATGAAAGAGGCACTTTTGGAAACTCTTGATTGATCATTGTTCCATAAGTGTCCTAAAGTCAATTATGCATCTTCAAAGCATTTGAAATCAAGATTTAATAGAAAGAATCATGAGAATTGGTTGCTTGAATTGTGAATTTCTGCCAAGAACACATTGGAATGAAAGCCTTGATTGTGCAATTAATTGGATCATTTCTTGTGGTTGTGGTTTAGCTAAGTCTTATTTTTCTTTAATCTTTTATCATTAAGTGATAGATTTAGAGAATTTTAAGTTTAATTATCACTTTCTCTCTCTTCGTGAACCAATAAAAATTATATAGTAAGAGGAAATGTGACATAACCTTGATCCCCATCCCATCTAAGGAGATGAGCAAATAAACATGCCCTATTTTCCTATTTTAGCACTCTGTCTCCTCATTGAAAAAGGCATTTAAGGATAATATTAATCAATTTAGCTTGTGGATAGCTTTTCCTTAACTCTCTTGACAGAGTGTTCTACACTCATTTTTTTCATCTTTCGAACATTTACTACCAAGATTTCAATGAGACCATTTATTAGAATTTTCAACTTGAACCATGAATTTCTGCCAAGAACATAACGAGATGAAAAGTCTTGATTTGACTATTAATTGGGTAATTTTATGATGGCTTTTGGGTTAGTCTAGTCTTATTTCATTATTTAGTAATACATTATAATTTAGAACCCTAGATTAAGAGAATTTCTTCTATTTTGATCATTTTCTCTTTCTCTGCTCGTGATTTTCTCTCTCCTCCTTATTTTAATTTCTCCTCTGATTCGACTCCAATTTGCATCTTTAATATCAAAATCTTTAATGTTCGTAAATTTTGTTTATTCATCGTTTTTATTAATTTTCACCCCATTTTATTGTCCAAACTTGCCAAGTTCTAAAATATATCTAAGTTAATTCTAATTCTACATGAATTTCAATCCTTGTTCACGAATTATGCTTAAATTAGTCATCAATTAATTCAGTTTGGACTTACTTTGACTGTAATCATGTGTTTACAATGAGTGCACGGAACCAGCTCTTTAGTCGCTTAAACGTTGATTTTATTGATCCCTACTCTCTATCGACCCTTGCTTTTCATTGATTTTTTTGTTTGTTTTTTCCATCTCTCTTGTCATTTCTGCTCTATCTCTCACTAGGGAGTTCAAGCAGGCGGCAGTGCCGGAAGCATGGGACGTTCATGCTCTATGTACTTTTTCTCCCGTCTCTCTCCTCTGGCTTTTTTCTCTCCTTGTCTCCCCCTTCTTCCCGTTAGCATTTCTTCCTTCACTCCCCCCCTCTGGGTGATCGCGCTTTTTGCGGCAACGCTAAGCGTGGGGCATTTACTTCCAATAAAGTATTTTTCTTATTTTTCTCATATTTATTTCACCTCTGTTGACCAGTCAATGGAATGGTCCGAGACTCCCACACTGGACAGAGGACTAGATGTCAGTCCAACCTCTATCTCTCCCTCCCTCCCTCCTGCTCTCTCTCTCTCTCTCTCTCAACACAAAATCTAAGTGGCTTCAAATTCCTTCACAGGTCAACGTTCCTCATGCACTTCTTCCCACCGCAGGACATGGTGCGCACGTACGTACGTCAAAGTTTCAAATTTTCAACTGTATGCAAGTGCGCCATCTTACCTTATTGGAAGTCAAAATCTTCAACTGTGACTATTCCAATTACATCGCATGAATGCACATAACTCATAAAGAAAACCAAATACAAGAAAAATTAGAGCCGGTTGGTAGTCTTTATACTCATAGATTCTTAATGAGATCCTAGAAATCCTCTTCATTCAGGCGTGCTGAAGTTCCCTGCCTTCAGATTAAAGAAATGAGCTTCCAAGGCAAAAATAATCCATTTTTTGTGCTCTAAATCCTGTTTCTTGACTGAACGCATCAAAATATCTCCGCATTAGTCAATCATCAGGAATAAGATTGAGCATAACTTTCTCAAAAAAGAAGCTAATCTTCAAAAGAATCAAGTGACCCAAAACTTTGCCCCCATCAACCTCATTTTAGGCAACATCTGACACAATGCAAGAAAATGCAGCATCATTTGAGTCCCTTATTAAAGGAGATTTGCCCTCTTTAGAAACCTGATCATTCGGCAATAATAAGGCCATATAGATTCCACATAATCCAAGTAACTTTCCACAGCCCATATTCTAATTTGCTTCAATTTCTGCCTCCCAAGCTCCTTATAGTCCATGTTCTTGAGATCAACGATTGGCTGGCAGATACAAGAATAAACATAACTCTGTAATCTCCCATCCATGATGAATCTGTATGTCATCATACTGTAACTGGGCACATTCTCTAAGACTTTAATAGCTAGCTTGAAAGTGAAGACATAAAGAAAGCAAATTCCTTTTATAAGCTTGATATAGAGGGCAGTTATTAGCGGCCCAATAACCCATAATGGCATCAATTCCTTCGTAACTTCTAGCCCATAAACCACTCTGCTTATGAAGTACCATGGGACACTGCATTGAAGCAGGTAAATTAATCAGCACTAAATTTCCATTCAACAGAGCAAATGAACAGAAGAGCAAAGGTTCTTAAAACTTACAAGATCAGAAGTGGAATCTTCACAGTCGCATCCAGTCCCATAAACCAAAGAAGTGCACCCTTATAGGCACTCGTGGATTTCTCTTCTGAAGAGCTCTTGTCATCATTAATTTTATCAACGGAAACATTCAAATTTCTTGAATGTCTAGAGAGTGGCCACTTATTAAACAGATTTTCAGCTGGTTTACTGTCTCCCTTTGTAGAAACCGATGTATTTGATGTTAAATCAGAAGAAGATGTGAGAGTTTCTTCTCTTTCCTCTGGGACACATGAAGGAGAAACTGATTTCCTGATGGGCTTGGATGAAATGTCCGTTTCCGAAGCATCATCGGTCTGGCCATTGCCTTTGAATGAAGAGATCTTGAAAGGTTTCTGATTTACGATGTAGGGTTTGTTCCTGATAGTAATAATCAATGAATAAAAATATCAAACAGCATTAAATATGAACCCCCAGATGGAATGAAGACCATATAACAGATAAAGGAAATTCAAAAAATGAACAGCCAACAAGATGAGTGAAAATAATTTAGTTAGCTTTGTATGGGTTAAGGAATGTTTCATGCAAAAAACATCGTAGTCCTTGACTAAGCATGTTGTGGGCAAAGAGAGCATTATATAGAATAAGACAGATAGATAGATATAGAGAGAGAGAGTAAGAGGGATTATTAGAGTGAAAGAAGATGAAGAGACATGGGGGGAGGGGGGCAAGAGAGAGAGAGGGAGAGAGAGAGAGAGAGAGAACAAGATTAACGTGGATAAGGATGATGTATAGCACCAAACAAATACATATAATCTTCAAATTCCTACGTGAGTACAGAGAAGAGCTAATGAGATACTCTATGGAGGCCACTAGCTACTATATTCAAGTTGGACAAATAAATACGAATAATATTGAAAATATGTGAAAAATTGTAGCACAACCAAATTGCAATAATACTTTTTCTCTTAAGATGGATTTGGTATAAATTGAGTCCACGTTAGAGTATGACAGTTTGAGACATAGATCAAACCTGAAATTGGAATAATGCTTCAGAGAGGATAGCTTATCAGATCTTCCAACAAGATGGGAACTTATGCATCGATTGAATTTTTACCCGGATAAGGCATAACTTTTCTCCCGCGGCAAAGGCAGTAAAACCCTAATAACATGATACACCTACATTAAACTTTTACTTCATATCCATCCTTTGATTAAATTGATAATGAAGTTGTGAATAGACCAGAAAATTCATTGCCAAAATAATCCAGATGGAATTAATTATGTTGAATCACGTACCGGCGTTTGATGAGTTATCAAGGCCATTGATTTAGGGTTTTACTCCCATCACTCAAACCCACGAATTTCCGAAATTTCCCAATGAAAAAACTTCTTCGGGTGACAGACTACCTAAAAGGTTGGAAGAACAAAAGAATCAACATCAAATGAAAGGTGAATGAATATTGTAATTACCCGTCAAATACGAAAAGAAAACTCTAATGATACGCATGGATAGATAAAAATGGGAGTCAAATGATAATGATAAAGCTCCGCTAAAATCTTCCGCTGGAAATAAATAAAGGTAGATTGATAATCCCCAAAAGCGTGTCTTTCGCAAAAGAAACAAGAAGGGTTCGAAGTAGTTCACCTGGAAGACGGAAGGCGACAATACAAGAGAGAAATTTCCAGAGGAGAGATCCAGCGACTGGAAGAAGCTAGCTCCACCGAGAAGAAGCAAAGAACCCAGAACGCTCTACAGAGCGTGGATAAAGGGGCAGGGGCAGACCAGGAAAACGCCCTCCTTGAAGGCCAGGTGGGTCCATCTTCAAGAATGTACGGTTAAAGCTAAGAACCGAGGCCGTGCAAAGCGATTCTCGCCGAGACTCGTACGCAACCAATGAGAACACAGTAATAGCTTTGAAGCTTTCGTTTAACTTTTAGGCTTTTCCTAGTTTATCTAGATTATTTAAAATGTAAAAAAATCATTGTTCATTAGGCTTTTCCTAGTTTATCTAGATTATTTAAAATGTAAAAAAAATCATTGTTCATTTCTTGCTTTCATTCATTTGAGATCCAAGAGTCATAAAGAAGAAGATGGAGATAAAGGGAGAGATTTCTATACACATGCATGTAGAGATAGATACATGCACAATCTAGGTCTCAAGAAACATTCATATTCCCTTTTTGGTACTATTTAGAGGGATAGTTACACAAACGTTTGTGTAGCTCTCTCTCTCTCTCTCTCTCTCTCTCTCTCTCTCTCTCTCTCTCTCTCTCTCTCTCTCTCTCTCTCTCTCTCTCTCTCTCTCTCTCTCTCTCTCTCTCTCTCTCTCTCTCTCTCTCTCTCTCTCTACCAGAGAGAGTTTATGCAAACATCCTTTGTTTTCCTATTGACACAAAGCAAGAGATGGTATTTTACATTTCCTTATCCCTTTTAATAATAATCATCAAGAAAAATCTATGGTTGTCTCTTATTTAATCATGCTTATGGGAAAAGTAGAGTTTGATAATTTATTTAAGAAGTGTTTAGAGGTGTTCAGAGGTACTCTTGAAGATATGGGGTATATTATGAAACTTTTCTGCCATCAATTATCATGTGTGTATAATCTTACATCCATAGGAGACTCATGATTGACTTAAGTTATGGTCAACTATCCAGCCCTAATTGTTTACTCAAGTTGTGTGAGAGAAATCATTAAGAACGCATATGATATTTCCACTAGTTAAGCCAAGGATTTAATCGCATCTCATTCATTGAGTCAATCTCCTCTAATACCAAGCGCAACGATGTCATCTTCATCGCATAATCACCTTCAATGACTTCATGTCATATCTAATCTATGACATTTTGGAGATCCCATGGCCAAGGACTTATATGTCATAATCAAAACACAATCATCCATCCACAAATGTCTAATGATCACATAAATAACCATGACATTAATCAATTTAATTGATATTTAGGTATAATACCTTTCAAGGATTTATATACATACATATATATATATATATATATATCAATTCAATGAACTTCTCACCAATGGCTCCAACTATCTATCATTAGTGACTTTATACCAATGGCCACAAGATCAAACATACTCATCATATAAATTATATCATATAATATTATTCTTCTAAATTTTTTGGTATCTTTCTTGACTTTCCCTCATATAGGAATATTTAGAACATTTATTTAAAGATTAGTGATCGTTGATTTTAGTCTCATCATAATTCACTTAGTTATTGTATATAAACAAGATATACACACAAAACATAAGTATATACAACATGTATATACTTATTGTATATAGTTATTGTATATACTATATTATGTCTCTCTAGCAACATTTATATCTCATAAATACTCTACCCAACTAGATCTTAGCCAAATTTGTCTCCTTAACTCTCTTGACCACAACCAAGGGGTAGGTTGTCTTCTCATTCTTAGACCAAGCAGTGACCCCTACTGTCTTAAGTACCTATATTAGAAATCTTGTTGCCCTTACTTTGATCATCAGTCTGGTGATAGATATTATGTTGCCTATAAGCCAAATCATACTTTTATATCTTGTTTATATCTATTGAAATCAATAACTAAGTTATCAAAAACATGAAAGAATACACACACTGTCTAGGAGAGAGAGTTTTAATAGAATTAAAATTGGGCGTGGCCATTGGATTGATGCTTAATCTTTGATTAATAGCTCAAATGAAATAACGAGAATTCAAATCAATGTCGTTACGTCATAGTCATTGGATTGGAGATGAAGTGCCAAGAATTTTCCATGTCACCATGAGAAGAAGAATCACCGCTTCATCACGTCTGTCTACTCTTCATCAAACGCTTCAGATTGCTATGTGTGTCAAGAAAGTGCAATGGGTCCATTTAATTTGGACCATTATAACTCCTTAGATGAATGGCAAGGATCGCTCGATATTTGTAAAATGAATTGTCGAAAAATCTTCGCACACCACATACCCCTTTGCTTAAGTGAAAATCATGGATAAAGACAAAATCCATCGATTCGCCATGATCCAATGCCTCTAAGCATGCCACATCTCCTGTATATAAAGAAATGATCCCACATTGAAAATATTAAGGAAATTAAGGCGGTATAAATACGGTGGCAATATATTTCATCAAATACGACCCATTAAGGGCACTAAGCACGATTATCACTCTTAAGGTGCATCACACATGCACAACTGTGTGTCACGTGGCACCTATACACATCGCCGCATGGCAACACACAAGCACAATGCCATGTCAGCTACCACATTAGCCCGCATTTTAAAAAAATTTCATATTTGTAAATAAAATAAACTCCTATAAATTTGAAATAAATTCAGAAAAATTTCTCAAAAACCTTAAAAAGTAGAAAATTTATATCTTTTAAAATATAACTCTTTTTTAATCCAATTTTTCTTTGATCATAAATTAAATAATATATCATTTTATCCATTTCAATTTAAGAAATAATAAGAGAATACATTTTTAACTCAAAAATATACTCATATTTCTTGAAAAATAAGCTTAGATAATAGATGAGTATAAACAAAGATATTTTTATCTTTTTATTTATATTTAAAACTCAAATAAAATCTCAAATATAAATGGGGATAATATATTTAAAATTTAACTTCTAATTTATACACTGACCCTTAAAATAATATAGTTTGAGATTTTTGATATAAATTGTATAAAATGATTACTATGCACTCAAAGTATGATAACATGCATATCAATGATGTGTAGTATGCCTTAAAATGTACTAATAATCATGTAATTACCTATAAAATATTACATGTTATAACATGATTCAACTGAAGGAGTTCTAAAAACTAATTAAGTGTCTAGCCTCTAATGGTATCTACACGACCATCGTATACTTGGATCTCCTCTTCAATTCTCTTCACCAAGAGAGAAAGAGAAGAAATGAGAGAATTCTCACAAGGCTTGCAGGGCATCTTGAGTTGTAGTCGTTCTCCACCTATAAATAGAAAATTGGTATTTGAACTTTTCACAAAAACTCTAATAATTATATCTATATCTACCAATGTCCATAAAATTTATGTGTGTGACCCTTTACGTTCATATATCTTAATAGTTAATAATTCTATAGACCCAATAACATCTTATTGTTTATCTTATTAATTTTCTACATCGACATATAGATTAATTAATCAATGATTGATTTAACCCGATCAATAGTTTGAGTTATCAGCCTATTGGGTGCCTAGCTGACAAAATGAATCCCCGAGGTCATTGAAAACACGCACACATGCGTCAAAATAATTATTAAACTCACCAATTTTAAGAAATAATCACGAATTGTTTAGTATAGAGGTGAATAATGGTCGAATCCACAGAGAATTAAGGTATTTTCAATGTATTTGCTGAAATTTGATCAAATTGGATGATCAAATGAGGTGAGAAATTAAGGAGTTTGATGTAATTGGAAAGAGCACTTGAAGCCGAATCCACGGAATCAAAAATCACTGAATTTGGATCAAGATTTACGGAGAAATCGACGAGCGAATTAGAGATAAATTTTTGAATGAGAAGATCGCGAAAAACCAAAATTAAAATTAAAATTGACAAAATCTATGATTCAAAATTGAAATCTAATGTAATAAAAAGAAAGATTATGACGAAAACACGATTTCTAACCCAAGATAGAGCTCGAATTGATCCAATTTCTGTCAGATCAATGGCTATTCATTTTGCAAATTTGAAGACGATTAATGGCATTCAAGAAAAGATTTCTCCCTATTCTCTCAACGAAATCTCACTTTCAAACACTCTGTGGATGCAGAAATTGATCTAAAAGTGATTGAAAGCAAGAAATTCAAGAATTGTGTGTTAAGATAGTTCAATTACTAAAAAAACCCAAAAAAGATTTACATCATCGAAGAACGTCTCAATTTATAGAGCAAATTGAGCGTAATCATCAAATTGAGCTTTTATTTTTTTATCAATGGCTCTAATGAAATGCAAATATGTGAATTGTTACGCTTAAATCACATCCGTTGGATCAAAGATGGAACGCCAAGATTTTGCCACCTCGTGCATGAAGAAGAAACGCGTGAAATGCTCTCCGTCGGATCTTGATCTAACAGTCCAGATTCATTTCGGCGGTTTTAATCTCAGCCGTTATAACTCCTCAGATCAACGACTGAGATTAAATCATTTAAAATGATTCGTCGATGAACCACTGTGCGCCACGTACCCCTTCACTTAATTGACGATCGACAATCGCAATTAAATCGCGTGATCGGATGCTTCACACAACGCCACATCATTTGCGCACATAACAACATAAAAATAGTCTCACATTGATGAAAAAAATCAGAAATCCGACAGGTATATAAGTCCCGCGGTCTTAATGGGTTAGCGAAATTTATTAATGGATGCTTAACCCACTAATGACGCGTGTATATTCACGCGCTCACAATCTGTCACGTGGCGACATGTAAACACCTGCCACATCAGCAGCCACATCAGCGTGATAAAAAAATATTTTGTATTCATTTTAATTCAAAATAAATTGAATTAAATTAAAAAAATCCCAAAAAATCCAAAAAATAGAAACTTCATAACTTTTAAATTACAACTCCAAATTAATCTAAATTTGTTTTGTTGGATCAAAAATTAAATTTTTCTTCTTCTAAAAAATAACAAGAGAATAAATTTTCATTTAAAAATACACTCATTTCTTTTAGAATTTAAAATTTAGAAAAATTAATGAGTGTATAAAACATGATTTCTCTTATTATTTAGCATTAAACCTAATTATAATCTCAAACAAAAATGGAGATAGTGTAATCTTAAAATATTTCTCTTTAATTTATCATAATTATCCCTAAATTAGTACATTTTGATATTATAACTTATTTTCATAGAATGATAGATTAAAACTAAAAAATATGATAACATGCATTAGAATAGAAAGTTTTATGCCTTAATTTGTATTAATGATCATATATTTTCATGTATAATTTGTATATTATCACTAGCTACATCTCATACTCCAGGAGATAGAGAGTATCTAAAAACTCCCTTATGGAACCTTGTCATCATTGGTTATCATGTATGTATACTCCATCTGTGCGAGACTCATGAATGACTTAGGGTATGGTCAATTGTCAAACCATGATTGGTCACTCAAATTAGCGCTGATGCGTGTAGGAAATCATTGCCAACTCCTTCTTTGATATTTTTATTTCCTTGGTTAAGTATTTCATTGTATCTCATTCCTTGAGTTGATCTCCTTAAATACTGATGATAGACGATCCTATCTTAACCATATAATCATTTTTAAGACTTCATACCATATCTAATATATGAAGTTTTAGAGATCCTGTAGCTAGAGATTCGCAAGTCATAATCAAAACACAATCATCTATCCACAAGATGCCTTTGGTGTCTCAAGTAAAAGGACAACATATATAACTATAACATAAATCAACATGATTGATAATTAGGTATAATACCATTTAGGGATTTAGATGGATCAATCTAAAGAACTCTTTCTCTAAAGAGCACCCATTATATATCTTTTGTGTCTCCACACCCATGATTATAAGATCAACTATACTCATCATATGATTTGAATCAGATAGTACTATTCTTTCCGAATAATTTGGCCAAATGATAAGGTGCAAGTTATCATTCTTTCCAAATCAGATAATACTCATCATATGATAACATGCACTCAAAATATAATTTTTTTATGCCTTGCATGTCACCACGTGGCGGTGTATGCATGAGCTACATGGTGCATGCGTGATGCACGCATGGCACACGTCATTAGAGGTTAAGCACCCTTTAAGGGCATAAGCTAACCTCTTAATTCATGCGAGTATATATGTTAAAAAATTTCCTTGATTTTTGCAATGTGGGACTATATTTTTTAGTAAGTATTTGTAAGTGATGTGGCACACTCAAGAACGTCCGATCGATACGAAGAAAGGACATTTAATCTGAGCCCTTTACTTTCACTTAAGTGACGGGGGTAGGTGACAACATTTGGCTAGGCGTCGATTCATTTTATGAAATGGATAAATCATGGTCGTTCATTTGAGGAGTTATAATGGCCAAGATTTGAAGAGGCACTATGAGATTTGAAGCATTGAATCACGATCGGACGGATGAGAACAGACAACGCTCTCTCTTCACATAAACATGTGGCACAATTATGACGTGCCTATGAAGATCTAACTGTCGACACTTAATCATAACGATTTGTATCTTTGGATTCAATGGCAACCATTGATCTCATCAATAAGAATATCTGACGGTCACACACAATATAAAGCATTCTTCTAAACTCATTTCTGCTTCCAAGGAGTGCATGAAGTTAAGATTTCATCAAAAGAATAGGGATAATTCACCGCTTAAACTCGGATATCTGGTTTTTCAAAATGCATAATGAAAAGCCTTGATTTGGTGATTAATAGGATCATTTTGAGCGCGATTTCGGGTTAGATTACGTGCTTCCTCTAGATATTTTGTCATTTATCATTATATTTTAATTTCGAAGCTTATATTAAGTTGATTTTTAGAAATTTTATCAAATTCTCTCACTTCGCGATCAATTTCTCACTCTTTACTTTGCTATTTGATTTCTCTGCACATATAAGTCCAAATTGAGTAATTTTTTATTCCATGGATTCGTCTTTGAGGTTCTTTCTAAATATATTATTTTTCGTAATTTCTCACCTCAATTCATCATCTTATTTGATCAAATTTTGAATACATCTAAATTGTTTTCCTAATTCTCCTTGAATTCAACCCTTACCAACCATTATCCTAATTAATTCATAATAAATCATAAAATCAGTGAGTTTGGAAAAAAAATTACACGAGGAAGTGTGTTTTCAACAACTACACAAATTCATTTCGTGACCAAACCCTATTCTTGACCTAAAACCTTTGGTTTTAATATTTTGATCAATCAAAAATTTAGGAATCCATTTAATCAAGTCAAATCATTTCCCTAAGTAATAGAAACCTTTATATATTTTCAAAATTCTAGCTATCTGTATCTTAAATCATTCCTGGACCAACTTAGGCACATTAGTGTACCTAAATTATCCCTAATATTTTGACCAACTAAAACCCTCCATTGACACCCGTTAATCTTGACAAAGTGGGTCTTCAAGGCATCTTTTCAAGAGGCATGAAATTTCTCCTAAAAAGGTGGCGCCCCTTTAAGAAACAAAGTGGGTCTTAAATCATTCCTTGACCAATAAAGCACATTAGTGTACCTAAATTATCCCTAATATTTTGACCAACTAACACCCTCCATTGACACCCTTTAATCTTGACAAAGTGGGTCTTCAAGGCATCTTTTCAAGAGGCATGAAATTTCTCCTAAAAAGGTGGCATCCCTTCAAAGGGTAGAAAAATTCCCTATCTTTTCCTATTTATGTGTATCCATCCAATTAAAATCCCTCTCATATTATGAAATTTAAAAAAGTTTGAAGCTTGGTTGTTCACCCCACTATTTCTCTCTCCTCCTCCATAAATTCCCCTCCCTCTTTCTTTCCCATTTTTTCTCCTCCACACACCCATCCGCACTTTTCCCTCTCCCTTTCTTCTCCATCATGTAAAAACATAATTTCTCTATTGCCCCTTCTCATTCTCCCCCCTTTCCCTCTTTCTACCATTCCTCTTAATTCTCGTCTCTCTTTTCTCTCAAAGCGAGGAGTAATCAAGAGTGAGATTTTGAATTTCACCCCTAAAAATATCATATCATTCAAAAATCTCTATCAAAATATTCTCATTTCTCTCATTTTACGTGATAGATCATCCTTCCTTAACATCTCTTGCTTTTAGGATTTATATGAACGCTACGAGCCTCCAATCATATAAATACTGGTGATTAGTACACATTGATTATAAAATTTCACGTGATTCTTTGAATAGAATCTCGCTCTAAGGTTCTTAAAAATAGTCCCCCTCCTTACCAATTGTGGGATTAAAACAAGGAAGTTTAAGGTTATCGATCTTAAAAATTCGCAACGCCCCCCATTAAAACACCATCCCTTACTCCTCTCCTTAAGAAATTTTTATTCTCCCATTTTGTTTCATATCATAATCATTCACTCATGCTCAACAATCAGAACACTTGATATATTCTGAAAATTCAGAAGAAAAAAAGATTGGATCTTTGGATTATTGATCGGAGGATCTGACAGACATGATTTTTCAATCCACTACCACATATGCTCGAATCATGGCCGTCTGATTTCATGAATTGGGCACAAGTAGACGTATTCAGTCTAGATTTTTAATGAAATAAACCCTAGTACACCGGTGAGTGCATCGTATGCCAGTGAAACTATTTTACTTATATGAATTTTGGAAATATTAGTATTAATGGCAAAAGGAGTAATATTCAGTTGAGTTTGAACGAGCCGAGCAGGCCGGCAGTTCGGAAAACCCGACTCGTTTGAAATCCGAAACCGATATCAGAAGTCCTCTGGGACCCGACGAGTTCCGGCGGGAGCCCGTTAAGATTTGAATAATTACGTATTCAAAGCAAATCCTCGGCACAGAGGAAGGAGACGGAAATTCTTGCAGCGAGCGACTTTTCCAGATCCTTCTTCGATCTCCGTCGCTTTCATGGATTTTTATTCCTTGAGATCTGTCGCAGATGTACCTGCTCCCTTTCGCAGCATGTTCAATTTCAGGTAAAATTCAAACGATCACTTTAATTACCTTATGTTTTTTCTGATTCTCCCTTGGGAATTTTTGTATCGTACTATCCAGTTTTTTTTTTATTGAAACCGTTCGCAATCAGGAAACCTTATCTTAGATTGTCCCTACACCTATCGCGCTGACCTTTTCCTGGAATTGATTACGATAGGCGCTGTTCTCGGATTTTCCGTGATATTTCTGGTACATGAATATTTACTTTATGATTCCTGCTTCATATTCCCTCAGTAATGTATATTTCTGTTCGGATAAGGTCAAATTAGCTCCCCGTCGGAATTCTCTCTAGAATTGTCGAAGTCATTCAGTCTGAATTGCGTGACATACTTTTAGAGTGTATTTGTTTCGTACAGAAACATGAATGCCCTTTCTGATTGATATATCTTGATATTGATCTTGCATATCTTCACTCTTATGTTAATCTGTTTGCAGATACTTCAATTCTCTCCAGAGCGAATGTTTTCCCTATTGCTTCCAATCCGATATGAACATGGTCATCTCTGCGCCGACTGGAAGCGGTAAAACAGTGTTATTCGAGCTTTGCATTCTGAGGCTTCTTTCCAGGTTTCTTTCCAGAGAAGGAAATTTTAACCACATAAAAGGCACCCTTAAAACAGTACGTCTCCTTGTTTCACTGTCAGACAGCATAATTTTGTGCAGAATGAGCTTCAATATTCTGAAGCTGCCTATTATTTTCATTCTTAAAGGTTTACATAGCTCCATCAAAGGCCCTAGTTCAGGAGAAAGTTCGAGACTGGAACTTGAGGCTTGCTTCCTGCGGAGTCAGCTGCTTGGAGATGACAGGTGACAACGAATCATGTAACTCCAAAAGTATCCAAGAATCTGATATCATCTTAACCACACCCGAGGTGACCAATTCATCTGATCGCGCCGTAATCTTAATTATGTGTCGATGCATCACATAATTTGTAGACCTAATTTACAGAAATTTGATGCTATGACTTGTCATCGAGCAAAAACCGGTGGTATTAGTTTCTTCAGTGATATATCATTGGTACTTATTGACGAAGTCCACTTGTTGAATGATCCAAGGGGAGCTGCACTTGAAGCTATAGTTAGTAGAATCAAAATGCTCTCCCGTATCCCAGAAATGAAGTCCACCCCACTGGCTAATGTTCGATTCCTTGCTGTCTCTGCTACAATCCCTAATATCGATGACTTGGGTTGAGTTTTTTGCCCTCGCGAGAGTTATAATTAT
The DNA here is from genome assembly GCA_024174645.1 of Lemna minuta. Classification (NCBI taxonomy): domain Eukaryota; kingdom Viridiplantae; phylum Streptophyta; class Magnoliopsida; order Alismatales; family Araceae; genus Lemna; species Lemna minuta. The sequence continues at coordinate 12,056,879 of CM044108.1, forward strand.
ATATTATAAACTTCTTTAATTCCTCACTTTTTATATTTTTCTCTTAAAGCTGAATGGCTCATGGTCCCTCCGGAAGGAATTAAAAGGTACTGAGTTCAATCGAAAGATTGAATAAATCATTATCTTGTGATGACTTTCCTCGAATCTTTGTCGGTGTAGGTTCGGCGAAGAAATGAGGCCGGTGAAATTAACAACGAAAGTTTTTGGTATCCTTTTGAACTCTCCTTTGAACGTAACTACAATAATATGATTATCGGGGTTAAAGGAAAATGCGCATTGATCCTAATTTTTCAGGTTATGCCCCGGCAAGAAATGACTTCTTATTTGAGAGGGTTAGTGCATGAGTTTCCTCGTCCTCTGAAATTTTTCTCTCTACGGATGGTTCTGATCGATTTTCTAAATTTCCTCAGCGCCTACAAAATTTCATCTTCGGTAAGAGAAGTACACAAACCCTTCTCCACATTTTCATCTTTCACTTCACGAACAAATGAAACCTACCTTATTGATGATCACAGAAATACTCATGCAACATGGGGGAGGGAAATCAGCGCTCATATTCTGTTCCACCAGAAAGGGAGCGCAAGAGGGGGCCCAATACCTATCTCGTACGGTAATGGGCCTGGGTTATTCAAACCCATTTATCAAATCCAATCAACAACAACAGAGGCTCAAAGAAGCATCTCTCTCTTGCACTGACAAGCAAATGCAGTCGTTTTTACCTTACGGCAGTAATTACTTACCCACAAACCAAAAGTTTGAAATTTTTTGAATTTAGTTGGCATTACATTTCTTAATTGAATCAGTTGGATACCACCACGGAGGACTATGCTTAAAAGATCGAACCCTAGTTGAGGGGCTTTTTCTGAAGGGAGACCTTCAAGTTATATGTGCAACAAACACTCTTGCTCACGGCATCAACTTGCCAGCTCATACAGTCATAATCAAGTCAACGCAGCACTTGTAATGAAAACCATATTTTTACTATTCCATTATGGACAAACTCCGATAAAATCATTATATTTCAGCGACAAGGAGAAAGGTCGCTACGTGGAATACGACCGGTCAATGGTTCTTCAGGTCCGTTTATCGACTATGTTCTTGGTCAACATTATCTTATTATTTGATATTATCAGATGTGTGGGAGAGCCGGCCGCCCGCCATTTGATGATACCGGCCTGGTCATCATAATGACCAGAAGAGAGACCGTAAGTTCATGTTATTGATTTCCAAAAATTTAATTTCGGCTCAAATCCTAGTTTTTATGTTTTAGGTGCATCTGTACGAGAATCTCTTGAACGGATGTGAGATGGTGGAATCACAGTAGAGATGCTCCATCCTAAATCACATTTACATTGAATGCCACAGTCTACATCATCAATGATGTATTCTCACTCTGGTGCAGATTACATACCTGCATGACGGAGCATCTGAACGGGGAGATCGTGAGATTAACCATTTCGGATATAAGTCTGGCGATCGAATGGCTCAAATACTCGTACCTCTACGTGAGAATCAAAAAGGTCGTATTTACCTATGATAAACGTTTTAATTGACGGACTAATGACCCAATTCAGAATTTCTGTTTAGAATCCTGAGAACTACGGAGTTCAGGGGAAAATTCGCCCGGAAAATCTGGACAAGCACATGCAAGGTCAAATTTGTTACTTTCTGGCATTTATTGAACCCGGTTTAATTCAATTTTCATAATCTTATGATGCAGATTTATGCGTCCAAAAAATCAACGAACTCTCAAAAAGTGCGCTCATCTGGACAGACGAAGACGGTTTCCTCTTAAAACCTCTGGGTAAACTCTACCCATTGGAAAGTTAACTTTTCCCCTGAAACCGAAAAGTGAAATCTATTTATTTTAATCGCAGAACCCGGAAAGCTAATGGCCAAATATTATTTAAAACTCGGAACAATGAAGAACATCGTTCAAGCGCCTGACAGCTGCAGCCTAGAGGAGGTCCTCTACATCATATCCCGCTCAGAAGAAATCTCCTGTAATTAACTCGAAATCATCATTTTGAAAATTTTAAAATAAAAAAATGACATGGCAATCTTTTAACCTTAGGGATCCAACTGAGGCGGAACGAGAAGAAGCTCTTGAACGAAATCAATGCTGACAAGAACGGACGCCTCAGATTCCACGTCCTGGCCGACAATGGCAAGAAGAAGAAACGCATACAAAGTAGAGAGGAAAAAGTTTTCGTCTTGGTCAACGACTGTTTGACTGGGGACCCACTTGTCCACGATTTGTCCTTGAACCAGGACATCAACTCTATCTGCTCCAACGGTTGCAGAATTGCCAAGTGCGCCAAAGAGTGTTTCCTCTACAGAAAAAGTTATAAAGCTGCTCTCAATTCCGCGATTTTGGCCAAGTCCTTCAACCAGCGCCTCTGGGAGAACAGCCCTTTTCTGCTCAAGCAGCTTCCCGGCATTGGAATGGTCACCGCTAAGGTCAAGGGCTCCCTCCTTTCTCAAAGAAAAAAATATTTTTATTTAATTTTAAAAAAATTTCAGGCTTTGCTATCCGGAGGTATCAGTTCCTTTGAAACCATGGCGGAAGCGGATCCCAGGAAAATAGAGATGTTGACGGGGCGCAAGTACCCATTTGGAAATCAGCTAAAGGAGGCGTTGACTTCTCTCCCTCCCAAGGTCAACCTAAGGATCGAGACCGAGGAAGATAAGAGGATAGGAAAATCGAAGCTGATCATCTCGTTGACTCGTGTTTCCGAGTCAACCTCAAGGAAGCGACACTACGCTGACCTGGTTCGTGTGTTTGACTTTTGGAGTACACTACGTTCACCTAACCAGGACACTGCAGATCATCGGCTCTGAAGAGGATAATGTTGTTCTATTTCACGAGAGGATAAGGTGTGCAGTTAAAAGCGTGATTCGGATTTTTAGGGAGTCGATTTGATTCATTTATTTATCTTCGTTTTAGGGTTGAAGAATTCCAGAGGTAGTGATCGATTTGCTTCGTGGAGCCAAAAACGGCGTGGTTTCGTCGGGAATATAGAAGATGTCGTGTCTGATTGATAATTTTTTTGACTCACTTTGCTGATTTTCTGTATGTCGATGGTTCAGCCCGTATTCACTGCCGATTTTCGCATGGTGCCCGCAGAACGGGAGATTGACCGTGGGGGCGACACTGGTCTACGAGGAGTACGGTAAGGAAAGAATACCAATCTCTCTCTCTCTCTCTCTCTCTCTCTCTCCCTCTGTGTCTCTCTGTGTCTCTGTGTCTCGCTCGCTATCCTTCTCTCCTACTCTCTCTCTACTACATACACAATTACACAAACTCTCTCTAAGACGATCACTTTCAAACTACCCTCTCTTTGTTCTCGATCTCTCTCTCCCCTCTCATAGACTAACATATGCTGACTCCCTCTTTGTTCTCTCTCAGAGCCTCAGGGTGACATCATCTCTCTCTATCTCTCTCTCTCTCAGAGTCCCAGAAATATCGTTCCTTTTTGTCTCTCTCCCTGACTCTCTGGCTATCATCATCTTCCCTTTTCTCTCATACTGATACTCTCCCTATTTCTGTCTCTACACATCATTACTCACGTTACTCACTTCCCTCCTCGTGCGAAGTCGGCATCGACGTCCACGCGAAACACGTGATCTGCAGGGAGACCGCTACGATAAATCGCAGCACCGCGCCCCAACCGAAGAGAACCACGAGAACTGCCACCAATTCCAAGCCGCACGCCGAGAATATCTGCGTTATAGAGAACGATGGTGGTGCCGCGTCTCCTAGTTTTGACCTCCTCTCCGAAGAGGAATGCGAGCTACCCCAAGGTGCGTTTTCTTATCCACGTCTGCATCACTCCCTGATAGATTCATAGATCGATAGATACACAGAGAGAGAGAGAGAGAGAGAGATATTAATATACAGATAGATATGAAGATAGACAGTTTTGTTAGGTTTGTAATCTTATATTTGTAGGGATGTACGGAGAGAGAGAGAGACTTTGACACTCTCAGAATAGGAAAACATTGACCGTGTGTCTTCACCAGATTTGACCAAAGCCGGAGCGTTGACCGAGCATACGGTCTTCAATCACATCCGCCAGAAGTCGAAGGATTTTCCGACGCTCCTGTCCTCAGCCACCATGGGCTTCTCTCGCGAGCCATTGGTTCTCAAGAGACGCCGGACCCAGCACGACATTTCGAGCCCGGATGCCCCAGAGCCCATCGACTTGCCGTTTGACCACCAGAGAAATTGGACCCATCACACTACTGGGAGCCTAAACAGCTCGGATTACGAAGCCCGATTAGAAGAGGCTTCGGATTTGCCGGTGGTCCACAAGAGGCTTCAGACCCAGCACAATACTGCAAACCCAGACAGCCCTGACTACGACGCTCAGTTAGAGCAAAGTGGCACATCAGTAGATGGGCCGGGCAGCAGTCATTTTTCTTGCAACTTCCCAAGTTCCCCAAAGGCAGGCAAAACGGAGGATACGTCTGCCTTCAAGAGCATCTTCTCCTTTCTCTGGTCGCAAAAGCCCACTTAGAACCCAATCACTTGAGGCAGTACTGGAGAGGGAGGGAGGGTGAGAGACTTCGGCGCTGTTTGATGCTCTCCTCAGGACTTAGGGTTCACATCTTTCCTATAGAGGATGATCCTCCTTTGCTTTGAGGTTGACCATTGACCTTGCCCTATGGTCTTCATATTCCTTTCAAGAATGTTCACCTTCTTTTGAAGGGCCTTTCCTCAGCCTTGTCCTTTTCGAGTTTCTCATGTTCTCTTCGTTGTCTTCAATCCTTAAGCTCTGCGTTCTCTAGCCATCTCCAGCGCTGAGGCTGAAGCATGGCCCCAAAATCTTCCGTGTCCTATCGAGGAAAGCTCTCTCAGGCAGAGATGATTGAGAAAAGTCAATAGGATCTCAAAGGCATCCCAGTATCTGAGGTGAACCTCCTCGTATGCCCGAGGCGGCTAAGCCTAGTAGGTAACCTTTGGATCATACCCGCCGCTGCCGCTACCGTCGAGCTTTCTCTAGATCTCTCTCTCTCTCGTACCCACACGGAGCCTATGGACGTGTAAACTCTGCCACAGCAATTGTCGCCATGGATACAAAATCGACTGTGTTTCCGTCTCTTCTGCTTGTAACGGCCTACACCATGAAAAAGCTTTTGGAGATGATTGGAGATGATTGGAGATGTCACCAGAAGCGAGAACCAAATGGCCATAATAACGCTTCCTCTGGATAGCGCATCCTCTGGATAACGCTTTCTCAGTATAGCTAAATCTCTCAATCCAAGCCCGTGAACTTTGCTTGAGGTAATCCCTAATGGAAATGAAATTGATGAATACAAATCCATGAATTCTTGTAACCACTTTTCAGCAACCCCTTTCTTCTTCTTTTTATCCTTCAAATCAGTTTGTGAAACCACATCTCAACATTACCATCTTCTAAGTAACCTCCCTTTCCAATCCCTATAAAATCTCTAAGAAATGTTTGAAAAAAAAAGTGAAATTGACATTTTGTAAAAAAATTTACATTAAATAAACACCTTATGCCCCTCTCTTTCCTTGTCCCCCTCTGTTGAACATAATATTTCCTTTCTCTCTTTTTCTACTAATAAGCATAAAATGACGATCTTCTAAAACACAAATTCATATATCAAAAATGATATTCAACTCTTTGATTTTTACAATAGAATAGCAAAGAGTGAAGGTTAAATCCTTAGGGAAGATGGTTCCAAGATTAAAACTAAAGTTCACTTTTATATTTTGATGAGAAAATGGAAGAGATTGGTGGAAAAAGCGAAAAGAATACAAGAGATGTGAAGATTTTATAAGAATTTTCAAACCTCCTTTCAAAGATTGAAAATTCATGATCATAGGTATAATTATCATTAAAGAGGATTGAGAGATAAGACTTATGGATAGAAGATAGAGAGTTATGGCCCTAGATCGAAAGAAAAACATCCTAATATATGAAATCACAATCAAGACCACACTTTAGTGATGCTCCCACATTGTTCATTTTTGGAGAGCCTTGTACATCTTGGTCGGGCTTAGCAACTTGCATCGAACATAATGAATGATTAGAAAAGGGAAGAAACTCAACATAAATAATTTTCAATACACAAAGGATGATTCACTGGTGCTATATTTCCCTTTTGTTAAGCATTGCTAAAAGCACTAAAGAAATGCCAAGAACTAGTTTTTTATGTTCTTTCTTTAATCCTATAACATGATAAGGTAGGGCATGAAATGACAAAACTGTCCAAAATTTTTGACATGTTACTCCATGGGGATCATGAGATATCATGAGCTTACTTTAGACCATTTCTAAAAATTTGATGTGCTTTAAATGATGAAAATTGATCTGCTCTAGTCAAGATTAGAAAGTTTAGGAATTAGGCCACATGTCACGTTATGAATGGTCGCACCAAAAAATGAAGGTTTGATCAACACCAACTATTAGATTGAGCTTCATCAAAGTCTCATTGACTAGGATAGTGCCTCATGTCATGTGTGATTTGACGTGATAAAGAGATACAGTGGGAAAAATCATGGTCATTGACTGTGCGGAGCTTCATTGTGAGCTCCAAATTGGGCCACATGGCACATGTTGATTCATTGTGCAAAAAAAGGACAAACCTATTGTTAGTCTGATCCCATGGGACAGTTCATGAGATCAATCACATAAAAGCACAAAACCCACAGGTAGTTTTAGCTACCTTAGTAGCCCCTGCTAGTTGACATCGTCACCCTTGCTAGTAGTCGCCACCCTTGTGTTGTGATCTTAAGGTCGATTACCCTTCTAAAATTTTGATCAAAACATTGAATGCAGTATAATACATTGAATCTGATATTCAAAATTTCAAGGTACTGAGAATCAACGATCTTATCATCTAGTATGGATGAAAAAACATATTTATAAGGTTCACTTGAAGGATTTCTTAAAGTTGCTTTTAGTGTCTAGCCTCTAGCAGTATTCACATAATGAACAAATGGTTAGATCTCTTCTTCAAAACTCTTCACCTAGAGAGAAAGAGAAGAAAGGAGAAAATTTTCATAAGGCTTACATGAGTACCTTGAGTTGTTAACATTCTCCCCTATTTATGAACATTTGATATGTAATTTTTTTTATAAAAATCTTCATAATTATGTATATATCTACCAATATCCATAGACCTTAGTGAGGTACATATATCTCACTAAAGTTTATAACTTTATCATAGATATTATGTGGCCTATAAGCCAATCGCACTTTTATGTATCTCATTTATGTTCATCGAAATAAATTTAATTCATTATCATTCTTGTGTGACGTTTGTAATGAAGTCCATGAGCATATACAACGACTAAGTAAATTATGATGATACCATATGACAGTGATCATTAGACTTTAGACTTATATTCTAAAACATTCTTATTCGTATGATAGTCAAGAACTATATCGAATTATCCGAAAAGAATAGTGATAACTGTTTTCGGTGTTCACAAATCAATGCATTGCTGATCAAATCACACACTACAAATAAATTCCTATGCACTCTTTATTTTGGCGAACAACTATAGGAGTGAGTAAGGGGATCGCCTCAAGTGAAGCTGGGCAATGATTAAGAGAGAAATTTGGGAGGGATGACAACCATGACATGTCTAAATATATATATATACACGTATATATGTATGGCCTTCTACCTAAATATTTATATTAATCACTTAGGTTAGACCGCTAAACAACTTACAACGGTCTCGAGCAGAGAGGGAGAATTCTCTAGAACATACTGAAAGGTATTAGCGAGAATAGTCCATCAAACCATCCACGTGAAGATACTACAACTACAAACACATAACAAGCCAGTTGACGGGCAGTAGGAACATGTAAATATCTACTAAAGTAAAGCACGATAAAATAACATTAAGATAGGAAAGTGCAGATCAAGCCTCACCTACAAGCAAAGAGTTTACCAATTAGGCGAAGCCTTCGTGCCATTCTCGATTTCACTCGCACCGGAAAACAGCAGCCAGGTAAGGTTGACATGCGAATGCAGCAGATATATTGAATTGGATATTCAAAACATTGAAGCACCAAGAAAAGATGATCTATATCTACTATATATGAAATATCTTGATTCCCTTGAAGAGTTTTGTGATTTGGTATGTAGATTTTTCATTAAAACCCTTATAATTATATCTATATCTACCAAGATTCATAGACCTTATGTGTGACACTCTAGGTCCATATATCTATCTAATGATCGCATTAATATATAGATTAGTAATCAATGATCGATTTAACTCAATTGATAGGTTGAGTTTCTAGCTCATTGAGTGTCAAGTTACACCACGTACTCTAGGAGATATGAAGTATATAATAACTCTTTTATGGAACCTTTATGTCATCGATTATCATGTATGTATAAGCCTTCATCCGCATGAGGCTCATGAATGACTTAGGGTATGATCAACTGTCAAACCCTAATCGATCACTCAAGTTAGTACTGATGCGTGTATGAAATCATCAGGAACTCTTTCTATAATATTTGCACTACCTTGGCCAATGATTTCTTTGCATCTTATTTCTTGAGTCAATCTCCTCAAATACTGAGGGAGGATAATCTCATGTTGACCACACAATCATCTTCAAGGAATTCATGTTGTATCTAAAATATGACATTTTGGATATCCTTTAGTTGTGATTCCTAAATCGTAATCAAAACATGATTAAGCATCCACAAGATGTCTTTGGTGTCTCAAGTCAAAGGACCGCTAACAAAACTGTGACATGAATGAGTTTGATTGACAATTAGGCATAATTACCATTCAAGTATTTATACGGATTAATTCACTGAATTGTTTCTCCACATAGTACCTACTATCTATATTTAGTGTCTCCACACCGATGGCTACAAGATCAGCCATACTCATCATATGAGTGAGATCAAATAGTGTTATTCTTTCCTGATAATTTTATGTCCCTCTTGAATATCCCATGAATAGGAATATTTAGAACATATGTTTACAGAATAGTGATCACTGTATTAAAGAATAGTGATCATTGCATATGCTCATAGACTTTATTACAAATATCACATAGGAATGACAATGAATAAATATCATTTCAATGAACATAAACAAGATACATGGAAGACCATTGGACATTTATAGGTCACATAATATCTATCAGATAGTGGGTGCTCTTTAGAGAGTTTACTCAAGTGATCAGTATAAATCCCTTAATGATAAATATACTAATTGTGAATCAGGATATTCATACAGTTTGTGTGTATGTGTTCCTTTGACTTGAGACACCAAAGACATCTCTGGATGGATGATTATGTTTTAATTATGACTTAAGAATCGCTAAAATATCATATATTAGATACGACATGAAGTCCTCGAAAGATGATTGTGTGGTCAAGATGAGAGATCATCTACCGTCAGTATTTGAGGAGATTAACCCAAGGAATAAGATTCAATGAAATCTTTGTCTAAGGTAGTAGAAATATTAGAGGAGTTCCCGATACTTTTCTACACACATCAGGAACTAACTTGAGTGACTGATAGGCCCATTACGACCTACCCTACATCATGAGTCCATGCAGATGGGTAACATAATGGAGAGGATAGAAAAGGTTCTATAAAGGAGTTCTTGCGTACTCTATATCTCTTAAGTAGAGTGGTATAGCTTAGCACCCAGTGAACTGGAAACGCAACCTATAAATTGGGTTAATCGATCCTGATTATAAATCTATATGTTGATATGAATAATTAATTAAGGTTAACTAAGAAGGTGTTATTTGGTCTATAGAGTTATTAACTAGTGAGATATATGGACCTAGAGGGTCACTTACATAAGGTCTATGGATGTTGGTAGATATAAATATAATTATAAGGGTTTTATGAAAAATCTACATACCAAATGTCTATTAAATGGGGGGAACGAACACAACTCAAGGTGGTCATGTAAGCCTTGTGAGAATTCTCTCATTTTCTTCTTTTTCTTTCTTGGAGAAGAATTTTAAAAAAGAGATCCAACCATCTAGAGACTGTGTGGATATTGTTAAAGGCTAGACACTTGAATAGCTTCAAGAACTCCCTCCATGAAACCTTATACTATGTTTTCTCATATATACTAGATGATAGGATCATCTGTTCTTGTTTTCTTAATATTTTGAATATTTGATTTAATGTATTTCGTTGCATTCGATATTTTGATCAAAATTTAGAGGCTTATCAACCTCATAACCCAACACTCTATAATTAATGATCGATTTAACCCAATCGGTAAGTGAGTTTGTAACTCGTTGAGTTGACAAGTTACATCATGTAGTCTCATGAATGGAACCTTGTCATCATTAGTTATAATGTATATGTAGTCCTTTGTCCGCAGAAGACTCATGAATAACTTAGGGTATGTTCAACTGTCAAACCCTAATAGGTCACTTAAGTTAGTATTGATGTGTGGAGGAAATCATTGGGATTGCATTCTCTAATATTTCTACTACCTTGGCTATGGATTTTATCGAATCTCATTCATGTAATCAATCTCCTCAAATATTGGGGATAGATGATCCCATCTTGACCACATAATCATATTTGAGGACTTCATGTCATATTCAATACATAAAGGTTTAGAAATCTTGTGACTAGAGATTCTCAAGTTATACTCAAAGTCATCTATTCACAAGATGTCTTTTATATCTCAAGTCAAAGGACTACATACCCAACCATGACAGTAATCAACTTGATTAAAAATTAGGTATATTCATCATTTTACATATATACATCATTTTACCTATTCAGGAGCCTGAAATGACGTCTGATTGACCCGTCGAGGTCAGGCCGCGTTTTCTACCAGCGTCACCAGGGTTGCGCGATCATGATCGATCGAGATCGATCGTCAAATGATTGCCGCCTCGATCGATCACAGGGGTCCGTGCGCCGATCGATTGTCGCCTGATCGTCGATCGATCGAGGTCGACGATCATGATCGCGCAATCCTGGAGAGAGGCGAGAATAGGAGATGCAAAACAACAAACAGCTTGATATTATTCCATATTTTATACATTAACATCATTAGAATATATATTTTGTAATAAGATAAATTTAAATAGTTATTTCATATTTTTATATTAACATCATTAGATTGTATATTTCATAAGAAAAATAAATTTCTATATTTATTTTGTATTTTCATATTTTATTTCATACATTAGCTTCTTTACCTGTTTCTGAGAAAACAGTATTTTCTTGAACTGTTCTAATAAAATTTTAGTGTGTACGAGATATTACATTCATTGTTGAGAAATCACAGGCAATGTGCAAAGTATCAAGGCGACAATGAAGAAGCGGCAATGAAGAAGCAGAGGCTTTGAAAGGTTCTGAGAGAGCAATAGAGCGCGAGAGAGAGATTTAATTTCTAGACAACTGCGATTTCAAGAAATTTATTTCATCGATCACGGCGATTTCATCGATCGATCACAAAATGAAGTTTTTGCTGATCGCCGATCGATCGATCAAGCATTCAGTCCGGAATTTGACTCCATGACCGACGTCAACAGTGACGAAACTCTTCGGTGGTCGACCTAATAAATCTTCCTCGACATAAACAGAGCGGAAAAGGGTAAATAGCCGGATCTATCCCAACCTTTTAAAGTTTTCCATAATCTATCCCAACCTTTTTTTTCGCATCATCTATCCCAACCTTTTTTCTCTTTCCTCAATCTATCCCAGCCGCTGACATGGCGCCCGCGTCGTGTCCACGTCAGCCGCCGAAATTAGTCAGATCGTTGTGGCAGCCACGTCTGCGGGGAGAGAGAGAAATCTCCCTCTCTCTTTCTTCTTCTCCCCTTCTTCCTCCTCTTTCCGCGCCGCACCTCCTTTCCCCATTCTTCTCTCTCCCGTTTAGGTGAGGGAGAGAGCGAGAGAGAGAGTTCAGGTGAGAGAGAGAGAGAGAGCGAGAGAGAGAAATCGACGGAGAGAGCGAGAGAGAGAGAGTTCCGGTGAGAGAGAGAGAGTTCTGCTCCTCCTTTGCGCTTAATGTGTACCCCTACTACGAGTATTTGCAGGCCAACGGAGTTATCCCTCTGGATTACGCGCTCTTCCGCCATGCAGCCACTTCACCATATGTAGACTACCTCATAGCTGCATGGTGAAGAATTATAAAATATGACCCAAATGGCTGCATGGTGAAGTGGTAAACTTATCATAAAATTTAGCATTGGTTTAATTTAATTTAATTTTTTTGAATAATTTATGATTAAATGACAGCTGGGAGCAGATTCAGGTTGGACTATTTGACAAATATATTTGCGGGGGTCTAAGATTGAGCATCTTCCTCTATGCGATGCTGCTATTGTATGATGATGATGGGGAAGGTATCCTTTTCAAGAACAGGTTTCGTTTAAAATTTCATGATGTTATATTGATACTGGGTAGAATTTCAGGAGGCGTGGATTTCCCGATCGCTTTTTCTGGTAGAAGGGTATACGTTTCTATGCATTGAAAATGCTGCGGACTTTGGAAAGTCTAAGGAGTATCGTGCAAAAAATACGTACTATTTGCTAGATTCTTGTTGGCCGATTGAAGGCATCAGCGAGATGGTAATTATAACTGGGAATATTTTTTATAATTATCCTATCGATTTTTCTTGATTTCATCAATGGCGTTTTCTTGGTAGAATGATCGTAAAAGTGTCCTTTATCTTGCATTTTTTTACTTAAATTGCTGCTTCGTCGCTCAGTTTTTCTGTCTATCGAGTGCGATAAGTTGATGGAATATTACTTCCCGTTGCAGGTGATTGAAGGCGAGGAAAGTAAATGCGTCACGTTGATCTGGGATCCGGCCCAGTTTGGGAAGAACAAACTGTTGGAAGCTCAATTTCCGACTGCTTTCATGATCTTCATCATTACGGTCAAGAGAATCGTCATCTTGTTTCTTCCCGGTGGCGACTGAGGTGGCCTTCTCAGGAGACGCTGCTGAGATTCGTGGACCTCGTCAGAGCACTCCACTCCAAGGTCGCCGCTTCACTCATCCAGGTGGAGTTTTCTTCCTCCCCGTTAACCCCCGTGCATGTATTCATTCTTTATTGTACAGTTCCACTGTAAAGCAAATAAAATGCGCGACGTCTATCACCAAATGTTGGCAAAAATGGAATTTAAATTATAATATTTATAAAATCTTCCATAATCCTGCCAACCATCCCACCTGCCATCATCCCCCTCCGGAAAGTTCTGCAACAAAATTGGGAGAAGCCCCGACTTCACCGGCCACTCCCTCCGACTACCCCTTAGAGAAAGAGAATGTGTCCTCCCTACCAGAACATGTGTGCCCCAGAGCAGCAAAACCAGCGAGCTGGAAAGAGCCACGAAGACTCAGCACCAGAGGCGCCGCCCCGTGTCCGTAGAATTCGTCGCCGGCGCCACTATGGTCCCGTTCACCATCGTTCCATTCTTGCCCCCTCCGACGAAGAGGCACGAATCATGACCTGCAAAGAAAGGAGAACGAATGAGAGAGCGAGAAAAAAAGCAGGACGCCATTGCATCTTCTTTCTCACTTGGATCTCTAGTTGTAACCGCGGCGACGCCATTGAAGTAGTAAGTCCCCGGCGCCATCCCCGTGCTCCGATAGTACGCATTAAACGCATACGTCGCGTGCGCCTGCACCGTATCCGGCTCATAACACTGCTCCCCCTGCAACGGCACCCCGCAATCCACCCTCCACGGGCCGCAGGCCCAATCCAGCGCCACTTGCAGCATCTTCTCATCCGCCCCACTCCTCGCTACGCAGAACGTCTGGTTCGTGGTGTCATTCGCCAGCATCTCCCCCGCTCCCATCAAATGCAGCTGATACGCCGGAACTTCGTTCGCCTGAAACAGCCCCCAGTTCCTCTCCGAAACCGGCCCGGGCTTCAAATCCTCGTTATAAAGCTCGTAGATGAACGCACTGACGGCAATCCCTGGATGCTTCGGAGTCCCGCTCCCGCTGAGCACATGCTTTATTAGATTACTGTTGTACGTGGCGGCATTGTCTGCCGTCGCGTCTGGTTCTTTCGTGGGATCTCCCTTCGAGGGCCAGCCCGTCTCCGCGACAATAACGGGGAGGTTGGTGATGTTCATGGCCGCCATGGCAAAGTAAGCCACGTTGACTACCGCGTCCAAGACGTTGTTGTAGTGGAGTAGCGTGTTGGCGTCGACGACTTCCTTGTTCGGCGGAAGAGGGCGGAAGAGCGCGTAATCCAAAGGGATAACTCCGTTGGCCTGCAAGTACTCGTAGTAGGGGTACACGTTAAGCGCAAAGGAGGAGCAGAACTCTCTCTCTCACCGGAACTCTCTCTCTCGCTCTCTCCCTCGATTTCTCTCTCTCGCGCTCTCTCTCTCTCACACCTGAACTCTCTCTCTCGCTCTCTCCCTCGATTTCTCTCTCTCGCTCTCTCTCTCACCTAAACGGGAGAGAGAAGAATGGGGAAAGGAGGTGCGGCGCGGAAAGAGAAGGAGGAAGAAGGGGAGGAGAAGAAAGAGAGAGGGAGATTTTCTCTCTCTCCCCGCAGACGTGGCTGCCACAATGATCCGACTAATTTTGGGGGTTGACGTGGGCGCCAACTGGACTTCATTCACATCCATGTCAGCGACTGGGATAGATTGAGGAAAGAGAAAAAAGGTTGGGATAGATGGGGCGAAAAAAAAAGGTTGGGATAGATTAGGGAAAACTTGAAGGGGTAATAGTCTAGAAACCCCCAATGTTTCGGTTTTGTCCACTTTTCACCCCGCCTCCATGTCAGCACAGGGCAAAATAAAAAAGGCGGGGAGAGAGGATAGCGGAGGGGAGCGGCGGCGAGAGGGAGCGTCTCCAACTGAGTATCATCTTCGGAGAAGTCGTCCCTGCTCCACGTCTTCACAATCATGGACTCTAGAAATCTTCCCTTCGATTTGCAGCGGCCAAGAAAGCGGACCCAGTTCGTGAACCTCGAATAAGATTGACGGTGACAATGATGATGAAGAAGAAGATGATGAAGACGATGATGAATGCCCGAGATGAAAGATATAAACCCAAAAATCTGATATTTAGAAGAAGCAGGAGAAAGAACCAGGAAGAGGAACCAGTGAAGAAGAAGAAGATGATGATGATGATGCTGAAGAAGAAGATGATGTGATGATGAAGTTGAAAGCCTTCCAGCTGCAAGACAATTCCGTCGCGCAGATTATAGGGCGACGTTGTTCGCCCACATTAACGACGGATGATGCTCCTAACGCTGCAAACGTCCTTCGTAGAGTCGGCGAGAGGGAGCGGCGACGAACCCGTGTTTCCTAATCGATCGCCACATTAACAGCCGCGGAGAGGGAGGATCGGCGAGAGGGAGCGGCGACGAAGTTGGTAGGTAGGGGTGTAACTTCCTCCGTAGAGTCGCCATAATTCTTGCCTTGGGGGCTCACGCGGGCCGCCGGCTCCCCGCTCGCCTCGTGGACATCTTCTGAGACAGAGATGAAGTGGGCTGATCGTCCATCTTGCGAGCTCTTCGACACCCTGCACACGTCCCTACACAAGGTAGGCCCGCGTTTAAGAGCCGTCCGCTCGTTCACCCACCCCTGTTGTCCAGGAATACCCCTTTATCGAGTATAGGGCGCCCTAACCTTTGGAGCTTAAGGCGACGTGACGGGAGGGAGATCTGGGGACGACGCTGTTCGCCCACATTAACGACGGATGAAGAGGCAAAGAAGCAAAAATGGAGGAGACCGGGAGATTATTATTTTTCATGGCACTCTCTAGCTTCCTTGTCTGAAAAAAGGATATACATAATGTGTTGATATTCGGATATCGGGACATCAGAATCCGATATCGAGGGTCTGGACGATGGATGCCGATGACACAAGCTGTCATGATAACGGAGCAAATGATGGATGGTGTTGGATACGAGACCAGGCTTACTATCGTTGGATATTCGATAATGGATGTTAGATATTCGCAGATATCGGTGGATATCGTCGCAAATGGCACTCGATATTGAACAAAAAAGCTCAGAAGGCTAGGGTTTACGAATTTAAATGATTATTTTTTAATATATGCGATATCGATGAATATATCCGATGATGGAGGACAACCCCTGATATCACGATATCTCCAGATGCCATTCGACCCTCTGACGGTACTCATATCCACCTCAATATCGGCATCCAATACCATCATCGGATCACTTGGGACGACAGGAATCCAGAAAAATATAGCGTATGCAGGATGTAAGTGAATGGCTACATAGAAAATTGGCCCAAGTGATCTGGATCTAAGTCCCCCTCTTCGGATACCGTTCGAGACTCCGACGGTATCCGGTTCCAATATTGCTATCTGATACCGCCATCGGGATGGGATACTGAGCACGCCATGAATCCGAAAAAAATATAACGGTATGCAGGATGGCAAAGAAGCGAATAACAGAAGAGAAATTGAACTTCAAAAACGTCCCTCCACTGCTTTGAATTCTTATTTTTTCGGCTTTTCTAGGAGATCCAAACCACTTTTACGTTTTTTCTATGAAAGATATTGACAGTCTACCGAGATAGAAGATACTATGAAGAGTAATAATCTCCCCTATTTCTCTATTCTTGCTCCCTTTCCCTTCTCAACAATTTTGCCGGGGACCCTCCGCAGCAGGAGATAAACGAAATAATTCGTTCGAAGAATTGCTTAGTACAATTTCATATTTGATTTGTTGCCACGCTTCAATTACTCATACTATATTTCTATAGAGAGAAAGCCAGATCTTCTTTGATTTGCTGTCCATGCTCAGAGACGAACGGGCAGAGGTTGAAGAAGGCAGTCGCTGGCAGACATGGCCAGCGTCTCGAACTTGCAGTCCGCTGAGAATATCTGGGTCGAGTCCCCGTTGACCAGCTCGAGGAGTATCCTCGCTTGCTCCTCCGCGTTACTCCATTCTCGAACCTCGGCTTTCAAGAGAGAAGGCTCCTGGGAGATCAGCTCCCATAAGGGATACTTCTTC
This sequence comes from Lemna minuta, assembly GCA_024174645.1. NCBI lineage: Eukaryota > Viridiplantae > Streptophyta > Magnoliopsida > Alismatales > Araceae > Lemna > Lemna minuta. The sequence goes on from CM044108.1 coordinate 12,073,837, forward strand.
CTCGGCATCACTGAGTCTTCTTCCGATAGTCTCAGCGACGGGCAGTAGTCTCCCTGCCCGTCTCCCAAGTAGATGACCCGTTTCTTCTCTCTTCCTTCTAGAATCCGGTCGACGATCAATCCCTGCGGTCAACCAAATCTTGAGCTTCTTCTGTAAATGAGACGAAGAGAAGGAAGAGTCGTACCTTGCACAAGTTGGGAGGGCAGTTAGGGCAGCCGTGGGGGGATTTGCGGAAGTCGTGGTGAGGGGAAATCCTGAGCTTTCCTCGTTCATCGACGGAGCTGGGATTGGTGACGATCTCTGAGAAGTACCGGAGAAGGTCGTGGTGCTCGAGAATAGTCACGATGAAGAACATGTTAGCGTCGCTCACGACCTTCAGCTCGCATCTGGAGAAGAAGATAGAAAGGACATATTTCGTTAGAAGACAAAGACGAGGGAACTGTTTCTGGGTTTTTGGTGGGAGCAATGAAGGAGATACGGTAAACAAGAGAATGGGCGGATTTGATGGCCGCAGCGACGTGGGGGTTGAGGGGGGCTCTCTTCAGGACGGCAGCGATGCCCACACCATTTGAAACGAAATTATAAAAAAAACGCACGAGATTTTCGAGGTCAACGAACTGGGTCCGCTTTCTTGGCCGCTGCAAATCGAAGGGAAGATTTCTGGAGTCCATGATTGTGAAGACGTGGAGCAGGGACGACTTCTCCGAAGACGATACTCAGTAGGAGACGCTCCCTCTCGCCGCCGCTCCCTCTCGCCGCCGCTCCCCTCCGCTATCCTCTCTCCCCGCCTTTTTTTGTTTTGCCCTGTGATGACATGGCAGCGACGTGGCTTCTGCGTCCGGTCAGCTGCTGCCGTGGCGTCCACGTCGCTGCCAGCTCTGCGCGATAGAAGGGTCGGGGTACAGCCTCCACTCCTTGTCAAACATTGGGGTGGAGGCGGCTGTTTCCAAACATTGGGGTGAAAAGTGGACAAAACCCAAACATTGGGGGTTTCCAGACTATTACCCCGTTGGAGAAGTAGATGGCCCCGGAATGGTAAAGAACATCGTCTTACAAGACCTGGTCGAACTAGTCTGCCTCTTTGCGTCTCTTCACCATCCCAGTTAGTCATCTTCTGCAATTTCCATTTATCTAGCCCCAGCTAGACGGCTGCCCCTCATTCGTCTCCTCACATTGAGTAGTCTAACGATTAATCATTTTAAATTCTGCATTAAGTTGATAGAAACCGCCTGCCAAGGGGAGGGAGCGTCCGTCATATCTCACTGCCCTTCTCCTAAAGAAAAGCTGGCAGCTCCCCGACAGGGACAGGGACAGGGACGGAGGCAGAGAGAGCCCTTCTCGATCATATTCTCCATGAACGAATGCGGTGGCAATGTCTGTCTCTCAGCTCAGTACTGCCTACCAATATAGAGAAGTTGCTGGTCCCTACGGAAAGTCAACTGTCTGTCTGTCACGGCATAATTCCAGGTCAAATAATTAAGGCTTCGTCAAGCAGGTTGCTGGACTGATAGGGCCACCGGCGCTATTCATCTCGAAGAAGAGCTCAAGTGTTTCCTTCCTGGGCAACGACACACCTCCGGAGAGATGATCACAATCCTCAGCATCGACGGAGGAGGGGTCAGAGGGATCATACCAGCCACCATTCTCGAATTCCTGGAATCAAAACTCCAGGTACGTCGAAGCAACTATCTTTTATCAGCGGATCTGGAATTTTGGGTCCTTAGGGGGATCTCTTCGAGTTCAACATGAGTGTTCTTTTTCCTGTCTTACATGAAAAAAGGACATCGACGGAGACGACAGCAGAAGGATCGCCGACTATTTCGACTTGATCGCCGGGACGAGCACCGGTGGTATCATCACCGCCATGCTGACCGCCCCAAACGACGAAAACCGCCCGCTCTACGCAGCCGAGGATATCATCCACTTCTACGAGGAACACTCCCCGCACATCTTCCCACATAGAAAGTAAGCGATTTCTTCGCCGCTCATCTCCCTTCATGTCTTCTTCGAATTACATGTTCGATGATGATCAGTTTCTGGGTTTTCAGCGGATTGATCAACAAGGCCAAGCAGCTCATCTGGCCCAAGTACAACGGAAATTATCTCCACGATATAATCCGGAAAACTCTGGGAGAGACTAAGCTGCACCAGACGCTGACTAAAGTGGTCATCCCCACCTTCGACATCAAGCGTCTGCAACCCATAATCTTCTCCAGCGTTCAGGTCAGTGTGGACGAAACTATTCACTCAGAGAGGACGAAACGATTGAGACAGAATGCGGACAAAAAGAAATGATAATCTATATTGATTTAGAGAACAAATCTCTGCATTCATTCGGGAGTCGGAACTCCCGTTCCGACTTCATTAAGTACGCCTCCGTTGAACACGCTGAGGCTCATGCTACAGTACTAACTACCTGGGTGACGGTTGACGAACCGTCGCCTTGCTGTCATCATCTGAGCTTGCATCCACCGCATAATGGAGGGCTCAGATTGATCGCGAATATAAAATTTCGAACATAAAAGCAAAACGAAAACAAGTTCTCCAGAATTTCAACAAACACTTGCATCCACGCATCTTCCGCTTCTTCTCATGTCGGTCCGTGATGAGATCAATTTCCAAAACCTTCAAGCGAGAGGACGAGAGAAGGGGAGATTTTGATCCGAGGATGATCCACCGTGCATTTGCAGATGGATTACTTGAATACCCGTGACGTGAAGCTTTCCGACATCACCATCGCCACGTCTGCCGCACCGACCTATCTGCCAGCTTATGGGTTCCCAGCCAACGAAGTTGAGTTTAATCTCATCGATGGAGGCGTAGCCGCCAATAACCCGGTAAGCTCCTCTACCATTAGAGTGCATAGTTTAGGGTATCCATTAAGATGCTAGGTGGATCTTGCAGACGTTGTTGGCGATGAAGGAAACGATGAGGAAACAGTGGAGGAGAGAGCCAAATCAATATGGTGACGTGAATCCACTGGATTACACTAACTTCCTCATCCTCTCCCTCGGCACGGGAACGGAGAAGAAAGGTAACAAGTATACGGCAAAGGAAGCCGCATCCTGGGGAGTACTTGAGTGGATTCTTAATGGAGGCTCGGCGCCCATCATCGACGTTTTCAGCCAAGCCAGTGTCGACATAGTCGATATTCACATCGCCACCATCTTGCAGGCCGCCAAGTGCGAAGCAAATTACCTCAGAATCCAGGTAACATCAATGAATAAAAAAATAAACAACGCATTCTCCTTTTTGCACGGTAATACCTCGTTATTCGTTCCTACTGTAGACCGACCAGCTAGAAGGAGATGTGGCTTCAGTTGACGTTTCGACCAAGAAGAACCTTGACGAGCTCAAAAGGGTTGGAAAGGAACTGCTCACTGAGCCAGTCTCCAGGGTGGATCTTGACACGGGCGATAACAAACCTATCCCCGGAGAGGGAACCAACGGCCAAGCGCTCGAAAAGTGAGGCCCTCTAGAAAATTGAGCCATTATCGAAGATCCCACATGTAGTCCATCGTGATAACCTTGTCTTTTCTCTGTCTTGTAGGTTTGCGAAACTGCTATCAGAAGAAAGAAAGCGTCGAAACACTCAAGAACAATGAAGATCTACGACCGAGCCTTTTTAGGCGTAAAATCATAAATCAAATGCATTTTAAAGTTGTTTGTCAAGTTCTAGAATATCTACTGCTTTCCAAGACTACTCGAATTTATGTTTTCTATCTCTTTCATTTTCTCTATCGACATTTCTGGGGTTTCATTAATAAGATACTTCTGCATCTTGGTCGAGTTGTGTAAAAACAGGCTCCAACAAAACCAATTCAAATTTCATCTGAGCTACGCTCAATGATTCATCAATCATCATTAGAACAATTGATGAAACTCATATGAATATTCAAAATTAAAATGGGGTGCTTGAGTTTGTGACTCAACTGAAATGAAACATCAAGATTAGCATGAAAATTTCTTTAATACCCAAAGAGAACTCTACAAATATTGATTATTTGATCCTTCAAGAAATGAGTTTCTTTGGAACCTGAAGAGACAAGGGAACACTAAAAATGGACTGCTCCAACCATTACCATTTTTAGGCATATTTTTATAGAACCACTGAAATATTGTCGAAGTAAATAGAAACCAATGAGAGAGAAAGCCATTAGAATGGGAGGACATGACTTACTCAATAATGTTATCTCTTTCTTGGATAAGTATATGCCATCTGATAAATGTGTTTTTAACATGCATTTCTATAAAAATTTAATAAAATTTAACATTTTCAAGCATGCATTAAAATGTTTCTAGATTGATTATGTTATTTCATGCAATCTTATGTCATGTGTTAAAATGCATCAATTATTGAAAACATGCTTTAAAGTGACTTAAATAGGATTTCTAGAGTTTTATTTGTAGTAACCCCACTTGACTTCACTAAAGTCAAAGTGCTAAATTTCTAATTATATTGTAATTAGTGAATTCACTGAGTTCAAATATTATGTTAGAAATCATGAAAGGAGGGAAATTCTAAAGCAAAGGAATCAAGAACATGCCTAACTCCACTAACCCATTAAGAAAGGATTTCTTCTAGATGCATCACGATTAATACACTAAGATGATTTGAGATTCAAGAAGAACTGAAAGTGAAGCGTTATACACTCAATGTATTAGATAAGTCTTGATCATTTTTTGGGTCGGATTGTCATAGGAATCTCTTGATAAGAGGGGGTTGGAACTTCCATGTATGGATGGGTAAGCTTTTTCTTTCTTGAGCAGAAAAGGAAGAGGGTTCAACAACAATATTTGTGAACTTTGTATCGTTTAATTTTCTTTGTATGGGTTTATTTAAAAAACTTTTGAGGTGTAGAGAGAAAATAGAGTACTAGCAAATCGAGACCGTGAGGTCGTTGAAAACATACAGTCAAGAGTCAAAATTAATGCTAAACTCACCAATTTAAAGAAATTAACACGAATTGAGGGGTATAGTGGTGAATGAAGGTCGAATCCGAGGAGAATTAGAGTATTTTCTGATAATCTTTTTGAATTTGATCAAATGGGACGATGAAATGTGAAAAGAAATTAGGGAATTTAGTATCTTTAGAAAGAAGACTCGAAGACGAATCCACGGAATCAAAAATCACTATATTTGGATCAAGATTTGGGGAGAAATCATCAAATGAACAAGAGAGAAATTTCCGAAATTTAAATTCAAGAAAAACCGAAATTGAAATTAAAATTGACTCAAATTACGATTCAAAAATAAAATCTAAAGCTATACGAAGAAAGATTAGGATAAAACACGATCCCTAACCCAAGATTGCGCTCGAATTGATCCAATTACTCACCGGATTCAAGGCTCTTCATCAAAATTCAGAAAATTCAATCGTTGATGTTCAAGCGTCGATTTCTTCCTATTCTCTCAACGAATTCTCACTCTCAAGCACTTTGTGGACTCGGAAATGAGTCTAAACCGTTCGATGGGAAGCAAGAGATTCAAGGAATTTGGTGTCTAAACAGTTCGATTTACTCAAATTGCCTTGTAATGCTTTACAATGTCGAAGAACATCTCAATTTATAAGGAGAATTGGGTGTAACCATCCAATCGTCAATTAATCTTTGATCAACAGCTCTAATGAAACGCACAGATGTGAATCGTTATAATTAAGTCATGGCCGTTTGATCCTCAATAGACCACAAAGATTTCACCACGACGCAGGCGTTATAAGTAACGCATCAAACGCATGTCATTCGATCTTGATCGGACGCTTAGATGGGTTTCCGTCGATTTTAACCTCAGCCGTTATAACTCTTCAGATCAACGACTAAGATTAAATCGTTTTAAAAATGATTCGCCGACGAATCAGAGTGCACACGTACCCCGCCTTTAAGTGATCATCAACGGTCACGATTCTTCGCGCGATCGAACGCTCTAGATTGCGCCACGCCACCTACACACTTAAAAATCAATTTTTAAATTAATTAATTAATTTTAAATTAAAAAAATTCAGAAAAAAAAATCCCTAAAAATCCCTAAAAATTAGAAAATTCATAACTTTCAAAATATAACTCCAAATTAATCTAAATTTGTTTCATTTGATCCTAAATTAAATTATCTATCATTCTAAGAAATCAAATTTAAAAAATAACAAGATATTTAATTTCTATTTCAAAAATACACTCATTTTAAGATTTTAAAACTTAGAAAATTAAATGAGTGCATATAAAATGATTTCTCTCATTATTTAACTTTAAAAACTAATTATAATGTCAAGTAAAGATGGGTTATGAAATTATTTATCTTTAATTCATCATAATTAACCCTAAATTAATGTATTTTGATGTTATAATAATTTTTTCATAGAATTATAGATAAACACTCATAAATGTGATAACATGCATAGGAATAAAATCTTTTATGTCTTAATATGTATAAAAATCATGTATTATCATGTCTATTTAGCATGTTATCACGCCCCCCAACTTAAATGATTTCTAGTCTCTTAGCAATTTACTATATAGTTTCCCTAGAAGGTCATGCCATCCTTTGATCCTACTACTAAAAAAGTGAAGTGTATGAATGTATGATTATGATCTAGATTATATCTCTAGGTTAACATCTTTAGTGCATATTAAGATAGTGCTCATCGGCTAATGCTCGAGTCTAATTCTCAATTGTGATTAAGGTGAGCATATCTAAGGTTTGATGCTATGGGGATGAAAAAAATCCTTACTCTCTTATGAGCAGATATAATTCCTTACCCTCTCCATAGATACATCACTCCTTCCCTCAAAATGGAGGCTACTTAATATATTAGAATTCTCCTCAACTCGTCTTCATCCTATAAAGAGTGCAATTCAAAGAGATTCCTATCTTTGGGATGCAACGTGTGAGGTGGTTGAAGGAAATAAAAAGATACTATTCCTAATGGAATGACGTGGCTAAAAGAAAATATGCAGATAAATAAAGTAAATTTTAAAAACAAAGAAGGTATCGCTTATGATAATTATACTCCCAAATGAGGTGGATGATGATGGGTAGGGTAGATGGATGAGATGATGGTAAAAGATATTTTCTCACTTATTTTCCTTCTTCTCACTTCTTATTTCTCTACTTCCTTGATTTTTCTCATTCTTTTTTCCTTCTTTCTCTTTTTTTCTCAATCTAATGGGAAATCTGATCAGCAATCATATCACTTATCCATTCCCTCTCTCTCCCCCTCTCCAATCATCTAAGAGATCAGCCTGGTGCAATCCAATCAGGATCCTTCCAATCTGATCAATTCACTATAAATGATCGGACCAATTATAATCACTTGAAAGACGATCAGATCGGATCACAATTCCCTAATACAAACAACTTTATCAATGTGGGAATAAAGTTTATCTTTGGGATTTCTATTGGCTTACAACTTTGCTTGCATCCAATGCCTTCAAATGTGCCACATCTCTCTTACCACAAATATTGAAGCATGCTGCATGAATGAGCGAGTATTAAACATGATCATCATATCTTCTTTTAAATTTCGTGTTCAGACATCAGTAGATCAAAACTATACAATATGTCTTATGAACAAATGAGACAACCAAGGGAATCCTGTGCATTTACACAATTTTTACATCACAGTGCACTTCTCTTTGGACTTTGAATCTAGCCTTTCTGAAGCATTTGATTGCTGCCTTGAACTCTGTTTAAAATGGGAAAAAAAACAAATCGTCATTCACAAACATTGAGAGAATGATATTTATTTTGAAAGGCAAAATGGAGATCACCTGAGATGACTAAATTTCAAACATAAAATAATCAAATAACCAAAACCATGAGAAGATTAATATTCAATCTAGATCGTAATTGGACTTAAGAATCTCAACACTATCTGCAGGAAAACTAAAATATCCGGAAGAGCAAGCTGATTTGAACATACAAATAATTCCATGAACTTAAGGGAAATCAATCTTCCTCGACATTATTTTAGAAGACGTCTAATTTTGAACAAGTCTTTAACATATTAAGCATAGATGTACTCATAGATCGTGGCATTGCATCCTATGGGCGAGAGATCATGATATGAGGCTGCACCATTGTTAAAAGTAATTTATGCTGTGGGCTGCACCACTTGAGAAAATTAAGGTCCTGCATAGAAAGCCCTCAATTTGCCATAGCCAAGAATTTATGTATATACTCTTTCCTGTTCTACCATTAAAGTTTGTCTAAGTGGAAACTCCTCAAACATATGAGTTCTCAATATAACGGGGATTCTTATGCTAGTTAAAGAAGGCCATCGGTTGGAAGACAAACAAGTGACTACGAAGGAATCTGGGTTATTTGGAGATCACGCAATAGTTATAGAACTACCGCCTTCAAAGGAAGTCACTGACTCGTAGTCTGATATGACAGTCATAATGGGCAAAGATAAACATCAGCTAACGTTTCCCATGGAAGAAAGATCCCACCTCAATTGCACCAAGCAGGTTCATCTTTCATTATTGAACCCACTTCAATAAATGCCGTAATGATCCACATCGCATAAAGATTATTGAATCCATTCAAATTGATTCCAATATTTCCTAAACTCATTCTTTCTAAAAACGATATCTTAAATTCATGCATAGCAAAAAAAATCTGCATAAAAGACATTGAAGCTTACTTGAGGGCCAACAATAAGCCTTGAGCTACTGGGACCAGATGATTGATGCACTTTTGGAATTTGTTGACGTTGTGGCTGTTTTTCAAACTCCTGCTTTTGTAATTCCTTAGCCAATTCAAGGTCAGATCTGCACCATTTCAAGAAAAACTAAAATGAAAACAATATAGAGGATTAAGCTCTAGCAATCTCATTAAAATATGAGATTTGTACATCTATTTTGCTATGTATCGGCAAGAGCCACTCCAGTGAACAAAAATTTCAAAAATATGGCAAGCACTAGTCTACATCTTACATTCAAAACCTTTATTTGATAACTATAGAACCGTAACCATAATATATAAAACTCCAATATTGTTAACTGAGAAACAACTTGTACGTATGCCATTTTAGGTAATCTAGAAAGAATGGTTCATAAGATAACAAAGATGTCATGATTTAACAGTTTTCACAACAGCTAATGGTTTCAACAGCATGATATTTGGTTTGATTGATTAGAAATATACACACGAGCACAAAATCTACAGCCTATATATAAACTCATGATAATGCATAAAACCCTAAAGACCAACTATACACTTCCATTCAACTAACCAACATATATCTTGAATTATTATTGGACAAATCGTCATTCACATTAACTCAGACGATTCATTCATAGTAAAAAAGACACTTTTCAGATCTCACAATTTTTTCCCAATCTTTAAACGAGTAAAGGGAAATATACACATAAAGAGATGGGTTTACAGATCCCAAAATCAAGGAAATGCCTGAAATTGTAAAAGCGCTTAAAAAAACAACAGTATCAATGCGATATTAATTACTTAAAAAGTTGAGTTCGTTGAAGTTGAATCCTCCACTCCAATAAAGTCCTGGAAAAATGAAGATGCACAAAGTGAACACCATGGTAAATAAGGGCAAAGAAGTGAAATTGCAATCATCATATGAGACACACATTTGTCCGATTCGGCTCATCCCATGAACGATTCACTTCATCTTCAGGCATAAATGGCAGGAAATTGCTTCTCACAAATGTTGTATCACCGTTAACCTAATTAGAAGGAAATATGACTACCAGTCAAACCATTTCACATCTCCAGCAAGTATTCATAAAATTACAAATCATTATTCATTTTCAAAGGTTATGTGCAGAACGCTTGAAAAATAAAAAGAATCTACCTCGTTCAGTTTCTCCCAGACTAGATTTGGCTGGTTTATATACCCTTGGTCAGTTGCTAAAAGGTAAAGCTCCCCTGTTATACTGGAAAAACAAGAAAGAAGAAAAAAACAAAGTGAGAGATTATCAATGATAAAAACCAACATATCACATGATGTGGATGCTCTTGTCCAGTACCTTGAACATGGTGCTGAAATGATTATTACGGAAGAAAACACAGAGTTCTCGCTCTTTCAAACCTTCTTGAAGACAGAAAAGTCTGCATACTTGATAATTAGGAAACAAAAACAGGATTCTTATGTAATCATTTGCAGTTCTAGAATCCAACTACAGAGGCATACCCGTATATAGTCAATTGACTACCAGTGTCCTCCAGGAAGTTCTTTATCACATGCCCTAGAAACATTAACACAAGTTGATGAACATGCATTCAAACCAGGCAACACTGGTAACCCTAGTTGACTGGACAACCTACATTGGCGTTCAGCATTGACGAAGCTATCATCTTGCACAGAATACTCAGCAAGAATTGACTCGCCTTCGTAAACAGGCTCACGATTTTTGTAGTCATAAATTGCAGAATCATTAATGCATTCTTCACCTTCGTACAATGGCTCAATATCATTAGGATTTAAATTTAAGCTCTCGTTAACATCCTGCATCCCAGATGGGCCATCCAGATCAGAAACTGGAGAATCTTGACAACTGAGAGGTTTGCAACCATCATCAAGAACTTGTGCTGTTGATTCCTCTGGCATATATTTCTGTGACATGTTTTCATCTTCCTTGGAGCAGCTCACCCGACCTTCAGATACATGATTTGAGGAAGAGTAGTCTGTTTCAAGAGGATATAAATTATTGGCTCAGAAGGAAAATCAAAGCGAGACTATTAAAAAGAAAATTGGAAGTTTTGAATTTACAACCATCAAGAACTTGTGCTTTCAACTCTGGCATATGCTTCTGTAAGATGCATTGGTCTTTGCTTGAGCAGCCTTCCCGACCTTTAGATAGGTGATTTGAGGAAGAGTAGTAAGTTTCAAGAGGGATTTTTTTTTTTTTTTTTAATAGTAGTTTCAAGAGGATATAAATTATTGTCTCAGAAGAAAAATCAATTCGAGACTGTTAAAAGGAAAATTGGAAGTTTTGAATATACAACCATCAAGAACTTGCGCTTTCAACTCTGGGATATGTTTCTGTGAGATGCTTTCATCTTCCTTGGAGCAGCTGTCCCCACCTTTAGATACATTATTTGAGGAATAGTCAGTTTCAAGAGGACATAAATTATTGGGTCAGAAGAAAAATCAATTCAAGACTGTTACAACGAAAAATGGAAGTTTTGAATTACCACCGTCAAGAACGTGTGCTTTCAACTCCTCTGGCATATGTGTCTGCGAGATACTTTCATCTTCCTTGGAGCAGCTCTCCTGACCTTTAGATGCATGATTTGAGGAAGAGTAGTCTGTTTCAAGAGGATATAAATTACATGCTGAGAAAAAAAATCAATCCAAGACTGTTATAAAGAAAATTGGAAATTTTGAAATTACCATCGTTGAGAACTTGTGCCTTCAACTTTTCTGGCATATTTTTCTGTGAAATGCTTTCATCCTCCTTGTAGCAGCTCACAAGACCTTCAGATACGTGATTTGAGGAAGAGCGGTCTGTTTCAAGAGAATATACATTTTCTGTTGAGAAGATAATCAAATTGCAAGACTGCCGTAAAGAGCTATAGAAATTTGAAATTACCAAGTTGTGATTCTGTGAGATCCTCAGAAACAACACTAAATGGAACATTATTGGCAGCCTCACCATTCAAATTAGTGTCTGATGCAACACATTCTGTGTTGGATAAAGATTCCCTTTTTGACAAATTCAAAACTCTCATCAGCTCTTCCGCTTCTTCTAAATCCCCTTTTCCAACAGTGTGGTTAGCAGAAGATGAAAACTGAGGATTGGTTAAAGATAAACTTCTTGAGAGACATGGTGTTGGAACTCCGAGAGCAGCAGTGGTTGCAGCAGCAAAATCCACAGAGTCTTCATCTAGGAGATAATTCTCTTCTTTGAGATTTTTTGTGTCAAATGCCACAAGTTCTCCGACAATTGCGTTGTAGGACTTAGACCCAATAGCTGTTGCTGCCTCTACATCCTAATGCATGCAACAGATGATTAAAATGTAGCATAAAAACAAATGGGCATGCACGCAAAGACAGTTTTGTAGTTATTAGTCGCCATTAGTTGGAAATATTATATATCAACTCTGGGAAGACCTTTTGACAGAGCTGAGATTAAAGAAAAGATAAACAGAGGTTCATTCTAGCGGAACTGTCACTTTTGCTGATTCCTAAAAAATGGCAAGAGATACCAGGCTTAAGATGAATAAATGGTGGAGATAATATCAGATGAGTGACTCAGTCGTCCATCCTGTCTAACAGGTCGTTTGAAGATATCTCAAATTCTCCAAGATAAATACCAGCTCCTAGAAAGTAGCTAAATAGTATTTCATTTTGTTTCTTCCATCTCATTGACCTACTGTGGGAGTTCAATTTCATGCTCCGATGAAAAAACTTTTCTTTGGCAAAATGACAAAGAAAAGGAGAAGAAGTGTTCTTTTAATCACTTCTTCTTTTTGCAAGTAGAGTACATCTTCCAGATCAAGGAGATGGAAAAGATTAAAATATGAAAAAACTCAAGAAAAATAAATTCAGGCTCCGATTTCCTAAGAGTTTCTTTGAGTTCATAAGAATGTATATCCTTTCTCAACAATGTCCATATAAGATCATGGCATCAATCCACAGGCTTTGTTGAAAGCGCATCCTTGACATGCCAAAGTAAAATCTAGCCTTCTTTTTACAAAAAGCAATAAGAATCATGGATGTCAGCCTATTCTTTTAGATAAATCTATGATAACAGTACCAAATGGCCGATAGAAGAAGGAACTTCAGGGAATTACAATATTACTGTATATAGTTCAATTAAACGTTCCATTTTCCAAAAGCAATTGATTCAGGGATGTTGGATAGATCTAAGTTAAACTCAGGGAAGTTTTTTATATGTAAATCTAAGTTAATGATGCCTAATGGTAGAAGAAGGAACTCAAAGTTAAAAGGGAAGCGCAGAATTGCAGAATAAGGTAGACCCATCATTTATATATAGTTATTACAGAAACTGCACATTAAGTCGTTTTCCTAGGAAGGACAATCTTTCTCACATATCCTTCAAGCATTCATATCAGCGATATCTTCAGTGTACCAAAGTTTTGAGAATGGTGGAAAATAAGCACTTCAAAAACACTTTGTGCTTCGAAGTGTGCAGAAAATTTGTGTATATTATACTCAGGGAATGAATTTTTTTGATGTTATTTCAAGACAGAAACCTGAGCCAGATTGACTAAGAAGCAATCCAAGCAAAGTCAATTGAAATCAGGTTGGCTAAGTGATTAGATCCAGGATTACTAGTTTTCATCACTAATTTTCATTGTTTAATACAACATCATAAACAAATTCAATAGGATTTACAATTTCTTGGATCACAAAGTCCCTTGAAATGGGATTATATTCAAACATATGATTTCTTGGAGCTTTATATTGTCCTCAACATCACTTGAGCATGATGTTTTTATTCATTCAAGCAATTAAACTAACAATCTATCCCGTTATTCCTTCTTTCAGAAAACAAAGACAATGCCTTGACAGTGGAAGGCTATAGGGAAGAATTAAAGCACACTTTGGAAACCAGTAACCTCGAAACTTAACGATTAAAACAACATGAAATGGGGTGAAAAATATAAAATAAGTAAGAAAGAAGAAGATTTTTTTTTTTCTAGCAGAGGCAAACCTGTGGGTCAACTATCCATCCGTGGTAGAGTCCAATATCAAGGAGGTCAAAAATAGCACATTCCCGAGTGAACTCGAAATCATCAATCCTGGATATTCCAACAACCAGAACAATTAAGGACAACACTCATGCCAACAATATCCCAAAAAAACATAACACTCATGCTAATGACTCTTTCCCACTGTTTGAAACTTACTTTCTGAACAAGACGTTCACATCAATCCCGCTAGCAAGGCGAGGAAGAAGATCAATTGCATCAGAAATATTCCTCTGCTGATTGCTAACATAACCTTCATCTTTTTCCCTGGAATATAAAGAGAAAATAACAGTTACAGTGGTCATTTTTAGTTGAACTGGTTCATAAGAAAAAGTAAGGGGGGACTGGAACCTCTAGGTTACTGTTAGAATCCAATAATCTTTCTGCAACAAGGGAGAGCAGCTTCTGCTGAGAAACCTCAGGAATATCCAAGCTCAATTCGATGATATTGCGCAGCAACAGAACATTACCTGTTCCACATTTCAAAACACTGAGCCTCTGAATAAAAAAGACCCGAAAATTCCCATCTAAACCCCAGAAATCGTTTTGTAATTCTACCAAATGGGGCAAAAAATTCAGAGCCAAAAACCAAATGACACGCAAAACTCTAGGCACAATAACTAAATAACAACTAAATAGAACATTGTCTGCCCCACATTTTTATAATACTGAGCCTCTAAATTAAAAAGACCCCGAAATTCCCATCTAAAGCCTAGAAATCGCCATATAAATCCATTGAAAGCAGTGAAAAAATAAAAATCCAACAACCAAATGACAAGCAAAACTCTGAGTACATTACCTAGATAACTGAATGGAACATTACCTGCTCCACACATTTCAAAATTCGGAGCCCTGTAAACCTAATAGATCCAATCAATCCTAACCAAATCCCAGAAATCCAGATAAAAACAAGAACAATCTTTATACGAGCATTTCAAGAAATTGAGATTCGAAGCTCTATGCCCCTGAAAGAAAAACCCCAAAAAATTTCACCTAAACCCTCGAATTCGAAACACAAATCCACCAAACGCAGTTAATCACGTCAGACCCAAAAAAACTAAATAACACGCACCGATAACATTGCCAGCTCCACATTTCAAAAACTCTAAGCCCCTTCATCCCAAAAGACCCAAAAACTCCCATCGAAACCCTAGAAATCAGGCAATGGTCCCCAAAGTGCGGAATTCAGATCCAATAGTAATAATCTAGAATCGAATCGTCATTCAAGAGAATAAAAAACCTTAACAAGAGAGGCAAAAAGAGATGCTTACAGATAGCTAGAAGAGGACAAGGACCATTGTCATTCTGAAGAACAATCGGAGTTGAGCGCCCAAGGAATTCCACCACCTTCGTCTTGTAAAATATCATTCTCGCGCCTCCATCATCCACCGAATTTTCGAGCATCGGAATATCATTTTCCGACCCCGAATCTGTCGCCATGTTAGAGAACACGACAATTCGCTCAACCGATTCTTTTGGCCGTTCGATTTTCCCCCCAAACACACACACACATACACAGAGGTCTTGGGAATCAAGAATGGGAAGGGCAGAGAATTTAGGGTAGTTCTTGAAAGTTAAAAAATATTTATTATTATGTTTAATAGTTGTGATAGAGAGAGAGAGGGAGGAGAAAGGCAATTAAGGTATTACAAAAGAGCTGCTATGATGTTTCATAGTTGAGATGGAGATAGATGAGGAAAGAGAGATACAGATACAGATAGAAAGAGATGAAGAAAGAGAGATACAGATACAGATAGAAAGAGATAAAGAAAGAGATATACATATACAGATAGAAAGAGATAAGGAAAGAGAGATACAGATACAGATAGAAAGAGATGAGGAAAGAGAGATACATATACAGATAGAAAGAGATGAGGAAAGAGAGATACATATACAGATAGAAAGAGATGAGGAAAGAGAGATACAGATACAAATAGAAAGAGATGAGGAAAGAGAGATACATATACATATAGAAAGAGATGAGGAAAGAGAGATACAGAAACAGATAGAAAGAGATGAGGAAAGAGAGATAGAGATACAGATAGAAAGAGATGAGGAAAGAGAGATACAGATACAGATAGAAAGAGATGAGGAAAGAGAGATACATATACAGATAGAAAGAGATGAGGAAAGAGAGATACAGATACAGATAGAAAGAGATGAGGAAAGAGAGATACATATACAGATAGAAAGAGATGAGGAAAGAGAGATACATATACAGATAAAAAGAGATGAGGAAAGAGAGATACAGATACAGATAGAAAGAGATGAGGAAAGAGAGATACATATACAGAGAGAAAGAGATGAGGAAAGAGAGATACAGATACAGATAGAAAGAGATGAGGAAAGAGAGATACATATACAGATAGAAAGAGATGAGGAAAGAGAGATACAGATACAGATAGAAAGAGATGAGGAAAGAGAGATACATATACAGATAGAAAGAGATGAGGAAAGAGAGATACAGATATAGATAGAAAGAGATGAGGAAAGAGAGATACATATACAGATAGAAAGAGATGAGGAAAGAGAGATACAGATACAGATAGAAAGAGATGAGGAAAGAGAGATACAGATATAGATAGAAAGAGATGAGGAAAGATAGACAATTGAAAGGCAATTTGGGTATTTCTAAGGTAAAAGAATAGTTTATAAAGCAAATATGTATTTATTATGTTCATTAGTTGGGAGTTGACTCTCTTCAAAAAAAAAAGTTGGGAATTGAGATAGAGAGGGAGAGGAGAGAGACGACGACGAAGAAAGGAAGATAATTTAATGGCAATTAGGGCATTTTGAAGATAAAAAATTATTTATAGTTTTTTAATTTTCTCTAAAGATAGTCTGTATTTATTTTTCTAGTTTATTTTCTTCTAATATTTAAGTCATACTGTCTCTTTTCATAAAGGCCTATAAATAGGCCGCCCATGTAATAAAATCAATAGGCATATTTTGAATCACCTTCTCCACTTTGTCCACTTTGTCTTCCATCAGAAAGACAATTAAGAAACGCGGTATTTCTAAGGTAAAAAAACTATTTATATACTTAGTAAATATAGCATGATTGATAGTTGACATGTAGCGAGAATGTGAGATTAAGAGTGAAGAGGAAATGCAATTTAGATATAGTTTGGGAATTTATAAGGTAAAAATTTGTTTACATAATAACCAAGAGTGTGGCCCTACCCAGAAGGGCCATGCGGACTTGACATCATCCCCACCTTCCTCCGATATCTCACTAGAAATTCCTCATGAGTGTTATGTGTAATATTTGAGCTAGATAGATATAGAGAGGGAGAGAAGAGCAAATAAAGACAATTTAGAGGCAATTTGGGTATTTGTGTGCTAATTTTTTTCCATATTATTCTAAAATTTATTATTATGTTTGATAGTTGAGAGAGGGAAAGAGGAAAGAAAGACAAATTAGATGCAATTTAGAGTGAGAAAGGTAAAAAGGTTTATTATACAGTCATTAAAAAATGTTATTACAATTATTGTAAATATTGTAATCTAAGGGAAAGAAGTGCTTATACAATTACTTAAAAAGGCTATAATTAGGTTCAATAGTTGATATATCTAGAGAGAGAGAGAGAGAGAGAGACAAAATAAAATAAAAACAAATTAGAAGGAAATAGGGTATTTCTCAGGTAAAAAAATGTTTATATAGTTGATAAAAATTTGTTGTTATAATTAATAGTTGAACTAGACAGAGGAAAGAGAGAGAGAGAAGGAAAACAATCTAGAGGCAAATAGTACATTTCTTGCTGAGATCTTTGGTCAATAAGCCTTCCAAAATTTTGATCAAAACATCGAACATAATAGAAACTATTGAATCGAACATTTAACATGAACAAGCACCTAGAAGAGATAATCTTATCATCTAGTATTTATTAAATCATACTTAGAGGAATTATTTGAAAAGTTCTTGAAGAAGTTCAAGCATCCAGCCTCTAGCAGCATCTACATGATCATCAAATGATTGGATGTCATCTAGAACACTCATCATCACCAAAGAAAGAGAAGAGCAAGGAGATTTTTCACAAGACTTACATGATTATCCCTAGTTGTTGTTGTTCTCCTCCTATTTATATATATGAATATATGAATCACAAAAACTATTATAATTATGTTTATATCTACTAATGTCTATTGACCTTATGTGTGTGACGCTCGAGGTCTATATTGATGGGATCTGAGGTTGATAACTTTCTAAAATTTTTATCAAAACATCAAATGCAGAGGAATTCATTGGATCGGATATTCAAAACATTGAAGCACCAAGGACAGATGATCATATCATCTAATATGTATAATAAAACATACTTAAAAGTTTCCTTAAAGGAGTTCTTGAAGCTATTCAAGTGTCCAGCCTCTAGCGGTATACAGACGATCTCCTAATGGTTGGATCTCCTCTTCAAAGCTCTTCACCAAGAGAGAAAGAGAAGAAAGGAGAGAATTCTCATAATTCTTGCATGGGCACCTTGAATTGTGGTCATTCTCCCCCTATTTATAGACATTTAGTATGAGGTTTTTTCATAAAACCCTCATAATTATGTGTATATCCACCAACATCCATAGACCTTATGTGTGTGACCCTCTAGGTCCTTCATCCTCTAGTTGATAACTGTATGGACTAAATAACACCTTATTGGTCAACCTTAATTTATTATCCACATCCACATATAGATTAATTAATCAAGAATCGATTTAACCCAATCGATAGGTCGAGTTGCCAGCCCGTAGGGTGCCAAGCTACACCACGTATACTAGGAGATATGGAGTATGTAATAACTCACTTATGGAACCTTCCCGTCATCGATTACCATGTATGTATAATCCTTCATCCACATTAGACTCATGAATGACTTAGGGTATGGTCAACTGTCAAACCCTAATCAATCACTCAAGTTAGTATTGATACGTGTAGAAATCATCAAGAACTCCTTCGATATTTCTACTACGTTGGCCAAGGATTTCATCGCATCTCATTCCTTGAGTCAATCTTCTCAAATACCGAGGGTGGATGATCCCATCTTGATCACACAATCATTTTCCCGAACTTCATGTCGTATCCAATATATGACGTTTTAGATATCCCGTGACTAGGGATTCCTAAGTCATAATCAAAACACGATCATCCATCCACAAGATGTCTTTGGTGTCTCAAGTCAAAGGATCACATACACAACCTGATGGATATTATGTGGCCTATAAGCCAATCACACTTTCATGTATCTTGTTTATGTTCATTGAAATGAAATTTATTCATTGTCATTCTTGTGTGATGTTTGCAATGAAGTCCATGAGCATGTGCAATGACTAAGTGAATTATGATGAGATCATAATATAGTGATCACTAGTCTTTAAACATATGTTCTAAACATTCCTATTCGTGGGATATTCGAGAAGGACATCGAATTATCCGGAAAGAATAACACTATCTAATCCAACTTATATGATGAGTATGACTGATCTTATAGCCATTGGTGTGGAGACACAAAGGATAGATAGTAGGTGCTCTTTGGAGAAAGAGTTCACTGAATTGATCCGTATGAATCCTTAAATGGTATTATATATAATTATCAATCAGGTTAATTCATGTCATGGTTGTGTATGTGGTCCTTTGACTTGAGACACCAAAGACATCTTGTGGATAGATGATCATGTTTTGATTATGACTTAGGAATCCGTAGTCACGGGATATCTAAAACGTCATATATTAGATACGACATGAAGTTCACGAAGATGATTGTGTGATCAAGATGGGATCATCCACCCTCGGTATTTGAGAAGATTGACTCAAGGAATGAGATGCGATGAAATCCTTGGCCAACGTAGTAGAAATATCGAAGGAGTTCTCGATGATTTCTACACGCATCAATACTAACTTAAGTGACTGATTAGGGTTTGACAGTTGACCATACCCTAAGTCATTCATGAGTCTAATGTGGATGAAGGATTATACATACATGGTAATCGATGACGGGAAGGTTCCATAAGCGAGTTATTACATACTCCATATCTCCTAGTATACGTGGTGTAGCTTGGCACCCTACGGGCTGGCAACTCGACCTATCGATTGGGTTAAATCGATTCTTGATTAATTAATCTATATGTGGATGTGGATAATTAATTAAGGTTGACCATTAAGGTGTTATTTAGTCTATAGAGTTATCAGCTAGAGGATGAAGGACCTACAGGGTCACACACATAAGGTCTATGGATGTTGGTGGATATATACATAATTATTAGGGTTTTTATGAAAAAAACCTCATTCTAAATGTCTATAAATAGGGAGAGAACGATCACAACTGAAGGTGCCCATGCAAGCCTTATGAGAATTATATTCTTTCTTCTCTTTCTCTTTTGGTGAAGAACTTTAAAGAGGAGATCCAACCATCCGGAGACCGTGTGGATACCGCTAGAGGCTAGACACTTGAATAACTTCAAGAAGTCCTTCAAGGAAAGTTGTAAGTATGTTTTATCATACATATTAGATGATAGGATCATCTGTTCTTGGTGCCTCAATGTTTTAAATATCCAATTCAATGAATTCCGCTGCATTTGATATTTTGATCAAAATTTTAGAAAGTTATCGATGTCAGATCCCATCACAACCATGACATGAAACAACTTGATTGACAATAAGGTATAATACCATTCAAGGATTCATACAGATCAATTCAGTGAACTCTTTCTCCAAAGAGCACCCACTATCTATCCTTGGTGCCTCTACACCGATGACTATAGGATTAGCCATACTCATCATATGAGTTAAATTAGATAGTGCTATTCTTTCCGGATAATTCGATGTCCTTCTCGAATATCTAACAAATAGGAATGTTTAGAACATATGTTTAAAGACTAGTGATCACTATATTATGATCTCATCATAATTCACTTAGTCATTACAAATGATCATGGAATTCATTATAAACATCACACAAGAATGACAATGAATAAATTTCATTTCAATAAATATAAACAAGATACATGAAAGTGTGATTGGCTTATAGGCTACATAATATCCATCACATATATCTTGCCAATTTAGTAACTCCATCTATATCATGTCACTTATTAATTTTCCTTATTAATTAACTATATCCATTAACCTAGCATATAGATTAATTAATAAATGATTGATCTAATCTAATCGACAAGTTGAGTTGTGAGCCCAATGGGTGTCAAGCTTCACCATGTGTCTAGGAGATATAAAGTATATGAGAACTTCTTCATGAATCTTGCTATAAAAAATTACCGTGTACGTTTAATTTTTCATCCACACGAGACTCATCAATGACTTAGGGTGTGGTTAACAATAAAACTCTCATCGAGCACTCAATTAGTAGTAATGTGAGTATAAAATGATTGAGAAAGTCATCTATAATATGTCTACTAAATTGTTAAGAAATTCTTGGAGAAGGATTTAACCGCATCTCATTCTTTGAGTCAATCTCTCCTTATACAAGGAAAAGACCATCCCATCTTGACCTCTCAATCACCTTCAAGGGCTTCATGATATATATTGTCTATAACATTTTGGAGATCCTATGTCTAGGGATTCGTAAGTCATAATAAAAACATGATCATCTATCTATAAAATGTCTTTGATATCTCAGTTCTAAGCACCATGTATATAACTATGACATGAATCAATCTAATTGAGAGTTAAATATAATATCATTCAGGATTCATACAGATCGATTTAACGAACTCTTTCTCTAAAGAATATCTACTATTTGTCCTTGATATCTTTATATTAATGGCCCCAAGATTAATCATACTCATAATATTGGTGCAATCATATAATGTTATTTTTTTTTATATTTTAATGTCTTTCTCAAATATCTCACCGGTAGGAATATTTAGAACATATATTCAAAGACTAATTGTCACCATACTATGATCTTATCATAATTCAATTCATCTTTACATATGATCATAGATATCATTATCAATATCGCATAAGAATGACAATAAATAAAAGTTAATTTTAATTAATAGAAATGAGAGATAAAAGTATGATTGGCTTGTGGGCCTCATGATATCTATCATTTCTAAGGTACATAACTTGTGTATACACTTTCTGGAAAAGTTATTATTATTTTTGATAGTTGAGATAGAGATAAAGAGAGAAAGAGAGAGAAAAGGAAAGAAATCAAACTCAAGGTGTAGGAGGCTATTATTCAGCCCATTCAAAACCTCTCCATCTAGAGCTATCTTCTTCCAAGTACTTCTCTCTTCACTACAAACTAGTGTACTTTGCATTTTTTTTAGCTCAATGCAATACACTCCTTTTTTCCATATGATATCAAAGTAGACCTTTTAGGGTTCTTTGAGTCATCCTCATCTAGGGTCATCTCCTTCTCCACTCTTTCTTGGTCCTTTCTTCTTCATTGAATATTGCACTTTCTTTGTCATTGTAGCAAGATCTTCGTTGTCATTTTTATCGTCAATATCTTCATTGTAGCATGATCTTCATTGAGGTGGCTGACGAGACGAGACCGCGAGGTCGTCGATTTCACACGGTCTCATGTCAAAAATTATTCCGAACTTACCAATTTGGGGAATTAAGAGTGAATTGAAGGGTATAATGGTAAATAAGGGTTGAATCCACAGGGAATTAAGGTATTTTCGAGATATCTTTTGGAATTTGGTCAAATTGGACAATGAATTGAGGTGAGAAATTAGGGAAAATGGTGGTTTTAGAAAGATAACTTCAAAACGAATCCACGGAATCAAGAATCATCGAATTTGGACTTGATTTCGCGGAGAAATCGCAAATTGAAGTGCAGAGAAAATTTCGAGCGTGAAAATAGCAATTTTATCTAAATTTCGAAGAAATTAAATCCTAAATCCTAATCTAAACAGAAATTAAATATAATAGGAAGATAATCTAGGAAAAACCGCTTCCACTAAACCCGTTTAGCGATCGAATCATCGCGATTAAACCGATTAATCACGAAGAACACCAAGAACGTCAAGACGAGCTTCAAGCTGCGATTTCTCCCTCGATTCTCCACCAAATCTTGATTTCAACCCCTCCATGGATGCCGAAATGAAAGAGGAAGAGGATGGAATCAAGGGAAACGAGAGGAATGGTATCTAGATAGTTCAATTTAATTGAAATCCACCTCAAATACATACAACGACGAAGAACACTTCGTTTTATAGCATTTTTGGGCGTAACCGTTCGATCGTTTCGATCGATGGTTACGATGAAACGGTCCATCGTGGACCGTTTCAGTTAAGTCCCAGCCGTCCGATCTCGATCGACGGCTTTGATCATCCGCGCGATTAAACGTTTAAAAACGCCTTGATTTATCGCCGTCGGATCGCGATCAAGCGGTCACGATGCTCATCGCCAGATCAAATCGTAGCTGTTATAACGCTCGTAATTAAGCACGTGCTCCTGATCTGATCCGGTGGTCCACGACGCATTCGATCGACGCGCCTCGTTCGATTGCTCGTTCGATCCGGCGCTCCTTATCGCGCCACGTCGCTGAAATCTGACCGTTATAACTCCTCTAATCAAGCACGTGTGTTGATCTTGATCGGTGGACCGCGTGTCCATTTGATCGACGCGTGTCGATCGGTCGTCCACGAGATCCGGCGCTCCTTATCGCACCACGTCACCTGCACATTAGATTTAAGTGTGGATTAGTCCCACACGGAGTTAATTATAGCAAACCGTCGGGTTTATAACATCCGACGGTTTATAGGGTTAATAACCCTTCCCATATAGGGAAGGCTGAAGACCCTTTATGTATATAGATTAAATAAAATATATAATATGTATAATGCGCCACGTAGGCGCTGCGCGGGTCCGCGTGGCGCTGCCATGTGGCCTTGCGTGCCACGTCGCATCCACGCGGGGCCTGCGCGAAATAAATCCACATTTTTGCTATTTTTTTATTCATTTTAATCTATTTAAATCGAAA
This sequence comes from Lemna minuta, assembly GCA_024174645.1. Classification (NCBI taxonomy): domain Eukaryota; kingdom Viridiplantae; phylum Streptophyta; class Magnoliopsida; order Alismatales; family Araceae; genus Lemna; species Lemna minuta. Next base: position 12,097,459 of record CM044108.1, read on the forward strand.
TTAAATAGGAAAAAAATCCAGAAAAATCCCTAGAAATTGTAAAAATCATATCTTTTAAAATACAACTCCAAATTAATTCAAATTTCTTTCATTTGATCTGAAATTTAATTATCTATCATTCTAAAAGGTCAAATTATTTAAATAACAAGAGATTTAATTCTTATTTCAAAAATACATTCATTTCTTTAGGATTTTAACTTTAGAAAATGAAATGAATGTTCATAAAATGATTTCTCTTATTATTTAAGTTTAAAAACCACTTATAATCTCAAATAAAGATAGGTTTATAAAATCATTTATCCTTAATATATCATAATTAATCCTAAATTAACGCATTCTGAGATTATAACATAAAATTGCATAGAATGATAGAAATGCACTCAAAGTATGATAACATGCACATAAATGTAATATTTTATGCCTTAATTTGCATTAATAATCATGTTTTATCATGTTAAGATTGCATGTTATCAGTGGCAAGGTTCCACCTCAACTCCCAAAACTCTCTTGCATGATCCACCAAGATTTATCTTTGAACAAGCCCTTTGGTGATATCTTGCCCTTCCTCAATGATCTCAAGAACCTCAAGAGACTTTTCTACATAGAAACGACCTCTGCGATGCTGACGATATGAATCCATGAGCTCGTTAAATACAAGTGGACTCGTGTCAAAAACAATTCTAAACTCACCAATTTTAAGAAATAATCATGAAATAAAGAATATAGTGGTGAATAAGGGTCGAATCCATGGAGAATTAAGATATTTCTAAGATATTTCTTGAAATTTGATCAAATCGGACAATGAATTGAGGTGAAAAATTAGGTATTTTGATATTTTTAGAGAGATAACTAAAGACAAATCCTCAGAATCAAAAATCACATAATTTGGATCAAGATTCACAGAGAAATCAATGAGCAAAAATTAGATAGAAAATTTGAACGCGAATAGAGAGAAAACCAAAATAAAATCTAAAATTTGACTAATCTACGATTCAAAATTGAAATTTGATGTTATAGGAAGAAAACACAAAGTCTAACCCGAGGTAGCGCTTGAAATGATTCAATTGATCACCGGATCAAAGGCTTTTTATTCCGGGATTTCGAAGACAATCGTTGGCATCCAAGAATTGATTTCTCCCTATTCTCTCCACAAAATCTAACTTTCAAACACTCCTTGGACGCATAAATTAATCTAGAAGTGAAGGAAAGCAAGATATTCAAGGATTGAGATCTCTAAACACTTCGATTACTCGAAACACCCCTAAATGCTTTACATCGTCGAAGAACATGTGTATTTATAGGCAGATTTCGGTGACGCCGTTGGACTTGGCTCTTCATCTTCAATCAACGGCTCTGATGAAACGCTTGGATGCGAATCATTGCCATTAAGTCACGTCTGTTCAATCGAAGATGGAGCGCTATGATTTTGCCACATCGCACGTGAACAAGAATTGTTGCACAATCGCGCCCGTCTGATCGAGAAATGACGTTTGAGATGTCGTCACGCTTATATCAAAGTCTATTGGGTGTATTTGATCTCAGCCGTTATAACTCTTAAGATCAACTGCTGAGATTAAAATGTTTTAAAATGAATTATCGCCCAATGAAAATACACTGCATACCCCTTCTCTAAAGTGAAGATCGATGATTTGAATTCAATCGGATGATCGGACGCTTTACATTCCACCATGTCACCTGCATGTAAAAATAAACACAAATAGTCCCACATGAAAAAAATAATAACCCGAAGGGTATATACGTAATGTGAGATTTTTGAGTTAGTGAAAATCCTGAAAAGGGTGCTTAATCTCACTAATCACACACGCACACGTATGCACACACGCATGCATACATGTACACATGTGCGCCACGTGATGTGTACATATACTGCCACATGTTGATGAATTTTTTCCCTCCACATCGGCTGCCACATCAGCACGCAATAAAATTAGGATTTTTTATTATTTTTAATTCAATTCAAAAATCGAATTAAATTCATAAAAACTCAGAAAAATTCTAAAAAATCTCTTAAAATTAAAAAATTTATATATTTCAAAATATAACTCCAAATTAATCCAAATTTGTCATTTTTATCAGAAATTAAATAATCTATCATTCTAAAAATTAAATTTAATTAATAACAAGAAAATCAAATTTTACTTCAAAAATACACTCATTTCTTTTAGAAAATAAAGTTTTACAAAAATAAATAAGTGTATAAAAATATTTGCTCTCATTATTTAGTCATTAAAATCAAATTATAACCTCAAATATAAAATGGGAATAATCTAATCTTAAATATTTTTCTTTAATGCTTTATAATTATCCCTAAAATAGTGCATTTTGATATTATAACTTAAATTTTCATAGAATGATAGATATATACTCAAAACATGATAACATGCATAGAATAGAATGTTTTAGACCTTAATTTGCATTAATAATCATATAATTTTATGTATAAATTGATTGTTATCAGATGCCCTAACCGACCCCAAAATCCCATCTCTATTGGGACTCAAACATTCTTGCAATACTCTTAGTGGTAGCATTTTACAAGATCTCACAAAATTTCCTTTTTACTTGTTTGCCAAAAACCTAGGTCTCTATGACGCACCTCCCCCTATCTCTAACTCTAAGAAGAAGATACAAAAGATGATTATTATCATCTTCTAATATTATTACTATTGTCGGTGTTGATCTTTCTAGTATGATGGTGACATATCTCAAGCAAGGGTGTCCTTGCTTTTAGTGAGCTCTCTTACGCTGACATCCTTGGATGTTCATTTTCACATGATTCATTTGTCGAGCAAACTAGAATTTTTCGTGTTGTTTTCATTCCTGAAATTCCTCTCCTATGCTTGATTCTTCGGGGGGAGATCTAGGAGACCAAACCCGCTTGATTCAATCATGCATGCAATCATAGCTCTAGCCCACTACACCAACTCTTAGATGTGTCACCTTCCTCCTCGATTTGAGGCTTGCATAACCCAATGATTCCCCCCTTCTTTGCATCTGACACTACTTTGCCTATGTCAGTCCACCTCCATTGGAGAGGGGGAGGGAAATTCTCTTTCAAACAAAGCAAGGCAAATTCTTTGCTGACAATGATATTGTGGTGACATTGAAGTCCTCTAATGTTTTAGTAGCGTCATCTTTGATGAAAATATTGGGAATTATCTTTGATGAAAATTTTAGCCTTATATCTGAGCGAATCCCATGGCCATGACTTAAAGATATTAATTTGACTCCAATCATTACATTTGAACCGTTGATTGGAGATGAAGAGATAATTGGAATGGTCACGCCCAATTTTCATCTACTTATACCCTCCCCTTCTTCAAGAGTATAAACCATTTTTGACTGTTTCGACCAATCAACCCTTTTGGACATCTCAATCCTTGAATCTCATTTTCACGTTCGAGGAGTGTTTAAAATCAAGATTTCATCAAGGGAGAAAGAAGAATTTGCCACTTGAACTCTGAATTTTTGTTTTTTAAAACGCGGAATGAAAAGCATTGATCTAGGAACTAATAGGATCGGGTTAGATTATGTGTTTTATTCCTAATATTTTGTTCTGTAACATTAGATTTAACTTGGATGCATAGATTAATGTAATTTTATCAATTTTAGTCATTTTCTCTCTCTTCATGATCGAATTTTCTCTCTTCATTTCTCTCCTTGATTTTTCTCCACGAATACTTATCCAAATCGAGTGATTTTTTGTTCCGTGTATTCGTCTTGGAGAGTTTATTTTATTTTACATGAACACATGTGTTTTCAATGAACACACAAATTCATTTCATCACATGCCCTACTTGTGTCAACCACTTGCAACTAGCATATCCACGTTAGCCTCTTTATTATCGTGTCAGCCACTTATAAGTCATGACATGCCAGCCTCCTTTGCTACTACACCTAAGTAGATTATGCCAACCTTGCCACTAATAGATTGTGTTGTCCCTACCTCATTGCTATTGCACTAGCCACTTGTAGGCCATGTCATGTTTGCCTCTTTGTTGTTACGTTGACCAATTTTATGCCATGCCTCCCCTACCCCTTCTATTACTGCACCCATGCAAATCAAGCTATACCAACATCTTTGTTGAGATGCTATGTTGGCCTTCCTATTATCGCGACGTCAGCCTCTCACACACAAGACTAGAAACTTGTAGGCTGCTCCCCATTGGCCTCTTTGTTCCAAGCCCAAGCTGAAGTTTTCTAAGGTGATTGTGTGGTCAAGATAAGATTATCTGCCCTTGGTATCTAAGGAGATTGACTCAAGTAATGAGATGTGATGAAATCCTTGGCGAAGGTAGTGGAAATATCAAAGGAGTTCTCTATGATGTCTTCTACGTATCAGTACTATCTTAAGTGATTGATTAGTGTTTAATAATTAACCATAAACTAAGTCATTCCCATGTCTCATGCGGACAAAGGATTATACACACACGGTAATGGAGAAGGTTCCATATAAGAGTTTTCATACACTTTGTATCCCTTAAGACACATGGTGTAGCTTGGCACCCAACATGCTAGTAACTCAACGTATCAATTGGGTTAAGTTGATACTTGACTAATTAATCAATACGATGATATATATAATTAATACATTTACCCAATATGACATTATTAGTTCTACTAAGTTATTAATTATCAAGATATATAGACCTAGAGGGTCATGCACATAAGGTCTATAGACATTGGTGGATATAGACATAACTAAAAGGGTTTTGTGAAAAGTTCATATACCTAATGTTTATAAATAGGGGGGGAATGACCACAACTCAAGGTGCTCATGCAAGGCTTGTGAGAATTCTCTCTTCTATTTTCTTTCTTACTTGGTGAAGAACATTAAATAGGAGATCCAATGGTTTGACGATCGTGTGAATACCACTAGAGGCTAGAAACTTGTACTTTTTCAAGAACTCTTTTAAGTGAACTGTGTAAGTATGGATTCTAATATATACTATATGATATGATTATCAATTTTTAGTCAATCGATGATTTTAATGATCAATTAAATGTATTTTTCTGCATTCAACGTTTTGATCAAAGTTTTAGAAGGCTTATCGACCTTGGATCATGACATAGGCACCTCATGCTGTATTGGCCCACTTGCACATTGGGCAAGGGAGACACATTCTACTGTCATCGGGGCCCTTAGAGCTCGCAGTAGGCCAGCCATATTCAAGTTACATCACGCTACCCCTTCTACTATTGCACCCAGGCATGTCGTGTAGTACCAGCCACTTGCAAGCCATACTGCACTAGCTCCTTTTGCTATTGCAACTAAGAAACTCGTGTCATGTTGGCTACTTACAAGCCGTGCCACACTAGCCCTTATTAGAGCCTTTGTGCACCCTTGCTCGTGTCTCCATGCGCTCTTACTAGCACAACCATGCACCCTTGCTAGTGCCTCCAAGAACACTTATTTGAGCTGCTATGTGCCCTTGCTAGCGCTTATAGGTGCCCCTATATGCACCCTTTGCTGGATCCTTGACTAGTGCCTCTAAGTGCCCATGTTAGTCCCTCTAAGAATATGCCAACACTTATGGGTGCCCCTACTCTCTCTAGCAAGCTGGTCATGGGTAAACTCTAGTTTGAGGTGGAGTTTGAGATGACATTATCTAGCCCATTATGGGCAATCCATTAAGGCCCTGCCCCCTCTAGAGCTCTTATCATTACATTCTTCTCTTCTTTGTATAAACTAATGTAATTTATTTTCTAACTGATGTAGGATATTTTGAGAAAATGATATGTATGAAGATGATAGTGTAAGTATGAAGATGTGAGGAAGAGATGAGTGAAATATAAGATGAATATCTACTGATATTAATTATGAAATAATCCTATAGTTGGGAAAGTGATCTATGAATGATATCACTTCAAATCAGAAATGTAATTAGTAGAGGTATGATGGTATAGATTGGAAAGACAAGAATAAATGCAGGATGATGATTTATAATGCGATGAGAATAAGTATAAGTGAGAGATTATTATTTTATGTAGTGAAGAGGAAGAATGATGTAGAGAATATTCGATTATGATATTAATAAGATGAGGGAATATCTAAGTGGAATCTCGAATGATAGTCAAGTGACAGAGAATAGATAGGAAATTGTTGGTCAACGTTGTTATTCACTTTGAAAAGAGAGGGAGGATGAAAACCTTTTGGACGAGAAGACGATGCTCTTGAAGTTGCGAAATGGTGGAAGATTTCCTCGGTTAGTCTCTGACAGGAAATGGTTGAAAGCGACAGAACGGGAGGGAGAACAAAAAAGGGAGATAGAAATTGGGAGTGATAGGATACGGGAGAGGTTACGGAATTCACAAGAACACAGAGAGATTTCTTACGAAAAAACACTTCATTCTATTCAAAACAACAACTGCGTTTTTCTCTTACAATTTTCTGTTTTATAAAAACAAAGAAAAGAGGAGTTACAGTGAGATGACGCGTCGCGGTAGTTGTCTCCCGCTTATGAGCAGTTATATTCATCTCAAGGAGTTTCATATAATTTAGTGGATCTAGTGATGACCGTCCACTTGGCTCTTTTGATCGCTTTGATCACTTGAGAGGTACGATGTCTTTGATCGCTTGAGCGTCCACTTGACTGTAATCATAAGAGAAAATCAACGACGTTGCTGACGAGTAGTGGCTGACTGGGTTGATCCAGCTTCGCGTCCGTTAATATTCACTCGATGTGATGACGAGAAGACATATAGTTGATAGTGCTAGCGGCTACTTCAATAAGGTTGATCCAGTAAGCGTCGTCGCTTCTTTCCTTTGAAGTTGTTGGAGATGAATGTAGGATCGAACGCAATATCAGGATTAATGGAGCGAATGAAAGAACCGATGGTGACAACGCATGAAGAATAGTGCGAAGGTGATTATTTCTTCGTGAATTACTCCTTCGGAACCAGTCATGTATGACGATGTTCTCGTCGTCGGGATTGTTGGTCAATATCGTGGAAGGCTTCATGTGTCCTCAACGCACTCACAACATTCGAAAGATGAGGGAGTGAGCTCGTCGATCCTGTGATGACAGTAGCAGTGTGCCGTGTTGATAGGATATACCCGTAGTCCGAGACATCCCGATATCCTCTATTTTCTGAGCTTTCAATAGTTGCAATCATCAAAGGATAGGTAGTACGTCTTGTGATGATAAGTAATCGTGATCCCGTGAAGGATGAGGAGGTTGACGAAGTCAGCTTCCGAAATTTAGGTAACTGTGGCTCAATGAGGTGTCTTTCAATGCTTAACACCATTAGAAAGAGATGAGTGGAATGTTCGATTATGGCTTTGTTCCAAATAGGGAGTAGTTGACTTTGAATAATCTTCTATTGAGCAATCTCTATGCTCGCACAGGGCTTTGACTAGAAGGAGAGCTCAACTGTCTTCATAAACCATTGAGATGTTGTTCACGTGAGAGATAGTCTATTAGTAGACAACCTATTAAGACTTCTTCTTCTCCTTGAACCGTGATGATATCGCTTAGATGATAGGTAATTATGGCTTGACAATGAGGTTTATTTCCTAAGTTGTAGCTGCATATCATCTTATAAAACTTCTCCATGCTAGACAATCGTCATAATTGCATGGGTTTAATCATGTTGGATCTTTTATCTTGAAGTAGAGTATGAGGATATTTTATTCCATAAATGATAGTATATAAATCTCTCCTATAATTCTAACTATGGGTGGGATTCAAGGAGAGATGGGCTTAATAAACAAAGATGTTATCTAATATTTTGAGATCTTTTATTTACACAAGGTACCTATGATATAGTGAGTATAATATGGATGATGAGGAACCTATATCAAGGTGAGAGGTGGTTGACTTGGTCCAAAGATGGAGTTCTACGTATTCTAGGGAGTAAAGCTTAACTTCATATGACCAAGTCAATCTTTAGATCAAGATAAAATGGGAAAAGGAGGGAAGATAATTCCCTTTCAATCTACACTCTCTTTCAATGTCTTGGAGAGGTCTTCTTCATTCCTTTCATGAATGGATAGTTTCTCAAACTTGTGAATAAGAAGGAGTATGCTCTTTTGTTGCTTTTGAGAATGAGTTATCTTCCTTAATTCATACCTAAGCTCACTAGGAATCTTTTGTGTTCTTGTGTTGAGATAATTCTCCATCACTAACTCAATACAATACACTATTTATTTTATGCACAAGACAATCGAGGTTTTTCTAAGGTAAAAAATTTCTCTATGTAGTCACCAAAAAAATGTTATTATTATGTTCACTAGTTGAGATAGAGAGAACAAGAGAAAGAGAGATAGAGAGGGGGAGGAGGGAGAGAGAAAGAGATATAACTAGAGATTAAAGGACAGAAAAGACAATTTAAAGACAGTTAGGTATTTCTAACATAAAAAAATATTTATGCAGTTACAAAAAAATGTTAATATGATCTTTAATAATTAAGACACAGAGAGAGAGAGAGAGAGAGAGATAAGGGGAAATAAAGACAATTTACAGGCAATTGGGGTATATCTAAGGTTTAAATTTTTTTATAGAAATATTAAAAATGACATTTTTATATTTAATAGTTGAGATAGTTAGATAGAGAGATAGAGATAGAAGAGGAAAGAAATAAAATTTATAGGCAATTAGGATATTTATAAGAGAAATTTATTTCATACAACTACTAAAAAAACTTATTTAATATGTTTAATAGGTGAGATAGAGAGAGAGACGAGGAAAAGAAGTAACTTTTGAGGCAATTGGGGTCTATGGTTGAAAAAATTGTTTCATACAATTATTAAAAATTATCATTATGTTTAATAGTTGAGATGTAGTTGGAGATAGAGATAGAGCGAGGGAAAGGAATACAAATTTAAAGGTAATTTGGTTATCCCAAGGTAAGAGAATTATTTATAAGTTGCTAAAAGTGTTACAACTATGTTTAATATTTAAGATAGAGATATGTAGAGTGATAGATGAGAAAAATAGATGCAATTTAGAGGTAATTAGGGTATTTCTAAGGCAAAATAATGTTTAAAAAATTATTGAAAGAGTTATTTCTATGTTCTATAGTTGATATAGATATTAGAGTATTTCTAAGGCAAAAAAAAATATTTATAAAGTTACCATTAGAGTAGTGACTATGTTCAATAGAGAATAGAGAGAGATAGAGAAAGATAGAAAGACAAATCTCGTAAAGCAAGACAAGGAAACAAAGATGATTAAGAGATAATTCAGATATTTCTAATGTAATTTTTTTTAGTTACTACACAAGTTGTTACTGTGGTTAAATGCTAAGATAGACGAAGAGCGAGAAAAAGAGAGATTGAGAGAGAGAGAGAATAGGGGAGAGCAAAAATTTATAGACAATTACGGTATTAACAATGTAAAAAATGTTTATACAACTATTACAAAATTTATTATTATGTTTAATATTTTAGATTGACAGAGGGGTGGAGAGACAGAGAGACAATTTCAAGGCAATTAGGGTACTTCTTAGGTAGAAGTTGTTTATACATTTACTAAAAAATTTTTTTATTATGGTGAATAGTTGAGATAGATAGAGAGAGATGGAGAGAGAGATAGAGAGAAGAGGAAAGAAATACAAATTATAGGCAAATAGGGTATTTTTAAGGATAAATATTTTAATACAGTTATTAAAAATGTCATTACTATGTTCAATAGTAGAGATAGAAAGAGGGAGATAGAGAAGAGGAAAGAAAGGCAATTTAGAGACAAATATGTTATCTCCAAGGTAAAAAAGTGAGTTGACAAATATGAACAAAATTTAAATGTTCTATAGTTAAGACATATATATGCATGTATCTATACATTTACATTGAGATAGAGATCTTATGGAGAAAGAAAGGGGAATGAAAGACCACTAAGGAACAATTAAGGTGTTTCCTAAGGTAAAACTATACTCACAATTATTTAAAAAATGTTATCATTATATTTCTATACTTGTGATAGATAGAAGATAGAGGCAGAGAAATCTTGTGGAGTAGGAAGAGGGAAAGACAAGGAGATACATAGGATATTACTAGGGTAAAGTTTTTTAATGAAGTTGTTAAACAATGTGACTAGTCAATGTGCGAACATGCACACACACACATACACATATATATAGAGAGGTCTCGTGAAGCATGAAGGACTGCCAATTTATAGACAAAATTGGTTATTTCTAAGGCAGAAATCTCCTTTAAAAAATGGAATTACTTTGTTTCAAAGTTGAGATGAGATGAAGAGAGATTAACAAACAATAAAAGACTGTCATGGTACTTCTAAGGTAATTTTATTTTATTTATTTTTAAAATGTATTATTATTATGTTTTCCAACTATTCATATTCGTCTCTGTCTACCACTGGCCTCTTGGTTTTTATAGTGTAGATGCAAAGATAGAAGCTCTCTTGTCTTGGGAAAGGAGATTGACAATGTGGAAGAAAGATTTGCACGATAAATTTTATGGTATTTCCAACTTCGAAGAAATTTCATGAGATAAATCTTGAGTTCTCCGATTGTTGTTTACGAGGGCCCTTGTATCTCGATACATTACGTGTATATTTTTGATATAGAATTTATTCTTTCTTGAATCATCTTTCTTGACTGATCGTCTTTTGTGTTAGAGACACTTGATGGATAGGTGGACTTTAGCATTATGGTTTCACTTGGTCATGATACAATGTATTCTTCATGATACCTGTCTAAGAGCATCCATTTGAGAGCTAGAGTATATTAGACACCAATGCAATTCAAATCTCATTGGATCTAGTCTTCACTTTTTTTTTTTGAGATGGAATTTGGTCCTTGGGGCTCAAGTCGAACAAAGAAAAATAGAGTTTTGATTTCGTATATTAGGGTTAGAATAGTTCTTCAACATGTGATTTGTTGAGTGTTTTGCACTTCTCATCGAATTGACATCTTTCATCACTTCCCTTTGGTTGTTGACTATGGAGTTACTAACAATCTAGAATTCACTTTTACTATATTTTCTCAAATCTTCATCAAAGTCAACTCATGGCAATCATTGTTCTAGATAACCTCTCTTGGTTTGACTAAAATGTTTTCCCAAAGCAAAAATGTCATCATCATCATTAGGACAAAAAATTGGCCTTATATACGATATCATCGCCTAATTAGTTGAGGCATATAGAAGAAATCAAGTATCTTAACAAATATAATGATTTTTAAAAATAAAAATTGAATTATTTTAATGCTACTAGAAGTCCCCTAGCTAAATATGAGCATTTGTTTACGCAACAAAAAATTAAAAAATAAATTTTTAATTCACATTTTCATGTTGATAAATATCAATTCACTACGAAGATGAAACGAATCACGGGTGACGGCGAGTATGGATTGAATCCACAGGGCATTGGGTGAAAAAGACATCTGAACGAAATCAAATTAGACGATTAAATGAGGTAAGTAATTAGGGACGATGGATGATTTAAACACGAAGAAGTAAGGAATCTAGTCTATGCACTACCCTAGATTCCTTGACGATCATTCTATGATGATTACATCATTCGATGCTGTAAGTATCGAATGACGATCCAATTAGATTGCCCCGAGTAAAAAAACAAGGTTGATCATTCAAGTTGTAAGATCATGATCAGATTATCAGTCCCCTGATCACTTGTTTATTTGTAAAAAGTGACATGATCCCCAATCAGATTACTGATCAGATTCTCAATCATGTTAGTGATCGATCATAGAATCTCGACGATGGAATTGATTATATGAGAGAGATATTTCATAAAAATGATCTGATTTGCGATATATCATGAACCTCAATGATCCAGAATGTAAGCAGGTAATGGCGATCTGATCAGATTGCCCTGATCATGATCAAGGATTGGTTGATCAACATGGTTAATTGATCAAGCAGTAAAGATCATGATCAGCTTGGGGGTTTCCGGTCAATTATTTATTATATAAAAATGACTCGAGCGAATCGCCAGGACCGATCAAGACGATCATCGCCGCGATCGGATCAGTGATCGGCGGTTCGGTAGATGAACAGCGATAGAATCGATCGCCTAGACTGCAATTTAAATAACTTCCCTCTCCTTTTGCTCCAACACTTTGCACAGATGGCGTCGGAGACGAGGCAGAAACGATGGGTACCCCTCGAAGCCAACCCTGATATCATGAATCAGGTATCAAAATGTATGTCCTTCGATTTTCACGTTGATCATCATGCTCATGATCAGGACTTTGCATCAGTATCTTCGGGGATTAGGATTACTCGAAGAAGAGGCGGAACTGTGCGACGTCTATGGCTTAGATGAGGAACTTCTGGCGATGGTCCCCTCTCCAGTGCTCGCCGTTGTCTTTCTCTTCCCTTGCGACGAGAAGGTGATTTTCTCATTTCTTCTTCTTCAATGCCCTTTTGATTTCATGATGAAAAAGTGATATTTTGGTTATCTTGAGACCTTCAGAAAATTTTTGCATTGAGATGGCGATATTTTCATCTCTTAATTTGTCATACACTTCTGGTTTCTTGATGAAAGGGTGATAAAATGTTTGATATTTGTATCCTTTGATTTCAATTTCCTTTTTTATTTCATACTGAAAAGTGATGTTTTTGGTCATTTTGGATTGGAGATTGAAAATTTCTTTCAATGAAAAGGTGATATTTGTGTCCTTGATTTTCCATTACGCTTTTGATTTCTCGATGAAAAGTGATATTTTTGGGTTTTTTGGGATAGGAGATTGTGAAAATTTCTTGCGACGGGAAAGGTAATATTTTTATTCCAAAAATTTTCCCTACTCTATGATTTCATGATGAAAAAGTGATATTTTGGCTTAATATTTTTATGCTTTGATTTCCTTTACCCATTTGATTTCCTGGTGAAAAAGCGACTTTTTGGTTATCTTTGGATTGGAGAGACTGGAAATTTATGCAATGCAAAAGTGATATTTTTTTCCCTCTAAGTTTTTTTCTACAACCTTTTGATTTCAGATGTAAAGGTGATATTTTTGGTTGATATTTATCCTATACCTTTTTGATTTCATGCCAAAAAAGGTGATAAAAATTTACTGTCGGTGCATGATGCAGGTGGAAAGTGAGAGGCTTGCAGAGATCATGGTGTCTCAGAAGGTAATAGGCTTAATTTTTGTATTTTTTTGGTGTTAATTTATCTCGATAAGAACATACAGAGAACATTGATCTTATATCTTTTGCATTGTTGGGCATCTTCTGGGTGATAAGAACATACAGAGAACATTGGTCCAATGATTGTTTTTTTGAATAAACTTTATCCTATAATTTTTGATTTCATGATACTTACTTTTGGTTTTCCTGGGGTTTCATAAGGTTAAATTGGCAGAATTCTCATGTCAAGTGTTAATTTCTCTCAATAAGATCATAGCCAGATCATGGGGGTTTCATAAGGTTAAATAGGCAGAATTCTCATGTCAAGTGTTAATTTCTCTCAATAAGATCATAGCCAGATCATTGATCTTGGATTTTTGTTATGTTGGTCTTCTTATGTATGGTACTTTCTATCCCTTAATTTCCTATACATTTTGATTTCGTCATACCTTATTTTTGGTCCTCATAGGGTTTCATAAGGTAAGTGAGATCATATTTTCATGTTAAGTGCTGATTTTTCTTGATAAGAACGTGCTCAGATTATTGATCATGGATTTTTTTTTCTGTTGATCGCCTTAGGGATGCAGTTGGCATTTATGATTTATCATTAATTTGTTATTTAAGCTACTCTTCTCCTATTCTTAACGTTTCATATCCACAATCTGTTTATAGTCTAGTGTAACGATATTTTAAAATATTTTATGCACCAGTGTAAAGACATAAAACCTTTCTACTTATTGTGTTCATTCAAATCAACTCTGAGAAAAGATTACATGCAAGTAATGGATGTTTGATGGAACCTTTTTAACTATTAGAGTACTGAAATGCAGCTCACCATAAGATTGGACAAATGTGAGTCCTTTTTACTCTGTGTTAATAAAATTACTTACAATCTTGATCACATAAATTATTGACTGAAGGAGATTATTTTGAGTATTGACCATTTGAAAAAATGACCTATATGAGCCTGTTCAATAGTCAAACATTAGAGTAACCAGCAGTAGCCCTCTTATCAGGCTCTATTTTCGTGGATCTTCTAGGTTTATTAACCATCATCCATTTCATGTATTTTTGTTACCTTCCAAACAAATTTATTAGAATGCCTCTTGGACATCCTCATTTTCTCAATACCTTTTCCTGTTATCCATCAGGTTGAATTTTGTTAAACTCTCGATGCATCAGAATGTGGTCGTCTTCAAGGGGAGGATGGCCTTGATGGATGGAGAGTTTTCTTTCATGTTGGTTCCGGAGGGATAACTGACTAGGGTGGGGAGGAGCAAGATGACCCCTCCTGTATTTGTTTCGCACTTAATTCTTAATATTATCAGCTTGATCACCGATCATGGGTGGCTTCCATCCTTTTTTTCCCAAAAAAAAAATCAACTTCCATCCATTTTCCATTTTTGACCCCTACAAAGTTGTTTTATTACTTCAAGGGCTCATTTTGTAGAGTTGACAATCAAATTTAAGTGATTTTCAGGGAGTTATATATTTTCTATGCCTTCTAAATTGAATGGACTAAATCTCAAGCCTATTTTACCACCCAGTACATGAGATTTTCAATACTCTACCTCTAGGGTATCCACATTTTCTCAATATTTATTCCTGTGCTGCTGCATCAGGATCATATTTTTTCCTTTTTGACTCCAATGTAGTTGTTTAATAACTTCAAGGGTTTTTTTTATGCAATACAGTTGACAATCATAATCAGAATTCTGTAGTGTAGTTTTCTTTGTAGATGAAAAAATGGGTGAGGAACATGACAAAGATGGGTGTTCATGACATGTTGATATTGATGGATGAGGAACATGGGTTAATGTACGAGCATCATTTGTTCACTTGCTTGCCAAAGATGAGTGATCTAATTGTGCATTGGTTAGCTTTAGGGTAGTAAGATTATTAAGGTGAGTTTGGCTTGCAGGCTCCAGTCCTTGTAAATAAGAAGAGATATCTGGATTCCGGAAATATTTGAAATGTTCTTCAAAATCCTGGTCACACCTGGCTTGTTAAAAGATTATCTGACGGTTCATTCTGATAAATTTTTTTTGTCAAAGGGTTTATATCTGACAGTTTTTGGCCTCCTCTCTGTTGAAAAGAAGTTCGTTTTCTGGCCATGATTGGTATCTTCAGCTTGCTCTACTAATTCATGAGACTTTGCAAGAATATTCTCTGATCCTGACCATTACTCTATGACAATAGGTATGCCATAAGGGTGAACTAGAGACAGATGCAGATCGCTGATGAGTTCCTCGCTTGAAATAGGATTGTAAAAGCCCTTCTGTAACCTTGGAGGATAAATGGTGATAAAAACTTCTCCCAAAAGAAGGGGGAATGAGTCCACTTTTGCTTTATGCTTCTCACACCCTTGACATTGTCTGTTTGTCTCTCCTGACGATCTGACACCAGCTGGCATTTTGTGTGGTGATGCTTCGATTTTGTTGTGCAAACTGAATTTGAAGAAGCAGAAACCCAATAGGTGCTGCCCCCTCTTGAGTGAGACACTTTGAAAAGGAGAAAACGGCAGAAGCGATAGATGATGCTAGGAGACACCAGCAGAGGATGCGGCGGCAGAATCCCAAAATGTTGCAGCGTCACTTCCATTAATGCTGGTAAACCCCATCCCACCGCTAGTCATGCATCCGACAGCAGCCTCGGCAGCAACTGTCACAAAACCCTCCCTTGGCCCTGATGAGATTTTTTTTTTTGTCGCCTGCCATTGTAAAAAGTGATGGTGTGATTTTTTGGGATGCCCCCACCTCCTCTGCTGCCATCTCCTTGCATCATCTTCTGGCTTCTGCTTTTTTCTCCTTCACAAGCATCTCACTTTATGGAGGCGGCGGCAGAAGAGGCAGCAGTGCCTCTTGGGTTTTGGCCACATTGGATTCAATTTGTGCGGAAAAACTGAAGCATTGCCTTATGAAATGTCAGTCAATGTCAGATTGTCAAGGGAGACTAATGGTTCGTGTCAAGGATGTGAGTAGTATAAAGTAAAAGTGGAATCTTTCTGGCTTCTACTTGATGAAGTTTTCTGCAAAATTTCTCGTGAGTCGTCAAAAGGGCTTATTGGTCTTATTTAAATTGAGGAACTTGCCAGTGTTCCGCATCCATTTCCCTTGATTGCGTCATTCCTAATGCTGTGATGTCAACATGTTCTTGTCAAGCAAATGTTTTTTTCAAGGACAGAGGAGGATCAATTGCAATCGGTGAGCTACCAGGTATATGTGATATGTTTACTCAATGAGTCCACATGCCTCCCAATGGATTATCCCCCCACCATTCACGTCCCTCTCCAGAGATATACAATACTTTCAATGTTGTGGATGACACCATTTGAAGCCACCGTTCCCTTGAAGATAACCTCGTTTCAGCATAGCCAATTTTCCCAAAGCACTGTTTAAAGTCATACCTGTTCTACTAGCCTGCTAGAGATGCCATCCCGTCTAGAGCCCTGAAGGCCTCCGCTGACGAGACATCTGCCTGTGGTAGTGGTTGGCTGGCCCATATCTCCCAGGCAAACAAGATGGAAGCATTCGTCTTCACGCCCTGTGCATAAAATTCACTTCCCCAAGGCTTAAAGGGAACATTTTCTTCCTGAGGACTCACATTACTAGCCTTTGTACAAGTAGTAGCCAAACCAAAATCCACTCTTTTAGGGGGACCTTCTGTTTTCTATATGAATCAGCATGCATGAAGGATTGAAGCTTCTTCTTCTATCTGGGTGTGTTTGATCATCTTGTGTGGAGAGAAGGACATCCTCTTCCACGTCCCACCATCTCGTGAATCTCTCAAAGGTATGAGGTATATTAAAGACAGCTGCCTTTTCATATATTTTACCAACCTTTGGTCTGACACAGTGCCATCCAAGATTGGATTCCACATGCCATCCCAACAAGCCTCCACTGCGGCTTGTGGATTCTATGCCAGGGAAGAATAGGCATGGAAACTCCTCTTGTAGATTGCTCCTCACAGCACAATCGTCCATCCAATATCAGAATGCGGACACGCTTCAGTCCTTGCAAGAATGCAGATTCCCTCTCACTAAAGCTGCGAGCCTTTCCCTGGCCATTCATGGGCTGAAGTTGTCCCTCGAGGCCTGTATGGTCAAATCCACCTCTCGACTCATAAAGCCTATTTGCCCTCTTTGTCAAATGGGGTGAGGTTTATTACTTGTAGCTGCAACACCCCTACCCCTCTCCCCCCAACAGATGAAGATTGACGTGCAGACCACATCCCAAGACATTAGTACCATCCCCCTCTCTTCCCCCAACCTTGAGCCTTTCGATAGGAATCTCCTTGTCAAATTATCCAAGTGTTTTCCAACTCCCACCAGTAGGTTAAAAAGTGAGAGGTAGAAAATGGGGATTGAAGAGAGAAACAACTGCAGCACCACTAGCTGGCCCCCTATCGACAACACTTTGGCCTGCCAACCGTTTATATAAGAGGGATGAGTGCACCCCAAACAGTGCCCCCTAATTTTTTTATTAAGTTAATGAAAAGAGTATGACAACAAAGTCTATCGTAGCAGGGGTACATGGTTCGAGAGGCATAAGTCGTTTAGTGCCAGGAAAGATAGAAGCCCTCGGCGGTGTGTATAATGGCATCGCCGGATGGAGTGGCGCCCCTGAAGATGACTTCATTCCTGTGGGTCCAGATTGCCCACAGTGTGGCGAAGATTCGCCTCCAATCCGCCTCCCGCCTAAAGAAGCCCCCTGACTGGGAGCTCCAGAATGCCTCCTCTGATGTCACAGAGCGGCGGATCACCGCGGCCTCTCGCCATACCTCCTGAGCCAACAAACATTGGAAGAAAAGTTGGGAGCAGTCCTCAAGACCCCCACCACAGAGGGTACATGGTGTCCGGATGCATGCGCTGCCGCACAGCTCGGGTCATGAGGCGCCACCGTAAAAGGAGCCAGCCGAAGATGCGGATCTTCAACGGGATGCGTCGCTTCCAAATCAACCTGCACCGCTGAATAATGTGGGTGTCTTCGGGGGGAAACTGCCCATAGAGGAGGCGATCTGTCGCCTTGGCCAAGAACCGGGGCTGACGCCAGATCCACGCATCCCTGGTTGCCTCGAGTAGCCGAATGTCCGCCAGCTGGGACTGCAGGCCCAGGAAATCAGTCAGTCGCTGGTCCGATAGTGCCTGGGGGAGCATCGGGGTCCATGCGCTAGACTATGCAGACCGGACAGTGGCATTCGAAACTGGGGCAAGGCTGTATAGGCAAGGGAAGGCGTCAGCCAAATGCCCCCAGCCCAGTCCAGTCGTCCTCCCAGAATCTGAAGTCAATCCCGTCCCCCAGCTGGGGCCGGAAGAAAGGCTGAACCAACGAGAAGATCCCCCGAGCCCCGCAATAACGGGAGAATCTCCACGCCGAGGTGAAGCCTGCCAACCCTTAAACCTCTGTTCCACCCTTTCTGTCTCTAGCTGCCAGTCCTTGATCATAAGTCACCCCATCGTTAAAGGAGAAGCCCAAGTATTGCTTGGGTAACATAAGCGTCTCCATAAAGAATGTGGGGTCATCTGCATATTGTAAATGAGGAATACCCGCTGGAAGGGTTGGCATTTGGAACCCCCTCTGCGGGGTCATATGAGCAGGCCTGGGACTGTGCTTATAGCAAGGGCATCCACTAAAAGGATGAACAACAGTGGTGCTAAGGAGCATCCCTGTTTGACCTCACGTTGCGGTCGGATCCATTGCCCTGCTGAGCACCTCTTCACCAGCACTGAGAAGGAATGAGACTTGACACATCTCTTGATCCACACCACCTATTCTGAAGGAAAAAGCTCTCCATTGCATGGACGTCTGCAGAAAGTTCCAGTCAAGGAGATGTTGAGGAGATTTCAGAAGTTTCAAGCAGCTAATTGTATAGCCAAAACATCTTTTGCAGATTTGAGCCCAGTGAAGATGTAAGCCCAGTAAAATGAATGGCCTACATTGTTTAAAAGCCCAAGATATTCATATGAGGTCTTATCTCATTTGAACTATGGCCACATCAGCCTAATAGAACATATCCCCATTGGTAAATACTGTCTCATTGAGCCCATTAATTCCATAGTGAGCTGTATACCGTCACTTTCAATAATTGGAGAGCACTTCAGACTCGTCTACGCTCCTCAAATGCTGCCGTCTCTTATGGAAGTGTCGAATTCCGCTGAAAGATCAAACTATTCGGATGGTTGCTCTTGCGTCAGAGACTGATGACGCGATCCCTCCGGCAGAGGTTCTACCCGGATGCACCGGTGGAGTGTCCTTTGTGCGCCAGAGCTGCCGAAGACTGCTCTCACCTTTTCTTCGAGTGTCAGTTCGCACAGATGACGTGACGGGCAACAACTACGTGATGTCTGGTCACGTCCTCAGCCGACTCTTTCTGGCAATCCATCAGCTGGGGGCCATGTCGACAAGTGTCGGAATGACAATCTATTTTCGCTACGTTGTGGTCAATTTGGCTTCACCGGGACGACGTAGTCTTCAGAGGTCGTCCCCCTTCAGCCGACGCAATTCAGCACGACTCAAGGGGGCTTACTCTTTTCTAGCAGCAAGGCGGTCTCAACCTTTCGGGTTTTAGACCTTTGTAACGGACTACTCGTTCCCCGTCATTAAATGAATGACAACAGGGGGCTCCAATTAGGGTGCCTCTTATGCATATTTCAAAAATTAATTCCCATAGTGAGCCTTTTTGATGTATCCTACTTTATCCTGTTCCTTCTGTTTATCTTTAAACCTTATTTTACTTTATAGTGCTACTTTGTCCACCTCATCATCAAAATTCTATTTTCCACAATGAAAAGGGTGTTTAGATTTCTGGCTTTAATTTTGTGTGTTGGACGATATATCCTGAAAAACCTAGCTTAGATGATAATGTCAGGATGAAAAAGCAAGGGAAATAGGGAAAAGTTGGTAATTTTTATGTAGAAAAACCTTCAGGTTTGAGTAGAAGTTTTTGTGACATTTCAAGATTCCAAAATAAAGCATTCAATTGTGGTCAAGCAGTGATGAATAATCTGTTATTAAGACAGAATTGATATTTTGTTAAGTCACTGTTCTTCTCATCATTCATGTGTGTCCTCGTCAGGTTTCCATTTGCTATCTGCTCCAGTGAAACACGCGTAATGTTGTACTGGATTTGATCATTTTTCTTTCTTCACAATCTGTTTTTCTTTGGGTTACATTTATGCATATTCTTTATGGTTTTGCTTATTTTTTTCAGTTACCAGTTCCAGCATTTTGCTTGCTAAATTAACCTAGACGTTTATTACAGAAACCTAGTGAAAAAGTGTACTTCATGAAACAAACAGTGCGAAATGCTTGTGGAACAATTGGTCTTCTTCATGCAATTGGAAACGCAACTTCACATCTCACATTTGGTTAGTATATTGACCCTGTTGCCCGACTTGAATAATTTTATTTTGAATTTCATTGAAGACTCTTATTATTCTTTTGTAACAGTCACCATTATATCCCTAAATCTTGAAATATATACGTGGTTCATATGGGAGATAAACTCTGCACTCTATGAGCAAGAAGAATTAAAAGTGCAGCTGTGGTAGGAGAAGTATCACTTTGATCAAGTCAATTTTGTTTCAACAAAATTGAGATCAAATCAGTCTATTCTTATATGTTTTGATTGATGTCCTCAAATTGATGATCGTGGGGGGTGCTCCTCTTTTTCTCCGAGGAGAGTTCATATGTCAAGGTCCTCCTGTTTCAATTTCCAGATCCTCATTGTGGTTCCACCCCAGTCCACTGCTCCCACAGATCCCTACAGAGGCACCTACCCAGGAAGTCCCCGGGCATTGCATAGTGCTGGCTGAGGGATTACCCCAACCCCCCCTCCCCCCTCCCCCCCAAAACAAAAAAAATAACTTACAAATTTCTGCAAACCTTCAGAGAAAGCGTAGCAGTGGACAGCTGTGATGGGGTCATCTCCATGATGGTGAAGTCCAGATTGCAGATGTCAAGTAATCACTAAATTTATCAGAAAAAGGAAAAAAAATATCACAAAATCGAGTGCCGTTCATTTGATCATTGACACAAATCAACCCTAATTGTACTAGAAGTTTAATGTTTTAAATTAATTTTAATTTTGTGAGAACTTTGTCATGGATGCAACCTGAATGTCACTATTTATTCTTGGATTCTTAACGAATGTGATCGATGAGGTAGGTTGTGATCTGACAGCATGAGGTCTATCCTCACAGTAAGTGGCGGTATGATGTCATTTGGTCATGGGAACTACTGTTCCGTTTTATGCAGTGCAATTGCCAGACACAGCAACAGCTAATCTTGTGTATGAATGCCCTTGACTGTAATTGTTGTATGACATCTTCACTTGAGAGCACATTCACTTCCGTTATGATGGTATTCTACTAGAAATTCAATACATTAGCTGTGCTATCAGTTAGTCAGCATGGATTTGGAAATTGAAATTTGCATTTTTCCTACATTGTGACCTAGATAATCCATTACGTACAGGGGATTAGTAAAATTATTCTTTCTGGGGGGAGAGAGAGAGAGAGAGAGAGAGAAGCGACTACAACATTTGGCCTTAGGGAAAAGAGAGGTTTTGACGAAGAGATGATGGAAGAAAATGTGTGTGTGAGAGAGAGAGGATTGTAGCAGAAGGCACTGATTGATTTCGCTTAATTGTAATCAGCCATCGTTATCATTTAAAAGAAAAACTTTTCTTCTGCATAGTTTGTTTTCCTCAAATCCACTTGATGAGTCTGCCTACATCTCTTTGACCAAATTGTTTTCCAGATGCCCAGTACATAGTATAAAATGACCATTTCATGCAGAAAGTCTGATGGGAAGACTTTGGCTTTGAGTTGTAAAGTTATCTGTATTCATGATACTATGCGCTTTCCTTTCTCCAAATTTTTTCTTTTTCAAAAGTGACTCATGCATGAAATTTCTCCCCTGGCCAGTGGTCTTGTTATCTACTGAATTCATTGACAATGTCTATCTTAACCCCTCAATTTCTTTCTTGATTGGTGGGTTAAATAATGTTTTGAAAAAATTGGTGGGTTAAATAATGTTATGAGACACTTCATATCAAGAACCACCAAGAAAGTAACGATAATGGAGTGTGGGGAGGGAAAAATCAGAAGTGGATGATAAAAATCAATGCATCTTCTGGAGGAAGTTTTAATTCAGAAAATCTCTAAATAAAACTGCCTTATATTTTTCTCAGTACCCCCCTCCCCCCTCTTATTGTACTTGTCAGAATAGACAATTACAGAGTCTCCATGAATCTTTGTCTTCCTGTGTACATAATTACTGAAGGAACCTTATCATAAAAGATCCATGGCATCATTGTCATCCTGGAGCTGTATGTTCATAAAATGTTGTGAGGTTATACGGGGTGATGGAAGTGAGAGGACATAAGAACATGGGAAGTGGGATAGTGGATATCATGGGATAATGGTATGGCTCTTAACAGGCCATCCCATACTGGGCTGGGTGGGTCGCCCTAACATAGGCCTAGTGGGTCATCCAATGTAAGTACAAATAGTAGGATTTCTGTAAATCTTCAGATTTTGGTTTTTTAACACTACAACTCTTGCATTTTGACTCGTTAAACTGCTCACCATTTAAGTTATATGTGTCAATTTTTTATGCCTATCCATTTAATCTCAATCATTGATTATAGTGCTTTTACCAAATCTCTATAAATTGTCTTGAACCTAACTAATATTTTACTTTAGCTGAGGGGTCGTTTTTGGATAAGTTCTTTAGCTCAACAGCAAATATGGATCCTCTTGAGGTTGATATTCTGCTGTATCCCTTTTAAATGTTCAAATATTTGATTTTAAATAACTCACTGATACCTTATCTTTTATCACACAGCGTGCACATTTTCTTGAGAAAGATAGAGAAATGGAGGATGCACATTCAAATGCAGCCTCTGCTGGTGAAACCAAGGTAAAAAGTGTTGGGAAATATAATATTTTGTAAGAATATTTATAGATAGCTGTTGAGTTAGGCGTTAGGTTATATAGCCATTAACTTTACCTTTGTAACTAAGTCCTATTGAAAGGATTTTCTTGTTACTAAGTGGGGGTCTGGGCCCTTATGTTTTATTTTCTCAAGGTCAACGTTCACTCTTTCTCTCTCTCTGTCTCTCTCTGTCAAAAAGCACACCCAGGGCACAGTTCAAACTTGGAAAAAGAGAGTAATAATTACTTTCTTCATTCTTGGTTTTTTGTTAAAATCATTTTCTTTCTTTTTTTTGACTGCCTTGGATGAAAGCAGTTACCAATGATTTTCAGCACTCTTCTTTCTTTTCAGGCTTCTGCTGACGTGAATGAACATTTTATCTGTTTTACATGTGTTGATGGTAAGTTTTACCTGGCCTTTTTATCCATCAAGATACATGCTAAAGCCTTTTATTTTTTAAAATAATGCTTTCAAGTTTCTGAATCTTCATGTAAAATGACTGTTGTTAAATATGTAGGCGAGCTTTTTGAGCTTGATGGAATGAAGACACAAGCATTATCACACGGTCCATCATCACCCGACAGATTGTTACTGGTAACTTCCTCAATTTACCTCTCATGAATCTTTGAATCTAGCTTTTGCATGGCCAAATTTTGTCTAGAATGCTTGTTGAGGGCTGTGATCTCTGAGTTGAGAAAGTGAAATGTGGATTAGAATCTTCAGTCATCTTATGCATTTGGATATTTATACTCAGGAGCCTAACTATAATTTTCTTTGATTTGCATTTTATTATAAACATTCCAAAATAGGGTGATGACTTTTAAGCTTCATGGAAAACTTATATTTAGTCATAGGGATTGCTGTTCCCGCTCAAATTGTTGACCCTATCCAGAATGAGATTGATCCGATCTTGAGAATTCAACAATTGAGCTCGAGTAATGCCAGATTGCGTTTTCTGTTCCTTCCTGCTGTCTCTTTCTTTCTAATCACCTTCCCATTCTCTCATCCTCTTTTGTATCTCTCCATTTCTCTCTATTCTCTTCCCATGTCTCTTCCCCCTCTCTCTGCCTTGGGATCCTTTAACAATCTGATCAGTATCAATGTCGAGTCAATGTGCATCCACTATGAGATTGGCATGCCTCTTCTGGAGTCGTGCTCAATAATTGGATGGACAGATCACCTATTCTCAGCTGTCAGATCACATCCAACACCCAAGAAAAAATCCTAGATGAACCAGACCATCGATCTGGGTTGACAGGGCATATGTCAATTGATCTGGCGATGCGAAGTGCGCTTTTCTACTGAAACTTGCCTGTTGATTGATCGATCGATGCTAAATCTCTGACTCGATCCTAATTGTCTGACCCTATTAAGAACCTCAAGGTGATTCCGGGAACTGCTCCGAAAAACTCCAACCATAGTAACTGTAAAAAGTAGTGGAAGTGCACGAGCAGTTATGAGGGGCATATGCTAAGTGAAAAAAAGACTTGATTTTCAAGGACCTCTCTTACAATAATTTAAAATATTAATCGTTTCTTTTCATTCTAGCACTATTTGTGATTTTCCTTTTTTTGGTTCTTCTTCCAATATTTAATGCTTAATTATTTTCCAGGATTCAGCCAGGATTATCAAGAACATGATTGAAAGATATCCAGATTCAAATAACTTCAACGTCATGGCGCTTACAAAGAAGATTTAAGGCACATATCATGATTTCTGATTTGTGAGCCTCAAATCAGTTTTCTACAGAAACTTGAAGCTCTTTATGACTGTTGTTACTCGTGAATTTTTAGAGCACTATCAAAAGTTAAACTCTATGTTATCTTATAAAATATTCAACGATACTCTTTTGCCTTGTTGCATTTGCTAAACCTCATTCACCTAATCAAATAGTTCAAGTTCTAACTTTTTAGTAGTCTCTTCAGAGATCCGTGTCTTTTAATGGAGGTCTAATGCTCTTCTCCAAGATCTTTAGAAATTTAGCTTTGTGACAAGTATCAGCAATATTCCACCATTCAGCTTCAACCCTGCAATGTCCTCTATGAAAACCTAAGTGTAGTCAACCAGATGGAGAGACTTAATCTATATGAAGTGAGCTACATGAAGCTTAACTAATTAAAATAAGGTTAGACTTCTATGTTATTGGAATACCCTTTTAGTGATAAATTATCAAAATATCCCAAAATTTTAATCACTTCAATCTAGGAGTGAGACATGATATGATGAGAAAAATAACAAAGATACATACAGAGAATCACTCTAGTCAAGTGATCTTAGTTTTTTGTGTTTCAAAAATAAGATTAACCCTAGATTAAGTTTCAAGACCAACTTGTGTACATAGTATGAGAGGGTAGGAGTTGGTGGCATTTTCAATCAATGGCTTTGTAGATTGCAACTTTTTAGGGCTAATCTACACAGTTGGTAGCTCAATGGGCTAGGGGAATGAAATATCCTGATTGGATGATGAAAGCAGGCGGATCATCTATGTAATTAGTTCTAATTAGTTGATTAAACGGATTCCATAAAAATGTGAGAAAAAAGCGTTGACCTGAGCTTCGTCATAACTTTATCTCCCTACGATCGAACCTTCGTCACAACTTTCTCTCCCGCTCATAAATTAGATACTTTTTGTCTATTTATGTTTTCTAATTATTTTTGTCAATTCGTTGATTATTCGCTCAAATCTTCATGTCCCTTTTCTAACCAATTTTTTTATATACTAGACAAGGTATCTTAACCCCCAAAACCAGTCTTAGGAGGAAACCGTTTTCCTAGAGTCTCTCCTCACCTTGTTAGTCAGTAGTAATTTATAAATCGTTAGGTTAGTCAAATCAAAGTCCAGACATGAACTTTTTGATATGACTTGCTCACGCTCTCGATTAGTGACCTGACTTTGTTGCTATCCTTTGATATGTTACCACCGTCAAATGATGACTTTGACCTTCGTAGTTGGCTTTGACCTTCAAATGATGACTTTTACCTTTTGAAGTTGACTTTAGCTTTCTATTGAATGGTTTGACTTTTGACATATCTGCCCTTGAATAAAATTATCACCCAAAAAACCTCTAAAGCACCTTGAAATTTGTGTCTAGAATGATATGAAATCATCTTAGAAAATAATTTCTCATTCAAGTAAATAAAAAATATTTTTTAAATACTCAAACTTTAAGATGAAATTAAATCTAACTCAAGAATATACCAATATGAGAGTCAAGAATATACCTTTGTCTAACCCTATTGAATTAAAACTAAATAAATAGTGAGAAAATCTGAACTCAACACAAATCGAAATCAGAAATTCACTTAGAAAAGAAAAAAAAAGTACCCTCAAGAAAATTGAACTAAAAAAGAAACCCAATTAGAAATTTATCTAATCAGAGACTCTCTCGGCTAAATATAAATCATAAAATTATAAAACTAGAAATGAATCTTACTTAAATAGAAATAAAAAATTTATCAAACCAAAAAAAAAATACAAAAGACAGAAATACAAAACCAAAAATCAAGTAGAAGGAATTGTAATAAGAAAATCAGAATAAACTTCACAATCAATTTTTAACAAAACCAAACAAAAAATATTTGTCCCAAAATCGAGTATTGAATTTTAAATTTTGAGAAATCAAAATACGGTATTTTAAAAAGGAACAAAATCGGATGTGGCTTTCAAAATATCAAAATCAGGTGTTTAGAAAGAACATAATCTGTTCTGATTTTAAAAATATTAAAATCAGGTATAAAAAAATCCATTTTAAGGAAACCAAACTCAAAAGGGAAAATCAGTTCAAGATAAGGATATAGTCAAATTAAGACCTAAACATGAGAATTGATTATGATTTCATGACAACTAAATACATAGACACGTAATTGATCCAAGGAGAAGAAAGTAAATTTTAAAAGGGAAAACTCAACAAATCAAAGCAAACAAGAAACAAAATATGGAATATAGATCAAGAAAAAAATTGAAATCTAGATGAACAAAATTGAAATTCAAACTAAGGCCTTTTGAATTGTTTTCCATTGAAGCACCAATTGAAAAAAAAACACACCACAAAGAGAGAGATTTTGGAGCACTAATCGTGGGAGAGGGTTTGATCACGAGTGAGAGAGAGGCTGATCTCTTGAGAGAGACTGATCTCCTATTCATAGAGAGCGAGAGAGAGAGAGAGAGAGAAACAGCGAAAGCTTGTGAAATGCACGCTAACAAAAGAGAGAGGGTGCATGGAATTTTCTTGCTGAATAGAGAGTGTGTCGCGGGGTTAGTGATAACATGAAATTTACGCATGGAAAATATATGATTATTAATACAAATTAAGGCATAAAATATTTCATTCTTATGCATGTTATCATACTTTGAATACATATCTATCATTCATACAATTTTAAGTTATAATCTCAAATGTATTGTTGTAGGGATAATTATGTATAATTAAAGAAAATATTTTAGAGTAGGTTATTCCCATCTATGTTTGACATTATAATTGGGTTTTAATGTTAAATAATAAAAGAAAATATTTGTATACACTTGTTTGTTTTTCGAAGTTTTATGTTCTAAGAGAAAGTAGTGAATTTTTAAAATAAAAATTTAGTTTATTATTGTTTATTAAATTTGAATTTTTAGAATATAAATTATTTAATTTCTGATCCAAAAAATAAATTTCAATTAATTTAGAGATGTATTTTAAAATTTATGAATTTTCTAATTTTTCAAGATTTTTCTGGAATTTTTTAGAAATTTTTCTTCGTTTTTCTGGATTTCTTTTGAATTGATTTATATTTAAAATAATAAAAACAACTTTTTATTTATCGCGCTGACAAGGCATCGTGCTTATGTGTCGATAGGTGGTGGCATATGCATGCGTCATGTGTCACACTCGTACACGCATAATTAAGCGCACGATTAAGTGGTTAAGCACCCTATTAAGCATATACATTAACCATAAATATTGTGTATCTTTTTATATGGAATAATTTCTATCATTTTTCCAATGTGGGACTATATTTATATTTTTATCTTTCGGTAGGTGATGTGGGGCATTCAGAATCGTCTAATTTGTGGAAATAAAACAGATTTAATCTTAGCCCCTGATAACAAGCAAAAGTATACTCTAAGCCATCCATTTTATTTGCATTTTGGTCATTGAATGTTTTAAATCAACAATTATTTTGCATGTTATCATGATGTTTTGCCTGAAATTAACACTTTCATTGCACTTTTAAATGGAGTAGTTAATTACAAATAATTAGGGCTGTTATGAGAAATTTTAAATAATAATTACTCTTAGAAATAAATACTTCATTAGCAATTGTTTGACAGGATAATCCACAATTTTTAGAATTTACTTTAAATGAAATAATCCTTTCTTTTTTAGAAATAATCACTTTCAGAAGTTTCTTTAATTTTCAGTTTATATCAATAATGCCCTTAATGGGCCGATTTGTACTGATGTGTTTTTTTGAGGTATTATGGACAGGAAAATGTATGTGAATCATGTGAGCCAATCACACGACGAAGAAGAAGGTTGCGTACATCGCAACGTGTACACAGTTAAAAGTTAGCTCACCTGAAGGGGTACGCGGTGAAGACACACAAGTCGTCCTCCACCAATCAGATGGAAGAGGACATGACACCAACCAATCATAGCATGTGGTACAGACGCGTGTGCGGAGTGATGCGCACCAAGTGACTCAACAAACTCGCAAAAGGCGGAAGTGTCGTGATTTTGAGGGATTAAGAGGAAGAGGAAGGGTTTCAGAAAAGCTCGATCTTGATTTCCCGCCCGACGACGATCGGCCTGGAGGACACACCGGGGAAGAAGATCCGATTGTACATTTGTCAAGCTTCAATAGTCTTCATTTCTTGTTCACCATTCACGCATTCCTGTTCGCGTGAATAGGTTTAGATACGACAGAATTTTTTTTAGTTTGTTTCTTTCATCATTTTTTTTCCTCAGTCGTATTCTTTTGTTATTTTGATTGTTTGTAAGTTTTTTTCTCAGTAATCTTTTTAGGTCTTTAATTAGTTTAGTCCGTGAGATCGATTCCAGTCTAATTTATGAAGTTGAATCTTTGTTTCTTAGTATTCTTCTTCCATTGTGATCGTTTGAGGTTGTATCGTTCATTTTCTGTTGATTCCTCGTCAGTTCAGTTAGTAACTTAGTTCTTTTCTCTTTCTGTTTCACAATTCTACAGCCAGTCTTCTTCGTGAGACAACTCATATACATCTCTTATCTGAACTCCTTCTCCCTTATTCACTATTACTTTCTATTTCTATTAATCTCTACTCTTTCCTTTCTTTTTCCTCACCTTACTCTTTTCTTTTCCCTTTCCTTATTTCTTTTCTCTTCTTTTCTTTCTATTTCACAATTCTGCAATCAATATTCTCAATGAGGAAATACATACATACAGATAAATAGAGACAATCTTCTCTGTGTTAATCTGATTTCTGATAAAACTGATGTTTAAATCAAGTAAATCTAATTACAAAAAAGAAAACAAAAAGAAAAAAGAAAAATAAAGAGTGATATATTAACAGAGAATATCTCTGAAAAGGAGTGAATAGAATATAAAATTCTCTTGATAAGTTTTAGTAATAAAAATAATAATAACAGTTTGATAAAAAAATTTAAAAATAAAAAAAAATTAAACAATGAAAGTGGATTTAGCATATTAAACCCAACATTTCTGCATCTTTTTTTTTCTTCTTTTTATATCATTGCAATTCATTTCATATAATTGCAATTCATTCAAGATAATTGTCTTGCAATTCATTTTCATTTCCATATAATTTGTTTGCAATTCATTGAAGATTAAAAGGAAGATAATTGCAATTCTTTTCATATAATTGTCTTGTTGCTCTGCATTTGTGACAAAAACATAAATTCTATTTGAATATATAAAAAGAAAAGGGAAAATATTGGTGCAACCTCCCTTGGATTTGACCCCTTACTAAACCACATATTTTTTGATATTTGGAATTCTTAAAGGGAAATTCTTTTATATACATTTTATTGATGAAGTCTGAAAGAAAGCACAACGATGCATTACATCCTTTATTTTTTGGACATATCAGCCACTTATTTTCACTTTAGTGAGGGGGTACGGTGGCACTCTAATTGGGCGACGATTTGTGTTTTGAAACATTATAATCTCAGCTGTTCATTTGAGGAGTTGTAATGACTGAGACTAAATGTGCATGATGGACTTCCGTGGATGTGTGGCGACATCTCAAGAGTGAGATGAAGATCGAATGGTAGGCGTTACACAAGGATCTAACTTCGCACGAAGACATGGCTTCATCTAAGCGCAATATTTTGAATCTAACAAATGCAACTTAATGATACTGATTTGCATCCAGGCACTTCATCTGAGCCATTAATCGAAGATGAAACGCCAAATCCAATGACCACGCCCAAATTTTGCCTATTTCTATGCATGTTCTTTGATGGAAAATCATATTCTTTGATGCTGCGAGCTATCAAAACTGTTTAGACATCTCAATCCTTGAATATCTTGATTTCTTCTTCTTATATACTCAATCTTGCATCTAAGGAGTTCTTGAAATCAAGATTTTGTCAAAAGAATAGGGAGAAAATGACTATTGAATTTCAAAATTAGTCTTTGAAATCAATTGGATCATTTTGAGTACAACTTCAAGTTAGATTATGTGTTTTCATCCTAAT
This sequence comes from Lemna minuta, assembly GCA_024174645.1. Classification (NCBI taxonomy): domain Eukaryota; kingdom Viridiplantae; phylum Streptophyta; class Magnoliopsida; order Alismatales; family Araceae; genus Lemna; species Lemna minuta. The sequence goes on from CM044108.1 coordinate 12,128,148, forward strand.
CTTTTGTCCTGTAGCATTAGATTTTAATTGCGAAATCGTAGATTAATCGAATTTTAGATAATTTCTCGGTTTTCTCTCTCTTCGTGATTGATTTTTCTCTCTAATTTTTGCTGCTTGATTTCTCTACGAATACTGATCCAAATTGAGTGATTTTTTATTCGATGGATTTTTCTTGAAGTTCTCTTTCTAAAATTACTAATATCCCTAATTTCTCACCTCAATTCCTTGTCTGATTTTGATCAAATTTGAAGAAATACTTCAAAAATACCTTAATTCTCTATGGATTAGATCCTTCTTCACCATTATACCCTTTAATTCTTGATTTTAATCTTAAACTGGTGAGTTTAGATTATATTTTGACACGTCTCCGTGTGTTTTCAACGACTGCACATATTTGTATCGTCACTTAGGGTTCTTCTTTCCTGTTTGAAGATTCTTGAAAAAAAGGATTACCCTTAAAAATAAATTATAAATTAGATGAAATAAACTATACACAAGTAAAGTATATGTAAAAACTTCATATATATAAGTCATGAGATATATAGTGAAAACTTATTATAGAAAATATATATGGTATAGAGTAGTTGTAAACATTAGAATCTAGATTTGTTTGTGAGCATAAGAGATAGAAAGGCTTATTCATGGAGAGTCCAAGCCCCTTTGTGGCTATGTCATCACGGTTCAATTGTTCAAGCCTCCGTTGCCTACTTATACAAAGACATACCTTTCTCACATAATTTTGGCCAAGAATTAATCAAGTTCTAAAAGTAATTGATACACATTGTATAACCATCATTAGCCAAAGATAATTATTATCAAGCCAATATTCATCTAATAGGGAGGACCAACGTTCTTGGTTATCCCCAAACATTAGTTGGAGTGGACATAAAGGTGATGACCTTGGTGACCCTAAGGAGATGATCTTGGTGTACACGAACTATGTGGGCCAACTGTGTCAAAAGCTGGTCCAACAAAAGTTACCATCATGAGCCTAGGCCATGGGAATGAAAGGAAGCAACTCAATGTAATTGGCTGTGATGGGCCTAAACAAGTGAACCTGGTTGGCCCAAAGGCAGCGCCCCAAAGAGGATTACCTAGATTGGACCTTGAAAACTAAGCATGGTAATGGCTTGGAGAGGGCCCATAGTGTGGGGTCAATGATTATTTTGACAAGTTGATTATTTTGATGTGTTTAGATAATCATAGGACATTATAGTGATACCTGAACACAAAGCTGTATGCATTATGTAGATTTAGTTAAATATCATCACTGAAACACATACATAAATTAGTTGAGGTCCATGGCTATTTATCTATTAGATGCCCTAATATAAGCATAGTGTCTATTAGATGCTCTAATATATATATATATATAAAGTGACTAGAATATATGTATTCATTCATATACATATATTCTAGTACAAATACCAATGCATGCATGTATATCTCATAAAGTATTCAAATAGATTAGAAGGATATCATATTTCATACAGCGGTCGTGCCCAAATTTATCTATAAATTCAATTGTTCTTCGACAAAAAAACCTGTTCTTGGGTTTTCGAGCAAATGAAACTGTTTAGTGACGAGATGAGACCGTGAGGTCGTCGATTTCACACGGTCTCGTGTCAAAAATAATACCGAACTTACCAATTTGGGGAATTAAGAGAGAATTGAGGGGTATAATGGTAAATACGGGTCGAATCCACAGGGAATTTAGGTATTTTCGAGATATCTTTTGGAATTTGGTCGAATTGGACGATGAATTGAGGTGAGAAATTAGGGAAAATGGTGTTTTTGGAAAGAAGACTCAAAGATCTATCCGTGGAATCAAAAATCACTCGATTTGGATTAGTAATCACGGAGAAATCAAAGATGGAAGTGGAGAGAAATTTTCTGAACTCGCGAAGAACACACTTGAAATTAAAATGAAATTAAACTTAAATTGAAGTCCTAATCCTAAAATTGATGATACACGACGATAGATAAGAGGTTAAACTTGTTTTCTAACCCGAGATAACGATCAAATCGATCCAATTGATCGCCGGATCGACGGCTCTTCATTCCGCGAATTCAAACGTGAACATCGGTGTTCAAGAGACAAATTCTCCTCGCTCGATCGTCGAAATCTCTCTTATAAACACTCCGTGGACGCGGAATCTTGTCTAGAACCGATTACAAGAGAGAGATTCAAGAGAGAATGCAAATAGATAGGTCAATTAGATCGAAACTCCCAATAATGAGTACAAACGACGAAGAACAAGGCTATTTATAGCAAATTTGGGCGTAACCGTCCGATCATTTAGATCGACGGTTACGATGAAACGGTCCACGATGGACCGTTTCGATTAAGTCGTGGCCGTCGGATCTTGATGGACGGCCACGATTTAATCAAATAAAACGCTTATAAGAAACGTTTTGATTAATCGCCGTCGGATCGCGATCCAGCGGTCCTGATTCTCCCCGCCAGATCAAATCGCAGCCGTTATAACTCTTTAAATTTGCGCACGTGCGTCTGATCTTGATCCGTGGACCGCGCTCATGCGATCAACGCACGGGATCGACTCGCGCCGTCGATCCGACGATCCTCCTCGCGCCACGTCGCCAACATCAGGACCGTTATAACTATTTTATTTAGCACGTGCTTGATGATCTTTGGTGGACCGTGCTCCACGCGATCGACGTCCATCGATCGATCGGCCGCGCGATCCAACGCCTGTCGTCGCGCCACGTCGCCTGCAAGGTAAGTACGCTATAAAATTAGTCCCACACGGACTTAATTTAAAGAACCTGTCGGGTATATAATACCCGACCGCCTATATGGGTATAACCCTCCCCATATAGGGGAGGACAAAGACTCATTTATATATGTATACATAATGTAATATAAGATATATTGCGCCACGTGGCGCGCTGCGCGGGTCCGCGTGGCGCTGCCACGTGGCCTTGCGTGCCACGTCGCATCCACGCGGGCCCCGCGGCCCCCTTTTTTTAATTATTTTTAATATTTTTTTATCGTTTTTAAATAGAAATTTAAATCAGAAAAATCAGGAAAAATCCAGAAAAAATCCCTAAAATTATAAAAATCATATCTTTTAAAATACAACTCCAAATTAATCCAAATTTCTTTCATTGGATCTGAAATTTAATTATCTATCATTCTAAAAATTCAAAATATTTAAATAACAAGATATTTAATTTATATTTCAAAAAAATACATTCATTTTTTTAAAAGATTTTAACTTTAGAAAAATTAAATGAATGTTCATAAAAAAATGATTTCTCTTATTATTTAACTTTAAAAAAACCATTCATAATCTCAAGTAAAGATGGGTTATAAAATTATTTATCCTTAATTCATCATAATTAACCCTAATTTAGTGTATTTTGAGATTATGACATAAATATGCATAGAATGATAAAAATGCACTCAAAGTATGATAAAATGCACATAAATGTAATGTTTTATGCCTTAAATTGCATGAATAATTATGTTTTATCATGTTAAGATTGCATGTTATCATTTAGGCACCACAATCCTTGAATCACTTCATTTCAATTTTTTCTAGACTCATTTCCACGTTCGAGAAGTGTTTGAAATTAAGAATTGGGTGAAAAAATTGGAAGAAATCACATCTTGACCGCCAAACTTTGTTTTCAAAATCGTGGAATAAAAAGCCTTGAATCCGACGATTAATTGGATCATTTCGAGTGTGATATTGGGTTAGATTGTGTGTTTTCATCTTAATCTATCTTCCTACAGCATTAGATTTTAATTTTGAATCATAGATTAGTTTAACTTTTAGATTTAATTTTGGTTTTCATCTATTTTTGTGCGATCGATTTTCTTCGTCAATTTCAAATCTCGATTTCTCAAAGAATTCTAATCCAATTTTAATGATTTTTGATTCCATGGATTCTTATTGGAGTTATCTTTCTTAAAGATACTAAAATACCTAATTTCTCACCTCAATTCATTGTCTGATTTGATCAAATTTCAGAGATATCTCAAAATTTCTCTTATTTCTCCATGGATTCGACCCTTATTGACCACTATACTCTATAATTAGTATTTTAATCTTTAAATTGGTGAGTTTCAAAAATTTTTGATACGAGATTGTGTGTATTCAACAACCACATGAAATCGTTTCATCAAGTATCCACATGATTCGTTGGTAATTGGATCTCCTCTTCAATGCTCTTCACCCAAAGAGAGAGAGAGAGAGATTAAGAAAGAAAGAGAGGAAGAAGAAAGGGGAGAGCTTCCATGAGGCTTGTCTGAGAATCTTGAGTTGTGGTTAGTCTCTCATTATTTATAGTCATGGGGTATGTGAACTTTTCACAAAACACTCATAATTATATTTCCATATCTACAAATCTCTATAGTCATTATGAATGTGACCCTTTAGGTTCATCTACCTTGCTAGTTAATTACTCCATAGACCAAATAATGCTTATTAGTCAACTTGCTTAATTATCTATATCAACATATAGATCAATTCATTGAGGATAGATTTAACCCACTTTACAGGTTAATTTGTCACTCTATTGGATTCTAAGATACACCACGTGCTCTAGGAGATACGTAATGTATAAGGACTCATGTATGGAACCTTGTTGGCATCAGTTACTGTGCACTGAAAATATTTTTTCAACTCAAAAATTGTTAATGACTTGGGGCATGGCCAACTATCAAACCTTGATTGGTCATTTAAGTTATTATTCATCTTTGGAGGAATTATTGAGAAAATCTTCTATCTTAGCCAAGGATTTCAGTACCTTGGACATGGATTTCACTACCAATATTTCCACTACCTTTGCCAAGGATTTCATCATGTGTCATTCCTTAAGTAAATCTCCTATCTTGACAACACAATTATCTTCAAGGGCTTCATGTCATATATAATATAAAATATTTTGGAGATCCCGTGGCTAGGGATTCATAAATCATAATCAAAACACGATCATCCATACACATACACAACTATGACATGAATAAACTTAATTAACAATCAAGTAAAATACTATTCAAGGATTCATACAAATCAAATTCATGAACTTTTTATCTAAAGAGTGACGAAACTAAATCGTATGGTCGTTGATTAAACACAACTGAGTGTCAAAACAAAGTCCTAAACTTACCAATTTATGATTAATCAATTTAATTAATTAGTATAATGGTAATTACGGGTCGAATCTACAGAGAATTAGGGAAATTTGGGATATATCTTTGAAATTCGGTCAAATCGAATGACGAATTGAGATTAGAAATTGGGAATTTTAGTATATTAAGAAAGATAACTCAATTGGAAATCCACTGAATCAAAAATCAGGTGATTTGGATGAGAATTCGCAGAATAATCGAATTTTGAAGTTAGGAGAAAATTCGTATCACGATTTTGATTAAAAAAAGAAATTAAAATGAAATTAAACTTAATCTACTATTCAAAATGTAAAATTAACACTAAATGATGAAATATTAAGATGAAAACACGCAATCTAACCCAAATTAGCCTTCGAAATGATCCAATTAATCGCCGGATGCATGGATTTTCATTCCGAGTTTTCGACGATGAAGTTTGAAGTTCAAGATGTGAATTCTTCTTTTTCTTTCAAGCAGAGTTTGATTAGAAGGTTTCAGCGGGTGCGGAAATGCATCAAGATTACAAGGAAACAAATGGCACGTGAAATGATGAAGTAAACAAGTCGAATTTGGTGAAAATCCACGGGCCGTTCATCCATCGCGAAGAACTGCATTTAAAAAGGTAAGACTTAAGCGCAGCCGTTGGATGAAGATGCTCCTCATGATCGACGGCTCAGATGACGCGTCCATCGGACGAATCGTCGCGATCGTGTTAGGAGCGTCCGATCGCTGATGAAGGGCCGAGATCATCCCTTTTGTTTTAATTTGAAACGACACATCATTTGATCCTCCGTTGGATCTTAATCCAACGATCGTGATGCTTTGAAGGGTCCACCGATCGCGATAGATCTGAAATGTTATAATTCATGTGATCGACGGTCACGATCAACTCACTTAAGTGAGTTTTAAACACACGTGTTTGATCCTTGATCAGGGGGACCTCGCTTCCACCGCATCGGCGCGCACGATTCATCGCGCCGACGATCCGAGGCACTAGATGCTACCACGCGTCCTGTAATCAAAACAAAACGAAGTTTAATAGTCCCACACGGAAGAAATTAATGGATTTAGTCGGGTATATAAGGTGGACTGAAATAGAGGGTTAATAAATTGTCTTTTGATAATCGGAAGACCTATACATATCATAATATACTATATATGATAAGTATAATATGCGTCTACGTGTCACCTCCGTGCCACGCAGGCGCTCGCGCGCGTCCACGTGGCATAGCCACGTGGCCTTGCGTGCCACATTGCGTCCACGTGGGCTCGCGCGATATTTATTTAAACGTTTTAAATACTAAAAAAATCAAAAATAAACTTAAATAAAATCAGAAAAATTCCAGAAAATTCTATAAAATTGGAAAAATCATAACTTTCAAAATATAACTCCAAATTAAGTCAAATTTATTTTTTTGATCAGAAATTGAATAATATATCATTATAAAAAGTCAAATTATTAAAATAATAAGAGAATAAATTTTAATTAATTTAATACATTTATGTATCTTATAAAATAATTTTATAAAAATACATTAATGTAAATAAAGATCTTTTCTCTTATATTTTCATCCTCAAAACATGATTATGATCTCAATTATAATTAGGATTAAATATTATAATGTTTAATTATGTATAATAATCCATAAATTGGTGTATTTTAAGATCATAACATGAAATAATACAAAATGATAGAAATATGCTTAAAATACGATAATATGCATATATTTGGAATGATTAATGCTTTTTAATTGCATTAATAATCATGTAAATTAATGTAAAAATAGCATGTTAACAAAGAGCACCCATTATCTATACTTAGTGTCTCTATAACAATGGCCACAATATTAGCCATACTTATCAAATGGAGTTGGATAAAACATTTTAATAATTATTTCTAGATGTTTTAATGTTATTCTTAAATATCCCCCCCCCCCCCTCGATAGGAATATTTAGAAGGTATATTTAAAGACTGATAATTTTTGTATCAAGATCTCATCAAAATTCACTTAGTCATTGTATCTTCTCATGGACTTAGTGATAAACATCACACAAGAATGACAATAAGTAAATTTTGTTTCAATGAATACCAATGAGATACATGGAAGTGTGATAGGGAATATAGGCTACATAATATCTATCAACACAGTCATGGCATTAATCAATTTGAATGACATTAATTTCATTCATGGATTGATGCTGGTCAATTAAGTAAACTATTTCTTTGAAGAGAACCTATCATCTATCCTTGGTATCTCCATGTAAATAGCCACAAGACCAAACATACTTGTCATATGAGTGAGATTATATAGTTTTGTCCTTTTTGAATACTTTGATGTCTTTCTCAGGTATCCTTGAAGTAAAAATATTTAGAATATATGTTTAAAGAGTATTGATCTCTATATTATGATTTTACCTTAATTCACTTAGTCATTTACATATGTTTATGGATTTCATCTCAAACATCACCTAAGAATGAATAAAATTTTATTTGAATGAATATTGATTTTATAAAGACATGGAAGTGTGCTTGGCTTGCAAGGTATGCCATGAAGTGCTATTTCCTCAAGTAGATGTCTAAACCCCTAATAGAATATTGAATTTCCCCCTCAATCCATCACGATTCAGAATTTTGATTCATTCACTTTAATAATTCCTTATTTATCATCATGAATTCTTTCAAATCCAAGATATCTATCCAAAAGTCATGTTGAGCATGTTTATTGTGACAAAATAAAAAATAAAACCAAATCCACTCTAAAGATGATTGAAGGCAGGTAAAGTGGTGAATATGGTTTCAATCCATAATGAAATAGATTAATGATTATGGGAGACAAAAAAACCAATTGTATTTAGTCAAATTAGAGGGTGGAAATAAATGAGAAAATAAAGATGATGAAATAGTTAGAAAGAGGTAGAAGAGAGGAATCCCATGAATCAAACCGTGTGTCAATTTGAAATGAAACAAAGGAGAACTCGAAGAAAGAGATTCATGATTATGAGAGAGAGAATCAAGAAAAATCATCAAACATAAGCTAAAAATCCTACTCCTACTCCTAATCTAACTCTTAATTCACCTTTAATACATGAGGAAGTTGGTCAATAACTTGACGGAATGATGAAGATGATCCTATTTTTCCTGATCAAGGGCTATAGATAAAAATTCTTCAAGGCAAGTGTCGGTGTTCAAGCATAAACTCCTCATGCATTTCAAGGGCAACTCACGATAATTCCACAAAATCTCTCAAAAAATCATGAAAGAAATGCAAAACTATCATAAAGTCGGTGAAAGAAAAATTTTTGGCCAAGAACAAGGCCTCAAATGTTCAAGCACAAGAGAAAATGGGGGAGAGGATCACTTTTAATTAGGTTTTTCTGAGATCCGTACATTTAAGATCGCGATGGCTGAGATTTTGCCACATAAGGGCCCTAAAAACAAAGGAAAAATCTGTAAAAATATGGAGAGATGCTCCCAGCCATCCAATCATGCGTTTCTGGGCTGATGAATGGCCTAAATCATGCCATGTCATCTCAGTGGGCCATTTGATGAAGATCAACCATCGAGAGAAATGTCAGCCATTTGATCAAGTGTTTGATGGTCGGGAGCCACAAGATTTTTCCATGTGTCACGCCATTTTTTGAAGAGGAGTTGTCGAGAGTATCATCAACCGTACGAATGAAATCCTATTATCACGATTATATCACGAAGAGATAGAGAAAATGGTGAAGAATGAGATGTGGCCACGACCCCCTACACCGACGGTCTTTATTAGACCACATAATTCGACACCTCTCATTACGCCACATCACCTACATAGGAGAAATACAAACATAGTCTCACATGGAGATAAATAATGAAAAATGATGGGTTATTGAACTATTGAATTTAGCTTATGTCCATTAAATGTGCTGAATCATTAATGACATGCTAAACACCAAGTGTGCGCCATGTGACAACACGCTACTCATGTCACATTATTAGCCATGTTCGGCCGCAATTTGAAAATAATTTTTTTAATGTTTTTAATTCAGATAATTCAAAATAAAATCCCAAAAATTTCTAGAAAAATCCCTAAAATTTAGAAAATTCATAACTTTCAAATTATAACCTATTTTTCATCCATTTTTTTCATAAAAAATTAAATAAATCTATGATTTTAGAAATTTTAATTTAAGAAATAACTAGAAAATAATTGTTTAATTAAAAAATATACTTATCTTCTGAAAAAAATAGATGAGAGTGTAGAAAAAATATTTTCTCTCATTATTTGTGTTTAAAACTCAAGTAAAATTTCAAATATAAATGATGATAATGTATTTGAGAAATTTATCTTTGATTTATGCATGATTATCCTTTCAAATGATACATTTAAAGATTTGCCCGATGTAGATTGCATAGAATGATAAATATATATTCAAAATATAATAACATGCATAAGAATGAAATGATTTATACCTTAGAATGTCTTAATAATCATGTAATTTCAAGTATAAATTACATGTTATCAGATACCTAGATTTGCCATCGATTGCAGAAGAGTATGATTTATAAAATCAATACCTCCCTCGTATGGTTAGAGTCTCACACTCTAAGCTAATTATACTGTGATGTTTAATCCCCTATGCCACCCTATATAGAAACACTTTATATGAGTTAACCATTTGATAGTTATCCCAAAAAAATACTACTAACTATTCATAATCGTACTTATACTCGGTAAGATTAGGAAAATCGATTAAGCCATTTGACTCGAACTTCTCCTTGCACGGTATGACAGATCATCCCTCATCAAGCTGATTGATCACTAGATTTTGCCACATGTCACACACAGATCTGATCGTCCCTCATTAAGCTGATTGATCACTAGATTTTGCCACATGTCACACGCAGATCAGATCGTCCCTCATTAAGCTGATTGATTACTAGATTTTGCCACATGTCACACATAGATCTTATCGTCCCTCATTAAGCTGATTGATCACTAGATTTTGCCACATGTCACACACAGATCAGATCGTCCCTCATTAAGCTGATTGATCACTAGATTTTGCCACATGTCACACGCAGATCAGATCGTCCCTCATTAAGCTGATTGATCACTAGATTTTGCCACATGTCACATGCAGATCAGATCGTCCCTCATTAAGCTGATTGATCACTAGATTTTGCCACATGTCACACGCAGATCAGATCGTCCCTCATTAAGCTGATTGATCACTAGATTTTGCCACATGTCACACGCAGATCAGATCGTCCCTCATTAAGCTGATTGATCACTAGATTTTGCCACATGTCACACGCAGATCAGATCGTCCCTCATTAAGCTGATTGATCACCAGATGTGCTGATAGACTTTAGCTGTAGCCATGGGGATGGATCGGGGGAGTGATCAATGGATCAGCAAGCCCTCCCTCACCGGTCCTGTGGGCCGTTGACGGGAACCAGAAATCTACTGTAGATTCTGGGACCCACTAAAAGCCCAAAAAGCCCCCACCATTCCCAAACGGTTATTTCCTACCGACGTATCTGTGGGACCCACAAGAATTCCGAAAAGTCTGACGGTTAGGTTCCAGATTGTTTCCCGCCAAATATTCGCTCGATTCCGGAGATAAGTCAACTCTATAAATAGAGTACGGTATATTTCCCAATTTCCCACTGACTAATGGAGGAGGAAACGGATCTCTGCTTTTCCTCGATCTTCCACTGCGATCAACGCATCTGCTCCGCTGACATCATCAACTCCTCCGAGGTTTCTTCTCACTCTATCTTTCTCTCCTCAATTTTCTCTACTTTGATTTCCTACTATTTTCTAGGTCAAAGCAAGAATCGAGGTTTCCGTCCTCAATTTTCTTAGATTCCTCGCTTCTCCAGCCCCTACCGTCCCCTACCTCTCCCTGGTATAAATAATTAAATAATTACACAATTGAATTTGCATTATACGTGATGAGGATTTTGGTAAATCTGACAGATTAAAAGGCGACTAAGTAATACAGGATTACGTCATGGATTAATCAGTAAATTGTCGTCGCTTTTTGTCTCTCCTTCATTCTGTAAGAGATCTCTGATGAGAGCAAAAGAAGCGAAGGCTTTCGTTAGAGGTGACGATTTCGTGAATTTCTTTTGCTCAACTACTAATGTCTGAGGGTTTTTTAGTGCAGTGTGGAAGGTTATGGAACTTTGCTTGAAAGTTCTGGAGAGAGAAAAACAGGTCACTCAGAGAGAGCTCTTTTACAGGCTGTTATGCGAATCTCCGGAGTATTTTACTTCACAATCTCAAGTAAATAGAGCAATCCAAGGTCGAAAGAATCTCTTTGCTTTTCAAAAAAATACTTCTCGTCAAATTCGAAAATGTCTTCCTTTAATAATAATTTTGTATTTCAATTTTCATAAAATGCTTGTTTTGGAATCCATCTCATTATCTTAGACTTTAAAATTTTTCTTTCTGGAATAATAATGTCTTCTTAGTTTTAATAGGACATTACTTTTCAGAATTTTCTCATTCTCTTAAAATCTGAACTTTTCTTTCTTCTGATACAATGTCTCATTTCATTTTTAATAAAATACATTTTCTGGAATTCATCTCATTTCTCAAAAATTAAAATGTTTTATGCTGTAATGATGTCGTATTTAAAATGTACTAAATAATTTTTTTTGGGGAATTGATATCACTCTCTTAATCTCCAAACATTTTTCTTCTGTCATAATTATTATTTTAATCAAAAGTCTTTTTCAGAATTCATCTCATTCTCATAATGTTCATTTTTCTTTCGTCATTATCGTTTTCATATTCAATTATAATGAAATATTTGTTTGGTGTTGACGTCGAATACATAGGACCTTGCAAAGTCGAAGTTCTTTGCTGCAAACAGTACTTTCGGAACTGATTTCATTCTCTTAAAATTCAAAAGTTTCTTTTTCTCAGTAATAATTTCTCATTTCAATTTAATTTAAATGTTTTCTAGAATCCATCTCAAATAAATAGAACAACTCCAGGTCGAAGCTCTTTGCTATAAAAATCACTTCTGAATCGATCTCATTCTCCAAAAGATCAAAATTTTCTTTCTTCAGTAAAATGTCTAATTTTAATTTTAATAACATCCTTCTTTTGGAATTGAACTCAATAGCAAATGGCAATCCAGGGTGGAAGCTCTTTGCTGTAAAAGCACTTTCGAATTGATCTCATTCATTCAAAGTTTAAAAATTTCTTTCTTCAGCCATAATTTCTTATTTGAATGTTATCACAATTTTTCTCGGAATTGATGTCGAGTAAATAGAACAACCTGAGGTTGAAGCTCTTTTCCATCACTAGCACTTCTCAGTGATCTCATTCTCTTAAAATTAAAAAATTTCTTTCTCCAGTAATAATTTGTTATTTGAATTTTAATAAAAGACTTCTTTTTGTCAATAGACGGTCTGATCTATTTTTTATTTCGATGAAGATGGTCTACTAAGTTATAGATAACCTTATCATAATTTTTATTTTTATTTCTGTTTAATATTCTATTTTCTTTTTCTGTTTTTTTCTTCTGAATAATTTGAATTATGATCATCAAACAAAATCTGAGAACGGTTGATTTCAGATATTGTTGCGCTGCTCCGATGCTCTCGACAGAGTTTAGGGATTACTACTTCTAGCAGAGGCGCGATCGCTGGCCGATTGAAAATTACTGGTACTTATGTGTCTAGGTGGATCGATTGAAGAAGTTTTTTGAGTGTGTTGGTTTCTTGATACTTGATTAAAGGATACAGAGACAGGCGTTACTGATTGCTCGATTCTCGGACCAGCTGGATTTGCTATTAGCGGTGATCTTAACATTCTGCAAAAGTTGAATTTCCTGTCTGATGCTCGGTACATCATCGTCGTGGAGAAGGTAACTTGCTTTAATTTGATTTCGCCTTTCCTGTCGACGAGATTTCATTCTGGGTCAATCGAAGGATGCGATCTTCCAGCGGCTGGGGGAGGATCAAATTTTCAATCAGATTCCCTGCATCCTGATCACAGCCAAGGGATATCCGGATTTAGCTACAAGGTAAAAACGAGATTCTCTCTAAAAATGGAAAAGATTTCTAACGGGTGTTTTTCTCATTTAGGTTTCTTCTTCATCGATTGTCTCTGGCGTTTCCGAAATTGCCGATAGTCGCGCTCGTTGACTGGTAAACTCTTCACGGTAAAGGGAAACCCTTGCTCCGAATTCATGAAGATTTTTCTGGCAGGAATCCTGCCGGGCTAGCGATTCTCTGCACGTACAAGTTTGGGAGCGCGTCAATGGCGCTAGAAGCTTACAGATACGGTAATATATCATCCGATCGTTAGTTCCACATTTGCTTCGCCCATCCAATTAATTGACCGTTGACTTGACGGTTGAGGATCATCATGTTGACTTGATGATGTGGTATAACCTCATCCTTTATGCTCTTCGCGTTGACTAGATAATGCCGTAAAATCCTCATCCTTGATGTTCTTGTAAATCTCACGAACCTTGGAGAGATTTTGAGCCTTCGAGTATCCTTAATGATCTCCTTGGTTTTTGATGATGATCATGACGGTGTAGAACCCACATCCTTAGAGTTCTTCCAATGATGCGGTTTAGTCCTTGATATCTTTGTTTTTATTATCGTTGACTTGTAAGGGTAGACGTGTTCTCTCATTTCTGCAGCTTGCGACGTCAAATGGCTGGGGTTACGATCAAAAGATATTACCGGGAGATCCATGGAGGAGGCTGAACTTACAGCTCGGGATCTGCAGATAGCTGAGAGCTTGAAATCATCGAAGATTTTGCAGGTGAGTATCATCGTCAAGATCATCGTCATCTCATACATCTCTCGCCTCAATTGTGTTCGAGCATCATCATCATCTTATCCATTTCTCTCCCCTCAATTTTTTTTAGCATCATCATCTTATCCATATCTCTCTCCTTAATTTTTTTTGAGCATATCTCTATCCTTGATTTTGCTTGGGCATCGTCATCTTATCCATTTCTCTCTCTCTCTCTCTCTCTCTTGTTTTAGTTCGAGCATCACCATCATCATCACGTTGTCCAACCATCTCTCTATTCCCTTGTTGTGTTACGAGCATCATCATCGCTCTCTAACGCATAGATCTCCTTGTTTTGGTTCAAGCATCATCACCGTCATCATCATCATTTTCTTATCCATCTTTCTCTCGATTTTTTTTAGCATCATCATCTTCATCATTTTATCCATCTCTGTCCTCGATTTCTTCTGGTATCATCATCATCATATCCATCTCTCTTCCCGATTTTTTCGAGCATTATTATCATCATCTTATCCATCTCTCTCTCCTTGATTTTTTTTCAAGCGTCATATTTTCGCTCAGGCGGTCCATAGGGAGGAACTCGCGGCGATGGTGGAGAGGCGCAAGCGAGTGGAGTTGGAAGCTCTCTATTCTCGCGGCTTCTGCTTCCTCGCTAAATTCGTCGTTGAGAAGATCGTCAGGGGCGACTACATCTAGAATCTATATCAGTTACAGGAATGAGTAACATTGTCTTGAGCGCAAAGGGGCTTTTCTGGAAACTTCCTTTCTTGCCGAGGGTAATTCCGGTAATAAAATTATAAATGTGACTGGAGAGGTCGGCTTTGGTGTACGCAGTACGTCTGTCTAGTTTTCCTCCCTCTCTCTCTCTCTCTCTCTCTCTTACTCACTTGATCAGGTTTGCCGCGATGTACTCTACCAGAATCTTCTGAGACGCCACCGTGCGATTTCTGGTAAGGGCATCTCACTCAGTTGCTATCTTGAAATTCTCTTCTTCCTGTCCCCTAACCCTAGCTACCTGATCCGTTGTTTTTTCTCAGTCTAGAAAATAGCAATTGCTCGAATTTATTCAGTTTCCGATGGGGGTTTCCGCGGATCTCTTTCGGTGTTTGATTTAGGCCGCAATCGATTCGGTTGCTGCAGGGATGACTTCGGTAGAAACTGATTCGCTGCAACATGGATCGCTGAAATTCACGAATGAAATACTACGCGAGCCGTCAAGGAGGTACTCTCTTCCTTTTGCTTGGTTACTTATCATTTTCGAGATTTGCTGAACCAGTTTTAGCTATCTAGAAAGCTTGCTGAGGTTTGTTAATTGGAGTTTATTGTTTGCAGACCATAAGTGTGGCACTAAACTCTCTCTCCTCCTCTGCTCTTCTCTTTTCGTGGGTACTTGTCAGTTTTGGGAATTTGGGAAACCAATTTTTGCTATAGTAAACTTGTCTATTGGAGTTTCCTTTTTGCAGATTATCTGGGGTGGGACTAAACTCTCTGTGTTTGTGTGTATCTCATCTCTGCTCTTTGCTTTGGGACTTGTCAATTTTTGAATTTGTTGAACCAATTTTCGCTGTAGAACACTTGCTCATTGGAGTTCTCTCTCTCTATAACTGGTTATGTTGATCACTCAGGATGGCGCCATTGTATTCGTATACACGAGAGTTCCTACTGTCCCTGCGAGAGAAGGAAGTCTGCAAGAGATTACCAGCAGAGTTCGACTCCTCTCTGCTTAGGTACTTTAGTCAATTTGGGATCTGTCGAACCATTCCTTCCTTAAGAAAACATGGTCATTGGAGTTTATTTATGGAATTAGTGAAATCGAGGAGGCAGCGAGTCACTCTCTCGAATGGCAGCCTTCTAGGCGCAACGACTATGGTTCTTCAACTCTTGGGAGAGTAAACAATGCTCGGTGGGAAACACGATCCAGTGGATCAAATGACAAGGATGGGAATGCTAATGTTGATTCTGATTCTTTCCATCAAGGTTATTGCTCATGTTCTCTGATCTTTTAATTAGACGCAAAAGTACCTTGGAATATACAACCTTGATCTCTGCTGCAGACCATGGACGGCGCGGTGCTAATCAACATCAAAGGCCAGGGCAGAAGCCAGAGAAAGATGGACTTTTAGGGAGTGGAAGTTTCCCAAGAGCTTCCGGATTTCAGGGTTGGAATTCTGGTTCAAAAGATAGGGAAGAAGGTCCCACACCAGCTACAGAAGAGCAGCGAACCATACCAACCGCCTCGGCCTTTTAAGGTCTAATTTATTAGTTTCCACATTTAATCTTCATCCGTATTACTTTAATGATTGTTGTTCCAGTTAGAGAATAGATGAAAAAAAAATCCAAAAATCACTTGTTGCAAATTGCTGATTGGGTTGGTTCAACCAAGAAAGGTGTGGGAGTAAAGAGGTTGTGAAGGTTATACAAATTATCTTTCAGAGAACCTAACAGCACACTATATATAATAGTCCAAGATCCATGCTAAGGTTATGAATTGGGTACCAAACCAGTGGGGATACTTGATTAGAATTTCCTTCGAAACCTAATGTTTGCTTTTGTTTTTGTTGTTTTTGAGGACACCGAGTGGAATTCTGTCAGTTTTCGATTCATTCTGTTTTCAAATCTGACCATGGCATGTTGTTCTGACTAAGAATTGTTTATACATTGAGTAAATATCCAGTCAGGGCAGCATTCTCGCAAGGATATTACTGACACATTCAATGATGAAACTTTTGGCTCTTTTGAATGCTCTGATCAAAACAGACATGAGGAGGAAAGGATAAGAAGAGGTTTTTTTTCCCTGCTTTGAATATTTTCCCAGATTTCTTATTTAGCGTCTTAATAACTCAGAGCTTTTTCTTCAGAATCTTTTGAACTGATGAGGCAGGAACAGCGAAAAACATTCCATGAGAAGCAAAAGAATGTACAGAGAACCCACGGACAGAGTGATATAAGCTCTCTGTTAGAAAAGCGGCGAGTTGAAGTGCTTGACAATATTTCCAAGGGTGATTCTCTGAGGCCATCCTTAATTTTGAATACGGCAGCCTCAAGGCCTCTGGTCCCACCTGGTTTTTCCAGTGCTGTTTCTGAAACCAGCTCAATCAAGCAGACTTCCGGCTTCAGCCTTGAATCTAAGGTATGACGTCTTTTTTATATTTTATGGTATTAAATTCTCTCCTTAATTGCTGCAAGCCATTGGTTCCTGACGTTACTGCACATCTCTTTTGAACTTCAATAAGTAACTCTAAGTAAGTACAAAGTTTATTATTTGAACTGTGTTTTCATTTCTGAGAACCTTGGTAAATCAGTGCGCTCTTTTTGTGTGATCATTTTTTACCTGCTCAATCCTGACCTTCAACCTTCAATAGTGGATTGGACCATGCCCATTTAACACATGGATCTGCGACCCGGATTCACTTCCCTCAGTCCCACCTCATAAATTTCACAAAATTTAAAAGTAAAAAAGTGAATATGAATTATTATATTCATATAATAATTTTTTTGAACATATGAATTTTAGTGTAATATGAACTTTTTTTATTTTTTCAAAAAAAAAAAAAAGGAAAGTGAATATGAATAAAATGTGAGGTCACAGGTGAATACAAAAAATGGTTGAACGTCTTAACCTTGAGGATATATTCACTGCAGAACGTAGTTATTGTAGAATTGAGAAAAGTGAGATGGAGAGGGTAGGACAGGCGATCACATCAAATATCTGAGGGAGGAAAGAGAAACATAGGATCTCTGGTTGCTGCCAGTGTTAACAGATCTTATTTGAGTTTTAAATGTTAGTAAATGCATGAATAATAAATCTTTTGTTGTTATTGTTTTCTTAAAACAATTTCTTTTTCATGATGATGAATAAATCCCCATCTGATCATTGAAGTTTTCAATTATCTCCTTCACTCACTTCAGGTAAGCGACAAAGGAATGGCTGGTAACTCTGTAGTAGTACATAATCCTATGGTAGTGGCTTGTGAGGATAGTGTTCCAAAGGAAGCAAACAATTCTGCTTCCTTGGCTTTTGCAAGTGGTCTTGGATCAAACTCTGAACCAATAATACTTGCTGAACATTCCTCCTCTATTGCCCCTGGTCCATTTGAATTTGAGGACTGGGGAAATATTGTAACTAATGGTTCAAATGAAAAGGATACAAAAAGTGCTGGGGAAGCTGAATCAAGTGGGCAAGCTAATTCTACATCACTTCTTAGAAGGCTTTTTGGTAATTCCGCTGCAGAAAATGGTGCTACTAAGGCTGTTGAGGTACTGAGAATTTTTCTTGTTGTTACAAAACTTTGCATTTCAGTGATTACTCATAATCACGTTAAATCATCTGAGTTTGCTATTTTCCCTGGATTCCTTGTACTCTCAATTGACTGTGGAAACACAACATTTTCTTTGATTTAAATGTATCCAATTGTTTTATGCACAATCTTAACTTTTTTTATGTCAGGGTGCTGCCGTAAATGAGGCAAAATGGAGCCCCCCTCAACCATCAATCTTCTCAAGTTGGTTTACTGAAGGTGCTGGTAAACCTGCTGAAGACTCCTCTTCTAGAGATCTCATTTCTATGATTCTCACCAAGGAGAAAGCCAATCTCCCTAGTGCATCTGAAAACACAGAAACTAGCCTGAAATTTGACGGTAGTGAAAGACCCACGATTCTCACCTGCGAAGATCTAGAGCAGTCCATGCTGGCACATGTGGAAGTTGCTAGCTCCAGTGAACCATTGGCCAAGTTGAACACTAATTTTAACCCGACAAAGGCTGATGTGGACAATCATGCCTCTGAACACCTTCTGTCCTTGCTATTCAAGTCAAAGGAAGTCTCTACAGTTCCAGATGATACAGAAGAGGCGGCAGTTGACTCGGGTAAGTCGCTGACTCTCGAAGCGCTGTTTGGGTCAGCTTTCATGAAGGAGCTGCATTCAAAAGATACACCGATTTCTGGGCAGAAGCATGCAGAGGATGACGTGGATATTCCTTCTAAGGAAAACCTTAGCACAATTATTGGAGGAAGATCACCTGATTGGATTGACTTTGAGCAGTCTTCTATGGGAGGAATAAACGTCCTTAATGAGAGACCAGGAGCAGAAACAATTAATGAAAGGTTTTTGTCATCATCATCATCATCATTTTCCTCTTTTCCAGATCCTCGTAATTTGGGTTGGCCCAATCATTCTCCAGAACATCTACAAGGGCCAATGCTGCCTCCTCAATTGCAGTTTGCACAGTATAACCAACAGATTGCCCCCCAACAGATGAGGCTATCTCATCTGGATAACAGTGCCCACATCCATCAGCATGATCATTTTCATCATCTTCTCCATCAACAACATCCGCTGCAGAATCAAGGGGCCCCAAGATTTGACCCAAGATTCCAGTTTCCGATCCCTCCCCCTCATATTAACATGCCTCTCCAGTATTTTCCACGTGGCGAAACCCCCCCGCGTGCAGTTAACAGCATGGCTCATGCTTCTATGCATGAGGGAATGCATGCTTTTCAGGGGCCTCATCATCGCCCTGGCTATGGGATGCAAATTCATGGTATATTTTGCTTGTATTGTTTATCTCTCACTCTCTCTCTCTCTCTGTGTCTCTCTGCCTCTGTCACTCTATGCATTTGCCCATCTCTCAGTCTTTCTGCCTCTGCCTCTCTGTGTGAGTGTCTGCTTCTCTCACTCTTATAGGGGTCAAATGCATTGAGTGACTCTATGACTTTGCCTCTCTTTTTCTTGATCTCTCTCACTCTTTATCTCTCTTTTTCTCTACCTTTCTCTCTCTTTTTCTCTACCTCTCTCACTCTATGACTTTGCCTCTATCCATCTCTCTCTGGCTCTCTCTCTCTCTCACTCTCACTCTCTGCCTTTGCCTCTCTCTCTCTCTCTCTCTCGCTATGTGCCTCTCGCTCTCTCTCACTCTCTCTCACTCTATGCCCTTGCCTCTCTGTCACACACTTTATGCCTTTGCTAATCTCTCGCTCTCTCACTCCCTGCAGCTGCATATCTCGTTCTCTCCCTGCCCTTTTCTCTGCATATCTCTCTCTACTCATTACCAGCCAGCTGAATGCAATGGACTAACGTGATACTTGTTTAATAGGAATGGCAGGCGCAGGTCCCCATCCATTAGGGAGACAGATAGATATAGAGATTATCCAGCAGCAGCATCAGCGGCTGCAAACCTCCCAGCCTCCATCCCGCTTCACCTCGGAAATTTCTCCTGATCTGAGACACAGGTAGGTGACTTTTCTTATCTGGTCCTTTTCTCTTTCCTGTATTTCACTTAACTGCTTCTTTGGGTTATGCCTCCATTCTCTTCTTCTTTCCGTCTGTACTTCTGTCAGGAGAGAAAAAATTGAAGAGCCCTCAAGAGGCATGGAGCAGTTGGATAAAAGATTAATCTATGTGACATAAAATCTTAGGATGATGGGTCGTGGGTGGTGAATGGCAATCAGATCATGATTGTTGTGCTCTTGATCCATCAATGGATCAACCATGGATGATCCTGATCGTATTGATGGGAATTGATATCTTTGTCAGTCTGGTTCTGAGTGACATTTACCACTCACATCTGAGAAAATTTATAATGAATCTAAAAAGGGATTAACTTTTTTGACAAAAATAACCCCACTATCTGATCAGTGATCAAATTGTTGATCAGATAGTCCTTTTAAGGGAGTGATCAATGATCAATTGCAGAATTGATCGCTCTCTCAATCATTCTTGAAACATTGATCTCTGGTCAATCTAGGCAAGTTTTATGTGATGGACAGTTGGGATGGACGCATTTGATCACATTGATCTGATCTGATTGATCCGATCTCTGGTGATCAGTAATGGGTGCCATTTAGCTGGTGATTGGTGTAGCGTTGAATTCAAGGGAACCAGAGTAAGATGGAACACTCATGATCTTAGTCGTGTGATTCAATTTATGCCTCTGGTGTAGATCGAGAGGAACTCATGCATGCACCATGACAATCTCAAACTCATGAATCATAGGTGCTTGTCGCATATATCTAGAGGAATGTTGCGCTTCATAGTTGACTCGTGGTTAGCTAAATTACTCATTCATTTTGATCCCAACAGTCTTATCATTATCTCCCCGTTTCACTTGTAGCTATAGTGGGTAGCAGCGATCTCGTTGGTTTTTTGACGACCTGAAGCTCGTGATCACCTGGTGTGATCATGTTGTTGTAATTGCCTTTGACAAATGACGGACTGCCAGTCATGAATGAGATGCCTCTGTCCTGTTTTATTTGTAGGGTAACTTTTTTCATGATGTTGAGTTGGTTGTATTACTCTGACAACCGTAGTAGGTTCAAGTAAACATATTTCACCACCCAGAGTAAAGTTGAGCATGATTTAAGGGTTGAGCACTGCAGCCAGGGAATGGCGATCTGATCAGATTGCCCCGATAATGGTTAAAAATGAGTCGATTGGGAGGGTTGATCGATCGACAAATATGGATCATGATTGGGTTGATGGTTACCGATCACTGAGACGATCCGAGAGATGTATATTAAAACATGATCTGATTGGCAGTCAAGGTGGTGATCGATTGTAGAACCTTGTTTGGTGATCAAATCAATCAGATGGTCAATGATCCCCATCAGATCTCCTGCATCGATCATGGGGGTTCAAGTTTGATCCCAGCGACTCGATCAGTAATTGCCGTCCCGTAGCTGCAGCCATTGTAGAAGTGGGGAACCTTATGGAATGTAGTTCTTGTTCTTCAGAACATGGCTATATGAAATCTATACACAACAATATCTCGAGAGATGACTCTCAAACGTAGTTGACTCAGAGAGATGTTCAAGGCAAGCACAATATATCAAAGCCTACTAAGAAACATGCTTGATATACTGTGAATGGTGTCTGGTTGCTTCTTGGCCTCTTCCAAAGGCGTGGTCAGAAGATTGTGATCGTGTTTGTGGATCTAGCCTCCTCCAAGAATATGATCCAAATTTTTTCTTGCATGTTGACCTTCCCAAAGATGGTGATAGACAAAACTGTTTCATTAAAAATGCATAATTCCATCCCACGAAGAAAAATACTCAAGCCAGTGAAAACTAGCGTAGCAGTCAGTTGAAGCTGAATTTACAAAGAATTTGGTTTAAAAGAAGATGATCATTAGTACTTTAGTGAGTTTCAGTAATTTGGATGGTGAAATGTGTTCAAATAATAGACATCATGGTCGATATGGGAAATAGATGAAACAAGTTATCCAACAAGCCCAAGACTGAGGAAATTGGGTCTGTATCAAAGGAGATGTTTTAGAGAAATTTTAGAGAGAAAAATGATGACTAAGACCTAATTATCTACTTGAAAATATTTAAATAAATCTCAACTAATTGTCAATTCAATTGATCTAGTTAGAGGTAGATTAAGGCTATTCTTATACAATTATCCTTGTGAAGTTTAGGTGAAGAATGCATCATAAAACAGAACAGTTCCAATGCATTTTCCGGAAAAAAAAACAGGCATGAAGATTACTCAAAACCAGCAAGAAAGCATTGAGGATCATCTAGTTTGCTGTTTCACACGGCTAAATCAAGCTTCTAGGGGGGGGGGGGGAATGGAGGCAGGTGGAAGTAGAGATGTAGAAAAAGGGGTAAAGTGGATCGTGGCTATTTCTAGCCATCTAATCACCCTTCTGGTGTGACAACTAGGATTTGGCCATGTCCTCCCTTTAGGATCAGAAGCTTTAGGATTTTGCCACATGTCAAGCTCTCATTCATCCAAAAAAAAAACGAGAGTGGCATCCAATGAAACCGTGATATGCATTTTCCTCTAATTATCTATTAATGCCAGAATTAAATTCTCACATGCGTTTCCTTGCGACTCGCTACTTAAAAATAAACGCAGCGGTGAATTGCAGCTCACCGACAAGAGTCTTGTCCTGTTGACCCAATTCAACCAATTTGATGACTGAGAAATTCGATGATTTTGACATGCCAGGTACAAAGAAGAAAAATTAATATGAAGTTCATAAAATTATCAAAAAATTCTAAAAAGTTCCTTCGACTTCAAAAACTCATATATTTAAATCTAGAAATCATTTTCGTTTTGCCATTTTGCTCCACATGATCTCCTCTTTTTTCTCATGCCAGGAATTAAAAAACCAGGAAGAAAATAAGAATAACACGCTTTCTAATACGAGTAATTCATCCTAGAGAGACAATCAAAGTTTGCCATCTTCTTATCATCTCTGTTCATTTTCTTCTTCACTCAAGTCTCCCAAACATGAAAACTCTAGAAAATATAGTTAATTCACAATTATTTTACCTTTTTTAAGGTCAAATACTATTTATAAACCAAATTAATTTTTAATGAGTGCAAAGTGAGTATATTAGTGAAATGACATGATGAATGCTAATATTTCATGAAAGCATGATAACTACATTATATGAACAAGATCTATGCATTAAAAACTGGTCATAATTATGGAAAACTATTGATGGCACATCATTAGCCATGCAAAATCTCCCTCTGAATCATGGGATGGTTTTCTTCAAGTGTTATCATAACATTATCATGTTGACATTGAGGTTTTGATCATTTGTTAGGAATTTTTCTGATAGTGAAGTATCCTAATGATCACTAAGGATGGATAGGACTAATCAAGAACTGTTCAATATCTTCTTTCCATTATTTGACAGAAATAATTTAACTATTAAACTATTCTAAAGATGGAGTTTGAATATAAATTAATTAAGCCAATATAGTAATAGATAATTAAATTTGCTCTTGAAAAATAAAGAGATAAATAAAGAAAATTCCACAAATATTAGTGTCTAACATTTGATACACATAATGAGAGCATTAATCAGAATTCAATCTATTTTCAGCCTCCCTCTATGGTGATTCCATACTTTGCACAAATACATATTACATGCCAAACCTTGGGGCTTTGAGAAACATACTAATGCAATCTAGGATCATGATGATACCAAAGTGTATATATCTTAACTTGAATGTCATGCAATCAAATAAGAAAATCTTGTTCTATATTTGGCGATGCGTCCGACTATTTCGGTTATATTTGAACCTCCATAATGGATGAAGTTAAGGTGGTCTATTCATGTGTTCTTTGAATGAGATTTTTCTATTAATGTCTATCATATTTTTAGCTTTTGGAGTATTCTTTTAATTCGATATTGTATCTTCAATGTGAATGTTGAGATGATGGATCTTATGATCGTAGTTATATAATTTGACAAGGTATAGAGAATCCTTGTGCATTGACTCTCCTTCTTGAAGAAATCATGGCACTTCTACAATATGATTGACAATGATTCCTCTTGATAATTTCTCAATACATATGAATGGGGCAGGAAAAAGGCCATAACTCTCTCCCCCTCATATGTTTCATTCTTGTTTTGAAACATAACTCTTTTCAAAGTTTCTCTCACCAAGGATAATTTTGTGACATTTTCTTCATCTTGGTTTAGAATTTTATGGCAAAGGGAAGGATTCACCCTGAAAAGTTGAAGCCATTGGAAACATTTCTATCGAGATGTTTCAGAACAATATTCACATTCTGAGCAACGTGCGGCTACTCTTGATGATAAAGGATAGATTCATTGGAGAAGATGGTCATCTTGATAGTACATGTGTTTTTTATTGCCTCTCTTTCTATGGTATAAGCTATTAGTTTTTTGAAGCTATCAAGTTCTCCATGGGTAAGGTCTTAAGTCAACAAGGAGTGAGATAGAAAGCGATAAAGTCAACTGTTGTGCATGACATGCCATTTCAATCAAGAAAAAAGAGATATCTTGATTATATATATGTAGATTGAATTCACTTGATTTGTGAATGTGGCTTCATTTTTTATGATTCCTCATGGATGGCCTGATCCCCATTGTGGATATCAAATCTAGAGCCCCAGTTTCACCATATCAAATTATTGAAAATGATTTTACTGACATATTCCCAGTCATCTAAGTATTTTAAGTTACAATTCATTGAAGCATAGGTATCCACTAAATTACACTTATTCAATGAATTTTGGATAAAATCATTTAAATTTTTGATAAAAATGAGTTTATTTTTGAAATAATGGCAAAAACATGGGCATATCTATGACTATCAAATGCATCTTACAGTCTCAAATATTTTAACCATACTATGCATGAATTTCTGGTGTTATGTAAAATAGAACTCTTGCCAAATAAGGAAGGTCCAACAATGCTATTGTTTTGTGAATGTAACCATAGATATTCAATAAATTAAACATCGAGGGCAACGAGGATGATTTTATATCAAGAAATTTTCACCAAGTTATTTCAAAAAGTTATGTCATGATATTAGTTTAATTTAATCATTGCACGGGATGTACATTCAGTAGCCAGACATTCTATCCATATGAACCCTGAGCTTTTCGTCCCATTTGATACTCGCATTTATTACAATTTTCAACCATCTTAACTTGGAAGCTTACCTATTTTACCCTTTACCCAGCTAAATCTCTTTATTTCGGCTGAGATTTTCTCCAAAAAAGTTCCAAAATTTCTTAATCCTTGTCTAAGAAATTTCTAAATTAATCTCTACATTTATTTATCTATATATCATTATATTCTGACAGGGAGAGACACCCCTACATCAATCTCTTCTTATATCTCACTTATCATCGTTGAGTTTTTAAAGTTCATCATCTGAAAAAGTGAAGTCACACTACCTTTTACTTACTCGAATATGTCAACATGATAGAATCATTATTTTCATAGAGTATAAGCTACAATGGAATGATTTATTCCCCACGAACATATACCTCCCTACATATTGAGAAAGAATGGTTATAAACACTCAAGGTTTATCACCATCATGCGAAAAGTCCAAAGGCAAAGTGAATATCCAAAGTCCAAAGTCAAGGTTTGTAAATATCAAGTCAAGGGCGTAGACAAGTGGAAGCCAATCTATCCCTTGATCCATCTACATGAATGCCATTTCATTTTTAGGATATTCTTGAATCTTTTGTGGTTGAGAATTGTTTAACCGGTCAACTAAAGGTCAAGTTGGGACCATGTCAGATGGCTAAGTAAATTAAACACCGGACAACATTCAAGGGTAAAATCAAGGGCAAACTCTTCTCATTTAAAGTAATGCTTATAGTCAAAGGGGGAAGTTCACTCATAGATTTTGCTTGAAGTCGAAGCAGAAGTCAAGTGAGTTCAAGAGACAAAACAAAGTTAAACTCATTCAAGCGATTATTGCCAAGGGTCAATAGGGGGCCCAATCATGGAAGTTCAATTTGCAATTATCTAATTACATCCTTCAATATTTAATTAATTTACTTTTTTGAAGAGAAAAAGGTATATTCCCCGAGATCGGTGATTCTCTCAAAATTAATGAAATCTATCCTTGTATGATATGCTAATGACCATAACACTTCCCCTATAAAAAACCCTTCATACACTTCTTAATCACCATTATACAAAGCCCTCAGTGTCATGCACTTGCATTTAAATTCAAGTCATCTCTCATCATCTATTTGCATATACATTTTTTACTTTATTTTTTGTAGTTGAAAATATAGAGGGTATCAGATCTTGCATATACCCATCAACATTCAAAAAACTCTTTTTGAGGCATATTCATACATGAGGGTAAGGGAAAAAATCTTGAAGAGTATAATAGACAACCTTTGGTTAGTTATAGATTATAGTATTAGATCTACCATGTTGAAAGATGGTATGTCTTACAAGATCCAAAGTGATGACATCTACAAATTTACTCAAAGTAGGAGTGGAAAATGTAACAAGGCTTGAGGACTTCAAAGACATACCATCTTGAATGTAGCAGGGACTAGAAAGTTGATCTCTAGGAATCAACATGTTGGAGATGGGAAGAGCAGCCAAGTGCTTGGAAAAGTTGTACCATGAGATGACCTCATGTACGAGTCACATCCTATGTTGTGCTACGATCTGATTGCCCCCTGCTCTAACTAGCTAGTAGTTTCCACTAGTTGGTAGGGCTGGCAAAGCGGGTCAATTCTCTAAAAGCTGATTGCCCCATGCTCTAAAAGAATTTCTTCTCTCTCCCTCTCTCTAATTGTCAATGTGAACTACAACTAATGGTCAAATCAACCAATCCATATCGGTTTATTGATCAACTTCATTGATCAGCTAATTTTAGATAATAATCTGAGCTATATTATGGATCGATGTACCTTAGTGGGGTCAACAAGATGAGAGAGCAATTACTTACAACAAGATATACTTTATATAACTTGTTACGAAAAATGTGATAATGCCAATAGAGAAGGGCGATCAATGATCAGATCACCATAAACAAATCAATATGATCATCAATGGAGGTTTTATGATTGAGAAGCATACAAATGATTTTTTTCATCTATATATATATATATATATATATGTTTGTGTGTGTATCTCAATCTTTGATTGTCTGTGATAAAAAACTGTTGATCCAATCATCATTCATATTGGTCGATCAATTGACTCCAACAATCAACCAATTTTCCGATCATGATTGAGAAGATTTGATTGGATCACCGTTATCTAATGGGGTTGTGGAGATGAGAGCACAATTATTAGACCTTTTGTCCCCCCTGTCAGAACTTATACCGTTGAGATCAAGCCACCAAGACTATATGAAGAGAGAGAGAGAGAGAGGGAGGTAGGAGTAGGAAAAAAGCTAACAAGAAAGAGAGATTGAGGGGGGACGGGGGGAGGGGAGGGTAGGGAGGGAGAGAGGGAAAACTTATGTGTGCCAAGGAGGGAAATGCCCAAATATGATCCTAAATGCAAACTATTTTACTATTGACTTTTTACTTTATGGAATATGCAGTTTCAAATATGGAGTCAAACACATGCGAATGAGTCAATCAATTTTATGCAATGATGTGCAGCCATGAAATTTTGTGAAAATGCAGGATGCGTGGGTGCAGACTTAGAGAGTTTCCGCTCTTGGAAAGATCCGTCAAAACATGACTTAGCAAAATAAATATTCAATTAATAGAGACTTCGCAAAATGGAAAAGGGAGAGAGCAAGCAAGAAGTCTTGGAGAGTGAAAGGGCAGCAAGAAGATGAACGTAGTTGGATTAGTGTAAAGACACTAGGAAGTGAAGCTTGTGATAGATATTATGTAGCCTGCAAGCCAATCACACTTTCATCTTTCATTTATATTCATTGAAAGTGAACGTTTTATTCATTGGCATTCTTGTGTGATGTTTTATGCAATGATCAAGTAAATTATGATGAGATCATAATACACTGATTGCTAGTCTTTAGACATCTGTTCAAAATATTCCTATTCGTGAGCTGTTCGAGAAGGAAATCAAATTATCCGAAAGAATATCACTATCTGATCTGACTCATATGATGAGTATGGCTGATCCTGTGGCCATCGATGTTGAGATATCAAAGATAGATAACGAGTGCTCTTTGGAGAAAGAGTTCACTGAATTGATCCGTATGAATCCCTAAATGATATTATGCCAAATTGTCAATCAGATTGATTTAAGTCAAAGTTGTGTACGTGGTCCTTTGAATTGAAACATCAAAGACATCTTGTAGATGGATGATTATGTTTTCGATTATAACTTACCAATCCTTAACCACAGGATCTTTAAAACGTCATAGATTGGCTATAACATGAAGTCCTCGAAGGTGATTTAGTGGTTAAGATAGGATTATCTACTCTCAATATATGAGGAGATCGACTCAAGGAATAAGATACAGTAAAATCCTTGGCCAGACTAATGTAAATATTAGAGAAGTTGTTCTCAATGATTTTTCTACTTGCATCAGTACTAAATTGAGTGGCTGAGTAGGGTTTGACAATTAATCATACCCTAAGTCATTCATGAGTCTCGTATGAATAAACGATTATACGTACACGGTAACTTATAACGACAAGGGTTCCATGAAAGAGTTCAAATATACTTCATATCTCTTAGAGCACGTGATGTAGCTTGGCACCCATAAGGTTAGCGATTCAATCTATCGATTCGGGTTAAATTGATCCTTAGTAAATTAATCTATATATTGATATAATTAATTGATAAGTAAGACTAATAAGTGTTATTAGGTTGATAGAGTCATTAATTGGTGAGACATATGGACCTAGAGGGTTACACACATAAGTTCACTGGGCATCGGTAGATATAGATATAATAAAAAAGATTTTTTAGAAAATGTCACATTCCTAAAGTCGATAAATAGGGGGAGAACGACTATAATAGTGATGTCCATGCAAACCTAGTGGATCTTCTCCTCTCTCTTCTCTTTCTCTTAATTACTTAGTGTATTCAAGAGGAGATCTGACCATCTGGAGATTGTGGATACCGCTAGAGGCTGGACACTTGAATGGTTGAAGAACTCTTTTAAATGATCCATGTAGGTAGAAAATTTTATTCTATACTAGATGATAAGATCACCTAGAAATTGATGATGAGATTACTATTCTGGGTACTTCAACTCTGTTGAATGTTTCGATTCAACACCTTCCTCTACAATCATTATTTTAGTTAAAAACTTGGAGAGCTTGTCAAGACTCAGATCCCAAAAGCTTGTTCAAAGGGGCTATAATTCTACCAAGAAGAGGAAACTACCAAGGAGAGATAGTTATTACTAGTAAATCTTAGCTAAAATTCTCTGTGGAAGGAGATCAAGAATTACTTCCAAGAAATCAATTCTGAATTTTCTATACATTCATTATTCTCATTCCAATGCAAGAGGTCGGAAACCTGATAAGTTAAAAGCAGACTCTCATGTAACTTCGAGAATCGAATGATTGTGGGAGGTACAAAAGGAATCCTTCTTTGAGGATCCTAGAGACGTATCTAAGCATAGGAGCAGTGCAAAACGATGACTTCGATCCATGACTCTTGCCTTATGAGAAGACTCAAATTCTAGATCTACAGAAAGTAACCTCTTCAACCCTTAAATCCACAAGAGATTATACGTGAAGTCACAAGCACAAGAGCACTCTCAAACAGGGAGAACACTCGAAAGGGGAAGAAATCAAAGCTTTCAAAATAGGAGTAACTTCAGTTTTGTCTTTTAAAGCCTGATTTAAACCCTCAAAAAGTCATCCAAATGACATAGCCCTTGTGAAGACCACTGAAAACCTTCATAATGCAAGTCTAACAGCATGCATGTGTCAAGTGTCATAACTGACCATAGGAAAAAAAAAAAGGTCAAGGCTCTCACAGGCCTCAGCAGAGATATTCTACAGGTTCTGCCAACTGACGAATCTGTCAGAAAATATTTGGGTATCCTCTGAAAGACATCATCATCTCCTACAGATGCTCCCTTGGCCCACTAAGCCCTATCAAAAAATGGGCTCCTAGGCTCCATCTTAGGCTACATCACCTAGCTTCATGATGAAGATAAGGCAGTTAACAGTATGCAGATCCTAACAGCAAGATGATGATGAAATGACCCAAAACAACATGGAGACTTACAGAAAATAGATCGACCATGTCTTACAAGACAAAAACCCCATCAAGGAAGGTGGATGAGAGGGAGAGAGAAATAAGTAGTCATGGAACAGCTCTATGATGTAGACTTGAAGACGGTCAATAGGTGTTATATCATCTAGAATTTGTGCGATAGTCTGAAATTGATGGTATAAATTGACTAATTAAATAGATTTGAGATCCCCAAAATGAGATGCTAGGCTCTCATGATGTTGACCTAATACTACAAATCATCAGATATTGGATTCTCCAGAGCTAGCAAAAACAATTTGAACTACATGGTCGAGAAAAAAGGCTGGGAGCACAAGTTGAGGATCAATATATAAAGTATTCTCTAGAATCAGCAAACAAACAAGAAAGATCATGGTACAGAGAGAGAGAATATCTTCGGCAACCATCCATCAAGAATATAAAACGAAACTGATTCATCAAGAAACACCTGATCTGTGCTGCCGAGTGTACTCCCAAAGAGCGATGGCACCACTCACATGGACATTGAGAGAACGAACAACACCAAGCTGAGGAATCTCCACGCAGGCGTCCAAGCAGTGGATTATGTCCACCGGGATTCCCTCTTTCTCGTGACCCAGAATCAGAGCCTAGAAGAAGACCAAACACACGTGGTAAAGACAACGATGACTTTTTGGTTCCATGAATAAGAGTTTTTCGTTTTTGACAAACCGTCTTCTTCGGGAAGGAAAACTGATCAATGGAAATGCTGTTGGTTGTTTGCTCCAAGCCCAGAATGGAGAAGCCTTCGTGCTTTTTCTCACTCAGGAAAAACTTCAAATTCGAAACTGGGACCTCCACTATTGGAACCCACTTGTCCGCCGTAACACTGCCAAAAGGCCAATCCAAGGAAAAAAAGATAAATGGTGTATGGTCTAAGAACTGATTACAAGCTTCAATATAAGGTATGATTATCTGCATGATAGAAAAAAATCTTTTATAGACCTTCGATGATCCTCACAAAACATATGTATCTGTCAGTCAGGAACAATAGGTTAATGGGAAGAAATCGTCTTATGGTTTTAACACAAGTGGAATAAGTGGACAGTGAAATTATCTGGTTAAGGGGAAGTTTATGAAACTAAGATGATGGTTATTAAAAATCAGATCATGCCAATTTTGTTAAGGTTGGTCGAAGTATCCAAATGTTTTTCAATTCTATTTCATGTTAGGTCAAATTTCAGAATTCTATCAAAGGAGACAAATAATTGTAAACCAAGAAAAATAACATGTAGCCCAGCTAGAGTTGCAGGTAGCAGTTGCTAGAGAAGCTTAAGACATAAGTGTCTTGAAAAACTAACTGACTCAGATCATGTGATTACAAGGAAAAAGCAAAAATTGTGGATGAGACCACCAAAATGATAGATGTATTAGATGAAATAAAATAAATTGCAATTGATGAGAAGATTTGAAATGAGCGAGTAAGATATAGTCATCACTCTCTCCCTCTCTCCCAGCACCCTTTACCAAAATTCCCCTTCCTTGCTCTCCTCTCACCTTGATTGCACTCTATCAAAATCTCTCTTTCTCCCAACTCTCTTCTCAGACAATCATCAAGTTCACTAATGCTTATCAAAACAAGTACACAGTCGTTTATGAAAAAGATCAACAAAGATGCCCGTCTAATTATCAGGATTATTCACTTACCTGATGAGCTGAAACTGCTTGTCATGTACAACATTCAAATCAGCAACAGCTAGGCCAGCTGCTCTGAAAACCTGATGATATGAATCCATAGTTCAATTATTGTTAATATAATGAAATGATCAATGATTATGCAATTATTAATAATTTGATTGGTCAGTTATCATAAGAAACAAACCTCACACGTCCTAGCCAATCCTGCAAGATTAGGTATTCGATCAATCAGGGATGCAATGACGATGATTGTTTGCTCTCTTCCCCTCAGCTGTCTGATCTCATGATTCCTTGATTGAACCGTTAAACAGAAGAGCTGGTCTTCTTTCTCGAGGTCTTGAATAAAAGTTCAGTAAGAAGCAACAGTGATAATGGCACCCAAAGACAGTAATAAGAAACAGAAATAGTCAGCCTTCTTCTGGTATAAGGAACATGGAAAATAGGCAGGAGCACATAAGTATCTCATTACAAATACAATAGTACCAAAAGTCTATCAGGTATAGAACAATTGAACTTAGCAGAGGATTATATTTCACAAGAGAAAGAGAGAAAGATTTTGAAAAAGAAATGAACAACAATTAAGAGCCAAGTTTTTGTCCAACCCTTTGAATCATCATTATCAAATCATCTCCTTGTGTCTATCATTTTAAATAAAGGATATAATCAAGATAATAAAAAATTTCATTAACCAAACAACACATATGAGCATTGTCATTACCTGATAATAACCTGCAAGCATCTTCAGGGGCTGAAAATTCATTGCCCTCAAATCCCAATGATATATCCTGCATATCATCAAGTGTTATCTTCTTCTGGAAGTGTTTTTGTGAACCTTTAGACATTTGAGGGAAGGGGTTTTCTGAATCAGTCTCATTATTCTTGGTCATCGCATCTTTTGCCATGGATTGCCTCAGTTCTTCTCTCGCATTCTGAAGAAATTGACATAGAGATAAATTACGGGGTTAGAAATGATTGAGCATACCCCTAAACTTAAGGTTTTAGCCACATACGATCAGGAGAAAATTAAATGGGCCAACTAGGTAATAGGCCCATAAAGCAATGATAGTATCTACACCAGAAATGAACCATAAAAAATAACTAACTTTTAAAAAATAAGTAATTTAAAAAAAATAACTTTTGAACAAAGTATTGTGCTTACATTGAGGAACTCATTAACTTGTTCCATGAGGGTTACTGGAGCACATTCAAACTGAGGTTCCTGCAACAAGCACAGTTCCAGAAGGAAAGAAGGCAGATCAAAAACAACTGAGAATATTTGATGCCTTGGATGCATCCCTTCGCACTTCTCTACTTTACAATGGATAATTAAGGACAAAAGAATTCGGGTTAAACCTGATTTCGGCCATTGAATACACCACAGGAACTCGCAGCATTCCTGGGATCAAAAGAGTCAAAGATCCCTCCCATGGATGCCCTTAATCTGGAGATCATAGAATATGTCACTCATATCAGAAACCATGTCTCTCTAAATTATTTGATGACCTGTTTATGCAGAAACGTTTAACATATGTTCGACTTACACGGAAAATAAATGAAGACACAAAGGGCACTCTTTTTCTCATCTATCTCTCTCTCCCCTCGCTCTACTTGTATTTCTATTTGTGAAGCTCTTACTATTTTTACCGTTTTGCATTTGCATCACGTAATTTATAGTACCTCACACAATCAGGATTATGGGCCAAATACGATCTCAGCTCCCCAAAGCATCTTTTCTCAATCATCATGATATCACAACTACCCTTCTCCAGAAGGGGTGCTAATTTCCAAAGCACATGGTACACCAACAACTGCAGCAAAGAATGAAAATAATGAACGCCTACATGGGAGGTAAAAAACAAGTAATCGGTGTCCAATTTACCTGAGAAAATCCACGTAAGCTGTGATGATGAGAAGTCAATAATGGAATAATTGGCGGAAGTAAAGTGTTCAAGTGCTTTAACTGATGAGACACTTCTCTAGTGTGCAAGATTACATTAGCTGCTATGAACACGTATGAAGAAAGAACCTACATTCAAGAATATATGGATTAATTTACCCAGAAAGGAAACAAAACTTAAAGAGACCCAAACTAATAACCTGTGGTTTAATGTCATAGTCATGAAAAACTCGCAGAAGCTGCTCCTCTACCTGTCCAAAGAACCATTGTCGAAGTACTAATTTGTGGCATTGATTTGCAAGGAAAAAAGCAGAAGTCAAACTCATACCATAAACGGAAATTTCAAATAAATCTGGATGGCAAATGTTTCCAGGTATTGGCGAACGGAAGGCATATTGTTTCTCTGTCACAAGGATGAGAAATTAGAGTAATAAGCTGGAGAACATGACAATAGTCAATATAGTCAAAGAGTATGGAACAGTTAAATTAGGAACAAATAGCACTACTTGATTCCCAAATTGACTGCACACCATCAGTTGGCGGTGAATCATACCAGAAGAAAATTGTTAGAATATAGGCTTCCATGTAAATGTATCTCTGATCTTATGTGACAGTATAAAGCATTGTGTTATAGAGCTGTTAGGAGATAATAAGTTTTACAATTCGGTTATCTCCACTCAAATCAGGAATATAATGTGCATATTTTTCCTTACATAGTTTTATCAAATCTCCACTATCGCCATCTTGTGGAAAATTAGGGATCGAGTACGGCCCAAATTGTGACAAAGAGGTTGAAATAAGGTAAGACCTGCTTAATCGCTTATGTATGGAGGATGCAAGACACATGTACTCAGTCACCTCTACTGGCTGAGTTAAGTGGCCAATGATGTAGGGCCACATCATGACTTCCTCAGGAAGATTCATGTCCGACTTCCTCTGGAAGATTCTTGGCAACACTATTAATAAAGAGGTTCTGATATGTGGAGAGGCAATCAAGTGGGTATTTCCTGGGAGAGTGGCAGGAAGGAGGCTCTTGAACTACATCCTTCTCTGTGTGGAGAAGAAGAAGGTACCAATAGGGTTTAACTGTTCAGATGATTGTATCGGATATCGGTGTCAGTAACGACACCAGTATCGGACATTGTTAGTACCCTTAACAGTACGCGATATACCAATATCCAATACCGTCATCTGTTAATGGATATCTTTAAGGGGATGACAGTATCTGATATCGATACTCCTAGCGATACTGTCATCGATACTGCTTTGGGTGGTGGATGACGATATCATGAACCACTAGGGTATCAGTTATTAAATAATTGACTTTTCACATTTCTTTTCATATTTTTCAGGTTTTTTTATTTTTATAAATAAAGAATTTCCAATATTCAACAGTATCCTTACTGCCATCCTTAATGTCATCCATTGTCCTTACCATCATCCAGTACTGCAACCATCCAGCATTTAGTACCTCGTCATCCAGTACCATCATCTGAGATACCGTCACCCGGAACCGCACCGGACAGGCACTTAGTGTCTGATATCTGATACTGTCACCCGGGTGATGGTATCACCCAATGACCATATCGGATGGACAGATGACGTCAGTCAAATCCTAGGTGCCAAGGCATCTACTTCTTTGTGGCCACAGATTCCCTTTCATCAATTGAATTCTAGTTTCTTTCAATGTTTATAGATTCAATTTTGCCAAGTCAAGTAAGATTTAGGGATCTTGCCAAAATGTGATTTGTCAGAGTAGACAAGTAAATGTTACATGCTGATTATATTTTCGCTTGACTCTTCTTCTTTGAATAAATTACACTGTAGGACTGGTTTTTAACAGTTAAAGTCAAATATGAAGGGTTTATGGTTTTAATCATATGATCACCATAGCCTGTCTTCCAGTTAAATGAAAAAATTATAGCCTTTTTAACAGTGCCATTGGCTCTGGCAGCTACATTATCAAAAATGTCACTTGATCAAATAAGAATTTGCAGTTTCTATTCAGATCATGTCCCAAAAGAACAACCCATAGACAAAATTTTATTTCCAGTTTGTACCACAGGCAAAGAAATGCAGAGTTAATAATCTGAAGGTCATCATGATGAATCATATAGAAAAAAATCGTGAACAAATTACCAAAAACTAAGCAGCAAATAGCTTACAAGTAAACAAACGTGCATCATTGTTGAAACTTCATCAACTATATGTCCATCAATGAAACCAGATACCACACATAACATTTGCCAAGCACGAACTTTTCGCCGGTGGATCTGAAAGCCAATGTGAGAAATTCAAGATATTTTCTAAAATCTAGTGAACGTGAATAAACACTGCATGAAGCAACTACACACCGCACTGTGTTTCTTGTAAAGCTCCTTTGCCAGGTCTTTGTCATTGACCTACCAAACACAAGATAGAAGTTTAAAATAATACACATTCATAGAAAAGTAGCAGAAATAAAAAACTCCGCTCCTCTTATGAGCAGATTCCTCCTTTTTTGACAAAACCCTTCCTTGCATATATACTTACACAAAAATCAAACTTGCCTTTAATTGCCAACAGATTCAACAAAACCAAAAAGTTGCGCAAGATTTGAAGGGTTTTTTTAGGGGCGAGGGGCAGAGCCTGTTGAGGGAAGAAACAACCTTCTTTTTTATATGAAGTAAACTCTCTACACTTAACCCTGACAGGTCGTATATTTTGATGTTACCCTGTTCTTCTATAGATTGATCTTCCCTTAAGTTTTTATAAGAAAAAGAAGAGGAACCAGCAGATCGGTGATCCGGCAAGTATATGTGATATATTTATTCAATGAGCACATATGTGTCCTGAAGGATCCTTCCACCTCCATTCGTATTTCTCTAATCCAGAGGTACACAAAACCCTTCTTACGGTGTGACCAAATTTCCCAGAGCACTGCTGAAGGCCATCCTTGCTCCACTGGCTTGCTGAAGATGCCACCCTGTAGAGAGCCCCAGAAGGCCTCAGCTGATGAGACAACTGCCAGTGAAATTGGCTGGATGGCCCATACCACCGGGGCAAATTGGCATTCATAAAACAGATGGGAGCAGTCTTCTTCGCCCCATATGCATAGAACGCACTTCGCCAAGGCTTCCGGGAACATTTTCTTCCTGAAAACTTGTGTCACTAGCCTTTGACTTAGGAGTAGCTCAACAAACATCTGCACTTTTAGGGGAACCTTCTGTTTCCATATGAATCGGCATGTAAAAAGGTTGCCAGTTCCTCTTCTATCTGGCTGTGTCTGATCATCTTATATGCACCCTGGACTAAGAAGGATGACCAGCTGAGGTATATTAGAGACTGAAGCATGCTCGTATATTCTTCCAACCTCTAGTCTGTAAAGGTGCCATTCAACATTAGATTCCACATGTCATCCCAACAGTCATCAACCGTTGCCTAAGAAGTCCGTTCAAGGGAGAATAGGCGGAGAAACTCCTCATGTAGGATGGCCCTCGCCGCCAGTCGTCCAACCAATAATAGAATGCAGACCCATCACAAGCTTGGTGATGAAGTATTCCCGGACTTGGAGGGACACAGGAACACCCCCTTCATCCTTTGCCAGAAGGCAGATGCCCCTCAGTCCCCAGGCTTGATCTTCCCCAATATTGTTTGTATGTATTAGACTTACTTATTCATAGTTACAACTCAGTCAAATAAAATATAATGGATCATAGCCTATTGGTTTGCTCTCTCTCTCTCTCTCTCAGTTTTCACTCCATGTGGCTGCATGCATGCTAAGCCCTCTCTGACCAGGTAGGTTCTCTCAACCCCCCCCCCCCTTCTTCCCTCTCTCTAATTATAGGCAATCGTTGATCAGATCACCGATCACTGGGCTGATCGGATTGCAACCCTGCAATCATTTAGATGATTCAATCATCCAATTGATCAGCCTGCTATAATCTGATTAGGATCCATTTGGTCTGATCGACTATATCAATCAGACCAATATTACTTTTAAGTCGATCAGATCAGATTGCCATTACCCTATCAACTACTATAACAAGAGAACGGAACAGTACCGTGAAAAAGTATTGATCATTAATATAAGTGTCTGAAGTGAAACAATGGGGAATTGAGTTGTATATGTTAGGCCTTTAATGGATCAACTAGTGCATTTTCAGATTCAGGCGGTCTTAAGACTATCTAACTTGTATATCGTTAATGGTATTTTTTCAATGTTAGGCCTTTAATGGATCAACTAGTGCATTTCAGATTCAGGTGGTCTTAAGACTATCTAACCTGTAAGGACAGAACTCTGTACCTAAGGCAAGATGTTCTGAATTATGTTGTACCACTCACTCCCTTCAGAGGTGGCACCATGAATTAGGATTTTAAGATGATACACAGGGTTTTATTTTTTTAATAAGAGGGAGAAGGGCACCCCGAAACAGTGTCTCCCCCGGTTGTCATTCAATTAATGACGAAGGATACAGATCATGAGCTACAAGGGTCCAAAATTCGAGGGACCTAGACCACCTTAGTGCCAAAAAGACGCAAACCCCCTCGCGCTGTGCAGAATAGCATCAGCGGACAGGGCATGGCCCTTGAATATGACCTTGTTCCTATGAATCCAAATGGACCACAATGTGGCAAAAATAGTTTGCCACTCAACTCCGCGACGAAATGTACCGCCGTCGAGAGACCGCCAGAATGCCTCCTCTGAGTTCACCACGAGGTGGCCGACCCCCGTTGCCTGCCACACAGTTTGGACTAAGGGGCAGGCAAAGAACAAGTGTTAGCAATCCTCCACAGCCCTAGCGCACAATAGGCATTCCGCTGGAGCATCTGGGATCATGCGCTGCAACTTGGACCTTGTCATCAGGCGCCGACGTAGCAGAAGCCAGGCAAACACCTCTATCTTCAAAGGGAGGCGACACTTCCACACCACACGACACCTCTGCAGGATGAGCGGATCATCCGGGTTTTCCTGATCTCGAAGCCGTTTGTATGCGGCCCAGGTGGTGAACATAGGGTTGTTCCATATCCTCGCGTCTTGTACTGCCTCTGATATGCAACGATCTATCAGCCGCTTGCTGGTCACGCAATACCGCGGGCAGGGGCGGGACCCAGGCGTCATTCCAAGCCTGCTGCACGAAAACACCCTTATCCGTGGATAGAGCGTAGAGGCGAGGGAAGAGCCTATCCAGTCGGCCGTGTCCTGACCAGTTGTCACACCAGAATCGGAATGTCTCCCCGTCCCCCAACTGCGGCTTGAAGAAGCTCTGCACCTACGGGAAACACGTCCGTACACTCAACATAAATGCAAAGTCGTCGCGCCTCGGGGTCCGCTACATCTCCCAATCCAGCGAAGATCCATACCCATCTCGTAGCACCACCGTCACTAGATCACCCGACGGTTGCATCATTCGACACACCCACTTAGTAAGAAGGGCCATGTTGGTATGCTGAAGGTAATGTATGCCTAGCCCTCCTTGATTTATAGGCCGACACACCATAGACCAAGCAACTAGCGTCATCCCCCGAGCTTCATTAGGCTAGGGCCCTCTCCACAAGAAACTCCGCATAATCTTCTCGAGGCGTCTCCTTACACCGACTAGCATCGTAAAAATCGACATGTAGTATATCGGTATAGCGGCCAAGACCGCTTTCAGCAAGATAAAACGACCCCTGCGCGATAGTAGGCGTGCTCACCAGCCTCCCAGACGTGTCTCCACCTTTTCGAAGGCGGGCTGCCAATCCTGAATCCAAAGGCGGCGATCAACCAGCGGCACCCCAAGATACCGGGTCGGTAAAACTCTAATGGGCGTCGCCAGGATCGAGAGCAGCTTCTCATTTCCTCCTCGGATAAGCCGAATCCGACGAATGTGGACTTAGCTCGATTCAGTCGGAGGACAGAAAAGTCCGAAAAAATGTCCATCATAATAGAGAGTGTTTGTGCTGCCGCCATAGATCCCTGAATGAAAAATGTCGTATCATCGGCATATTGCAGCAAGGGTATGCCATCCGGAAGGCTAGCCGACTGGAATCCGGTTAAGGGCCCCGTGCGAGCACACCTGCAAAGTGTATACTGCCAAGGCATCCACAGCCAGAATGAACAATAGGGGGGCCAGGGGGCATCCCTGCCTGATGCCTCGTTGGGGGTGAATCCATCCCCCTTGCGGCTGACTGTTCAACAGGACGGCGAAAGTGGAGGTCGTAACGCATTGTTTCATCCACTGCACCCACATCTCCGGAAACCCTCGGCATCGGAGGACGTTCCAGAGAAAACGCTAGTTTAATGAGTCATAGGCTTTAGCGAAGTCAACCTTCCACATAAAGCCGGTGGTGCCTTCTCGAAGCCATGCTGCTACGATCTCTTCCGCCAGCACGATACTGTCCGTCATCTGCCGGCCCGGGTTTTGCCATGATACACAGGGTTTGGCCATCAAGATAAAAGTAATCTAACAAAAAATAATGTTTTGAAAAATGCCAAAGTACTAGGAGAAAACTGATGTCAATGACTAAAAATCTGTAACAAGAAATGCCTGGGGTGAGTTATAAGTTATGAGGACGAAAATAGAAATGGTGCAATATGTGATAAAGAAGTTATGTTTCATATATATAGTGATAAACAAAGGGAGGATGGGATAAGATGAATATTGTTTTCATACCGCAGAATAAAGAAGATCCATCAAGAACATTTTGCCAGCATTATGAGAAGATAGAGCATCATCATTATCAACTTGGTTTCCACATTTCAGAGCCAAGTATCCAAGTTTCTCAAATAGCACAGCAACAGCAACGCGTGCATAAGTCTCCGTATTGATAAATACCTACAAAATTTCATAACCCACTCCTCTAAGAGCAAATCAACAAACATATTTCCTCCATTATGATGAAAAGGATTCATTACTAAATAGGGATGTGATGGCCTTTAGCTGTCTCAGTGCACTACCGACAATTTAACAAGTGTGTTGAAATAGGAAGATCAGAGAGATACAGCAAGGAAAGTTCAACAAATGTAATCCTGCATCTATGTCTGGATTACTTTCGACAGCTATATAAATCTGGCCATGTATCTGCCAAAATTATAGCAGGTACTTGATCCATTAGGGTTAGCATGAAAATCTAGCTTATATAGCTCGCAGTTAGTACTAAAAGGGAGGAGACTAGTCTTTCCTGGGTTTGCGACCTATGGTACCTGCTGGGAAAAATGTATCTGACACTCCAGAAAACCTCACGAGTTCCAATTGGGATCCCAAGACAGTGAGCATGATCACAGGCAGAGGGGGCGCTAGAGCAAGGGAGAAACAATGGTGTCTAGGGTGTCGCACCCGATCCTCTTCTCCTCTGTGCTGTCATGCATGAACCGCAGACAGCGTATGGGGTGCGCAAATGCGATCGCATTGATTTAGAGTCAGGACAGGTCTCACGGCTTCTAGAAAGGGGGTTCCTGTTCACGAACGGAACTGGGATTGACACAGGGGGATGGAGCTCGCACCGGAACCCGTGATGGCAAAGTCAGAACTCAAAGATGCACGACGCGCGCAACAGCAGAGAGGAGAGAAGGAACGCGCATACGCCAAATTTGGGGGTCAGAATCAGTCAGGAGGCTGAAGTTGACCTCTTTTGGGGGGCCACACATGCAGCTGGACAAAGGGGAGAGGATGGGACAAGACGTCCAGGTGATGGCGCAGGTGCTCAGGAGGAAGGCAGAAGAGGCCTCTCACTGGGAGCCAACATGGGAGACGGTCACAGATATTCCAGCCTCCTCAGATGCTCCCTGGGGTCAGGTCGGATAGCAGGAGATGTTGGGGACAGGAGGAGTTATTGCCCCCCACCAGGATATTGGCGGAGTGGACAAGACGGCTGGAGGAGAGTCGAGACATACAGAAAAAGGGCACTACGAACGACACAGCCAATGAATCAGACAGGAATGGACAGAAGGTGGTACAGATGCCTGGTCCAAGGCCACCATACCAAGGAATGCCAGGACCCTCTGGTTTGATACATATGCAGAGGGTAGGACACCGACAATGGGACTGTCCACCAGGCAACGGGGATGAGAACAGACGGAGGGGTCACCCCACAGAGTCGGCAGAGCTGAGGTTTCTGCTTAGATGAGGAGACAACAAAGAGGAGAAGGGGGAGACAGAAATAATTAGGAACACACTCATGGGGTGTCTGATTGGGGAGTCACCAGAGGCTCCCCCACTTTGGAGGAGGTACGGCAAGGGCTCTGGCAGAAGCTTCCGGCGATAGTGCAGACATGTGAAAACTCAAGAACGGCAATTTCTTCCTCCGTGGGCTCACAATGGCGACATACAGACAGATTATGGGATCATCACAAAGGACGAGCAGGGACAGGGAAGTCAAATGAAGGCGCACTTTACCGATTGACGGAGCAACAGACAGAGAGGAAGGGACGAAGATAATAGAAGCAAGAGGTGTACTCTTAGACTATAGATCATGGCTGGCGATGGGAGCCATATTTAGGCTATTCAGGGCACTCCGCAGAACACTGTCAGAAGGAATTATGACTGGGGACCCAAATATCGTGTTGTTGGAGGTGGCAGGACTCGCTGGCTGTCCACCACCACCGGCTACCATGATTAGCAGCCCTGAAGGGATATTCAAGGTTCGATTGGTACCACGCTCGCCACCTCCGCCACCACAGTTGATACCCCTCAGAGAAACATGGAGGCCACGAAGGGACATGGGGAAGATGCAGGACAAGCAAGACTAAAAGGGACAATGGAAGAGGAGGATGGAGGCGCGCAAATCACCCATGAGAGGGAAATGAGTAGTACAGACCAGAGCCACACCAAACTGAGGTCGTCAACACATGTGGGAGAGGAAGGTGACCCGGCCGGTGATCAGCAGGGGGTGGGATCATTATATGGCCAGCCAAACCAAAGGATGGAGCAAAGCCAAATGAGCCCTCCACCAGAACCAATCAATAATCTGGCTCTTGCAGAGCCCATGGCCACGGAGAACAGTCGACAAGGCAGGAGACGGGGCACACAAACTAGAAGACATGTTATCAAAGAAGGCCTAGAATACAAACTAAGGAAAATGGGCTTGACACATTAGATGAAGGTATGGATGATAGTAGGGAAGAGTGGCAGACTGAGATTAGTGGCAGAGGGAAAACCAAGAGGATTGCTATGGAGGAATCAACACATTGGGGATCATTGGATAGCCTAAAGAAGTGCAAGGAAACGGGGACAGTTGTGTTCGGGAAGAGAGTAGGGAAGGAGACCGAGGGGGGGAGGATCCCCTTATCAGTCTTGGGAGACGGTGCTCGCGGAGACGATAGGCTGCAAGAGGTACGGAGCAGCGGCGTGGGGAAACACAGTCACTCATGAGATGCATCTCATGGAATATTGGCGGTCTTCGAGACGAATGGAGAAGAAGAGTAGTTGGACAATACCTACAAGAATGGGGAGCCACGGTGGCGTGTATACAGGAAATTATGTTAGAAAGCTATGAAACTCGGGATTGGAATATGGTGGGGCGAGGCTTCTTGGAGGGTTTCCCAGCCGTCAATATAAATGGGCAATCCACCGGAGTAGTGGTCGCTTGGAATGAGATGTTGTTCACTAAAGTGGACTCTAGGATGGGGCAATTCTCAATGGCAGTCAAACTGAAGAGGCACAGCGATGAATTACAGGTGGTCGTGGTCTCAATTTATGGCCCAGCACTTGTCAGGAGGAGGGCCAAGTTATGGGGGAGCTAGACAAAAATGGTAGCAGTCTTGTAAGGATCAACCATGCTGATGGGGGGTGACTTCAATGTGACTGTGGTGGCAAAGGATAGACCGAACAATGTAGGTGGGCAAGACCCCAACTCAGAGGGATTTTGGACTTCCATTTTGGAAATGACATTACAAGAAATGGGGCTGGTGGACTGCTTATATACATGGAGTATGAATGGCTGTACCATGCCATCTCACTTGGCTAGATTCCTATGTTCGATATAAGTGGAGGAGCATTTTCCACTAGCAAATGTTTGATTGCTCCCGAGACCACTATCGGATCATACACCAATTGTATGGGCAACAAATTGTGGTTAAGAAAGGCCAATTTTAACGAAGAGGTGGAGAGAGTATGATCCTCTCATGAGACCTATGGCTCTAAGACAAAGAGGCTAGCCCACAAGATCAAAGGTCTACAAAGGTGCCTTACGATGCTATTAAAGCACATCTGGGAAGAGAGGAGTAAAAGGAAAAATGAGGCTCTAACAAGAATAAAACAATTGGACGATTGAGAGAATAGACGAGGTCTAGAAGAAGAAGCGAAAGAATGTAAGGCTTGGCGGACATAGTCAAGGGAGAAGATCGAAAGCTAGAAATGGACTAGAGACAGCTGTCAAGGCAGCTGTGGTTACATGAAGGGGACGCTAACATGAGATTCTTTCACATGTTAGCGAATGACAAGAGGCAACAAAACCAGATCGTGAAATTAATTGTTGGGAATCAAGAACACGTTAGATCATAAGCGGTGGGTCAAGCGCTAGCAAAGCACTTTAGACCTTTCTCCAAGGGAATAGAAACAAATGGAAATTGTGTGGTAAGGGGGCAAGGGTGGCCACCCAGGAACAGC
Source organism: Lemna minuta (assembly GCA_024174645.1). NCBI lineage: Eukaryota > Viridiplantae > Streptophyta > Magnoliopsida > Alismatales > Araceae > Lemna > Lemna minuta. The sequence continues at coordinate 12,172,614 of CM044108.1, forward strand.
AAGAGAACTTATTAAGACCATTCTCATAAGAGGAGGTTCAAGCCGCAATCAAGGGGTTAAATGGTGAAAGGTCTCCTAATCCAGATGGCATCTCGGTGTTTTTCTATGGGGACTTTTGGGATTTGGTTGGGTCAGGTGTGATGGCCATTCTTGAGGAATTCCGTCACGAGAACCAAGGTATAGAGAGAATCAACGAGTCACACCTCTTCCTCCTCCCAAAATGTCAAAGAGCCGATAGAGTTGAAGATTTCCACCTCATATGCTATCCAACTTCATTTATCTAATTATCGCAAAGGTATTGGCAAATAAGTTGCGAGAGGTGATTGATAAGATAATGGGACCTTTCTAATCAATGTTTATCCCTGAGAAGCAGCTGACAGATACAGCAGTTGTGGCAAGCAAAATAGTAGCAGCTTGGGAACAAAAGGGGATTAAGGGCTTCATATGAAAAGTCAATTTCGCCAAAGCATATGACTCTCTAGACTGGGCCTTCTTGTGGTCATCTATAAGACAGAGGTTTCCCCACCGAAGGGATATCATGAGTATGGAGATGTATTACCTCTCACTCGTTCTTAGTTTTAGTAACTAGGTAGGCACAATGGAGGTGGATCCAACCACAAGGGAGAGTGAGACAAGGATGCCCATTAGCGCTTCTATTATTTGTTCTAGCGGTGGATGTGCTCACCACGTGTACAATTCAAGCAGGCTCGCAGGGCATACTAAGAGGTTACCAAACACAAAGTTATCCAAAAGGTAATCCACTACTATAACATGCAAACGACACCATTTTTTTTATAGAAGGCTTGGCGAAAGAAAGCAATGAACCTATCTACACTTCTGAACAACTTTGCAAATTTCTCAGGCTTACAAATCAATCGTGTCAAATTAGTCTTTGTGGGTTTCAGTCTAGCCAATGAAGAGGGATTACAATCCTTGGAGACCTTGGGAACGCCAATAGAGTGTTTACCTATGAGATACTTGGGCCCGCCATTGAAGAAGGGAAGGATGTCAATCAATGAGAAAGTGGAAAAGAGATTGGAGGGGTGGTAGGCTAAACTATAGTCAAGGGTAGGCGATTGGTAATGCTACTATCAATGCTTGCAGCGACCCCCATACTTCACTTTTTTGTTTACAAACTACCCATTGGAGTTGGGAAAAGGATAGATGGCTTGATGAGACGATTCTGGTGGAAAGTATCTGTGGCTAAACAATGTCATGGGCAAGCATTGGTTTCGTGGGATAGCATGTGTAGGCCCATTCAGGCTGAGGGATTGGGGATTCTCAACATAGAAATAATGAACACAACGCTCCGAGCAAGTCAAGTAACTAAGTTAATGAACTCTCGGGAAGACCTAGTCACTCCAGTGTTAAAGGAGAGTAATGACAGGGGGTTGAATTGGGAGAGGTACGCTGCCCAATTTCAAGGGGCATCGCCATTGTGGCAAGGATTGAAAAATATTTTTCGGCGGATGCAGACGTTTGCAGCGCAGCTAGGAGTTGGTGCAGCTTTCAATATTGGACTAAAGACAGGTCGACTCGAGGCATCTTAAGCAAGACATTTCTTCGCTTAGGGCTAGGGTGGACGAGTGCTAGGACGGCCCATTAAATCCGATGTTAACTGGAGCCTTGTCAGATCAGATGGTCGAGGATTTCATGGCCATGTAGTAATCCTTAGTACATTAAAGGCCATAGATCGGGGCTCGTGATAGATGGGAATGAATCAGTACTGCATTCTCTGCACGAGGGATATCTAAGAGGCTCTGCGAGGGGCAATATGAGGACCAGTTGAACAACATAGTATGTAGGTTTATCTGGAGACAAAAGGTCCCACTCAAGGTATGGTTTTTCGGTTGGCTTCTCTTCCAAAAAAGACTTATGACGTGAGTATTCCACAAGCGACTGTACCCCGAGATCTCAACAAAATGTTCTCTATGCTTGGTGCTAAGAAAGTCTATACATACCTTTTTTTTGGATGCCCCCTCGCCCGATTAATATGAAATCAAGAAACCATCTCAAGGGTTGACACAACCTTAAAGAAGTCCTTCTAGGAGTCAACCTAGAGGAGCGGTTGTAGAAGGAGCACAGAGGGGGTTCATATCCTTGCGTCGCTCTGGGCTATATGGTTGGACCGAAATGACAAGCTATTCAATGGGAGGACGGCGTCCAGTAACGAGGTCGTCTATGAAGTGGAGGTTTTGTGGCAGCTTGGTCCCCTAGACAGGGGGGGAGAGGGGGCCTGATGTAATAGCTAACCAATTTCGTGGGTGATCACCTTTTTGGGTGATCATCCCTTACATTATTCAAAAAAAAACCTAAAAGGGAGTTACGTCTACAATAAGTTAAGATTTACTTAAGCACTATGCAAGTATCTTGAGAATGAAAATGATAAGCAACCACTAGTTCCCGTTAAATCCCGACTATTAAAGTATATAACAAGAGATTGAAAGAGAGCAGGTAGGCTCTCCACTTTTGTAAGATCATTAAGTTCTTGGCTTAAATGTCAAAAAAATTAAGGTAAACTACAAAAGGTAAAAATAGATGCTATTATCTTAGCATCGATTAAAACTAATCTGTAGCAGACCATGAATCGAAAAAAAAATCCATTAAAATATTAGATTTTGACGATTTCAACTCTCATCAGATGAAACTTCCTAGTCCTTTTGAAATTTCCTTCACCCATGCTTTCTATAGATCCCAGCGCTTTATTATTCACTCACTGTGAGAACAGCAGTAGCAGGCTTGCGCAGAGAGAGAATAAGAATAGAGAACTGCACAGAGTGAAGATATATTTGATTTCAGTCATATTAATACTTCTACACAATAGTTTAGCTAGATGTAACGGCTAGAAAACTAGTCGTCATAACACCTAGTTTTTCAAGCCGTTACCCGATCTTGAACAGGTCGGGTTATTGAAATCTTTAGGCCCATTAACCTGAGCCTATTACTAGTAGGCCTATTATCATGGACCTCCTTTACAATAAGACCCACAGGTCCAATGATCAAAGTTGATTTAGTCAACATAATCAACACTCCCCCTCAAGCACAGGAATGTATACTTCTCATTCCAAGCTTGGAAGTGAGATGCCTCATAGCCTTCATGGGTAGACCCTTTGAGAAGATATCTGAACACTGTTCTTCAGAAGAGACATGATCAGTCTTCAAGATGCTCTGTTCAAGGTGATTTTGAAAGTAAAATCTGTCAATATTAACATGTTTCATCCTGTCATGATAGACAGGATCATGAGCGATACTGATAGCCGATTTGTTGTCGCAACGAATGTCAATTGACTAGATGTAAGAAATCTTTAATTCGTCCAATATATTCCGAATCTACATGACTTCATCTATGCCCTTGGACATGGGACGAAACTCAGCTTCTACACTAGACTTGGAGATTGGGCTATGTTTTTTACTTCTCCAAGTGATCAAGTTTTTTTCAAGGAAGGTACAATATCCCATTGTACACTAGATTATAGTTAACTCGGGAACCTAAAAAATATGAATCACTTTATAAAACCAGGTCAATTTTATGTCTTCCTGTAGCTGATACCAAGTCTAATTGTGCCCTTTAGATACCTGAAAGGTTTGATCTAGATGTCCTTCGAGGCCTTGGATTTTTTCAAGATCTTTTCCTACAATAATAATGTCATCTACATACACAATGAGAAGAGTAAGTAATACATGTGAGGACCGTTTAAAGAATAAGGTACGTTCTTCATTACATTGTTTATAGCCAAGTGTCTTCATTGTTTGAGTAAACCGACCAAACCATGCTCTAGGTGACTGTTTTAAGCCATATAATGCTTTCTTTAGTTTACACACTTTTCCTTTAGTTGTAGAATCCCCATATCCTGGTGGAATGTTCATGTATATGTCTTCCTGAAGATCTCCATGTAAAAAAAGCATTCATAATATCATATTGCTTTAGTGGCGAGTCAAAGTTGACTGCTTGAGAAATGAGAATTCGAATGGTGTTCAATTTTGCTGCGGGTGCAAACGCTTCTTGGTAATCTATTCCAAATGTTTGCGTGTATCCCTGGGCCACAATTTTGGATTGGTGTCTATCTAGACTTCCATCAAGCTTACATTTAAGGGTAAAAACCCATTTGCAGCTCCCAGGTATCATTTTATAGTAATGCCCTCCTTTCTTCAATCATGGCTTCCTTCCAATGAAAAAAAGTCAGTGCTTCATGGAAAGTTTTTGGAATAGATATATCCTGAATTTTGAGAAGGAATGCTTTATGCCATGGAGATACATTAAAAAAATTAAGGTAGTACGTTATATCATGTAAAGGAGGTTTGACACAGGTCCTTTTTCTTTTCGTAGGGCAATTGGCCAACCTAAGTCTGCTCCTTCCGATGATGGTACTCCCCCTTCCTATGACAACACTCCTCCCCCTTAAGATTGTACCTTTTTGTGATCTGTTTTGGCCTTAGGGGGCATAAATGATGATTTCTTTCGACGTTCATAATATTTAGGATAAGTCAGTAGATAAATTGATTCTTGAGCTACAGGTTCTAGAGGCACGATTTCCATAGCTATGGGTTCTACAAGTATGATCCCCTGGTGTCCTGAGATTTGACGGGAAATATCATCTAATGATTGAGGATCTTCATCGTTGACAGATAATTCTGTACGTGAGAGATCCGGATGATCATTTTGGTCATCAGCAGAATGGCTTGAACTAGATATACTACTACTATGGAGCTGGAGTAGGGAAGATCTCTAAGACTTGTGTTTTTGTCTAATGTGTAGTAAAGTGTTTTTTCATCAAATAACACACCTTTAGAGACTATATACTTCCTAGTGATAGGATGATAGACTATATATCCTTTTTGGGTTGTAGAATAACCCAAGAATACGCACTTGAGTGCCTTATGGGACCATTTATCTTGCTTATGTGTCTGGTTATGCACATAGGCAACAGAGCCAAATATTTTAACAGGTAAATCAGTCTTTAGTCTAACACTAGGATAAAGATTTTCAAGGATGTTTACAGGACTTAGGAGGTCTAGAGTTTTGGATGGCTACGGATCAATAAGGTGAACAGCTGTCATAACAAAGACGCCCCATAAGTTTAAAGGTGCATGAGTGTGTATAAGAAGGGTCCGAGCTTTGTCGATTATATCTCTAATTTTCCTCTCAGCTTAGCCATTTTGCTAAGGAGTATAGGGACACGACGTTTCATGCCTAATTCCTTCAGATGCCAAAAAATCACTTTACTAAGGAAATCTTTAGCATTATCACCAAATTGTATTTTAATTATTTGGCAGAGATTTTTTATGCAATTAGTGACTTCTAACTTATGCTTAAAGAGAAAAAGCTGGGTAAATCGACTACGGTCGTCGGTGCATATGAGAAAATATTGATGTCCAAGGAGATCTGTATGAGGATATGGGCCCCAAATATCACAATGAAGTATTTGAAATGGTTTTTTGGTACGATTGTTGCGAGCAGGATATATTTTCCTTTTAAATTTTCCTAATTGACAAGCATCACAGATGAGAAATTCAAGTTTAACATATGTGGATACATTTGTTTGAGGAGGTGAAAAGAAGGGTGACCCATTTTGTGATGGAGTTCCATAATAGGGTTCTACCAGGGATTTTGAGGCTTGAACAGAGACCACCTTCAAGCTACTTGCCACATGAGACTTTGGATCAAGCCCAGGGAGATAGTAGAGACCCTGTTTGATCTTAGCTAGTCCAATTCTCGATCCGTGGACCTTGGAACATAGATAGGCATCAAGATCATAAAAAAGTAATACTATAATCTTTTAACTTTGCAAGTCTTTGTACAGAGACAAGACTTACAAAGAGCTTTGATACATGCAGCACATGGGTTATAAGTCCCATGGGTTGTAAGTTTATGGTACCAATTCCCACCACAGGAAGTAAGGTTCCATCTACAATTTGAACGTGTTTCCCTGGAGCAACGGCTTTCATATGACATGAAAATATGAGAGAATAGTGTCATATGATCTGTTGCTCTAGAGTCTAAAATCCAAGTGGTTGTAAGGGCGGTTGTAAGGTTTTTTGTAAAAAAAAAGTTAAGCTAGAAAAGATTTCATTTTTACCAGAGTTGGCCATGGAAGTCAAGCCAATAACTATGCTGGAAGAGTTGATCAGGGTTTTGAGGTGTTGAAGTTCATGCATCATCTTCTAGAAGTCCTGAGCAGAAGGAATATTCTCAGAAGTTACTGTGGATCCACCCCGTGTCTAGGAATTTTGCACTGCATGTGCTTCAGCAATGTGAGGAGGCTTGCCTTGGAGTTGTCAGCACTTGTCCTTGTGATGCCCAGGTTTCTTGCAGTAGGTGCATACATAATCATTCTTCCCAACTTTGTCAGAAAGAATTCTGCGCCCTCTTCTTGGGCACTGACCCTGATTTAATCAGGGTATCTATGTCCTTTAGCAACATAGACGATTCCTGCCATTTTTCCTTTCAGGGCTTGAAGTCGACTCTCCTCTTGCATGAGTTTGAAGATAGCCTCATTAAAGGTAGGTTCTTCATCCCTGTTGTACAGTTGACTCCACACCGTCTCCAATTCTAGTCGCAAGACTTGAAGAAGTTGATATAGCCAATTGGTTGCTTCTCTAGTCCTGGCCACGAGATCAGTAGACTGAGGGTAACAATGATCCAACTCCATGTGAATTGCGCACAATTCATTTGAGTAGGTGAGAACATCCATGTTGCCTTGCTTAAGAGTAAATGATTGACTAATAAGATCAACAATCTTTGCCTCATCACCCTTCTTGGAGTGACTTCTGTGGATGGCTTCCCAGAGCCCTTTAGCAGTATCTTAGGAGATAAATCTGGCCATATGTTACGGGGAGATGGAATCCAGTAGCCAGGCGAAGACAAATTCTCCCTCCGTCACCCATTTCTGATAACGAAGATCATCTTCTGTAGGACAATTCTCATGGAAATGATGGATGAGCTTGCGGGGTTTTAATGCAGCTTGAATAGTTATCTCCCATAGGATAAGATTATTACCATTGAAGACATTGCATTTAGCAATAGTTGGAAGACATGTAAGCCATCGATCAGTAGAAATAGTGATATTTCGACCTGATGATGCTACTTGAACATGTGGCGCAATATGTTCTTCTAAAATGGGCGCCTTAGGAATCTGAGAGCCAGCTTTTGCCGTTTAGAGATTGTGCTGGAGACTGAAGATTTCTCCCGCAGGATGAATTTCAAATCTCTAGAGGAAGAGAAAAACTTCGACTCAGAATTCCCGCTCTGATACCATGTGAGAACAGCAGTAGCAGGCTTGCGCAGAGAGAGAATAAGAATAGAGAATTGCACAGAGAGAAGATATATTTGATTTCAGTCATGTTAATACTTATACACAATAGTTTAGCTAGATGTAACAACTAGAAAACTAGCCGTTGTAACAGCTAGTTTTTCAAGCAGTTACCTGATCTTGAACAGATCGGGTAACTGAGATCTTTAGGCCCATTAACCTGAACCTATTACCAGTAGGCCTATTATCATGGACCTCCTTTACAATAAGATCCACAGGTCCAATGATCAACTTTGATTTAGTCAACATAATCAACACTCACATTACACATTATCATACTTTTCTACATAAAAACACTAAATTTACCTCGGCCAACTCGGAATCAGGTATTTTAGACAGCATTGAAACTTCAAAAATAGCTTCTTGGTTTTCAGATAGCTCAGCAGCAAAGTCCTCATCGAAAGCCACTGAAAGAAAAGCATCCACAGTCAAAATTATAGCTAAGTTCTCTGGAGTCTAAAGGCTATTTTGGTCATTTAATAGTATAGGTGCACTTTGAAAACTTGTAATTTGTCTGGTGTGCCACTCTTCAATACGTATGAGCACTTCATTCTAGTCACAAGTGATAGCCCCTGCAGACTGAGGAATTGATGCCCAGATGGTGGCCCAAGCAGACCCACAACTAGGTTGCTGGCTAGCACTGGCCTATGCTGCAAAGGATTGTCCAATGGGCCCGGTGCATGCATACACAACTGAATTTGGGGAAGGGCCTATTTGTCCAGCCCAAAATGTGGCCCATTCCCATTAAAAAGTCCATTTTATAAGCTGCAGGGCCAGGGCCCAAATCCTGGCCTACAGCATCGCTATTGGTAAGATTTAAGAGGCCACTATAGCTTGATTTCCCTTTTCCATTCAACGTGATCAGGGCCACTGCTGGCTTGTAGCTAGGGCATCTTCCACCACTCTAGATGAAAGAATCTGAGGCCTTAGAGCTGAAGTAGGTGAAACTGTGGAAGATGCAGCACCAGCTAGAGACCACTGCCTCCAACCAATTTGAACTTTTCATCAATGAATTCATCAACACTTAACTTGTCTGCTGCACGTGCTCATGCTCTTGTTGTAGTTGAGTTAGCACCCTTACGGCCTAATGTTGGTACTTGTGAGTCCAAGGCAAGACGGGACATGCCTGCATGGAAATCTTCATTTATCGTGATCCTTATCTTTCTAATCTCTGGATGCCCACATGGCACCTACTTGTTCAACACGTAGGTACAACATTGGTTACAACAAAGTCTGCCAAGACATGTCAAGTGTAGCTGGGGATCACTTAAGTAGGTCAGGTCCTCCTATCATGGGCCACTAGGGTCACCCCAACATAGGCTTAGTAGCCCATTCAAACAAAGTGAATACCTGAGGAGTTATTAGTTTCTAGTGAGTGAGTGGTAAACTCTGAAAATGAAGCATAATGACAACAAGATGTGAGGAAAAGACAAAGATTGTTATAAGTTTTTAGAATTAAGGAAAATTTAAGAATTTTTTCTAGATTTTTTATCCTTCAATTTAAGGTCACTTTGGAGAGCGAAACATCAAATCACTTGATAGTTCTCCATGCGCACCTTCTTAAACCTGAGGGTCACATACCAACATGAGGCTGCAGGTCAAGGTGGCACAGATAACAAATGATGCATCATCGCCATTGTATCAGAATTGTATTCTGAAATATCAAAAACTTACTAATGATTCTGGTAAGACCAGTGATTTCACAGCACAGAGAGAAAACCGAAGATTTCATTGCAAGAATGATAAAGAATACCAGAGAGGGAGCAACAGGGATTGTCACATGAAGGTGGACATCAAGAGACCCTTCCCCTTCCACTCCTTCTCAGTAACCTAATTCTTGGCGCCTCAGTGTCCTTTCCACAACTGATAGGCCTCCCCTCAGGCAGCCAGCTTAAATCAATATCTCAAACATGAGATAGCCTCTATCAATTGGTCACTTCCAATGCAGGAGCCTTTTTACATTTACTCCTTCAAACATAGGCAATATCTGGAGCCTTACCATATCCCAAGAGAGATGAATGGGACGAAAAAAGAGACACAAATTGATGCGAGAGAGAGAGAAAAAGAGAACAAAAGAGAGAAAAAGGGAGGGGGAGAGACGGACAGACCAGAACGATTACTCCTAAGGCGATTTGCATCTTCCTTCACTGCTTTAATAAAAAATGAATGTGGTGTCTAACCCCAGGCTGGCCCCTCCAAAAAACAGCTAGTGGACATCCTGAGCAGGCCCAATAAGCCCAAGGGGTGGTATTGTATATCAGTCCCCTGCCCCACAGCCCTAACCTGATTGGCTCCCCTTAGCTTTCCATGGGAAAATGAAAAAAAAGAAATAGGGCCTAGATTTTTTTTAAGGTTAAGATCTACTAGATTAAAATGTCAAAAATAATTCACATACCAGAGCCATATAGCGACAGCAATGATAATTCTTTTATGTAGTACTTGATTGTACTGGGATGTGAAAACCATGATCCAGTCAAATGTAAAGCGGCAAGACGGAGAGTGCGCGGACTTTTTGTACCTTCTTCGAGAATCTTTTCAATTAACTGAAGAGAACATTGAATGTATTATTGAAGGTAAGAGTTTCCTAATTTTAATGCAACATTAAGATAATAGAAAGATTAAAGTTCGTTTTGAAATAAATAGATAGCACAGCCCTAAAAATTTCATAGATCATTACTCTTTCAATTAATTATTACCGCATGGGATGTTAAAATTACTGAGCACAATATTCTTCAACCAAACTGACTGTAACTCATGAAAGATTTTCAGAAAGGAGTACCCATTTAAAAGGCCCAGGATCTCCATTGCTTGTCTGATGCATGCTGTGATCACTAAACAATAAAGGATGAAGGATAGATGACAAAAGGGCGGCAATTGGCGCAATCCTACGCTTATTGCAGCTCTGATGTAATATCAAGGTGGACTGCACCAAATTCATCATCATCTGCAGACCAAAATCAAATCAGATATCAGCCTATGAAACTAAGAAATTAACTGGACAATGAATAAATGTTAACATTGTTCAGTATGCCATCTAGAAGGGCTCCTGTCAAAATACCGGCACAGAGTTTTTTTTTTTTTAATAGATGCACAAAGAGTTTATAATCAGATGACTGTTTAGTTTTCAGGATTTAAGAATGATCATTGTACAGATGACAAGTCAAGTACAGCCAGTTGTAAGGGGAGTTTGTCCCTTACAAAAGGGGAATAAATAGGCCCATGATGTACTCGAACAATTATCTGGGAATAAACTATCGAGTGGACCTGACATTTTTGCAGGGATCAATAATCATCGTTGAAGTGCAATCTGATAAGATCCTCCTTTTGGAAGACTTGGAATCGCCAGTGTAGAGAGTGGGGAGAGAGAGTGGTGTTGAAGAGATGCACAAGAGAAAGATAGATGATATTCCCGACAATCGGTACATGACGGGTTATTTGAATCCCTTTAACCCACTGACCCTATTTATGTTCTTATCACAATCCCCCAGATCTATGAGAGGACACATATAGGCCTCTCACATGGCACAAGTGCATGTGTATGGGATACTAGAATGATGATGATGTGAAGATGTTGAATCCATCATGTGCACCTTGCACAAGTATGCTGAGCAAGTCAGCACCCTGACACCAATAACTAAATAAGGAGATCCTTATGACACCAATAACTAAATAACCAAATTAATCACTCACATAAATTGACCAAGTTTGCATTTAGCCTCTAATTAACATGGTATAACAGCAGTTGAACCCACATAAATCAGAGAAATGTGGTTTGTGATCCAGAGGTGAAGAAAACTGTAAGCACATGTTCTTAGAGTGCCATTTTGCCTGCACAATTTGGGCCAGCCAGGCGATACCATCAGTGGATGTATCAGATTGAGAGAAATGAGAGAAATGAGAGAAGAGGAGGGAAGAATGCTCCAGCCAAGGGCGGCGCCTGAGGGAGAGACAAAGGTCTGAACAAGATAAGAGATACATTAGATTAGGGTTTTTGGCCCCTTTTAAAAAAGGGTCGATTACAGCAGGGGTCACATGTGACTCTTAAAGGGTATCACATGTGACTCTTAAGTGTCACACGTGTGACCACTTGAGTGAAGATCACATGTGTAACCCTGAACAGTCTAATAACTTAGATGTTCTCTCCATGTGGGATTAAAGAGAGATTAGAGGGCTCAGTCCAACACCCCCCCGCAAGCTAGGTGTGGATATTGACCATGCCTAGCTTGGACACCAACAGCTGAAATCTTGGACCAGGCAGATACTTGGTAAAGATATCAGCTTTCTGATCGGCAAACGGAACGAATGCAAGTCGGATAATTCCACGGTCATATGCTTCGTTCTGTCATGCTGAACGGGATTCTTTGCAATTGCCAACGCAGACTGATTATCACAGTAAAGTTTGATGCCTGTATCATAGTAAAGTTTGATGCATGTATCATTATACACCCCGATGTCCTCGAGTAGATGCTTCAACCAGCAACACTCCGAAACACCTCGCTTGAGGGCTCGAAGTTCAGCCTCTGCACTGGAAAGGGAAACCTCCTGCTTCTTGCTCCTCCAGGTAACCAGACTGCCCCCTAAGAAGGTGCAGTAAGCAGACGTAGACTGACGATCAATCACTGACCCTGCCCAATCGGAATCAGTGTAGGCTTCTAATGATAGACCTCCGTCCCGAGTGAAGAGAAGGCCCTGTCCAACGGTAAACTTTAAATATGACAGAGTTCTGTAAACGGCTCATAAGTGAACCTCATACGGCTCACTCATAAATTGACTCAATAAACTGACAGCATAGGATATATCCAGTCTGGTGTGATTAAGGTAGATCAACTTCCCAATAAGCCTCTGACAAAACGTTCTATCTACTGCTCCTACATCATCCCCTTTGCCGAATTTTACATTGACATCAAGTGGAGTAGTGGTAGGCTTGCACCCCAATTGTCCAGTTTCCTAGAACAAATCCAGAGTGTAATTATGCTGACTGAGAGAAATGCCTTCTTTAGAATATGTCACTTCAATTCCCAAAAAATATTTTAACTCCCCAAGTTCCTTCATCTCAAATTGCCTGGACAGTGCCTCAGTCAGCTGATGTACTTCCTCAACATCCCCTCCAGTAATCAATATGTCGTCAACATATACTAGCAAAATCGGGACTGTTTCAGTTACATCGTGCTTGATGAATAAGGCATGATCCCCCCTTGCCTGGTGGTATTTCAAGTCAATCATAGGCTTGGTAAAGCGGCCGAACCAAGCCCTGGGCAACTGTTTTAGCCCATACAGGGCCTTCTTCAACTTTCATACTTGATTAAGCTTATTTGTCAGCCGATATCCTGGAGGGAGTTGCATATAAACATCCTCCTCCAACTCTCCAAGAAGAAAGGCATTTTTCACGTCGAATTGGAGGATTTCCCACTCGCACTTGGCAGCTAAAGCAATTAACACCCGCACCAGGTTGAATTTTGCTACTGAGGAAAAAGTCTCGCCATAATTAATTCCTTCTGTCTGCATGTAGCCCTTAACTACTAATCTGGCCTTCAGTCTTTCCACCCAATGGAAAGACTATCGCTATCTTTCTTTTTGGGAGCATAGTTATATCCCAAGTGTTGTTCTTCTCAAGTGCAGTCATTTCCTCATCCATCGCAGCTTTCCATCTTGGATCTTGGAGAGCTGCTACAACCCAATTTGAAATAACAATATCCCCAAGCAACGTAAGAAAACTTTTGTACTGATTGCCCAATTTCTCATACCTCAAATAATGACCAATAGGATGCTTAACGTTAGTACGACAGGATCGTATCCCCTTTCTCAGAGCTATTGGCCTACCCAAGTCTTCGTCAACTGTCTCTACCTGGGGTTTTGAAGTGGTATCTTATGGTATTTCACTCGACCTTTTTTGATCATCTTCTGGTTCAATACCATTCTGACTGTCTTCCATCTCAGGCTCTTCATCTTCTTCTGCCGGTCATTGACTCATCAGCCCTTCATCAGGTGGATTCACACCTGAATTGACATTAACCTCATTTTCCAGAGTAATTGTAGGACCACGCAAGGGGACAAATCCCACATAGCGTAGAAACTCGAGATTTGTTTGCTCCAGCTCAGCAGCAGCAGTTCCAGATGACACCTCCGGCATATAATAGCATTCTGCCTTGTTAAACACCACATCAACCGAAACAAAAAACCTTCGTGAAGGAGGATGGTAGCACCGATACCCTTTCTGAGTACTCAACAACGATACAACGGAGGCCTCTTGGGTCAAATTTACCAGAATTTTGATGAACAAATACAATGCATCCGAACACCCGAGCTGGAAGTCCGGAGAACAACCTAACCTCTAGAAAGGATGTCTTCAATCGACCCAAGGGGCTGTCATAATCAATCGCCTTCATGAGAATCCGATTGATGAGATGTGCAGCTGTTAACACTACTCTCCCCAGTACTTCTTGGTCAGATTTGCTTGGAGTAATAAGGATCTAGCCGTGCCAAGGGTATACCCTAGACGCCTCTCAGCAAGGCCATTCTGCTGAGGGGTATTCACACATGATGATTTGTGTATAATACCATTATCTAAGAAGTACAATCTCACTCGAGAATTAAGAAACTCGGTCCCATTGTCAGTTCGGAAGCGCTTAATCTTCTTCCCAAACTGATTAGATATCAATTTGCAGAACTGAATAATCATTTGTGAAACTTCTGCCTTGGATTTCAGAAAGTGTAACCCCATAGTTCGACTATAATCATCAACAAATATCACAAAAAAACGACAACCTGTCAAACTCTCGACTAGGCATGGCCCCCAAACATCGCTGTGTATGCAATCAAATGGAGAGGAACATCATTCATCCAAAGACTTAAAAGATGTGCGTCGAAGTTTAGCCATATGACAGGCATTACAAAACAATTGTTTGTCCAAAATTCCATGAAACAGAGAGGGATAGCAAGTCCTAAGAAAATCAAAAGGTGGGTGTCCCATTTATTGATGTAGACGAGTCACCCTCTCTTCTTTGGAGCAAGTCCATTGTGACACCAGGCACTGCCGAGGCGAAGCATCGAGGAGGAGCAGAGACCTTTTTACAAAGAAAATAATCATCACTGTCAAGTATAAAACATCACCCATAATCATCAACTATTTTTTGTATAGATATCAAGTTTGCTCGAAGATCCTCAATGTGCAAAACTTCCTTGAGAATACCAAGTGGGTTAAGTAAGATATCCCCCACTCCTTTTACCGGCTATGTCCCTAACCCAGATGTCTGAATTCTGTGCTGCCTCTCGGCAGGTGAATACCGTCTGAACAATGGCTCTGCTGGAGACATATGGTCGGTAGCCCCTGTATCGGCTATCCACTCATGAGGGGAGGGATTACCAGACTTGTCGAGGGTAGTAGAGCTAAGCCTCTCCTGCACTTCTTCAACACCAAGACTCGTCACGGCTGCCCCAGGGTTTGGTGGTTGAGATGTAGATACATAGGCTTTCTTTCCGGCATTTTGATTCTTCCACGCCAACTTCCAGCAATTCTCCTTCGTATGTCGACGTTTCTTGCAGTTGGCACAGAATAACACATCCCGACTGTCCTCTCCTTTTGCTTCCAGTGTTGGACTTGGCTGTGACGATCAAGGTGTCCAATTTCCTATAGGTTCTTCCTGAGCCACATGTTTCCTGGTCAAGAGCGCTGCGGAATTTTGTACCTAAGACTCAGGAGTAACTCTGAACCAACTCTCATCCTTCCTCATGGCACCAATAGCCTCTTCCAAATTCAGCAATTTCTCTCTGTGGAGGAGCTGGCTCCTAACAGATTCATAGACTAAGTTCAGGCCCATTAAAAAGGTAAAGAGATGTTGATTTAGAATACACTGCCGCTCCACAGACTGCGGATTCTGAGTAGGCCATAGGTAATCAATTTCTCTCCAAATAGCCTTCAATTTAGATGCATACTGAAGCACATTGTCGTTCCCTTGACGTGCCTCTGATGCCCGTACATTCAACTGGTAAATGAACCAGTCATGTGTCTGTTCCTCACTGTACTTCTGGATGTCGTCCCACATCTCTTTCATTGTGTCACAATATAAGAAATCCCTTCACATCTCAGGTGTCATCGATCTGAGCATCCAGCTCAATATTAGTGATTCTTCTGCCTTCCACTTCTTGTAATCTTGATCAGTCTCTGCTTTGGAATTGTCTGTCAAATGGTCCCCCAGCTGGCACCCATGTAAGGTGAGGGTGATCATCTTGGACCACTCAAACATATTTGCCCCATCGAACTTGACTTCTGGCCGGGGAAAAACAAATGTAGGGCGGCCAGTATCCAGAGGATGAGACAAGTCTGACCCTCCAGTTCTGACTGCACTTGTCCTTTCTTCAACTTGAGGCACATTTTCATCTCCTTGACTTGCCATGTGCAGATAATCACAGACAACCACTGAAACAACTGTGAAGTCACTTAAAACTTAGAGAACTAAGGGAAAAAAACTTTAGATCTATCTTCCAGAGAAGATGACTGAAGAAAAATGGCACCAAGCCACAGTGGATGAGTTCCTTGCTCCAGAAGGCAAGCCCTTTAATGGATTAGATTTCTCTGATAACATATCAGATTGAGAGAAATGAGAGAGAGGAGGGAAGAATGCTCCAGCCAAGGGCGGCACCTGAGAGAGAGACAAAGGTCTGAACAAGACAAGACATACATTAGATTAGGGTTTCTGGCCCCTTTTAAAAAGGAGTTGATTACAGAAGGGGTCACATGTGACTCTTAAAGGGTGTCACATGTGACCCTTAAGTGCCACTCGTGTGACCCTGCACAGTGTAATAAACTAGATGTTCTCTCCATGTGGGATTAGAGAGAGATCAGAGGACTCAGTCCAACAGGATGCTACCTCTGAGATGCCCTCTTTGGTACTCAAATCCAGGGATGCGATTTTAGATGGAAGGAGGGGGGGCAAATACTAGCAGTGCTATAGGCAATATGGCTTCACCAGAATGAGGTGGTGTTCATAGGGAGGACGGTTTCTACCAACAGAGTTGTGGACGGACTCATGGCCTCCAGGTTTCCCTGGGCCTGGCAGAGAGAGTTGAGACATGGCTCATGTTTTGGCAGACAGATAGGGGTCAATACCCCCGAATGGGTCAATCATCGATGTCTCAGGTGATCAGCCCTTTGGCGAATAAAAAAAAAGAAACTACGAACTCTTCTATCTCCTCCTAGAATTCATCATTAATCGCAAACTTCCAGAGCACAGCAAATTAAATACAATATAATAAGTGCAGATTAAAAGACGAACACAACCACAGATGTTACCTCAGCATCAAATCCAACATATGGAGTAACTACAGCACCTGAATTTGCATGAAGAATGCCAATTATAGATCTGACACATCTCAACAATGGCAAAACAGATTCTTCACCAGCATTCACTAAGCTGCAAGGGCATTTCAGAAATCATGAAAACACCAGATTTTAAAGTAAAATTGTTTTTTTTCTGTTTCACTGAGATAAGAAGAGTAATGAGTAACTCTGGATACTTCAGAACGCTACAAAAATAAATTCAGCTGTTGAATTTTTATTTTTCTTTTGTTATTGATTCTATGCCCTTAATATTTATTGAATGTGCGCTAATGCCCACTGGACTAACTAGTTGGGGTATGGCCCAATCAGGTTATATCATGTAAATCTAACCGATCCCTAATTTTAAGAGGATACTCGGTAAAGTGAAAGTGAATTTCTGGTTCAGTTCTATACTGTGTGGCTGCTAAGTTTCTAGGTTATCAGAAGAAGACGATACAACACTGTTGCATACATACATAAGGAAAAGGAGGAAAAGCAAGTTCTGAAGAGATATGCCTATATTGCCTTAGAATGTGAGAGGCACAGAGGCAAATAGATGCCTTGGAGCTACAACAGTAGACTGGGGCATGCAAATAATAAATGGTTACAGCCATCTAGAAGGGGGGAAATTTGGCGGAAGACAGTATCAGTCTTGAGTCCATTGATCTAGATCAGAGATCTAGAATGGATCTGTATCTGATGGCTACGTGAAGGAGTTTCTTTTTAGTTTAAGGTACTGAGAAACTAACTGAGCATCCCTTGTCAAAGACAAAGCCTCCAAATATGACTAAGCATCAATTAGAAGGAAGACCAAAAAACTCCCTAGGATAGATCACGGAGAAAGAGGTCAAAATGAACTTCTGTTTGGCCTGGATCAATCAAATTAATGGTAACCCAATTGAAATTTCCAGTATCATCTACAACTAGACTACATATATTACCTTTCCACAATGTCAGAAGTAGCCTTACATAGAGTGGAATCTGAGAAGAAAGAATGTGATGTAGAGGGATACATTCTGTTTTCACTCCCACTGTAAGGAATTGACAGCAAAGAATCTAGACAAACCCACTGGAAAATGGCACCCAATAAGATAACCAAATAATAGAGATAAAGACTCTAGTGATAAAGAATCCATAATCAATGATTGTTAGGCACCTTCCACTTCATTAATATTGCCCGTCGACTTCTGGTTAATGCACTCTTATCAATAAGACCATTGACACTTGAAAGAAAATTAAGGAAAAACGGATCCAGAAGGAATTTTTTCTCTTCAACTCTAAATACATGTAGATTTGAGCTCATTATAATTTCATGAAAGTATGACGAGCAAATCGGAGATAGTTCCTTCAAAACATATGCTAAAGCTTCGTGCGCAGCCAAATGAATTTCTGACGTGATCTGCACAGGGAAACCAAAAAGGCAATAATCAATGAGTAAAGCACCGTAGAGAAAAATTATGCTTACACGAAAACCCTTTTGAAAAGAAAAAGAACTCACCTCTGAAATTTGTACTTCAAAAAGTATCATTTTGCAGCAGAAGGCCCACAAAGAGGTAAAAGAAGAATTGAGATCAAGGTCTTTTCCCAGCTGCATGATGAATGATAAGATAGAGGCCTCTGCTCTTACTGACAAGATCTGTTTGACCAAGCAGAAGACCATTAAACGGAAGACAAATATTAATGAAATAACCTTATAAAACTGAATGTTGATGTTCCATGGATATGATTCAAATGGCAAGTCATTGACTTCTGTCAATAAGCTTGAACTTCATTTTAGGTTAAATAAAGGTTAACTCCATAAAACAGAAGCTACATTGGTATCAAAATCAGTAGGACAAAAACCCAAGATGAGAAAAAAAGGACCAATAAGAAGTGAACGATTTGATATTCACAGCAAATTGGCTAAAATGGCTCAATTGATGAAAAAGTATTCAGAGCAGATACATCTACGAAGATAACTGGCTAAATGATGAATTAAGATATTCATCAACAACAAAAAATCTGAAGAAGGATAAAACATAATCATAGAATAATAGCAAGCCTACAAAAGAATAGGAAGAAAAGTGGCACAGATCACTCATATTTGAAAAAGGATACTATTCTCCAATTGGAGATAGAAGAAATAATGTTGTTTTAAAACCACCAATAACTGATAAATTTAGGCGTTGCTAGGAACCCTCCCACAGGTATGAACTCGTGGGATAAGTAAGGAGTACAAAGAAGTTAGGACAAAAGTTAATACATTTTACCAATCAAGTAGTATTTATATGTAGAGTTAATGGAACTTACCATTAAAGGTTCATGCCTTCATCAATACTATTACTATGGTAAGAAATGGAAGAACATCGACACCACATAGCCCCTCCCAAAAGTACACATAATAAATTCTCAATTCATACCAATAACAGGAAGAAACAATGCATCCACTATTTCTCAAAAAACAGCCATAGCCTTCAGTGAACATTTAGATGAGAAGATTTCAATGGGAAGGAAAATAAATCAGTTCAGAAAGAACTAAAAAGATGAAGTACATTTAATAAGAGCACATTAAGAGCATACTACGGTGAGTGAGAACAAGGAGAACAGATGTCAGTAGATTCCTTTAAAAGGTTAAAAGAGATTTCCATTGGAGAATATGAAATAAAAAATAAGTCAAATGCAGGCTATACTGCCATCAGGTCATAGAACAAGCTACAAATCTAATCATTAATTCTACAACTGTTGGGGAATCATCAATCTTAGGTGATCTCCATATCGTCTTTCAGAAAAAAGACAAAGTCTACATTTTTTTTAAATCATGCCTTCAAGTAAAGGACTAAAGCAATGATTTCTATAACAGCAATATAAGAAGGCAAGGTTTCTTCATCATACAGCATGGAGCACAGATGCGGTTAGGTTTGCAGGAAGTCTTCGTGTGCTGGGGCCCCCAAGTTTTCCATTCATCAAAGGGGGTAGAATAACACCATTTTCAATAGGGTCTGACCAGAATATTGAACAAGCAGACGTGGAACGTTTTGTAAGCTCTTCCTGATAAGTTGGTCAATGAATTAGTAAGAAGAAATTTCCAAATTTAGCAAAAAATTTAGAAAAATTAGAACATACCTGAAAAAGCAGAAATATGCTTGTGAGTTGCTTCAAACAGAAGATGGCCTCCATTGTAGGAAGTTTATTTGGAATGTCTGTAATACTACTCTCTTTTTTGCACCTCGCTAAGGTATAAGATTTCCATTTTTTCAATAAAATTTGTACTTCATCTATCAAGCATATCACAAGGACAAGAAACCTAGGCAGAGACAAATCTGGTACTGTTTCATAGCAAGAAATACCATCAACAGCATCTCTGATAAACTGCAAGAGAAATGCTCACTTTTAAAAAGCTCCATCATGGCTAACAAGGGTCTTTAAAAGAAATCCACAATCATACTAGATTTAATTTCGTTTTGGTTTTGAAACACTTGTGTTAAACAAAAGGCTGTTAGCAGTTAAGGTATCATTCCATAATCTAGTGAGCCACGAGGTGGTCTAGGCCCATCCACTATTGGACCCTTGTAGCCCATGATTTGTATCCTTCGTCATTGCTTTAATGACAATGGGGGAGGGGCATTGTTTTGGGGGTGCCCTCTCTCTTTTCATATCTAGTGAGCCAGGCTTTTAGTAACCTGATGGATCCTAGGGGTATTTTGATAATTTTACCATTAAAATTTAATTTTCTATAAAAATTCTAATTTTTTTTTGAATTGAGGGGGAAGGGCACCCCGCAATAGTGCCCCCCCCGATGTCATTGAAGAAATGACAAAAAGTACAGATCATGTACTATAGGGGTACAGAAATCGAGGGGCCTAAGCCACCTTGGAGCCAAAAATAACGCAAGCCCCCTCACGTTGTGCAGAATAGCATCAACAGAAGGGGTACAGCCCCTGAAAATGACCTCATTCCTATGGGTCCAAATGGACCAAAGTGTGGCAAAGATAGTGAGCCACTCGGCTTCTCGACGGAAAGCACCGCCACTAAGAGATCGCCAGAATGCTTCCTCCGAAGTTACCACAATACGTTCGACATCCGCCGCCAGCCACACTTCTTGAGCAAATGGGCAAGTGAAGAACAGGTGCAGGCAATCCTCACCACCCTAGCGCACAGCGGACAATCCACGGAAGAGTCCGGGACCATGCGCTGCCGCAAGGACCTCGTCATCAATCGCCGTCGTAACAGGAGCCAGGCGAAGATTTTGATCTTCAACGGGAGACGTCGCTTCCACACCAAACGACACCTCTGCAAAAACCGCGGGTCCTCCGGTGCCCCCGGTCTCGGAGTAATCTATAAACTGCTCGGACGGTAAAGCTTGGGCCGTTCCACACCCACGCGTCCTGGGTATCCTCTGACAAGCTCTGATCGGCAAGGAGCTCTTGCAACCTCAGCAACTCAGCAACTCAGCTACTCGCTGGTTAGATAATGCCTCGGGCAGAGCCGAGGCCTATGCTCTGTGCCAGGCCTGCTGTACCGAAGCCCGCGGATCCATGGATAATGCGTATAGGCGAGGGAAAACCCCACTAAGACGACCATGTCCGGACCAGTTATCCTGCAAGAACCAGAAAGTCTCCATGTTCCCAAATTGCGGGCTGAAGAACCTCTGCACCTGTGGAAAACACGTCCGCATGCTCTCCATAAATGCCGAGTCACCGCGCCTCGGGGTCTGCCACATCTCCCAATCCAGCAAATGTCTTTACCCGTCTCTTAGCACCACCGATACTAAATCTCCCGAAGGTTGCATAATCCGGCGAACCCACTTAGTAAGAAGAGCTATGTTGGTATGCTGAAGATGGCGTATACCTAGTCCACCTTGAGAAATCGGCCGACATACGGTGGTCTATGTGACGAGCGCCGCCCCCCGTGATACCTCGGGCCGGGAACCACGCCAGAAAAAACTTCGCATAGTCTTCTCGAGACATCTCCTTACACCGGCCGGCATCCTAAAGATAGACATATAATAGATGGGTATAGCGGCCAGGACTGATTTCAGAAGAACCAAACGGCCACCGCGTGAGAGGAGACGAGCCCGCCAGCCACCCAAGCGCGTCTCCACCTTCTCGAACACAGGCTACCAATCTTGGATCCGCAGGCGGCGATCGACTAGCGACACACCAAGATATCGGATCGGCAGGGTACCAATAGGCGTCTCCAGGATCTGAGAGCATCCGCTCAGCTCCTCCGCGGATAAGCCGAAACCGACTAGGGTGGACTTGGCCCGGTTCAAATGAAGCCCAGAGAAATCTGAGAATATGTCCATCATGATCGAGAGTGTCTACGCCATTTCCGTGGATCCCTGGATGAAGAATGTGGTGTCATCAGCATATTGCAGCAAGGGTATGCCACCGGAAAGGCTAGCCGACTGAAATCCGGTGAGGGCCCCGTGCAGGCACACCTGCGATGTGCATATCGCCAAAGCGTCCACTGCTAGGATGAACAGTAAGGGGGCCAGCGGGCAGCCCTGACAGATACCTCGTTGAGGGTGAATCCATCCCCCTTGCGTGAATCTATAAAAATTCTAATAAATTGTAATTTAGGTGGCCTACTGCATATAAGGCATGTCCCTCTTCAATAGAATTGCAAAATTATAATTTTTGTTCACAAGGAATCCTTCCCCACCACATTACCTTCTTTGGAGATCCACTTTGCCTTCAACCTAGTCCTTTAGTTTTGAGATGGTATAAAGGGGCACAAGATTTGAGACACGCTCAACGCATTAGTGATGTTAACTTTTGGCTGCAATGTAGGAAACCTTGTTCCTCCAGAAGGAGATAAGCATGGAGTCCACAGAACTACCTCTTCAAATCTTGAAATCACCAGCACGGCAGCACCCTCTAGGCAGGATAACATGCCGGAGGGGAATAGAAGAGCCCTAAATAAAATAGTAGATGATATTTTTGCTCACTAAAATAATTCTCAAACAATGTTGTCTACTTCCAGATGATTCTACCAATGCCAACATAAGTATAGAATGGGCCTCACAAGATATGCTCCTGAACAACTTTAAGCATCTCAATTGAAATGAACTTGTCCCGGACTTATGTTGATTATACATGACGTACTCATATATATCACTTGCATTGATGGTATTATAGATATCCATATATATGCACTCGATGACAGATATCAATTCACTTTCTAAATGATTTAAACGGGTCCAAACTTCTTTATCTTCAGCTTTGTTTCAGATTCCTCTAGGAACCTTTCTGAGAAGACACTCTTATTAGATATAGGTATGCTACTCTAACCCTCTAGATGTAAGAAAACCCAATCTACGGCTTTAAATAAGAAAGAGGGTGGACTGTATAGGAAACCAACTGACAGAGCCAGAGATGAATTGATCTACTCTCTCATCTATGTTCCTATCTTTAAATTCCCAACTCTCCTGTCCTCTCTTTATTTCTCGTTAACTCTATATTTCATTTTTATTGAAGTATACACCTCCATGGTTACAATTTTGCTTAGACCCTCTGCATGTATCATATGGGGTTTAACATAGTTTCCTGGCTGGTGCATATTTAAAATGCTTTCAAAAAAATGTATCATATGGCATCAGACAATTCTAGAAGGAAATCAATAGCTTTTCCCACCAATTGTGTCATTGGTGGCCTGACAGTAGGATTATAAAGAAGGGTAGCTTTCTTTTTTTTTTTTTCTGATGAGAGGGAGGGAAGCACCCCAAACGGTGCCCCCAAAGAGAAGGGTAGCTTTTGAGGAGCTGGGTATTCAAATATCAGAAAAGTCGGTGGTTTTATTGGAGACTCTCCTGAGGCATCTCTCTCGGATAGGTTGATCTGACAATTGGAGGATCAGATCTGTTGATACAACTATCTGAGGCTATCTTTCTTTCTCCTGCCTCATATTCTCTCTCTCTCTCCTCTGTGTGAGTGTGCTGCTCTGATTTCCCTCATCCCATAATTCATCAGAAAAAGATTCAGCCATCATAATGAGCGAAGTGTTATGAAAATGATCCAAATCAAACCAATTTGGTACTCAGAACAGATGAGTTTGAGTTATAACTTGACCAACAAGAGTAGTCCATCCAACTAAAGGCTAATGAGGATGCGCTCCAAATGCTACTTCAGCTTCTGGAAGCCTCCTCATCTGGTGGTGCACCACTAGATAGCACACCACAAATTCCTGAGTGAAATCTCATCACCTTGCAATTGGCATTCATGTCTGCTCTAGAGGGTGAGATACCCTCGCCACTGTAGGCTGCCGATACTATCCTCTTGCACGAATGCGGCTCATGCTAGCACCATCAGATCTTCCAATGTCACTAGTGCTGCAGCCCAGTGCAGCAACATCAGGGGCACTGCAAACCCTAAGTAAGTCCCCACCATTGCCCGGATTTAAACTGAAAGGGTAAGCTTCCGGCAAAAGCCCAAGGCCCAGGAAAACCATGAAATACATTTACCCAGCAGGCCAAGTGGAACTGGATGCAGCTATCCTCTCAATTCCGGCTCATGACCGTCGCCTCACTGTACTGCATTGGGTATTATTGGGAAAGGCTGTGGTCACATGTCTTTCAGTGAGTGCCAACCCACTGCCAAGACAGTCCCAGGCACAGCGGTTAGACAAGTTCCCAACCAACCTAGAGACTGATCAGGGCAACACAGTACCGTGTTCCATGTTCAGGGGCATTCTGGAGCTCAACCAGCCCAGTCCCATGGATTTTTCCCAAGAATCCAAACTGCCCGAAACCAAGTGAGTGGTTCAGGGGGCAGGTGCACTACAACGGAGTGGTTCAGGAGGCTAGACTTGTGGCGGTTGAGAGTGCTGGCCCTACAGAGCCTGAGCAACTCCATGACTGACTCTCTCAATTTGACCTTGTGCACCGATTGACAGTCAGGAGATTCATGCCCAATTCAATGTGTTCTGCTCCCCAGGCAAAGGGATTACACTCAAGGGATTGCTTGCCCATCCTGGGTCCTTTCTGGTATGATCTCGTGTAAGAGGAAAATGATAGAACCCTCCATGAATTCTATTGAAGCTGTAAAACCACAACTGATATAAACTACTCATTTTCCCAAATGAGCCTAACAGACAGAGTCGCTTAAAAGGGCGCGTGAGAAATGTCCTTATCAAGATAAGAACAGAGTGAATGAGGTGAGGTTTGGCAGACGGAAGGGAGAGAGATGGGACCCAGATTGGTAGGTGAGAGAGGGTTAGGTTTTAGCTATGGAGGGAGAAGAGGAGGCGAGGTACTAACCACTGCCCTAGCTCTGACTCCTCTGTGTTCAAATAGAGTAAGTCAGGCCCTGGTACCCCATTGCTGGCCGTCATCTTCCTGGGCCTGTGTTGGACCAGATGGATAGCAAGCTGTCTGTCAAGGTTTGTCACCTGTAGACAGCAGAAATTTGCTACTTCTGGGGGTTGAACAGTAGTGGTGGCTATGATAGGTGGAGCAACACTTGTCAAAGCTTTAGATACTTTAAGACCCAACTCCGTAAAATCATTTCAACCTTGGGGCAGTTCATGAAAGATACTGGCAATAGCAACCTTAGTCACCACCTAAAGGATTAGGTGGCTCCCAAGGGGATTAATTGCTACAATGCCACCCCTCTTGCTCACACAAGCAGCACAAAAAGCTTTCCAGAGGTAATTACAGCAGTAAAGGGGAAAAGGATGGACCATAAAATATTTTGGTGTAACCAAAGTGTAAAAATAGTTGTGCTCTCCCTATCTCTCGCTCCTCAGAGACCTAAGAGCAGCCAAAGCCTATGAGAAGTTGCACTCTCTTCCACCTCCCTCACCAAAAAAATTCTCTGCCACTCTCTCCCTCTCACTCTCGCTCTGTCTCTCTCACCCTCTGCCTCCCTACCAACCTCTCCCCATCTATCTATCTGCCATCACAATTGAGATCAACATGGATTTGCTCATAAAAAAATTCCTTTTCTTGTAGGCCCCAACTCAACCAGAGATCCACGATTGGAAATAAGGAAACTCCAATCCCAAAGTGTCACACAAAACAAACTCCTGATCAACTTTTAGGGGGGAAGTGGGAAAAATAGAGTCTGAGCCGCAGGCAGCTAGGATGAGTGCAGGCCTGGAATCCCTACTGGATGCCTGCTCCTCCACACTTTCACCCTGCACAGCCATTTTGAGCCTGTGAGAAGCTCCAGGACAGGACCAGGCTGCATCCAGGGCAGCACTCTTCTCCCTTACCAGGGGCTTGTGATCTCGAGTCCACCCTCATGGCCTCATTTCTTATGGACTAGGAGGGGGGGCTAATAAACTTCATATCAATCAAGGACTACATTTTCACTAGTTGGTACCATTTTCTCCCTTCCCCCTCATCTCCCTCTTTCCTAGATTCATCTGTCAAATTACCTAAGCTTGCCAACCCCTTCTGTTGAAATGCCCAACAAATCAATATTAATCTCAAATCTTGCCATTATTTGGGGTATATCCATAACTAAACTAAAGGGTTTTATCAAATAAAACACATTCAAAGTAACATGACTTCATGAGTCTTGAAGTACAAACAAACACAAGTCCAAACGGAAGCAAAAGTTTTTGTTTCAAAAAAAATATTGAGAAAAGCTAAAGTGTTTGCAGCCGCCAAAAGCCAGATGAACACTGATATACAGACCTGGCACACTGGATCCAGATCATGATCTCCTTCAACCATTAAAAAAAGAAGTCTCGCCCATCTTTGAGCCTCTGCAGTCCAGGCATCCAAGTCCTCATCATCAAATCCCTCAATGTCAATATCACACTTAACAAAGTCTTCAGAAAAATGAATTAGTTGCTTCAAGATCCCGCCCTCAGAATGTAGCCATTCTTGCACTTTCCTTCTTAGGATGCCTGATTTACATAACTTCATCAGAAATCGAAACACAGAAGGAATAAAGAGTCAAGCGGTCATTATAAATGAGTTCTAGATATGGAAAACAGTTATCTCAAAACGATTTTATCACATGAAAATTGATCATCTCACCACCAAAGTCAGTGAATTCTCGTGGCAATGTTGATACAAAATGAAGCAACATCTTGAGTGGTACATCTTCAACACACAACACAGACGATGTAGCATCCATGACCCTTTTGCAAACTATATGCATAAAGAAAAACTAAAGATCAATGAGGTCATTCAAGAGAAAATTTTTACTTAAGTTTGCAGAAGATGAACCTTGAAGACGATAATTAGGATTGAAATGTTGCCTGGTCCTCTCAATAATTGCTCCAAAACTGTTGAGTAAATCTGAGCTTCTGCAGTCGATAAGACCTCGAGGATAACGTTGCTCTAATGGCATGGCAGAAGAAGCAAGACAGGAGGCGAAAGCCATGAGCCCAGCTCTCCCAAATGACTCTTCTCGGGACATATTTGCCAAATTGAACACAAAGTCTAAACGCTCCCTATGATGAAAACAAAATAAAGAGTGATTCTTTCTTTGATGGTTATGGCTAAATCTTAAATAAGAACAAAAGGACAGTTGCAATGAATGTGTTATGATTCAGGGAAGAAAAAACATTAGTTGACCCACAGACCAATCCAAACAGTGGTGACATTTATAAGAAGACATAAGATTAAAGTACAGCGTGTAGCAGTCAAAGAATAGTATACTAATATTGAGGTCGTCACACTTTCCAGGAGGCAGAAAGTGAGACCACATGGATAAATAGTCCTCTACCAATCTCTTTTAGATTTAATGAAATCATAGTATGGGAACTAGTCTACCCTATATATGTCTAAGGTAGGGCTTATCCCTTGCCTTCCCTTAACTCTCTCTCTCTCTCTCTCTCTCTCATCTATCATATCTCTTCTCACCACTGATGCCTCTCTTTCCACATCTAATCAATCTGATTTCCATCTACCCAAGGCGCTTACCTCTTTTTCTGGATCATCTATCCTGTCTATTTCTCTTCTTCATTCCTTCCATTTGGAAAAATAATTCAATTGATTTGTCTTGGAATAAAAAAAAGAATAAAAGATGTTTCCCGGTGGTAATACAATATCACTATGTTTTGGAATAACAAGAGGAAGAAATGAAGAAGAGAGTCTTTTCTAATGGCATGGGGGCACCGTTTTTTGGGTGACCCTCTTTTTCTATTAAAAAAATATATATATTGTGAGAGTCAGACACATTGTGTTGAATTTCAATACCTGTCACAGAGATCAACCACATATTGATGGATAAACTCTATTGCGCCTTCTATGGCAGTAGAGTTGTAGTGCCCTCTAAACCTGACATCATAAAAATATCAATGGATGTCAATATATTACAAAAGCATCAAATAGAAGCCCAAAAAATGTGCTGAGAAAACTCCACAATTTTTTTATAGATAATTATGATGGGAATACAATAAAACTCATGATCTGATTATAAAATTTTAATATCGATATGCTCTATCTAAAGTCATTAGAATAATAAGCCCTTTAATTGTGCAATGTAACAAGGAAAGTACAAAAACACACAAATAGGGCCGCGAGTAGGTGTCTTTGGAAGCAAAACTCCCCTATTACTGGTTGTTTAACTTTCTTACTATTGAAAAATAAGGAAAGAGAAGAGGAAATATAGGGAGGTGCAATGAGATGATCCTGACACCGTGGGAGAAATTAGGGCAAAAAAATCGCTGCATTATCAGCTAACAATATTAAATACATCCCTTACTTCTAACACTCCCCATCAACCTAAATAATGAAATTTTTCACTTTCAGCTTGCTTTTGCATTATATGGTGCTTCTTGGAGCTGTCTTGGCATCGCTGTAGTGATAATGTGCACTGCTATGGCACTAAAACAGAGATAAATGCCATGGTTAATAACTGCAGCCTATGCTGCAGTCAAATCTGCGAGCAATGTAAAGTTAAACCCAAGGTAAAAGTGGTCACCCCAGAACAAATGTGCTGCAGTCATTGTCACCTCAAGGATCATCATGCTGCTCCTTGACACTGGCACAATCTTGATTCATGTGGTGGCTCTGAGATTGGCTGCATACTCCTTTGAGGTAATAAACATGGCTATCTAGTGTGCACACCATAACCTCAAAGTCCTAATAGCAGCCACTTGGATATGTCGGCCACTGCCATAAGGTCTTGGGCATGGCCACCTGGATGTGCAAGCCTCAGCCTCAGGGTCTTGAATGCAGCCACCATCATGTGCGCCACTGCCTCGACTTCGATCAAGGCCTCTGGGATATGCATGCTGCTGCTAAGGTCTTGGATGCGGCATGGACATGGAAGCCGACGCCCCGGGTCTTGAACATGACCACCATGATGTGCACCACTCCCAGTAGGTCTAAAGGACGACTGCAACAACATTCACCTGCCACACCTAGAGGTCATGAACATTGTTGAAATGATGTGCATGCCACCGCATTTATGTCTGAATGTGGCCAGGTGGATATCACCAACGGCACATTAAGGTCTGGATACTGACTGGAACAGCAATGAAATGGCCTTCACGCGAAATTAAAGATGCCAAGAAGAAATCAATAGAAGGCAGATCGCAGACACCAATAGTCTTAGAGAAATTAGATCCCCTGCATTCTGGCCATTAATGGCCAGCAGAGCCAGAAGTCGAAGCACGCTGGAAGGTTTCCTGTGTTTGCACTGAAAATGTGAACTTTCTCATGGCCATTCCATCAAACGTCTGAAGCGCATAATCACCCAGATACTTGACAAGGTGCCCTAAGATCCATGAGTATGTGTGTCACCGTGAACTGTTCAAGCAGTGACATGTCTCCTTGGCATTATGTCAAATAGCAACCAAGCATGTGTCATCATGGATGCACTATCTGCATCTGCCAAGTGTCAGTGCTTCAGCTGTGTGTCCATCCTCAACAGCCAGCAAAGGAAAAACACTCTATACATTCATCTTAGGCAACTACCTAGAGCAGTATTCGTCAAATACCTACAACCCACATGGGAGAACAATACCGGCAGCCATAAAAGCTAAATGTGCCTAGCTGCAAATTGTTCAGGCTCCATACAACCCAGACTCTCTCTCTCTCTCTCTCTCTCTCTCTCTCCCTCCCCCCCCCATGAGTTCCGATTTCACACTCCTGGCTGCAGGGAAGGCCATCACCTGCTACAGAGGTGTACAACTGGAGCCTCCGATTGGAGCAATGCAGTAGGTTGCCCAATGCCGACGATGCTGAATGTAGGGGACAAGAACATCGAGTAGCAATGCCAGCGACGGTATCCCAAGTCCACATAGAATTCATCTGACCACAAAAGAGAAGCTGACAGATGTGATGAAGGAAGAGTCCGGTTGGCTTGAATGTGATAGGATGGTGTCCATAACGAGAAGTGAGGAAGCCAGACAAGAAAGGAAGAAGTTCCACTGTTGTATGAGAGTCTTGCAGAGAAAGAAACTGCGGCTTCTGTATGGGATGGCTGCTGATGGTTGCTGGGAAGATGCCTTTTGTGGAACAAAGAGGCACCAGATTCCTTTGCAGAACTCAAAAAGTGCCAATTTAAAGATAGGAGAAACCTTCAGATTATCTGCTGCTACTAGGATTGGCGGCCTCACATGTTGGTGAAGCTATTGGCTGGGCAACAAACCCAGCTATTGGAGGAAGCAGCAGCCTCCTCCTCCTCCTGCTGATGCTTCTGCCACTGTCACCCCTCTCTTTCTTCTTTCTCTCTCAACCCCCTTTCCAAGCTAACAACTGTGGGACATAATTTATTTCCAAAGCACATTGAAGCCAGAGGAACTATTGACATCTGCAAGCCTATGAGGTAGAGTTCCTTCTGGAGTAACTGCTGACTTCTGCTGAGACTTGCTTTAGTTGTAGCTGAACCACCAACATTCAGATTGATGCCTTGCTATGGTTAAGGCTCGGACCCTCAGGGGGTAACCTTTGACATAATGTCACAGAAGGTAATTGTCCAGCATGCATAGTTGACATCTATCAACCCCAAAATTTTCAACCAATTCATCCTGATGTTCGTATCCATGTTGTCCGGCTATGACTTGAGCTCAAGGAGGGCTGAGACTGAAGAGTATTAAGAAAAAAGGAGACAAATTGCATGTTTACCTTGCTGCATTTCCTAGTACTGATATTTATGCTTTATCAGAAATTGTATTTACGCCCTATTGCTAGTGACCATTAGAAAAGTGACTGTTTGAATGTAACGGTCACTTCTTGGTGTATAAACATTCTTCATTTCATAATACAAACACTACTGCTTCCTAATATCTTTGTGTGTGAAACTTTCATATCTAAAGACTCTTATATCTCTGTCTGAGCAGCAGCATCTACAGATTTCTAACAAAGAATTTCCCCCTTAAATGGCCTGGTCCATATCCATAAAATTAAAAAGGCTGATAGGACCCAGTAGCTTGAGCGTGGATTTGAGATGGGGAATGAAGCCTTCAACGAATGCAACCTCCAATGTCACTCAGACATAGTGTCATCACCAAAGCTAATAACTCAAAGTTTCATTGGTAATCCGCAATTATCCTTGCCCTTTGCTGTGCAAACAAGCTCATTCATCATTTGTTGGATGTCAAGAAGCCAAGCTAGAATTGAAACCATGGCTTGAGATTGGCGAGTTTTTAAACTGCTCCTTCACTATCAATATTGCTCTCTACAGGGTTAAGCAGCATTGGCGCCAATGTTGCATCTGTCAACTTGCAGTCCCCACTGAATCTTCCAACTTGCTCCAGGATCATGGCAGGCGCTTCAAAAGTGAACATATCAGCCCTTCAAGCTACCAAGGACCCTCACATACTCCTAGGGGATGGCATGACATCTTCAATGAGGAGGGGCTTGCCTCCTCATCATATGGAACCCATTATGCCAGTTGGCAGCAGAATTGACCTGGGCCTCCAGCACACTTGAGACAGTGTCCTGCACTTTGCATTGTCATTGAACAGGTTTTCTACTTGTTCAACACGAGGAACTGGGTAAGGGATAAAAGACCTTGAAAATTCATTTTTGTGCCTTCTTACTCAGATCAGCTAATAAATATCTGCCACTGACAGATACCCATACCTTTCTGACACAGAAGGTCAACTTCAAGTAAGCCCACTCCATCTCTGTGAATCACTGTTACAACCTATCAGGCCCAAAATGGGAGGGCCAGACTCGCCAAGTGAGAGGCTTATATAACTGGGGACCAAGATAAGGGGAGGAAGAAGTATCAAGTCAAAATGCTAACCTTGAACTCTACAAAGTTTAGATCTCTCTGACCATTGATTCGTTACCCTTACTCTCCTGAACCCTCAAACCTGTTGATTCTTTTAAAAGGCCATTAACCCTGTCGCTATCCTCTCTCTTGATGTTCCATTCTTACCCTCAATCTTCTTTTCATCCTGGAGATTATCCATAACATCAATACTATGATGGAAATGGTTACAATACGATTGATCCCTACCAGGAATCGTACCAGTCACAGTGTCCTCCGCCACTTCATTCTGAGGATAAAAGATCTGTGCCATTAACTGATATTAGAAGGTGACGCAGCCTTAGTGCAGGAACAATGAAGAACAATGGCTTGAATCCACAAACCTTGATCTTCAAGAAGGGTTAGGTTTTGAATCCACAGAACCAACCTCTTCAACCCTTGAATCCACAAGGGGTGTACTCGAATCCACAAGCACAGAACACTCTCTAACAGGGAGAACACACAAGAGAAGAAAGCAAAGCTCTCAAAAGGGATAACTTTAAATTGTGTCTTCCAGTGTTACAATGGGGGCCTTATATAGGCCTCAAAAAGTAAAGGGTCATCCAAATGATTTGACCCATGAAAAGACAACTCAAAGTCTTGAAACTATAACTCTTACACCATGCTTGTGTCAGGGGATAGGTCTGACACAACAAAAAGAAGCTTCTAGGCCTGACAAGAGACACTTTGGAGATTCTGGGAACTGTAGAACCTGACACACTATTTGTGAGTCTCTAGGTGATCTTCTGCAGACAGTGACAGCTCCTTGAGAATCCCTCCTGGCCCAATAAGCTCGAATTGGGCCTCATAAGTGGGCCCTGTGACCTTCTGGGCTTTATGAGTCATAATTGGGCCACGGAGGCTCTTGGCCTACATCACAATGAGAGCTCCTAGAGATTCTCGAAGGCCCATTAAATGGGCCAGCGAAGTGGGCTGCTTCAGCTTCATTCAAAAAAGGCTCTTGGGCTGGAATCTAGCCTACATCAGAAGGTAATCTTCCCTGACATTAATTTGCTTGGAAGTCAAAGCACACTTTCTGGCCATATCCCTTTTCGCTGTACAAACACTCCTTTACCCGAGATAATGTCATGGTTAAAGAAAGGGGAAAGGTGGAAGTTGTCGTTCATCAAATAGATCTGGGGCAATGAAATTATATGTAGCTCTGAAGTCAAGTCAGATCATTGCAGCATTAGCATCTTTTTAGGCTCTGAATTTTTATGTGTCTGGTTACAGCAGCCCCACCACTGAGTGCCTTAAGAGAGCAACAGAGGAATCTTTAGGAGCCTCTCCTATGTCCTTGAGCTCAGCCATGTGAGCATCTCCCCCAGCATCCTTATCACCCTCAACAATTCTACAATGTAACTCCTAGAAACATAGGTGCCCTATGGTACACTAGTCATCCCACGATGAGAGCTCTTCCCCCAATAAAGTTATTTGGAGGTGGCACTTCACTCTTCTTGGGCTGATAAATGCCAAGGAGTGTCTCCACTTAATGAGTCACCTAGCAATTTGGCTAGAAAGTGTGTTTCCGTTCATTGAAACCAAAGGCTTGAGCAAGAGGGGCCACAGTAACGTTAGTCAAGGAGCTTGATATCATCCAGTCCCCCAGAGAGTGCCACCCTTTGCCCCTGAAACATACCCATTACATAAATCAGGCATGTTTTGGGATTAGTTCAGTCTTGGTGCTGGACAAAAGCCCTGGATGAGTGAAGCATCCAGGCCAGTGATCATAATAGAGACAATATTTGACACCAGGAGCTCAGAGCCATGGTGATAGGCTGCTATTGCGGTTTCCATTGTTGCTTGAACAGAAGTTGCTCCAGGGAAGTTGATGTGCACCGTCCAAATCAGCAACAAAACTCCTATGATGTCTTTGAATGGTTCCTTTGCATTGGTCCACTAGTACCAAACCAATTCTCAAACCAGGGCATAGCAAAAGCCCATCAGCTTTGCTCATGTTAGGCATCATTTTACAGAAAAACACCAGTCCGCAAGTGAAGCTGCCTTAGCAGGGGAACAAAGCCCAATACTTACTTGAATCTATGGACCTTGTTGTACAGGAAGAAGCCAAGTATTGAGTCCCAGACCATGCATCTTCATTCATTGGATCCATTAGGGAGTTCTGCTTTGAGTCTGCACACACTGGACCACTCTAACCAGGATAAAACTCAGAAGGAAAGAAGTCGAGGTCTCAAAGTGAAATAATCAGTTTGTGGCCTCAAAAAGCAAAGGGGCATCCAAAACAACAGCACCTTTAAAAAGACAACTGATTAACATTTTCACAACTCCTATATGACAATTGGGCTGTCGAAGGACAATAGTGCAAAGATAAATAGAAGATTCTAGCCTTTGATACCCCTAAATCAAGGTACTCTACAGATTCTGAAAAATGATTAACCTGACAAAAGATAATAAGAAAGCAGATCACCCAAAACGGTGAACCGCCATACAACGGACGAAAGAGGTAACGAGACCAAGAAGATGGCCCATCGTGCCCTCCTTACCCTCTAACTCACACATGCTCAAACCATGAGCCAACAAACCTCTCCACCTCATGGATGATTCCCTCACTTGATACCGCTTTCCCCTCAAAGACCACCTCATTACGGTGTAGCCATATGGCCCATACCACCGCAAATCTTTCTCCCCATTCCGCGTCATGATCTCTTCTCCGCCTCGGTATTGTAGCCCAAAATACTGAACTTGTCTTGATCTCGGAAAGCCCTTGACTGGCCCAAATCCTGACCGCAATGGGGCATTTGAAAAATACAGATGCTCACAGTCTTCCTCATGTTCTCCACACAACATGCATAAGGCTGATCTGGTTGAGAATAAATATCTATGTCTCACCCGTGTCAGTACCCGCTGTCTAGCGATCGTCCATGCAAACACCCGCTGTCTAGCGATCATCTTGACAAAAGATAATATAAGTTTTAGATGATTCTCTGCAGATTTTATTACCTTGAAGAAGGTTCTCTCTGTGGCCCAGTAAGCTCATAATGGGTGTCACAAAGAGGGCACTTGGGCTACATTAGTAAGCCCTCCGTTGACAACATGGGTAGAAGGTTGCTAACTTGAGGCACATTCCCAGGTGACACCGGTTGTTGTGTGTTGTCAAGTCACACCAATGTGCCCAAATCAGGACACTTGTTGGGGAGAGTGGGGTGTCATGCAGCACAGTCGAGAGTGCCTTTTCCAATCTTGGAAAAAGACTGGAACCGGTTCTGATATGCTGGCATCGCCATTAAGTCCCATTCTCATCTCTGCATTCACCGTCAGTGGCTCTACTCCCATCTGATGAGCCAAAATTTGGCCGAACACAAGAAAGGATAATTCAATCATCTGAGGGCTCAATTACTATCAGATTTTCTGGCTCCCCTAGGGATTTAGATGAACCAATAGAATTCAATGCACATGGTTCCAAAATGTATTAAGAGTTCTTCCCAAAGCAAGAGGAGAAGGAAACACAAGGGATAGAGTGAAAGAGAGGGGTAAGAAAGATGAGCAGAGTGGTGTAACCTATGGGATGACCTAAGGGAGAGGTGACCAAAGAGAGAGGTGACATCATGCAAGCTCTAGTAAGGGGAGATGAGCATTGCCAGAGATATCATACATTGCCCGTTCTTATTCCCCCTCTTCGCTATTTTTGTCATCGATACCATAGCTTGAATCCCCCACATCTCCCTTAGGGCATGCCGGCCTTCCATAAGAGAGCGTGCCAACCCTTCTGACCCGCAATGGCGCTGACATGCTCCCAGGGAATCGAAGACCATCTAGGATGAGGGGCCCTAGAAACCCTAGTCCATCAGATGAGTGGCCTAACTGTTCATTGTCCTTCAATGGTCGAGGTGTACACAAATTGAAGTGTCAAGTAAAACAGGATTCTCAAAACTCAGACACTACACTAATCTGGTCAGATCTATTCAAATAAATGATTTCCCTCATTTCCTCTATTATTTCAATAACAAAAAATTTTAAAAAATTAATCTCAATATCAGATAAATCAAAAGTAAGAGATTTCTCTGAGGTACTACAGCAGAAAAAAAAAACTACATAACCCAGTGACAAAGAAAGGCACTTGCCATGTTCTCAGGTAATAGATATGTTTGAAAAATTAGACCTACTTATCCAAAGAGGAGCGGAGGTTTTTGGATTTTGAAGAATTTCTCTATGAAGCAATAAATACTACAATGCTTCCAATGAACAATTTTAAAATCTAAATTATGCATGCAATGGCATACTTAAGAAAGATAGCCCGATATATTTACTTTGGGACACAATCATGTAACCTTTCAAAAAAGATGATTGTCGTTATATAAAAGAGGGATTCTGGTAATTGACAGTCAATGGGGTGTTTTAGCATTCTCTGTGACATGTGGCTACCAACATAAGGCATAGCTCTGTTCAATAAGGTAAGGTTCCCAAACTTACTGGGATGAGGCATTTAGAAGGAAGAAGAATCAAGAGAGTGAATTGCACAGAATCTTGAACACAAGGGAAAACCAACCAAAGTGGAGGGGTTTCCTGAAGTAGGAAGGACAATTTGAGTGCTCCCTCCAGTGCTCTCCACTTCAGGTAACTGCTTCGTGAATCAATCCCTGAAGCCTCCAAGTCCCTCATATTTATAGACCCAGTTTAGGCCTGTTCTCCCCCTCCAGCTACTGCCAAGTCCCAGTCAATGATTGGCTGCCTCTTCCCCTAGTCCAGCTGCAAGGGCCCTCTTCGTATCATGACTCCATATATAAGTGATTGGTGGGGTCTTACCACTATGAGGGAACACTTCATTCTAACCCTATGCAGTAAGGTCTTGTTCCACACCACACTACCTTAGTCAGCTTCCCAATGTTTTTCATGACTATTAACTGAAATAAAAATCATTAAAACAGGGAAAATGAGAGACTTAAGATACTGACCAAAATCTTTGTGATGAATAGGGTCATTCAAGCCCAGTATAAACGGACCAAGTATGAAGCATTTAGGCACATATCTCGCATACCGCCTTTGAGATTTCCAATCCATGCAGAGAAATGAGTTCATAATGAGACACCGAACTGCAATATGCATTGAAAATTTCAGAAGCATTAGAGTGGAGGAAAAGTGTAGGGTAACATAAATTTACGCATACCCTGGGGATTTTCATGAAAAAATCCACGCTCCCAGAGAATAGCTAACCAGTTGAACATCCGACTCAAAGTCTGCATCTGATTTTGACAATGGCTTCCAGCACGTATGTGTGTGGCACTTTCACATATATCAGATTGGAAGAATAAAGACATCTGCAATATTAAAGATTAAATAATAATCCCTAAAACGGATGTTACTCAAGATAGAAATACAAAAATCTTAACAGGTGCATAGTGTAAAGCTGGTATGTATGAAAATAGATAAAGAGAGCTGTTTGGCAAAAGATACAAGTATCATAAGTGAGGTAAAGAGGCGAAGAGTATGCTACAGAGAAATTTCTTTAATAAATATCACACGTATTCATGATTATTTTTTATAAAAAAAAGGAAGATCACCCAAGATTGGCAATCCACTTTGTATTATTCATGACTAATGTTAATTATGCGAAGGAAAAAATTGTTTTACTTCCTTGAATGAAATAACACAATCACTTTCTAAAGAGCTTACCAATATATTTGGTGAACAAAACTGAAATATAACCAGATAAGTTAGATGTTTTCTAAATTTTTTGGCTCAAAATTGACGAACTAATGCATATTGCAAAAAGTTTAATCTTCTTTGAATATGTGACTCGAAAAAGGATGTGACTCTAAAAGTTGAATCTTTATTAGCGCAATATGTCTATTATCAGACTGAGCAACTCTCCAGAAAGTCTTGTTCTAGGTCACACCTGGAAGAGTTCAGAGGCAGGGACGGGAGTTTGGAGAGAGGCAGAATAACACGAGAATTTAGTTTTCACACAAGTCATTGATAATATCTTTTTATTGGTGGGTCTATATTTTTCACAGAGGCCTAGTGTAGTATTGGGATCTATTGAAGTCAAAGATGGTTTACAGTCCATCATACCCGTCTCCTTGAGGAGATCAAGGGTATAATTGTGCTGAGAAATGAAGATGCCTTGGACAGAGTAGGCCATCTCGATGCCTAAGAAGTGTCTCATCTTCTCAAGAAACTTGATCTCAAATAAGGTTGCAAGCCTTTGACCCAATGACTTTGCCACCTCCTTGTTGTTACCGATCACAATAATATCATCGACATACACCAAGAGAATCAAAACAGTCCCGCCGTCTGAATGCTTCACGAAGAGAGTGTCATCTCCATGGCCTTGTGAGTAACCCATGCTTTTCGTGGCATTACAAAAAGTTTTAAACCAAGTCCTCCCAGATTGCTTCAACCCATGAATTGTCTTCTCCAGATGACAAACCGTTCCTAGAGGAGCTGAAGCATAATAACCCAGTGGCAAGTCCATATAGATTTCCTCTTTCAAGTCGACGTGCAAGAAAGTATTTTTAACATCAAATTGATTAATTTTCCGATTCAGACTGGCAGTTAATGCCAATAGGATGCGCACGGAGTTCAACTTTGTGACGGGGCCAAATGTCTCTTCATAATCAATCCCATGAGATTGAGTATAGTCTTTGGCAACTAATCTGGCTTTGTACCGTCCCAATGAGCCATCAGAATAGTATTTTACTGTAAATACCCACCTACAGCCAACTGCTCATTTGTACTGGGGCAAGGGTTTGAGCTCCCAAGTCTCATTCTCGAGAAGCGCATCCATCTCAGCATCCATGGCTATACACCAGTTTATATCCTTCTTTGCCTCAAGGATTGAACTTGGAATTAAGATTTTCTGTAGCTGGACAGCAAATGCTTTATATGTCGAGGATAATTTAGTATAAGTCATGAAGTTAAACATAGAGTACCGATTTCGTAGGGTGCAGCCTCGTTTCTCTTTCTGAAGAGCTATATGCTACCCCTGATCACTGTCTTCAATAGGAGCATTAGGAGCAACAGATTCCTCTACAGTTTCATGGATCATAATTGCACTATCATTTTCAACTTGCTGAGCCTCATCCTGACTTATCGTAGGGCTAGGAATCTCCGAACTTTGCAAGTCCAGGCTTCTCATCTTAGTAGATTGTGCATCTTCATGACTCATCGTAGGGCTGGGAACCTTTGAAGCATGCAAGTTTAGGTCTTTTCGTTACAATAGATGTTGTCTTTGGTATTGTAATATCAATCGACCCAGGCTTGATAATCTGCCAAGTTTGGATGTGTGGCGTAATAATGTGGGCATTGTCACTTTCAACAGGGGAGAAAAAACTTTCATTCTTGTTGAAGGTGACGTCGGCTGACACAAAAAATTTCTTGGACCTGAGGTGATAGCATCGATACCCCTTTTGAGTTGAGGAATATCCCACAAATACACACTTCACTGCTGTAGGCTTCAATCTGTCTTGGGATTCATGCACATGTACAACTGCAGTACATCTGAATACCCTTAGACACAGATCGATCTTCAATTTAATATCTAGAAATGCCTTAGAGATCATGTCGATGGGGCTCTCGTATCCAAACACTTTGGATGGAATCCGATTTGAGAGATATGTTGCAGTGAGTACTGCTTCTCCCCATAGATATGCTGAAACATGTTGGTGTATAAGCAGGGCTCTAATGATTGCCACAAGGTGCCCAATTTTCCTCTCTGCCAAGCAGTTTTGCTGAGGTGTATTGAAACAAGACGATTCTTGGATAAAGCCGAGATCTCTAAAAAACGAAGCCAAGTTTGTGTTGAAATAATCCTAAGCATTGTCTAATCTAAAGCGATTGATGGATACAGCAAATTGATTTCTTACCATAAAGAAGAAATTTTTAACAACATCTAGAATATCGGTCTTGGACTTTAACAAATGCACCCAAGTCAATCTTGTGCAGTCATCAACTAACACAATAAACCATCTTACTCTGGATATTGTTAGTGATGGGAATGGTCCCCATACATCATTGTGTGTTAAATTGAATGGATGTTGACTTCTATCATCGGTTCCTTTAAAGGAGTTTCGCAAATTGACACATATCACAAGTAACCTTACATAAATCAATATCTTTAACAAAAAGGAGGGAACATTCACCCTAATAGTTCAAATGATAGATGTCCAAAGCAAAAATGGATAATTTTGAGATGATTGAGAAGCCGAGCATCATCTCCCCGACTTCTTCTACATGGTGTTTTAACAATAGCAGCGGCAGCTACCGCAAAGCCTCCACCTTAAAAATGAGAAGTCCCCCTTTTTTCTCTGATAGTGCCAATCTTCCGAGTCAGCCTCTTGTCATTAACAGAACACTTATCATAGTCAAAATGAGGAGACAATTTATGTCCTTATTGAATTTTAACAGAGAGATGAGTTGTGCCTATAGGTTTGGTACATAAAAAACGTTTTTAAGGATGCCAACTCCATTGATCTCGACATCTCCAATTCCATCAACATGTAAAATCTCAATAGCAGCTGTGAGGACTCGTCTTGGAGTATCACACATAGAGAGTAAAATAAATTTAGACTTATAAGGGGTCATAGGATGTGTAGCCCTAGAATCGAAGATCCACTGTAGATCAATCATAGATGTATGGGTGCCCAATAAAGCAGTATACTCACCAGCACGCGCCATGGATGCAGATGCGAACATGGCTTCCACAAATACACACTTCACTGCTGTGGGGAAGTAGGTTTCCTTGGGCTTCTTGACAGTCATATCTCTGGCCTGTTGTATCTTCATCATCCTCCAAGTAATAATAATACACTGGCAAACAGCTCCTCTCATCCACTGTTCTCTAGCGTGTGAGTTTCCAGTTTATCTCTGATCAAGGATGCTTGACGGAATAGGAAAGACAGGAAGGAGAGCGCTCCAAGAGAGGTTTAGAGGGCGAGGATGAGAAAACAAACTACTCACACGAAGTTTTGATGTCTTTGCATGCTGGCTCTGATACCATATCAGACTAAGCAACTCTCCAGAAAGTCCTGTTCTAGGTCAAACCTGGAAGAGTTCAGAGGCAGGGACAGGAGTTTGGAGAGAGGCAGAATAACACAAGAGAATTCAGATTTCCCACAAGTTGTTGATAATACCTTTTATTGGTGGGGCTATCTTCTACACAGAGGCCTAACTTAGTATTGGGATCTATCATAGTTGAAGATGGTTTACACCTTTAAATGTGGAGTTCTTGTGGATAGCTTTAAGGGCTACTCAAATCTGGGATCCAACAGATGGACCTGATGGTACCTTAAACATACAAGCAAAGGAACAAATAAAAGAAAATGAACACAACTTAATGCAGACAACTACATAATATTCGACAAGAAATAGTATAGCAAACCTGGTGAGACCAAGCAGCTTCAACCAAGTGCGTGCCATATTCCTCGAGCATCTCATACAAAAGAAAAAATACACTCCATTTATCCACTCCCTCCACATTTAATAGCTTACCTATGCCCATGGATTTTGCTTCAGTCTCAGCCCACTTTCCCCTTTTAGAAATGCCATAACATTTTGTCTTATCTTCAACAGTAACAGTTTCTGGAGCCAATGGTAGAAGTGTTGAGGGAGAATTTCCGTGTTTTGATATCTTCTTCAGAATATACAATGAGTGTTTTCTAATGGAAGCATCTTTGTTGACCTAATAGAAAGAAATGACAAATCTTAAGTATATGATATTTTAAATGGAAGAAAACACATTGGAGCATACCAAGCCCTTACGGATTTCTTCCCAGAACTTATCATCTTCTACAATGCCATATTTCTCATCATTGCTGTAATTCACATGTTCTTCAGAATGAAGCATAGATAAATGAAGAGAAATCAAGTTGTAAGCATCTCTACTTTCCTGGTTCCCCAACGAAAGCATCACAATACAGCTTTGCCAAAATTTCCTAATGAAGTGAGCTCTGGAGAGGAAAAAAAGAATTATAGAAATGATTAGTGACACTTTTGCCTCTTTTCTCCCATTTTGTGTGAGAGACTTGAGTTCACCTAGAAAATGTATGGACATTCCCGTTTACCAGTACGTCAAATGAAGGTAGTAAATATATTTTCCGGAGGACAACTGGGAACAGAAGGCGAATAACATCTGATCGTCGCTCAGAAGATTGCATCAGAATGTCAGCAGTTAAAAGTGACAAGTCCCAGGTCAATTCTCGTGAAAAAGCTTCAGAAGACTTCAATTTGCCTGCCAAATCCAGATCTAAGGTCGAGAATTTTTCTGAAAGAGCAATATCCCTGAGGGAAAAGCTCATAAAAGAGCTCAAGATTCGGCATGCAACCGTTATAGAAGGTAAACTGCATTCAGTATATTCAGTGTTATTCCACTGGCATATTGAGAGCTCATTTGGATGGGAAATCTCCAATGAAAGGCATACTGAACGCAAACATAGAGGTACCAAGCTTGCTTTCATCAGATCAAAGCCTTTACTTGTAGCCAGCACATCAGAGACCCAATCTTCTATCTAAAACAATAGTTGGAACAAATAAGAATACAAAAAATGCGCCCAAACATAAAAAAAATCCTCACTAGATCAATCAATTCTTTGTCATCTGCAGCAGTAGAACTGATAAGTGGCAGAAGACCCTGCTGGATGAACACTTCGAAATCCTCATTGGACACATCTGCAAACATAAATGATTTCCAAATATGAATGTAATCTATAATAATTATCATAGAGATTTTTTAGCACTAATCAATCATATCAACAGATATAATATTTTTAAAAAAGGATTGTATCATTACGCATAATTCATTGCATTTTTATTAGTTTTTTTAATGTAAATCAAATTTTCTTGAATTTTGAATTAACGGATATTTGTAGTATGGGAAATACGGATAGGCAATTATATATGAATCAATGTGTACATATATTATTCATCGGCTCTTTATATTATATTTTAATAAACGTACTTCAATTTTTCAAAAACCCAATTACTTAATCAGGCGAACAGATATTTTTTATTTACGAGGAATACGAATAGACGACCTTATAGTGTTCAACTACTTTCTTTTTATTGTATTTTTTTCTTTTGAAAAGTGTCTCTTCATTGTATTATTTAAGTTCATTCGAAATTTCTTAAATTCTAGTAATTAATCGGGCGAACGGATATTTTTGAGTTGCGAGGACTACGGATAGACGATCATTCGCGTGCATTTATATATTTGCGTGTGTATATAGATGTGTATATGTATATACACACACACACATATTTTTTTCTCTTATTTTTATTTATTATTTTATTAAAATTAATTTGAACTATTTTAAATTCTAATAATCAATCTGGCGGACGGATTTTCACAGTTACGAGGAATATTGATTGATTTTTACCAGATTTCTTTACCAGGTGGATAAGCGCAGCCGCATGGGAAATCAGCAAACGTGGTTTTGACGTCTCCT
This sequence comes from Lemna minuta, assembly GCA_024174645.1. Taxonomy (NCBI): domain Eukaryota; kingdom Viridiplantae; phylum Streptophyta; class Magnoliopsida; order Alismatales; family Araceae; genus Lemna; species Lemna minuta. The sequence continues at coordinate 12,215,782 of CM044108.1, forward strand.
CTAGAGCTCCCTTTATTCAGTAAAACAACACGTAAAAATCGCGAAATGATGTAGCGGAGATTTTCGCGCTGAACACGTACCTTGAACGCGGCGAGAATCGAAAGCAAGAGCTCGGAAGGAGAGTAGGACGAGGAGAGAAGGAAGCAGTCGAGGAAGGAAGGGATGACCGATATAGGTGATAGACATAGGGTTTTAGCGAGGGAATCAGTTGCCGCCATTTCCACGTGAAGGGAGAGAAGAAAGAGCAGATTTAAATAGCAGGGGAGGGGGAAGCGACTTACCGTTAACCGATTTTTATGGGCCGAATGAAATTTGTGATGTGATGATATGCGGTTAAAGCAATTGGGCTGGGCTTTAAAACTTCTTTGGAGGATATCAGGCCCACTGGGGGTGGATGATTATGAATTCATGATGAGGCCATCAGCATGACCATGGTGAGGGCATCAATCTGATCATGATTCTTGACAATCAGATCATCGCCCATTGGATGTGCATTTAAAGCAAGTGGTTGGGATTCAAAGCTTATTCATTATATCTAGCAGAGTGGGTATGATGACAATGATAAGACTATCTATTTGATCATGAAAGTTGACAATCCAATCCCATAGAATAGTGATGAGACAAGGGTTTGGAGTGACCAGGGTTGCATATAGTTGGATACATCGAGTTGAAATTCCTTAGCATTAACACATCTCTATCTCTCTCTCTATCTAATCATGGAAGTTGACAATCCAATCCCCTAGAACACTTATGAGACAAGGGTTTGGAGTGACCAAGGTTGCATATAGTTGGATACATCGAGTTGAAATTCCTTAGAATTAACACATCTCTATCTCTATCTCTATCTCTATCGGATCATGAAAGTTGGCAATCCAATCCCTTAGAACACTTATGAGAAAAAGGTTTGGAGTGACCAAGGTTACATATAGTTGGATACATCAAGTTGAAATTCCTTAGCATTAACACATCTCTATCTCTATCTCTATCTGATCATGAAAGTTGGCAATCCAATCCCCTAGAACACTATTGAGACAAGGGTTTGGAGTGACCAGGGTTGCATATAGTTGGATACATCAAGTTGAAATTCCTTAGAATAAACACATCTCTATCTCTATCTCTATTTCTCTTTCCTGTGTATTTAAGGTCTCTTTATGTAACCCCTATTAGAATCAAATATACCCTCTCATTCTTAGGTTTCACCTTTGCACATTGTTGATATGCCTTTAATGTATGTAATATGACAACTGGTCCCAGGGAGGCATTTGGTGACCACGATGAGGTCGTAAATCTAATCACCTTCATTGATAGTTTGATCATCAAGATTGTTGTTCATGGTAACAACTGGCTCTCCCTTCGCTTTTGCTTTGATGCTCTTTATCCACTCTCTTATGTTTCACTCACCCCAGCCATGATAACATACATTTTATACTACTTAATTCATGATAACATACATTTCATGGTAACATACGTTATATACATTTCATATAACGTGATTATTAATTAAATTACTTACTTAATTTGTTCAATTATAATGCATGCCGTAATTTTTGCATGAATTTATAGCTAATACTTAATTCATTCAATTATAATGCATGTTATAATTTTTGCATGAATTTATAGTTAATTTTTGGATTATGATTTTATCACAACTCTATAACACAGGTGATTTAATGGAGAAGAAGAAAGGAGGAGAGTTGAAGCCAACTTTATTTGTTGACTTAATTTTTAAAAATCAAGCTAAATCAAAGAAAGTAAGTTTATTCTTATTATAATTTTCATTTTTATTTTAATATGGCATAATAATGTTTAAAAATAAATTAATAATCTAGTACTACATATTTCCTTGAAAAGATATTATATTTGAAAATTAAGACTGTTCTATTTTTTTCTTTAAAAGAAAGTGGGTGACCTTCCCTCATCATGGTAGTCGCGATCTACAAAAGGGTGATCAAATGGGTGCTACATTTTTTATGTGTTTATACTCATGGGATCCAAGGCATTGTGGAAGAAAATTGGATATTATCACGATTGTGTGATGGGAGAGAAAGCCAAAAAGAACACTAGATAAATAAAACAAGACTGATCACATCACTATGGGTGCAAATCAGATTCGCAACGTTATTGCTTCCTTAGATTCGATATTGCAAGCCATAAACAAGTCGTTGTTGGGATTTAAATCTCGACAAGCTCTCCAAAATTTTAATTAAAATATCAAAGACAATGGAAGATGTTGAATTGAACATTCAAAAAATTTGAAGCACCAAGAATAGATCATCTTGTCATCAATTCTAGATGGTCCTATCATCTAATATAGAATAAAATTTAAACTTACAGACGTGTGCCTTTGACGAGACGAGACCGCGAGATCATTGATTTCACACGGTCTCGTGTCAAAAATATTTCCGAATTTACCAATTTTGGGAAATTAACTTGAATTGAGTGGCATAATGGTAAATAAGAGTCGAATCCATAGGGAATTAAGGTATTTTCGAGAGATCTTTTAGAAATTGATCAAATTGGACGATGAATTGAGGTGAGAAATTAGGGAAAATGGTAGATTTAGAAAGATAACTCAAAGATCTATCCACGGAATCAAAAATCACTCGATTTGGATTAGTAATCGCAGAGAAATCAAAGAGTGAAGTGGGATGAAATTTCCGAAATCGCGAAGAACATAAATCGAAATTAAAAATTAAATTAAGCTGAATTAAGATCCTAAACTAAAAATCGATGATACATGACGATATATTAGAGGGAAAATAAGTTTTCTAACCCGAGATAACGATCGAATCGATCCAATTGATCGCCGGATCGACAGCTATTCATTCCGCGAATTTAAACGTGAACATCGGTGTTCAAGAGACAAATTCTCCTTGATCGATCGACGAAATCTCACTTTTAATCAGTCTGTGGATGCGGAATTGAGTCTAGAAGAGATTAGAAGTGAGAGATTCAAGGAAAGATACGTGTAGATAGGTCGATTAAGCGAAATCCTCCAAGAATGTCTTACAAAAGTCGAAGAATGCCTCAATTTATAGGCAAATTGGGCGTAACCGTCCGATTGATGCGTTTAATCCTCATCAACGGTCCGGATTAAACGCATCAAATCAAATCGTTACGAATATAACACGGCCTTCAGATAGCAGATGGACGCTCTAGATGCATCCTCGCGATGTGCGTTATAAAACGCATTAAATGGCGCCCGTTGGATCGCGATCCGACCGTCGCGATGCGTTTCGGTGCATTAAATTTTGGCCGTTATAACTCCATCTTAAAGGGCATGTGCGTGATTAAAGATCGGTGGTTCGCGCGTCCACGCAATCGACGCGCGGATTTCCGATGCGCCGCCGATCCGACGCCTAACGTTGCTCCACGTGGCCTACAATTAAAACAACTGTGTGGATTAGTCCCACACGGCTAAAATTAATGAAACAAGTCGGGTTTAAAAGGTGAGGCGATTTATGAGGGTTAATAAATTTGTCTCCCGATAATCGGGAGACCTATATGTATTATAAATCTATATATGATAAATATGAATAGTAGACATGTGTCACCCCCGCGCCACGCAGGCGCTCGCGTGGGCCCGCGTGGCTCTGCCATGTGGCCTTGCGTGTCACGTCGCACCCACGTGGGACCCGCGTGAAAATCGTCCCCCTTTTTATCATTTTTTTCATTATTTTAAACGTTTTAAATCGAAAATAAAATCGAAAAAATCCCTAAAATTTGTAAAAATCATAACTTTCAAAATATAACTCCAAATTAATCCAAATTTCTTTCATTTGATCTGAAATTTAATTATCTATGATTCTAAAAAGTCAAATTATTTAAATAACAAGAGATTTAATTCTTATTTCAAAAATGCATTCATTTCTTAAAGATTTTAACTGTAGAAAATTAAACGAATGTTCATAAAAATGATTTCTCTTATTATTTAACTTTAAAAACCACTTATAATCTCAAGTAAGGATAGGTTATAAAATCTTTAATCTTTAACTCATCATAATTAACCCTAAATTAACGCATTTTGAGATTATAACATAAAATTGCATAGAATGATAGAAATGCACTCAAAGTATGATAACATGCACATAAATGGAATGTTTTATGCCTTATTTTACATTAATAATCATGTTTTATCACGTTAAGATTGTATGTTATCAGCCTTGCATCCAAAATGAGGAATAAATAAAATTGAGAAGAATCTCACTAGAAATGATATTCCATACATGAAGAATGATCAATAAATGACCTCTTTTTTCTTAACTAGCCAATGCTAGAAGCATACAATAAAATATTAAAAAACCTAAGTTTTTCACATCGGATTTATTATGAGCAACCATGATGACGTAGAACATGAAATGGGCGTCACACCCACAAAATTTCAGCCCCTAGCTTGATCAAGATCATGAGATATGATTTCAATTTGTTTTTCTTTGATTTTCTAGTCATTGATTTTCTTTCTCTCCCCTTGCTAATATAAGAGAATCACCTCAAATTTCTTGCCACTATATTGTGCAATCTCCCACGCGAACAACTCATACATCAGGGCTTGATTTTCAAACTCCGAGAAAAATTTGTAATGATAACTTCAAAAAGGTTGAGACAATGAAGTGAATTTCACCACATTTCTCTAGTCAACGATGGTGCTTGCGTAAAAATTTGTGGCAGTCAATCAAAGGCCACCACATCATCTCTTGTTGATGGCAACTAGGTCGTGTTAGTGTCATAAACGCATTGACCAATAAAAAAAATCCATCTCATTTTTTCATAGATCGACGATCTGTCCGTGTTAATGCCTTTTTCGATTTTTACTTAAATTTCATGTCAAACCTAAAAATAAGAAAGAGAGAGATTAGCCCATTCATGGCGCTAATCGTTGGTAGCGGCCAATGATTATCATCATTAAGATCAATGGCTACAATCGCGCCACATGGCACAATTCACAAATAATCCAATAAAATTGATTAAAAAAAATCAAAAACATATTTTTTGAATAAATAAGTCATTTAGAAGTCCTTTTGACTTCTAAAAATTTCCAAAAACACCCAAATTTCTAGAAAAATAGAAAATTTATTTCTTAAAGAATTTTAATCATTTTAAACTGAAAATAATATGTATCCATAATTACTTTTGTGTAAATACATGCACCTTAAATTATAAATAAAAAGGAGAGTTAATTTATAAATCATTTTCTTGATATATCAATGTTATAAATTTGTCATAAAATGTTATCAAATCATGAAAAGTAAAGAACTTCCCTTTAACATAAAGATTATCATTTTCATCATTTTAAACCATGATAACAAACATTTATGATCATATCTATAGGAATAAATACATAAAATGTATGATTTGAATGCATGAATTTGTATGTTCTTAATTATACCATCAAATTTTTTTGATTAGTTAGAACATATGAGAATGCATATACCGTGGAAGAGAGAGATTTTATAAGATCTTCAATTGGGTGGCGTGACCATCGGATCTTTTCCTTTAATGAGATCAACAATTGTGACAGAATTTAAAAGGACTAGTCGTTTTGGTTAAGTCATGGTAGTTGGATGTGAGATGGAGCGTTGAGATTTTGCCATGTCAATGTATGAAGATAAATTTCTAGTGAACTTCATTCATTGAATCTTCATTTGACGCCTTTAATTGCGCCACGTACATTAAGAGAGTCCATCATGTACATCAAATATGGACCGTTTTGACTCCTTTGATGAATGGCTCTGATTCAATTAAAGTTTATAAAGAGAAACATCGCCTAATAGAATTGCTCCACGTACCCCTTTCTTTTAGTAAAAATCGATGGTCACAATTTGATTTAGAGATCCAACGCTCTACATTGCGCCATGTCACCTGCAATAGAAAAGAAACATAGTCCCACATTACAAAAACATAAAATATTTAGGGCTATAAATATAACTTGATTTAGACTCATTAACCTAAATGTTGATTAAAATACTAATATGCCCCTCTGATGGCGTCACGAGTGCACCACATGTGCACCACTTGACACCCGCTAGTGCTATTGTGTGTTGCCATGCATGTCTTCTCGTGCACTTTAAAAACATCTTTTTTAGATAATTTTTAAATAATAATAACTAAATTAATTTCATAAAAGAATAGAAAAATCCTTAAAAAATTAGAAAATTTATAACTTTCTAAATACAACTCCATTTTAATCCATTTTTTCTTCAATTATAAATTAAATAATCTATCATATTATGTAATTTAATTTAAGAAATAACAAGAAAATAAATATTTAAATGTAAAATACAATACATTTATTTTAAAATTAAAATCATATAATTTTCTAATATATATAAGAGTATTTTTATTATTATTATTATTGTGCCTTTAAGTCTCCAAATATTTTAAATAAAATGAGGCTACTGTAGTTTTAAAATTCAAACTCATGATTCATGCAAGATTAGCCTTTAAAATGGTGCATTTTGAGATTTTTTGATATGAATTGCATGGAATGTTGAAAATGTATTCCAAGTATGAATTGTACCTTAAAATGTACTAATAATCATGTAATTACACGTGTATGTTTAATATAAGTTTAATAATATATGTTGCTGATTTATAGATGATTATGAAATATTATATCATTAAACCTCATTGATTTTGTTTTAGACAAAATGATATGAGAATGGCATGTTTGTTAGTGCAAGTGTCAAAGGCAAAAGCGCTTGACCTGCGTTGACATCTGAACATGGACACAGACAAGAATACACTCTATATTATTAAGTCTTCAAGACATTATTCAAATATTTGTTTACCATCAGCATTATCTCATAGACACTCATGTTCTCTCATAAAGACAATAGATATAAATGCCCATAAATATGGATATTAATGACATAAATAGAGATTAAGTTTCATCCTCATAAGCTTTTACATTTCTATATATTTTTCTATCTATGTTTATATTACCATTATTATAGAACATGAATGTTGATATAATTTTATTCATAAAACCTGTCTTTTTTATTTTATTGTCATGGTTATTTTCTTTATGTATTTTTGTTTCAATTTCAGCTTTTATTTAATAATATCTAATTATTATTATTATTATTTTTTGTTTTTACGTACCTTAAAACAAAAAAAAACAAAAACCTAAAACCCCTAGATGCTCCACTCTCTTCTCTTCTTGACACTTGCTTTTTTTATAAAAAAGCTATTATGACGATCAGATTTTTTAAATTTTTTTATTTTGCATTTTCTTGAAACCTATCTTAATTCTCTATCTTATTTTTTGCCTATTGTGTTTTATCTCATCAAAATTTTATTTTTATTTCATTCTCTTTTCTCATTTTTTGTTTTCTTGTTGTCTTCGTTTTTTATTTGTTTTTATCCTTTTGTTCTTGGTTTTATTATTATTATGTTTTCATAATAATTTATTGTTTTTCATTTGTTTTATGTTTTCGTTTCTAGCATCTTCCTTTTTTAATCAAGAAATCCATTGATTCAATTTTCGTCTCTTTATTGCTAATCCTTTTATTTTAAAACAAGAAATCATGCTTTCAAAGAATTTTATTACTGTTTTAATCTATCCAGCAGATTATCTGATTTTTCTCTTGCATTTTCCTCTCTTGTAAGAGAAAATCATCTTATATTTGTTGTTTTCCTTTCTCTTGTCATGCATTTTCGACCTCTTTTCATGCATTTTCGCCTCCACCTCCGACCTCTTCCTTTTTTCTCTCTCATGGGACAAAAAAATTCCATCACGCCTTCTTTTCTTCCTCTCTCGCTCCCTCGCGCTCTCCTCCTCCACCTTCTCCTCTCATCGGTCACCTTGATTCCCTCATCTTTTGTCGCCGCCACTTCTCTTGCGCGGCGGAAATTCTATCGCGCGGCAGAATTCTCTCGCGTGCGGAATTCCTTCTGTTGGCGAGTGAATTCCTTCGTCTTTCTCTTCCTCTTCTTCTTTCTCCGCTTCTTCTTCTTTCTCTCTCATGCTCACACGTGCGCGCGCTGGCTGACGGAAGATAAAATTCTTGCGTCGCGGAAGAATTTTATCTTCCACATTCTTGTTCTCTCCCTCCTCTTCTCCTTCTCCTTCTTTTTCTTTTTCTTTCTTCTTCTCCTTCTCCTTCTTCTTCTCCTTCTCCTTCTCCTCCTTCTTCTTCTTCTTCTTCTTCTTCTTCTTCTTTATGTGTTAAAAGAAGAGAGGACGATGAGAGGGAGATGCCGGAGAAGGAGGCGCGTAGTGCGCAGATGGAGATGGAGGAAAGAGAGGTGAGGGTGATGTAGAGGAGGTGAGGGTGGAGAGCACCAGAGAAGACGAAGAGGGGCTGAGGAAGGAGGACGTGTGACGAAATTTTTTTCCGTCGCATGCGAGCGACAGAGGGGAGAGAGAGAGAGAGAGAGTTTTATTTTACTTTATTTTCATTTATTATTTAAAAGAATCTTTTAAAACTTTTGTGTTAAAAATTAAAATTCAATGATTTTGAATGAAAAATAAAAAAATCTTTAAATAATAGGAATTGTTTCTAAAAATGGTTTTAATAATTTAAAACCGTATTAATCATCCATTCATAAATATTTTTTTGTACAAATAAATATAAAATCATTTTATGTCCTAATTAATTATTTTCTTGATTAACCAATATCAAAAAATTCTCATAAAATGTCATTAAAATATGAAAAAATCAAGAATGTCCTTTTAAACATAAAAATTATCATTTAATCAATTTAAACCATACATTTATGATCATATTTATGGAAATAAATAGATAAAATGCATGAATTTGTGTGTTATCATTAAGCCATTGAATTGTTGCTTAGTCAAGATTTAGTTGTTATAACTTTGGATTGCATCTGTAATTCATTAGGATAATTAGATACATAAACAGAAATAAACTCATACCTGAACTCATTGCATGATTCTTCATTTTACAGATTTCTTTAATGGAGAGTAGTCACTTGAATATCACAAAGATAACCTCTTCTTGATCTCTAGAAGAAATGAGAATCTATCTAGAGGGTCATCAAAACATTGGGTTACTCAAGTTGACCATGGCTTTCTATTTATAGAACATGAGGAGAGCTTAAGCCTCTAAATCATAATTAGTCAGCCCATTATTGACTATTAACTGATTTAATTGCCTCTACACATAATTTACCTCCACACACATAAATGAATGTTTTAATCTCCTCATTTAATATAATTACATCACTAAATGAGATTAAATGATAACTAATCCACAATAATATATATTATGTCCACATAACTGAGATTAAATCTAACATTAGTTTCATTATTTAGGTCCTTTATTAGATCTTAATCATGATTTGCTTTTTCCTCGCATGTTTTCTTCCTCTAACTTCTCTCTCTCTCTCTCTCTCTGATTTCTTGGCCGATTCTTGCCCGATTAAGGCAATGTTGGGCTCATAGAAGAGTTTATTTTTTCTACTTTCCAAAAATCTCTATAATCTGACTTCATATCATCAAACACATCATTGAAATTTGTTAGAGTGAGAAAAATTTGTTAGTGTTATATACCTAATTCTCTTTGGATTTGACCTCCATGCAAGTTTCAAATCTATATTTCAAGGAGTTGAGAATTTTCTATATACGTTTTACCATCTTTTGATCGATCTTTTAGGCAATACATGAATGCCATGAAACATAAAATGAAATATAAGAGCTCATTGACGAGATTGTGCAAAAGTACTTCTATCAAATTTACAACAGCACCATTACATGTACAAAGAAAGCGGCAATCCCCTTCTTTCAGATCTATCCTCACCAGTTGAAGCTCGTCGATTCATAGTGAAGATTGTTCGCAAGCCCAGACCCGCATATCCTCGCCACTTCTCTACGCATCTCTCTAGGTCCGCTAACAAACACGCCCACTCTCTTATCCTCCTGTTCCAGCAAAATCTCTGCAAGAGAAGACCCAGAGCAAGTAGAGATCAGACCCTCTACGTCTATGAACAGATTAGCATGTGAATATTATTGAGATGTGAGCATACTATATGAGGAAATTAAATGAATGAGAGCTTACTGTGGAGATTCGGTCTTCTACCATAATGCACCTCGGTTGATCGAACGAGCGACTCCCGAGGTAAACTCTCCAACTCCTGTACTGTATTCGGAGGCGATAATCCTCCCGGAGTTGCTGCATCCGTTATCTGAGCTTGCTTTGCTTCAATGGCGTGACGTCTCTTGCTATTCAGGAATACTGCTGTCGTTATAAGAGCTATTGCACCGCAGATGAGAAGCAGATTCAATAGGGCTTTGGCTGTGCTGGAGTAAATTTCGTTCGTGTTGTGGTCTATTGGGTAGATGTAGTAACGGTTCGTGAGCCCAAGGAGGATGAGGTAGCAGATAAAGGAGGAGGAAATGATTATAGCGAGGTGGAGCCAGCCGTGCGGGCCCAAGACTGCTGCTAGGGGTTGGTGCTTGGGTTGGGGATTGAACCAGAGAGCACGGATGGGGCCCTCTTTGGCGGAGGATTCCGTCTCTCTGGTGACGTATGCGTCGATATGTAGGTTGAGTTGGGAGAGGTCAGAGACGGTGGAGGATAATGGGAGGAGAAGATCGAGCATTGTCAGGTCGGCTGAGTTTTTGAAGGCGCAGATGAGGTGGATCCTTGGAGTGGTGCAGTTTGCTTCGGCGCTTCTGAAGATGAGTTCTCGGATGATGGATATCGAGGGGGTGATACCGCTGCCACCGCTGATCAGGACCAGAGAATTGTACCTGAATATAAGAAGAAGGATAGAGCTTGTTATGATCAATCTATGTGAACAAATTGATGCGGAATTCAGTACCCGGTGAAGGTGTTGGAGATGGGGCCGTAGGGTCCTTCGAGGGAGAATTCCAACGGTTCATGGGGACTGGAAGAGATGAGTCGGTGGAGCTTCTGCGTCCAGGATCCCTCTTTCTTGATGATTATGCTGAGAGTGTCTGGTTCGAGGTTGCTGTTGGAAGTTACTGTGAACGGGTGCCACTGCAGCTTGGAGACGACAGGCACATTTATGAAGACGTTGCTGAGGGGACGATACTCGAGACCTAGAAAATAACAAGAATCATGTCTATAAGCTAGATTGTGGGTTCAAATCCAATGAGGGCCATGCTATATGGATGATAAGATCATGGATCAAGCTCAACCATCATGCTCAACAATCGGAGCGATTGGTCGGGACGTCGATCTATGGATCAGATCAACATGATCATTCAATCCTTCATCATACTTCCATGAATATTGCCAGTCAAATTGCATCAATAAATTGGCAACCTTGCATCATAATTAATAAAAGTTTGTAATACTCGAGAGGGCTTACTCGGGCTCTTAGCGAAGTTGAGTTCAATGGTATCCCCGGGGAGAAGGCGCGTAGACACCAAGCGAACGCGACGTCGCGATTGCAGAAATCTCAGAAATCGGTCAATCATGAAAAGGAAGACCCCGGGAGGATGAGAAGGAAGAAGCTGATCCTATGTGTAGGAGGAAGAAAAAGCAAGAAGAGGATGTAGAAATGATGCAAGTAAAAGAAGAGCTCGAACATCTTCCGCCGCACTCTCGGAAGTGTAGCAGCCCAGAGAACCAGCCCAGAGAGCAACGCCAACTCTCCGGCCAAGTTCGATATACCCTGTGTTAGCCCATTCCAGCATCTATCCATTGATCCAGAGTCTAGGGTGAGATAATGCTTGAAGGAAGATTGAAGAGAAAAGTGTTACGTACCGAAGAGAGCGAGTCAGTGGAAGCCCAGTAAATGATGTAGAAGAGCCCGTGGAGGGTGAAGAGGACCATGACCAGGTTGCCCAGCCAAATATGGTATTTTATGCTGCCTTCTGAGGTGAGCCCCACCAGAGGGAGAATTGAAGATCCTCGTGTGACAGGGAAGAAGAGGAAAGCCAGACACGTTGCCCAGAAGACCAAGACGAAGACCCGCCGTTTCCAACTTCAACTGCCATCTGTAAACCAGGGATGAGAAATTTTTCAACGAACGAGAGGCGAGAAGTTTTTCTTACTCTTTCAGTCCTTCACCCGGCACTCTTCCGTGAGCGATATTAGAGAAGCCGGCGGAGAGAGAGACGGAGAAATACCACGTGAGGAGGGCAATGAACATGGTCAGAAAAGTCAACTCCATCCACGAGACGTCTCCCAGAGGGCCGCTTACGATCGCAGGTCTCTTCAAGAAGCTGGCACGTTGACTGTTCAACACAAATTTAAAAAATACGGTCATTAATTTTGGTAGTTGGAGTGTGCAGGGGAGTTTCGAGCTTGCCTGGTATTGTCGTGGGCGCCCTTGTTGAGGTAAGAGTAGAAGCAGCCGAGAATGGAGATGAGGAGGACGGGAGAGGTGTAGATGAGAAGATTAGCGCCTATGATGCACACAACAAGGCGTTGTCAGGTAAGAATGGCAGAAAAGAAGAAGAAGAGATGTCAAAGAAATAGAAGAAGCAGAAGAAGAAGAAGAAGAAGAAGAAGAAGACAAAGACGAGGAAGAGATGGCAAAGAGGGTTAAGAAGTTAGAAGAGAGTTGAGATTTTAGAGGAAGCAGAAAAAGTTCCTTTAAGAACAAGAAGAATAAGGATAAGAAGAAGAAGAATTTCCCAGAAGAAAACCCAAGAAGAAGAAGAAGAAGAAGAAGTTCCAAGAATTCATTTCTGACCGAGATTTCCAAAGTAGGTTGAGTTAGTCTCGGCCCTCAGCTTGGGCAGCCAAGTCACCCAGAACCGGTTGGTCGGCGCTATCATCCACAGAACAATGTAACCCAAGAAAACAAGCGCCGCCAACAGCCTCAGGGCTTCTGCCCACTTCGGCGTTGAGCTTCTCCTCACCATTTCGCCGCCCCTGTTACTTCTCCTGCTCTGTCTCCCACCTTTTTATAGTCTTCTTCAATGTTAACCAAACAAGCCTAACTGTACTTCCATAAAAGAGTGGATGCAATCAAGCGCGGCCCCACAGACAATTATAAGGAAGGCAGCAAAACCCTAGATTGTCGGCAAGTTCCTCTCCTGCATGACGCTCGGTAAATCTTTCATCGGATTCTCCGGCGTTATTGGCGATTCACTGGTTACTCTTACCACCGACATTCAGCTTGACCTTAACGTGCAAGTGGGTTCATTTTTCCGGGCATGAAGCTCCAAGATAGAGAGAAACAGTTGGAAATAATGGCGAAGAGGATGCGGCAGTTGCCTGGTATAGTTGGAAGCTGCCAGAAGTCTGTAACCAGGTAACGCTTTCATCTTTAATGGAAGGGATTGAGCGGATTCTGGGCGTCGAAGAGTCGCTTCTCATTTACTCGTCTTCAATTCCATGTCATGCACACGTGGGAAAAAAATCACCTGTCGTCCTTCAGTGGTCAAGAAAAGAGGAAAATCGCGGCGATGCGATGCGATGTGGTACGCCCATTCATAGTCCTAAACGAGTGGAAGATCATTGAGACCATGATCGTTCATCGACTGATGGATGGATTTGATCTATCAATCAGTGATGATCATCGATCACGGCCACGATCTGATCAGCATAGTGATCGGTCCATCGTTTCAATCAGTCATCTGATCACTGATCAATCAGCAATCGATGGTCACCAAGTAATTAGTGATTAAAATTAAAAAATATTTTGACAAAAGTAATTATAAATAAAAATATGACAAATAACCATGAAATAAAATAGCCATCAGATAATTAATATGAGGGAGTGATTGCTGATCAATAACAAATTTCAATTAGTCGGCTTTACTCTCTGATTGATCGAATATAAATTTATGAAATTATTGATCAGATCATCACCTTGAATCATTAAGAAGAGAGAAGACAAGGGATGGCGCCTCAAAATTTTCTTAAGGACATGAATATACATAAATATATATATGTATGTTATGTATGCATGCATGTATGTATGTATGTATATATGCATGCATGCATGCATGCATGTATGTATGTATGTATGGATGTATGTGTGTATGTATGTATGTATGTATGTTATATATGTATGCATGTATGTATGTATGTATGTATGTATGTATGTATATATGTATGTATGTATGTTTGTATCTATGTATGGATGTATGTGTGTGTGTATGTATGTATGTATGTATGTTATATATGTATGTATGTATGCATGCAGGTATGTATGTATGTATGTCTGTTTGTATGAATGAATTGTCCTCACTCACTCGTAACGAACATGGCTCAAGTTCACAGTCACATGTCATTACATCTCTCTCTAGAGGCCCCACTACTCTTCAAAAATTAGATTCTAGCATCCATGAATTGCTACGTAGGAAGTAGCTGCACAGAATTTTTCGAGCAATCCGAAACCAATCGATCAGCCGATCAGGTGGGCCACCCACGTTTGGAAATGCAAGTGGGTCCCTCGCTAATGAGGCTGGCCCATACGTAGCTGGCCCATATAGCGACCCCTGCTTGTCGTGATGATGTCATAAAAAAATGGGACCCAAATAGAAATTTATTGGTCGGTAAAAATGGGACAAAAATTTCTGAAAAAATTTATCAAAAATTTTAGTGAAAGAATTTTATTGGTCGGTAAAAATTGAATAAGGGTGAATAAATGAAGGAATATTCGAGGGAGAAGTCTAAGTTCAAGAGGATTGCTCACGTCATTTATTTTCAGGTTATTGATGTAAGGTTACTTTTCATTTTGTCAATTTCCTTTCTCTCCAGTACCCTCTTCTCAAACCCTCGTCTCTCTTGTTATCCAGTTTCTCTTACAACTCCCAAGGGGATTATTTCAGCTTTCTGGTAGCAGCAAGAAGAAAATTTGTAACTTCCATGGCTAGATCAGACGAAGAGAAATACGAAGGAGAGAGAAAGAGAAAGAACTTGGCTTTTATGTAGATTATTTAAACTATTTAATTCATCAATTTTCCAAATTTTAACCTATTTAATGCCCCTTATTACAAGGGCCGCGCTTTACTAATCATGAAACCATGCAAGATCTTGAAAGTACCATCATCATGAAGGTAAGCATATTCCAGTTTCTCCCATTGCACTTATGATGATTCTCTGTAAAGCCTTGGTGAAACAATTGACTAAAAAATCTTACAAATCTTCCAATCTTGACACTGACGCAAACCATCTTGTAGATCAAATAGAAACTGATTTCTTTAAAGAATTGGTGATTTACTGTGCAAATTGCTTTGTAAGAAGTATGGAGTCTCCAACTCGAGATGAACATCCATCCTCAACGGGCTTAGGCCAGAAAGGAGAGAGAGCCACCACTCTGCCTATTATTATCAGTGCTGGCGATACTAATCGGGCGACCTCAACTTCATTCGCCAGATCTGCCAGATCGGCAAAAACCTGTCATAAAACATAAACACTCTGTTCAGAGAGTAACTATACAGCATAAATGGAAGTTGATGGCCATGGCTATGTGATACAAACCCTAAATTAGAGTGCATGGTAATAGCTGATAAAGCTCTCAAAAAAGGTCAGTTGTCAAGGGTATTTGTGTAATATATCCGTAATAGTTTGTGTGAAGCCTATAAGTAGGACAGTCCTGTAAAAGTAACACAACTGAGGGAATTTGGTGGTCTGGGAATCTGAGGCAAGCTGGTCCAAAGAAGCTAAACCAGGATGCAGCAATGAGCTGAAGGAAGAGGTATTAGAGGCCTGGGATCTACATTTCCTTAGAGTTCTTGGTGAGAGGCAGATCAAAATTCAGTAGATCTGATCTCTCAATGACGGATAAGACTGTATTTCCCATTTTCTTGCGATTTCAAGATAAGAGCTGTATCGCAATGCTCACTACACATTACTGCGGAGCGGTGTCTCAGTTCTTTGATCTACATTTTCTGATAGTTATTTTAAAAAAAATGATTTTCTTATAATTCTTGGTGAGAGGCAGATAGAAACTCAGCAGATCCAATCTATAAATGTTCGATAAGACAATGCCTGATGTATTTCCCCATTTTCTTGCAAATCCAAGATAAGAGTTTGATAGAAAATTCATGATTACCACTCGTTGTTGTGGAGTGGTGCCTCGTTCGACAGCAGCGGCCGGTGTGTCAGGCGGGAGACCATGCCTGATCAACTGTGAGGCGAGCCGTGGGAGAGTAGACAGACCCATGTAGACAACGAGAGTGGACTCCGGGTCAGCCGCATTTGCTGCGACAAAGAGAGGATCGGTCCCTCCGTTCCTCGAGTGCCCCGTCAGAAATCTTATGCTGCAACAAATCCAACTCCTCAGAACACATCAAAGTGGAGCATATCTTCTTTACTCTTTTCTCTTGAGTCTCTTGATTGATTTGTGCCATAGAGTGTTCCACTCATATTCAGAACAAGAAATCAAGAAAATGATGCAAGATTCATTGAGAAATCACTCCTTGAAAATTAAATCTCTGCCAAGGAATGTTTGGATAAAGGCCTGGATCTAACAATTGATTTGTTGGAGCAAGGACAATTTCGATGAATCGAAAATTTGCGTCTGCATGATTTGAATTGATGTTTATGTCGCATTCAAAAGTCAGTCAGGTTTTCCAGAAGAAGAACAAACAAGACGCTCACCTGTTGGAAATTCCTCTGTGAGTTAAGGGAATCCCAAGCTCTGCTGCAATTCCCGAGGCAGACGTTATTCCTGGGAATTGTTATCACCATAGAGAGGGTGAGGAAGCTGCATTGAGATTTTAGACAAGAATTTCAGCGAACCAAATCGCCATTCACCATACCTGGAATAACCCTGACCTTTATTCCCTGTTGCTGTAGAAAATCAATTTCCTCTCCTCCTCTACCGAATATCTGAAACATCAATAAACCTCCAAAAAATCAGCCTAAAACACATAACCAGACAACAAGAAAATCCTAAAGAGATTGTTCTGACTGTTCAATTCTGATCTAAATTCAAGTTGGGTTTTCATATTTGCAAGACATTACATAAAAAGATAAAAAATGAGAAGTGAAATTCAATTTCCCAAGATATTTCTGTAGAAAATCAATTTCCTCTCCCTCTCTACCGAACATCAGAAATATCAATTAAATCCCAAAAATCAGCCTAAATTACACAACCAGATGTCAGAAAATGCCCGAGAAATTGCTCAGATTTTGAACTTCTGATCTAAATTCCAATGGGTTCCCATATTTGCAAGACAGAATAATAAAAATAGATAAAAAATGAAAAGTTTGAACCAATGACAGTGCTCACCAGAGGATCTCCCCCCTTGAGCCTCACCACATTAGCCCCTGCCTCCGCAAAATTCAACAGCAACTGATGAATCTCCTCCTGTCCACAAGAAAACAACAACAAAACTCCAGTAAAAAAAAATTCTTTGTTTAATGGGCAAACATCACCATTTCTTCCAAACCTGGGTTCTACTATGATAACCAGAGGTCTTGCCCACATACAAAAGCCGAGCATCAGGCCTAACTAACTCAAGCACTTCATGCGAAACAAGCCGATCATAGAGAACAAGATCAGCCGCCTTAATTGCACGAACACCCTTAATTGTTAGCAATTCTGGATCACCCGGCCCAGTTCCCACCAGAACAACAGAACCCAGATTCGACTCTCTCTCCCCACATTTACCATTTTTCTCTCTCAACAAACCCAACAATCTTTTCAGCTCAGGAAGCTGAAGAGCAATTTCGTGATTTTCATCGTCAACGGCGGATGATGGACCTTTGACTGGTTCGGGGAGATGTGTTTCTTTGTAAAGCCACGAATCCCTTCGGTGTCTCTCCGGAGAGTCGCTCTCGGTGAAGGGAGAGGAAGATAAAGATGAGCGACAAGGGGAAAACCCACATGGGGAAGAAGAGATAGAGAGAGGGATAACGGGAAAAGGAGAAGGAGAGGAAGAGATTGACGGGGGAGTGAATATCAGGGCTGCTTGAAGCGCCATCGTGGATTCTGAGTGCTATGGAGATGCTGGGGGAGGACTAAACATAGTCGAGGACTTGAGGAGAGATGAGCTTTTCGGCATGCGGAAGGACAGAGGTTTTTGTCCCTCGAGGAATCCATGGCTTGTCTCTTCAGAGATTTAACGGGCGTGGGCGTTGGAGATATTTTTATGTGGAATGAAGGGCAAGGATATTTCTTTGGCTCTCTCAAGAAAAGGGCCTCTTGGGCCATTAAAGGAGTTTGAATAAAAAATATAAATAAATCAATAATTTTTTTTATCTTTTGCTTGAATAAGTAAAGCATAGGACCAAGAATATGAATTAGTATTTGAGGTAGTTGATTGATTGGACAACATGTTTGGTTTGATGTTTCAATGTGTTTGTGTATTTGTAAGCCCCTAATGATTACCACCTTCTGATAGCCATGCTCTTGCACCACATGCCGTTAAGTAAATCTCTCTCTCTCTCTTCCCCAAGATCCCTCTCGCAGCTTGGCAATCTAGATTTCCTAAATATGAAAAATAAGATTTTGATGAGCTCAAATGAGTGAGATTGAAAGACGAGATTGGATTTCAAAGAAATTCAAGTGTACTTACAAATACAAGTCAAATCCATTGTGAAATAAGTTCAACGATGATGATTACATAATAACATGTAATTTATACTTGTAATTACATAATAATTAATACAAATTAAGACATAAAAAATTCTATTCTTATGCATGCTATTATACTTTGAGTGCATATTCATTATTTTGTGTAATCTACATAAAAAATATCAAACTGTATCATTTTAAGAGATAATCATACATAAATTAAAATTGAAATTTTAAAATAGATTATTCTGATTGATATTTGATATTTTCTTGAGTTTTAAATATAAATAATAAGAGAAAATATTTTAATACACATTCATCTATTTTCTAAGTTTATTTTTTTAAAGAAGATGAGTATATTTTTGAGTTAAAAAAATTTATTTTCTTGTTATTTCTTAAATTAAAAATTTATAGAATGATAATTATTTAATTTGTAATATTAGATTGAAAAAGGAGTTATATTTTTGAAAGTTCTGAATTTTTCTAATTTTTAGGTACTTTTTAAAAATTTGTTTGAATTTATTTTCAAATTTACTTTAATTAAAAACATTAAAAAATAGGTTTTAAGTGTTCGTAGATATGACAACTGGCGTGGCATACGCCCTTCTGTGCCGTCATGTGGTGGCTTGTGTGCGTGACAAGTGGTGCATATGTGGCGTACGCGTGGCGCATGATTAGCGCATCATTAGTGATTAAGCGACCTTAATGGGAATAAGCTAATCGCATAAGCTTGTGTATCTTTTATGTGTTGTATCATCTTATTTTTCCAATGTGAGACTATGTGCGTTTTTATTTTACTGTAGGTGACGTTAAGCATTCTAGAGCATGAGATCTTGCGATTGAATTGCAACCCTCCATTTTCACTTAAATGGAGGGGGTACTTGTTCATCTCTTATTGGATGGTGATTTAAGTTATCTCTTGTAATGAATCTTGACCATTCATCATAAGAGTTATAACGGCGAGGATTCAATGTGGCTGACGCACTTTAGATGATACGTGGCAACATCCTGGACGTTTGTCGAAGATCTAACCAACAAGCGTTTCACAACATTTAATATCCATATAGTGACATGGCATCATCACAATGCTACATTTTGAATATGATGGCCATGCTATAATAATAACGATACATCTCCCCAAGATTAATTTGGACCGTTGATCAAAGATGAATTGATGATCGAATCACTATACCTAATTTTCTCCTATTTATACTCTCTTTCTTCGATGGAAAATATATTCTTAGATTTTTTATTGATCAAACCTTTTGGATAACATAATTCTTGAATCTCTTGTTTTTTTATCCTCTTCTAGACTCATTTTTTTGCAAATAGGGAGTCCTTAAAATCAAGATTTCATTGAAGGAGAAGGAAGAATTTATTGCTTGAACCCCAAATTTTTTTATTTTTTTCAAAAATATGGAATGAAAAATCTTAATTTGATGATTAATTGGATCATTTCGAGCACTATTTGGGGTTAGATTTTGTGTTTTCTTCCTAATATTTTTCCCTATAACATCAGATTTTAATTTGGATGTGTAGAATAGCTTTTAATTTAGATGCAAGATTTGGTCATTTCCTCTCTCTTCACGATCAAATTTTCCCTCCTTATTTCGCTTTTTGATTTCTCTGCAAATATTAATCCAAATTGAGTGATTTTTGATTCCATGGATTCATCTTGGAGTCTCCTTAATAAGATAAATTTTATTAAATTATCACCCTAATTCATTGTCCAATTTGATCATATTTTGAATACATCTAAATTTTTTTTCCTAATTCTCCGTGGATTCGACCCTTACTCACTGTTATTCTAATAAATTGGTAATTAAATGATAAATTCAATGTTTTTGGAAATTATTTTGACAGGGGAAATTGTGATTTTAATGATCGCACAAATTCCTTAAGTCAATTGATAAACACATTATCAGTGTTATCTAAACAACGAAGTTAAATCTAGAAACTTAACAAAGAAAAAACTACATAATATTGTCTCAATCAACTAACCTTCCTTCGACCTTAAGAAGTTAAGAGATCCAGCCAATTGCTGGAGCATTAAGGCTATTCTGCCTAGAAGAGCTTCAATGTTTAAGTGAAGAATCATGAGGAAACAATTGCCCTTGATGAATCTTTTAGCACCATTTGATGTGTAATTTTATTTGACTAACATGAAAAAATTGTGTAGGATCGTAAAAGTACAATGTCTTAGGGGTGAGAGGTTTCTATGTCAAATTTGGTGAATAAGTATCTGAATTGATGGAGGAAGAGAAAAGGAAGAAAATGACCAATTTTGGTTATTGGATTTCCTTATAGGGTAAATGATTGGGAATGTGTCCCATCTCACACCTTTTAATGTTGAATCTTCCAATTCAATAGAAGAACATTGATGAGAATCCACAATGATAGTCAAATTATTATGGAAAGTCAAATTAATCACTTCTCTCTTTTTCTTTATAATGTATATTCTTTACAATCAACTATGCAACCATGATAACTGAGAAAATATGATCAATCACAAGTAGTTGCCCTTCAAAATGGCTAAAAATTGGTAATTTCACATAAAAATGATAGTCTTGAAATCATGTAAAATGAGAAATTAAGGGGGGAAATGGCATGTTAAATGCAAAAATATCATGATATGAACCATGATTGTGCAAATTAACCATTTGATATTGTTACTCATGATGTAATTCCCAAATAAGTTTCATGCCATCAGCTTACCCATCACATTGGCTATTGAATTGGCCAACATATTAAATGAATTTTAGATGAGATTTATATTTCTGAGAAGATTCTTGAACCGTAATACTAAAAACTTGATTGATTATAAGAATGATAGAACCAAATGTGAGGAAGTCCAAATTCTAAGTTAAAAGCTATTGATATTAGATTTTCGCATCAATGAAAACCCCAAATCATATGTTTTGACCCTTGAATGTCCTTGTTTATTTATTATAAATTTTTTATAAGTCCATTTGTTTTCTAATGTAAGAGATTTTTATCCAATAATGATCATTCTACACATTTGGAGATTTAACCCCTAATTCAATGATAATGTATCTAATCTCTAGTTAATCAAGAGGGCTTTTATTGATAAACCAATGAAATTAAGTATACAATTTCCACTCAATTTATTTTATTTTTAATTAAATATTGAAAAAAAATCTTTAATTATAGAAAATTGTAAAAATATCAATTTTCATTAGGGCCTCATGCGTATGCACATTTTACTCACTTTATTTACACATAAAATATTTCTCTTGTCATTTGTCATCATTGTAGGCGTGTGATAGAGTTGAAAACCAGTAGCATTGTTTGGGTTTCTTGTGTGGAAGCTTTGGGGAGCGATGGATACTTATTAGTAATAATTGCCCTACAAGGTAGTCAAACTATACACATCTCATTTTTAAAAATTATAAATATCATATTTATTGTGTTCTACAAGATGTGTTTACAACGAAGTCAAGTGATATGTCATGTGTATATCACTTGTCGATGAATACATGATTTGAATTTATATTTGAGAAAATATTTGACATTTGGGTAGAATAGAATCACATGCTTGATAACCTACATTTTGCATGTATAATTCACTATTCTTGAATATTTTAAAGGATAATTTTCATCATTAGCATACATGTTATCATGTTTTGATGAAATTTTCACACTCATCATTCCAGATTGTGCGTTTGACCTTTTTCAAGATAAACAAGTGTGAACTAATTATATTTGTGTAACTTTCATGTTTGTAGGTTGTGAACGAGGGGCTATAGGGACAAATACAAGAAGAAAACAAATCACTTTTAACCTTCAATTTCAATTAAAGAGGATGAAATGAGGATCACAATGGTAAAATTTAACTCAGAAATGAGCTTTCTATCAAAAAAATATGAGCATTTGAAGTTTAGGGATTTTTTATATTCTTATGTGATTTTTTTTCATTTTATTGATTTTCTATGCATTATTCTTAGATTCTTTTGGTATTTTTTTAGATTTTTAGGCTTTTTCATACTTTAAAATAAAAAATTGGTTTTATTTGGGCATGTTGATGTTGTAGCACATACCCATGGTTCGATACAGTGATGCCATGTGTCACATAGTCAATGCTCGTGTGCAATACATTGATTGTTTATTTTAATTGTATATTAAGTGACATTACCATTGCTAATGGCCCTTAGTGGACCTTAATTTTAAACCAATTTTTTCCTTTGATTTTTTCTAATGCAGGACTAATATTTTCTTCTTTTCGTAGGGGCATGCGGATTAGTGGTAACATGTGGCTTCATCTAGGGGGTTGGATTGACGATTCCTGACTTCTCCACTATCTCACACACTCTCTCACTCTCTCTCTCTCTCTCTCTCTCTCTCTCTCTTCGTGGTGAATCAATGGCTATTGCATGGTGTGATCCCTTGAGCTTCTGACTTTGATGAAACTTGATCAAAGGGCCATAGTTTATTCTGCTCACTCTCTCTCTTCATTGTAACAAATCAATGGTTGATTGACGAATGATTAGTGCGGTCATTGAAACACACAATCATTGGTCAAATAATATCAGAAATCAATCAACCACGATGATTTTTAAAAAAAAATCAGAAATCAAGTACAACGATGAGATCGAGTCTAATCCACAGAGAGCATGGTTGACTTTATATCGAAAGAGTTGACTTGGTCAACTCTAAGTCTAATTAAGGTTTTTAAGAATTACGTATGTTATATTATCAATGGAAAGAGTACTACTGTATGAGAGAATAAGAAATTAGAATTTTGAAAACTATTTGGAGAAGAAAAGTCAATAGTCAAAATCAAAGGGATGACTTTGACCATACTTTGACTTTCTAGAAAATCAGAGAAGAAAAAAGTGAGATAATATGACGAAAATTATATTTTTAGAAATTAGAGAGAAAAAGTAGAATTTTGGAGGATTTACTGTGATTTATACAAAATTAATAGATAAAAAATCACCAAAATGAATGTTTCGGTCAAAATCCTTAAATTGACTGATCAAATGATATCCAAATCTACCATTCACCTATGCATAGAAATCTTAAAATAAGAGGATTTCAAAGAAACCAACATTGGCAAATTTCATCTTCTATGTTTGTAATAATTACCCTCAAAAGTCAACGCCCAAATTCGGATTGATTTTGAACAGTAGTTGGTCAAAAGACAAGCTGAAGGGTCAAATCTTGATGAAGATGTATGAATCAGATATCCACGGAAAGCTGATTGAACAAGGAATCAAATGAAATGAAATTCTTTAGAATTGTATTTAAGATCAGAGAGAAATCCTTGTTCGGAAATTAACAAAAATCTGTGACGAAATTTGGGCAAAAATGAGAAAATTCTGATTCCTAAACTCTAATTACCTATCTAAATCTAATCTAAACTATCTAGAAAGTGAGGATGACGAAGGAATCACATTATTAACTTGATTGACGTGAAGATTGAGTCTCAAATTACTTTGATTGTTGTGAATTTCTCTGATTCCTTCTCCGAAGTGATTTCAGTGTTCAAGGGGCGATTTCCAAACGTTTTCTCATAATGTTTGTGATTTACTTGCCTCAATCTATGCACGATTGAGTCTAGAACGCAAGAGAATCATGAAGAACTTAAGATATTCCTCTAAAAATGCTCAATTGAACGCTTAATCAAGAATTATATTTCCGTAAGAGAGAATATCTATTAATAGAAGAAATTTATGCTTAAAATCAGGGCCGCCCGTTTCACTTAAAGAGCTTGGACAGCTATGATGAAGCCACGTAGCGCGTAATAAGTGGGCCATGATCTCACGACATGGGCTCTACTTTCTCCTTGGTTTCCGCCATTTGATCTTCATCGGAGCGTCCACAAGTCGCCACGTGTCACTCTATCATTTGTTGAATGCGAGATTAAATCGCAACCATTAGATTTTACTAATGTGATCGACAGCTCTAGATTTAGCATGCGCGTTTGATCATGATCTGGTGGTCTGAAATCCACCTAATCAATGTGCCTTTATTCACGCACTTTAATCCAATGCTCCATGCGTTGCCACGTTGCCTGTACAAATAAAGAAACATTTAGTTCCACATGGAAAAAAATAATTTATTTTATCGCCTATATAAAGGGAGAGGACTTTATTGCTTTGCATCGCCCACTGGGCCTATGATGCCTCCCTTATCTCTACCCGTTACTGGCCCAACTATACTCGTGGGCCCAATCTGCTTAGCCCACTTGTCCTTAGCCTGCGTGCTACGTAGGCGCCCACGCGGGTCCGTGTCAGCCCAGTTGGTGCTGCCACGTGTTCGTGTTGCCACCTCAGCACCGCGCGGGTCCCGCACTTAATAAACCCCCTTTTTGCGAATTTTTATTTTGAAAAATTCAGAATACAATTCTTGAAAAGTCTGAAAAATGGTTGATCTTAAAAAATTCATAACTTCATTTCTAGAACTCTTTTTTGACTCAAATTTTCTCCATTAGATCAAAAATTTCTTCTTCTTTAATTGCATGCCACTTGAAATATAAATTTTAGCAAGAAAAATTGATGAACTGAAATATTTCCAACTTGACTTTTAAAGCCAAATTAGATCAACTCTCTAATGTTGACTTTTGATTCTTCCCATCATTCTCTTCTGCTATTCTCTTCTTTAATCATCCACTAAAGTCAAAATAAAATCAAGGAAAAGGGTTGATTTCAAATTTTTTGACCTGGAAAAAGGTCAAACATCAATAAAGCACATAATTAACCTTAAATAATGCAAAAATGTGTACTTTAGTAAAATGACATGCCAATGGTTAAAATGTCATATAACTATGATAACATGCATCATAATTACATAAGATAATCATTAATGTCTATTAATTATGATGGAAATACGAGTTAATAATGCATGTTATCATTGACACGTGTTGAGATTCTAGAGCTTCTTACCTTGATAAAATTAGATCAAACGATTAGAGATAAATCAAGCAACTATAAAGGGGAAATCAATAGCCAAGAATATCTAAATTGAAATCATGATATCTCATGTTCGCTGAAATTTTATTGGAAAAATTCTCATTTTATTTCCTATCTCTTTATTGTGGCTGATTAAAAGAATGGAGTCAGAGGAAAAGCTTGGTTTGTAATGTTTTTGTATGCTTCTAGTATTGGTTATTCAGAGGATAGAGAGAGACGGTCAATTGTCTGTCATGTTCTAGGCATCATTTTTAGCGAGTTTCTTCTCATTTCTATTTATTCCTTGTGTTGAATGCAAGTCTTGCAAAATGTACGGGCTCTCAAAGGATTGATCAATTCGAGAGCATCGCTAGAGTGATTTTTTTTATCGTGAATCTTTATATTAGGATAATTTTCTTTTGGCCTTGGACCGTAATTCCATCTTTTACAACCATATATCCATATTTTCAATCCAAAATCAGAATTTCATCATATGATTGAAGATTTTTGATCTTTTATAGGAGATTGAAAGTGCTTGATTGATTCATCGTATCATTCATATTCGTCTCAATCCTTTTACTTATCTTTTTTATTTTTTTATCTAAGAATATTAAAAAAACCCTAATTTCAGTATTTTAACCTTCCTCTTAGTGGATTCAACCTTGACTCACCACTATTCTAAATTTTTAGATAAAATTCAAAGGGTTGAATATAACTTTTGATACATAATTTTGGGTTTTCAAAAACCATGATTTTACGCTTATCAATGATCTTGCTCACTTGATGAGGATGGTTGATTCCATGGCCATAGAATTGGAGGCACTATAGTTGGGCAACTAGTTCTCTTTAGAGAAAATTTTTTGTGAAAAAATTAAATAAATCTTTAGATGGTACTATACTAATTATCAATAATGGTTATCATAGATATAATGTGGCCTTGGAGCCAATCACACTTCCATGTCTCAATTATGCTCATCAAAAGAAAATGTTATTTATTGTCATTCTTCTGTGATGTTTATCATGAATTCCATAAACTTATATAATCACTAAGTAAATTATGATGGATCATGATACAAAGATCACGTCTTTAAAAATAAGTTATGAAAATTTCTATTCACAGGATACTTGAGAAGAACATGAAAATATGTGATGATCATTTTCAAAACAATTGACTCAAAGCTGCACGTCCCATCTAGTGTTGATATAGGATTTCCTCTATGGAAACCATAGCCAGGCTTTCTCCTTGGTGTGATTCTTGATGGATCAATTAGGCTAATTCAATGAAGGCCAAATGGGCTGCCTATCTAGGTGAATTAGAAGACCTAGATATTTTTCCTTTAAAAAATTTTCAAATAAGGAAAAAAATGGAAAAAAGTGGAAAAAAGGAAAAAATACCAAAAAGAAAAAAAAGAAAAAGAGGAGAAGAAAAAAATTAAAAAAGGAGAAAAAAATAAAAATGAAGTAGAAAAAGGAAAAAAAGTGAATCACCAAATTGGGAAAAGAAAAATGCAAATATTGAGATGTTTATTGTTTTTCCATTCTCTTTCAATTCTCCTCAGCAAACGTATTCATCTTCATTCATGTCAAACACCATTTTTCTCTTGCCACATTTTAAGCAAAGCCATCACCAATATTATCATCATCATCATCATCATCATCATCATTGTTGGAGAGCGATGATGAGAGCATAAAAATGATTATAAGTACTCATAAAATGCTCTCACATGATTACACTAAACTCTTGAATATGATATTACACTCACCATTTCATGACTGAAAGTTTTTATTAGATGATTTTCTTGAAATAAAATTTCTCTACAAAAATTTTGAGCATTTATTTCAGGAAAATTTATAAAGTGAAGGAGTATAAAAGGGCAAAGCTTGAAGGAAGGAGCATACGTCAAGGGCTTCTCAAAACATAAAAGAGGGCTCATCAATGCCACTTGGGAGGGGACACTAAAAGGAGTAAGGATCATAAATTTTTCTCTTTTTCTTCATCTTTTCTTATCTTCTTCTCTGTGCTAGGTTTCTAATTTTTGTATTCTCTTAACATTCTTCCCGTCAGGATGTAGTTGAAGAATCATAATTTGCATAATAGTTTATTTTCAGTGAGGTTCTCTCACCACCCTCTCTTGCTCCCTCATCATCTCTCCATCATGATTAGAATGGCCAAAGACTGACCGGAACTCAGTCAACTAGACTGGATCATGATAGTCGGTCCCTTGAAATGGGCCTTTGAAAGTCTCGGTCCAAGTTTGGTCTTGTCTGGACACGAATTCAGTCTTCGACCGAGTTGAAAAAAATTACCCTGCTGATAACATACAATTTATACATGAATTTACATGATTATTAATGCAAATAAAGGCATTAATTGTTCCATTTGTATGCATGTTATCATATTTTAAGTACATTTCTATCATTTTATATAATTTCATGTTATGATCTAAAAATACATCATTTTATGGATAATTATGCATAACTAGAGAATGTGATTCTAATCCTATTTATGTTTGAGGTCATAATTATATTTTCATGTATAAATGATAAGAGAAAAGATGTTTATTTACACTCATGTATTTTTCTAAATTTATTTTATAAGATACATGAGTGTATTTATTAATTTAAAATTAATTCTCTTGCTATTTTAATATTTTGACATTTTATAATGATAGATAATTCAATTTCTAATCCAACAAAATTTGAATCAATTTGGAGTTGTATTTTGAAAGTTATGATTTTTTCAATTTTTACGAATTTTCTTGAATTTTTCTGAATTCAATTAACTCAATTTTCAATTTTTAATAATTTAAAAAGAATAAAAAAATGTTTTTTATTTACCGTGCGCTGATGTGGCGGAGCGTCGCCACGTGGCGATACGTGGACGTGTGTCTATCTGACACGTGTACATGCGTGCGTGACATGTGTGCGTGACACGTGTGCACGAAGATTATTAAACGGGTTAGAGCAGCCGTTTAGGATGTAAGCTAACCCATTAAAATGACCTATCTTATATACTCTATTAAATGTAATAATTTATTCCGTGTGGGATTATGTTTCTTTATTTATGTTTCAGGTGACGTGGCGCCGTGTGAGATGTCTAGTCGCGTGATTGAATCACGTGCGTTGGATGTCACTTACTCACAAGGGGTACGTGGTGATATCCGATTAGACGATGATTCAATTGAATCGGCATTTAATCTCAGCCGTCCATCTTCGAGTCATAACGGTTGAGATTTAACTCGCCTGATGGACACATCATTCATCGCGATTGTCCGATGAAGATCTAACGGACGAGATGAAACGATGCCTTCTCTTCAACGCGCGACGTGAGTTAATCTGAACGCTTCATCACCAATCAGACTGACGCGACTTAATCACATCGATTCATCTACTGGTGTTTAATCTCAGCTGTTGATCGCATCGAATAGACGCATCCGACGGTTACGCCCAATTTCGCTTATAAATTGAAATATTCTTCGTGACGGAAAACAATTCTTGGGTCTTCGAGCAAATCGAACTGTCTAGACACCACAATCTGAGAATCTTTTGATTTCTAAATCTTCTTGACTCAGAATGGAGTGCATGAAATCGTCCATGGAGTGCATGAAATCAGAAATTGATTGAGGGAATAGGAAGAAATCACATCTTGAACGCCAAACTTCGTTTTCAAAATCGCGGAATGAAAAGCCTTGAATTTGGCGATTAATTGGATCATTTTGAGCGCGAATTTGGGTTAGATTGTGTGTTTTCATCCTAATCCTTTATCATTTAGCATTAGATTTACATTTTGAATTGTATATTAAGTTTAATTTCAGTTTTTCATCAAATTTCACGATTGATTTCTATCTCTATTTTAATTCTTGATTTCTCCACGAATTCTAATCCAAATTCAGTGATTTTTGATTCCGTGGATTCGTATTGGAGTATCTTTCTTAATATACTAAATTCCCTAATTTTTCACCTCAATTCATCATCTGATTTGATCAAATTTCAAAGATATCTAAAAAATTTCGCTTATTTCTTTGTGGATTTGATCCTTATTCACCACTATACTCCTTAATTAGTGATTTAATCAATTTATTGGTGAGTTTAGAACTTGTTTTGACACGAGATCATGTGTATTCAACAACCGCACTAAATCATTGTGTCACCCTCCTAAGCTCATCTCCTCGTCTAATTATCCTGACCTTGTGTCATAGGCCCATTTGATTATGTCAGCTTCTCATCTCCTTGTGGTGACCCTGCTCATCTCCTTTGAATTTCCATTGGCATTGGTGATGAGACTAAATCGTATGGTCATTGATTACACACAATTTAGTGTCAAAACAAAGTCCTAAACTTGCCAATTTATGATTAATCAAAGTAATTCATTAGTATAATGGTAATTAAGGGTCGAATCCACAGAGAATTTGGGAAATTTGAGATATATCTTTGAAATTTGGTCAAATTGGACGACGAATTGAGATTAGAAATTGGGCGTTTTATGATATTAAGAAAGATAACTCAATTGTGATTCCATGGAATTGAGATTAGAATTCGCTGAGTAATCGAAGTCTGAAGTTAGGAGAAAATTCGTATCGCGATTTTGATTAAAAACAGAAATTAAACTAAAATTAAACTTAATCTACGATTCAAAATGTAAAATTAACACTAAATGATGAAAGATTAAGATGAAAACACGTAATCTAACCCAAATTAGCCTTCGAAATGATCCAATTAACCGCCGGATGCATGGCTTTTCATTCTGAGTTTCCGAAGACAAAGTTTGAAGTTCAAGATGGGAATTCTCCTTTCTCTTTCGATTAAACTATGAATTCAAGGATTCAATGGGTGCGGAAATGAGTCAAGAGTACAATGAAACAAATGGCACGTGAAATGGTTGCGTAAACAATTCGAATTTGGTGAAAATCCATGGGCAAGTTCTTCCATCGCGAAGAACTGAATTTAAAGAGGCGAAAATGGGCGTGGCCGTTGGATCTGATGGACTCATCGCGATCAACGGCTCAGCTGATGCGCCGTTTGATCGAATCGTCGCGATTGACAGTGATCGTCCGATCGCCGATGGAGGGTCGCGATTAATCCTCATCGCGTGAAGAATAAAATGACTAGCTTTGATCATCCGTTGGATGTTGATCCAACGCTCGTGATGTCTCGAGGAGTCCACCGATCAGAAGTAATCTCAGCCGTTATACTTCATTAAATTAACGGCTGAGATGAATCACTTAAGTCTTTATTATGCCACGTGCGCCTTTCTTGATTGGGTGGACCTCGTGTCCACCGCATCCGACGCCCGCATTCATCGCGGATGTCATCTGACGCTCCACAACACGCCACGCGTCCTGCAATCAACGAAAACAAGGGAGTTTTGTCCGACACAGAAAATATTAATGGACTTCATCGGGTATATAAGGTAGACGATATTATATAGTTAATAAATTGTCTTCCGATAATTGGAAGACCTATACATATTATTAAAAACTATATAAGTTAAATATAAATAATGCGTCCACGTGTCAACTCCGTGCCACGCAGGCGCTTGCGCGCGTCCACGTGGCAGAGCCACGTGGCCTTGAGCGCCACATCGCATCCACGTGGGCTCGCGCGATAATTACCCACTTTTTGAATTTATTTTAATTGATTTAAACATTTAAAAATTGGAAATAAATCTAAATAAATTAAGAAAAAATCCAGAAAATTCTATAAAAATTGTAAACATCATAACTTTCAAAATACAACTCCAAATTAATTCAAATTTTTTTTGTTGGATCAGAAATTGAATAATCTATCATTATAAAAAGTCAAATTATTAAAATAATAAAAGAATAAATTTTAATTAATTTAATACATTTATGTATCTTATAAAAGAACTTTATAAAAATACATAAATGTTAATAAATATCTTTCCTCTTATATTTTCATCATGAAACATGAATATGATCCCAATTATAATTTAGGATTAAAAAATTATAATGTTTAATTATGTATAATAATCCATAATTAGTGTATTTTTTTATCATAACATGAATTAATACAAAATGATAGAAATATACTTAAAATATAATAACATGCATATAATTAGAATGATTAATGCCTTTAATTGCATTAATAATCATGTAAATTAATGTAAAAATAGCATGTAATCAATTGGTCTTGTTGTCCTAGTGATTCCTTGCAGTGGCAGTCTTGCTGTCCTAGTGATTCCTCAAAGTGGCAGTCTAGTTGTCTAATTTGCTTATCTTTTCCAAGTAACTATGCAAAGCTCTTGGTTGATCTCCTTGGAGAGGAGGTATCCGTCATATATTGTCAAATTTGTTCTGACATCTCGTCCATCTTGTCTAGATTTTTTTTGACATCTCATCTAAATTTTACCCCCTTCTCTACCTGCCAGAGCTCTATGATCTTTTGATATCTTTAGCTTACTCAAATCTCACCATCGCTCTTACTTATGACATTAGAGCTTACCCACGAAGGATGCATATGGTTGACCTCATGTGCTAGACATCAATGCTTTATCCTTTTGTAAAGATATTCCATTAAAAATGCTAAAAGGGGTTGAGGGGATACGTATTTGTTGTTTAGCTCGATTAGAAGGTGCAAAAATAAATTTTCTATTTTGACCTACTCCCCCTACCAACAAGAATGAAATACTAAAATATATGTTTATCTACTGAATCTACTCATTTAGGGACAATTCCATGCTTTTAATGCATCTCTATTTTTTGCTTGATAGGCTTTGATCTAAGTTCTTCCAATCTTGCAAGCTTTTATGGGTTGGATACTCTTGATTTTTCTGGAACAAATAGTAGTTCTAGTGTTAGAAAGTATAGAATTAGAAAGTTCAAGAGAGAGAAAGCTCTAGAGGAAATATTGTCGCAGACTAGTACCTGACGAGACGAGACCGCGAGGTCGTCGATTTCACACGGTCTCGTGTCAAAAATAATACCGAACTTACCAATTTGGGGAATTAAGAGAGAATTGAGGGGTATAATGGTAAATACGGGTTGAATCCACAGGGAATTTAGGTATTTTTGAGATATATTTTGGAATTTGGTCAAATTGGATGATGAATTGAGGTGAGAAATTAGGGAAAATGTGTTTTTAGAAAGAAGACTCAAAGATCTATCCGTGGAATCAAAAATCACTCGATTTGGATTAGTAATCACGGAGAAATCAAAGATGGAAGTGGGAAGAAATTTTCGGAATCGCGAAGAACACAAATTGAAATTGAAATGAAATTAAACTTGAATTGAAGTCCTAATCCTAAAATTGATGATACACGACGATAGATAAGAGGATAAACTTGTTTTCTAACCCGAGATAACGATCAAATCGATCCAATTGATCGCCGGATCGACGGCTCTTCATTCCGCGAATTCAAACGTGAACATCGGTGTTCAAGAGACAAATTCTCCTCGCTCGATCGTCGAAATCTCTCTTTTAAACACTCCGTGGACGCGGAATCTTGTCTAAAAGTGATTACAAGAGAGAGATTCAAGAGAAGATGCAAATAGATAGGTCAATTAGATCAAATCTCTCAAGAATGAGTACAAATGACGAAGAACTCGTCGATTTATAGCCCAAATTGGGCGAAACCGTCCGATCAATGCGTTAGGCTCGATCAACGGTCCAGATTAAACACTTCAATTAGTGAAACGTTACGATTATATCACGATCGTTAGATCTCTGATGGACGCTCCAGATTCATCCCCACGATTTGCGTTATAAAACGCCTCGAAACGGCGCCCGTTGGATCGCGATCTAACGCTCCAGATGCGTTTGATCGCGTGAAATCGTGGCCGTTATAACTCCGGTTTTTATGTCACGTGCGCGATCATCTGATCGGTGGTCCGTGTTCACCTGATCGGCGCGCGTGATGCCGCCACGTCGCGTCAATCACAGCCGTTATAATAACTCTAATTAAGCACGTTTCTTGATCGCGATCAATGGTCCGGCGCTCACGCGATCGACGCGTGAGATCGACGCGCGCCGTCGATCCGACGATCTTCCTCGCGCCACGTCACCTGAAATAGGTAAGATTAGTCCCACACGGAATATATTTAGGAAAATGTTGGGTATATAATACCCGTCATTTAAGAGGGTTAATACCCTCCCCATCTAGGCGAGGCTGAAGAACCCTTTTATTATATATAGTAATAATAAAATAATATAATATATACGCGCCACGCAGGCACTGCGCGGGTCCACGTGGCGCTGCCACATGGCCTTGCGTGCCACGTCGCATCCAGGTGGGTCCCGCGCCCCTTTTTTTAATTTTTTATTTATTTTTATTATTAAAAATTGAAAATAAAATAAGAAAAACAGTTTTAAAAATCCGGAAAAAATCCCTAATTTGTATAAATCATATCTTTTAATGTATAACTCCAAATTAATCCAAATTTCTTTCATTTGATCTGAAATTTAATTATCTATCATTCTAAAAATTCAAATATTTAAATAACAAGAGATTTAATTTATATTTCAAAAATACATTCATTTCTTTAAGATTTTAACTTTAGAAAATTAAATGAATGTTCATAAATATGATTTCTCTCATTATTTAACTTTAAAAACCATTCATAATCTCAAGTAAAGGTGGGTTATAAAATCATTTATTATTAATTTATCATAATTAACCCTAATTTAGTGCATTTTGAGATTATGACATAAATATGCCTAGAATGATAGAAATGCACTCAAAGTATGATAACATGCACATAAATGTAATGTTTTATGCCTTAAATTGCATTAATAATCATGTTTTATTATGTTAAGATTGCATGTTATCAGTACCCTCATTGACATTTCAAGAGAGAGAAAAGTAAAATATAT
Organism: Lemna minuta; assembly: GCA_024174645.1. NCBI lineage: Eukaryota > Viridiplantae > Streptophyta > Magnoliopsida > Alismatales > Araceae > Lemna > Lemna minuta. The sequence continues at coordinate 12,249,936 of CM044108.1, forward strand.
CGGATTTTTGTGTTTTTGATTATCATTTTGGGTCACATTTATAGAAAAACTCCCATGTATTAAATATCATTAATTTTTATTTTTATTAAGATTTTGATATTATATTTCCATTATTTTGACATACATTAGAATATCAAATAAATTCTGATTTTTTTCATGAGATGCAAAATTATTAGAATAGAAATTATCATCCAATTGGATATTTAGAATTTTGGTTGGCCCACATTAGTTTCTAATTAAAATTTTCTTTTAAACCTAATTTTTAACCTATGTTTTAGATTGACATGAGTGGAATCAATTGAAGGTGAGGTATATTTTATTTTAGATTTATCTCTAAAAGTATATGACAGTAGCTTACTGATACTATATTTTTTCTTTTAGATTGAATAAAAAATGTATCAAAATTTGTTTCTACAAATGCTTCTGCTACAAGCTCTTCACAACGAAGAAAAGCCTCACTAGTCTTAGTACATTTCATGAAGATCATAGACTATGAGTATCTTTGCAAAATTTGTAAAGTAGCCATCCCATCAAAAGAGGTAAAAGTGAAGAGGGACAAAAGTAGTAGCTCAATCAAGCTATGGAAGCACTTGTAAATGTTTCATGTTGAGATTTATAAGCAACTAAGGCCATCAAATTCTCATAATAATTTAACATAATATTTCTCAAAGACTTCTAAATTTTCAGGTAAGAATTCAGAGTAGACAAAGAAAGAGTGCATAGATTTAATTATAAAGACATATGTACCTTTTATGCCACTTGATCATCCTGAATTTAAATTTTTTTCCAACTACTTAGTTCAAGGTGAAGCAAGGATTCCTAGCCGCCATTCTAGACAATGAGGGATGGAGAAACAATTTAAAGATGAAAGGGACAAACTAAGAGAATTACTTCAACCAATTGAAAGGTTGTTCCTTATAGCAAACACTTGGACAACTACATATAATGTGGCAATACTTGGGATCTTAATACATTGGATTGATGATATGTGTAGACTTCATGAGCAAGTGCTTTTTTTTGAGGAGTTGGGTGTATCACATCAAGGTACAATTTTGGTAGAGGTGGTGCATTGTGTGTTGGAAGAGAATGATCTCACTCAAAAGGTAAGTAACATTTTACCTTTTTTTGTATTTTCAATCTTAAATCTATAAACATAAATTTTATTTTTTTTGCTCGATTTTTGATATGACAATAGATAATTCTAGCAATAACAAGACAATGGGGGCAAGCTTGGAAAAATTATTGAGTAAGAGTACATTGACAGTCACCAAGCAGTTCCATGTGCCATGTATGACCCATGTTCTTAACCTAGTTGTTCAAGGAGGCTTGAAGGAGTTGGGTAATTCATCGTTAACTTCATTATATTTGGAACGTGAGGGTGATGAAGAGTGTGAAGAAGATGAAGTGGAAGTTACTTCATAAAGACCATTTAGAACAATTCTTCATCGACTTCAAAAACTTGTTCTTGTGGCAAATAGTACACCACAAAGAATTAATCATTATAATGAATTGTGTGAGAGGTATAAAATGTCAAAGAAATTTTTTTTTAACCATAGATGTTCCCACTTGGTGGAATTTGACATCTATCATGATTATGGTAGAATGGGACAAGAGGAAGACATCAATCAAAACATCGAATACAGGTTCTGATGTCGATAAACTTTTGAAAACTTTTGAAAACTTTTGAAAAATTTAGAAAACATTGAAATTTTGAATCACCAAATGCAGCGATAAACTTTCAAAATTTTGATCAAAACATCGAATGCAGAGGAAAACATTGAATCGGATATTCAAAAAACCAAGCCACCAAGAACAAATGATCCTATCATCTAATATGTATGAGAAACCATACTTACAGTTTCCTTGAAAGAGTTCTTGAAGCTATTCTGGCGTCTAGCCTCTAGCAGTATCCACACGGTCTCCAGATGGTTGGATCTCCTTTTCAAAGCTCTTCACCAAGAGAGAAAGATAAGAAATGAGAGAATTATCACAACTCTTGCATGGGAACCTTGAGTTGTGGTCGTTCTCCCCCTATTTATAGACATTTGGTATGAGGTTTTTTCATAAAAATCTTCATAATTATGTCTATATTCACAACATTCATAGACCTTATGTGTGTGACCCTCTAGGTCCATATATCTCACGAGCTAATAACTCTATAAAAAAAATAACATCTTATTGGTCAACCATAATTAATTATCCACGTTCACATACATATTAATTAATCAAGGATCGATTTAACCTAATCAATAGGTTGAGTTGCTAGCCCGTTGGGTGCCAAGCTACACCACGCATACTAGGAGATATGGAGTATGTAAGAACTCTCTTATGGAACCTTCCCGTCATCGATTACCATGTATGTATAATCCTTCATCCACATTAGACTCATGAATGACTTAGGGTATGGTCAATTGTCAAAGCCTAATCGGTCACTCAAGTTAGTACTGATGCCTGTAGAAATCATCGAGAACTCCTTCTTTGATATTTCTACTACCATGACCAAGGATTTCATCGCATCTCATTCCTTGAGTCAATCTCCTCATATACCGAAGGTAGATGATCCTATCTTGATCACACAATCATCTTCGCGGACTTGATGTCGTATCCAATATATGACGTTTTAGATATCCCGTGGCTAGGGATTCATAAGTCATAATCAAAACACGATCATCCATCCACAAGATGTCTTTGGTTTCTCAAGTCTAAGGACCACATACACAACCATGACATGAATCAACTTGATTGATAGTTAGGTATAATACCATTCAAGGATTCATGCGGATCAATTTAGTGAACTCTTTCTCCAAAGAGCATCCACTATCTATCCTTGGTGTCTCCACACCGATGGCTATAGGATCAGCCATACTTATCATATGAGTTGGATTAGATAGTACTATTCTTTATGGATAATTCGATGTCCTTCTCGAATATCCCACGAATAGGAATATTTAGAACATATGTTTAAAGACTAGTGATCACTATATTATGATCTTATCATAATTCACTTAGTCATTGCACATGCTCATGGACTTCATTACAAACATCACACAAGAATGTCAATAAATAAATTTCATTTCATGAACATAAACAAGATACATGAAAGTGTGATTGGCTTATAGGCCACATAATATCCATCAGCTTCCACTTGGTGGAATTTGACATCTATCATGATTATGGTAGAATGGGACAAGAGGAAGGTGTTGAATATAATGACAACAACTTGTCTCAAAGATGGTAAATGAATTTCTTTAATCTTTTCAAAAGAGTGGGATCTTTTTAAGATTTTTATAGATGAGCTTCTAGCTTTTCAAGAGGCCGCCAAGATGTTTTCTCAATCAAAGTCCATTACATTGACTAATGTTACTTCTATTTTTGACCTTTGTTAAATCAATTGAACACATCAATTGTTGCCTTAGGTAATCCTTCTCAAGGTGTGATAGGAAGACCAGCGAGCATAGAGCAATCAATGGCACTCAAAGGAGCATATACTGCAATGAAAACAAAGTGAGTTAAATACAAGCCACATGTAAAAAGAAAGCCTATCTGTCAAATCGCTAATATGGTAGATCTATATTTGAAACTTGAATATATTCTAACTGATGAGCAAGAGTATATCATAAAGACCTTGAAGCATTTGCTTCAATTGATGCCTGGCCCGCTAGTATCGAGTACTTGCTCACAAAGTAAGCCATTATCCAATATGTCTACAACTACTTCGAAAATGATGGTTGAATTGATGAAGTGCAAAAGGAAGAAAAATATAAACATTTTATGAGAAAAACCAATATCTGATGAAATATTTGATCATTTGCTTGACTCTTAAATCAAATGTTCTCATCTTGATGCTCTACAATGGTGACATAATATTGGGTTTGAAAAATATCCACAACTTGTAATGTTAACAAAGGGGTTTCTCTTAGTTTGTGCTTCAAGATCTCGATCAGAGTGTCTTTTTTCATCAAGATGAGGAATTGTAACATACAAAAGGGAGAAATTATCTCCAAGAACTATATCTGTTTTGATGACCCTAAAATCATGGGATAAAAAGGATGAAGTGAATAGTGATGATGAAGAATTTGGTGAAGATCCAAACTAATTTTCATGCTATTATGCTTTCTTCTTCGTTGTTTCAAATCAGTAAGTTTCATCAGTAATGTTTATGACTATGAAATTTCATATTTTTATTAATAGAAGTTGATAGACCGCCCAACCCTAATCAAGATAATTGTTTCTTTTGTTTTTTTCTCGTTGCTCTTTCCTTCTTCCATTCCTTCTTTTCCTCGTCGTATTTTTGTGCGGATGCCCCTTCCCTTCTACTCCCCTCTTTGATTTCACAATTTGTATCTCCCTCTTGTTCTTTCTCTCTCTTACCCTCTCTAGCATTATCTCCTCCTTTCACTCTCTATCTTCCTCTTGCTCTTGAAATCTCTATTCCTCGTAATCTAGACAAATTCCTCTCCGAAATCTTCTCGCAATATCTTACCCTCTCTGCTTTTGATTTTTGTTTCCAATTTCATCGCGTCTAATTATTCCAGTATCGTTCTCCTTTGAAATCCGTGCACCATCTCTTTCTTGAATCCTCTCACAATTACGATCTCCACCTTCCTCCATGTCCTCTCTTCTCTCAAGATTTCCCCTTCTCTCTCTTGAGACTTACCTCCCATTCTCTTGGTGTCATTTTCTCTCTCCCTCTCACGACCTCCTCTTTCTCTTTCTGAAACTCTCTTGCAAGATCTCTCTCTCTTCCTCTCAAGTTTTTCCCCCTTATTTTCTCTTCTTGTTCTCTATCTTACGCGCTCTTGCTCTCCCCTCTTTCAAGATTTCTCTCTCCCATTTTCTCTCAACCTCCATTTCACTCTCTTCGTTTCTTCTGCTCTACCTCTCTCCCCTTCTCTCTTTTGCTCTCTGTTTCTTTCCCCTCCTCACAATCTCTATAATCCTCCCTCTTCCTCTATCGCGTACAACTTCCCTCTCTATCACCGCCTCCTTCGCTATCTCCCTCTCGTGATTTCTGTCTCTTCCTCTCTATCAATCTATTTTTGCTCGTCATGCTTCCACACTATCTGTGCCTAGTTTGCTCCTTCCTGACGGGACGAGACCGCGAGGTTGTCGATTTCACACGGTCTCGTGTCAAAAATAATACCGAACTTACCAATTTGGGGAATTAAGAGAGAATTGAGGGGTATAATGGTAAATACGGGTCGAATTCACAGGGAATTTAGGTATTTTCGAGATATCTTTTGGAATTTGGTCAAATTGGATGATGAATTGAGGTGAAAAATTAGGGAAAATGGTATTTTTAGAAAGAAGACTCAAAGATCTATTCGTGGAATCAAAAATCGCTCGATTTGGATTAGTAATCACGGAGAAATCAAAGATGGAAGTGAGATAAAATTTTCGGAACTCGCGAAGAACACACTTGAAATTGAAATGAAATAAAACTTAAATTGAAGTCCTAATCCTAAAATTGATGATACACGACGATAGATAAGAGGATAAACTTGTTTTCTAACCCGAGATAACGATCAAATCGATCCAATTGATCGCCAGATCGACGGCTATTCATTCCGCGAATTCAAACGTGAACATCGGTGTTCAAGAGACAAATTCTCCTCGCTCGATCGTCGAAATCTCTTATAAACACTCCGTGGACGCGGAATCTTGTCTAGAAGTGATTACAAGAGAGAGATTCAAGAGAAGATGCAAATAGATAGGTCAATTAGATCAAATCTCTCAAGAATACATCAAAACGACGAAGAACTCGTCTATTTATAAGGCGAAATGGGGAGAGCCGTCCGATCGGTGCGTTAAGCTCGATCAACGGTCCAGATGAAACCGCCTCTTAATTGAACCCTTATGCTTATATTGTGATCGTCAGATCTCAAATCGACGCTCCAGATTTATCCTTGCGATTTGCGTTATAAAACGCTTGGATTGTGCCCTTGGGATCGCGATTCAACGGTCTAGATCTGATCTGACGAAACGCTTTAAAAAAAATGCTTCAAAAAACGCCCTTTGGATCGCGATCGGACGGTTATGATTCTCCCTGCGCGATCGAATCTGGACCGTTATAACTCTTTTAAATAGGCACATGTTTGATTGATCTCCGGTGCGCCACGCGTCCACGCGATCGGCGCATGAGATGCCGCCACGTGGCTCTAATCTAGCCGTTATAACTCCTTTTATCGCGCACGTGTGTTGATCTTGATCCGTGGACCGCGCTCACGCGATCAACGCACGAGATCTCGCGCGCCGCTCGATCCAATGCTCCGTATGCATTTACGTCACCTGAAAGGTAAGTAAAGTGTGGAGATTAGTCCCACACGGAGTATATTTAGGAAACCGTCGGGTTTAAAAGACCCGACGGTTTCTAAGGGTATGACCCTTCCCATATAGGGAAGGACAAAGAACACTTTTATAATATATAAGTAATAAATATGATATATATGTATCGCGCCACGTAGGCGCTGCGCGGGTCCGCGTGGCGCTGCCACGTGGCCTTGCGTGCCACGTCGCATCCACGCGGGTCCCGCGCCCATTTTGCCCATTTTTTACTTTATTTTTTTATTATTTTTTAATGTTTTAAATAGAAAATAAAATCATAGAAAATCCGTAAAAATACAGAAAAAATCCCTAAAAATTGTAAAAATCATATCTTTTAAAATAGAACTCCAAATTAATCCAAATTTCTTTCATTTGATCTGAAATTTAATTATCTATCATTCTAAAAATTCAAAATATTTAAATTACAAGAGTTTTAATTTATATTTCAAAAATAGATTCATTTCTTTAAGATTTTAACTTTAGAAAATTAAATGAATGTTCATAAATATGATTTCTCTCATTATTTAACTTTAAAAACCATTCATAATCTCAAGTAAAGATGGGTTATAAAATCATTTATCATTAATTTATCATAATTAACCCTAATTTAGTGCATTTTGAGATTATGACATAAATATGCATAGAATGATAGAAATGCACTCAAAGTATGATAACATGCACATAAATGTAATGTTTTATGCCTTAAATTGCATTAATAATCATGTTTTATCATGTTAAGATTGCATGTTATCACTTCCCTCTCTCACTTTGATTCTCTCTCTTGCAACTTCACTTTCTCTCCCTTTAATTTCCCTCCCGCACATCACTTTGTCTTTCTTGCACTCACTCTCTCTCTTTTGATCTCTCCCTCTCCTCTCCTTTTTGCCTTTTTATTCTATTTTTTTGTGCTCACTCTTCTCTTTCCCCCTCTCTGCTGTCTATCTCTCTCTCTCTCTCTTTAAATCTCCCTCTCTCATTTTCTCTCATGATATCTCCTTCTCTCTCCAATGCCCTCTCTGACGCAGCCTTAGCGTAGGAACAAGGAAGAACAGTGGCTTAAATCCTCAAACCTTGATCTTCAAGAAGGGTTAGGTTCTGAGTTCACAAAACTGACCTCTTCAACCCTTAAATCCACAAGGGGTGTACTTGAATCCACAAGCATAGTAGAGCACTCTCTAACAAGGAGATACTAAAAGAGAAAGCATAGCTCTCAAAATGGGATAACTTCAAAATTGTGTCCTCGAGGGTTACAAAGGGGGCCTTATATAGGCCTGAAAAAGGAAAGGGTCATCCAAGCGATTTGACCCTTAAAAAGACAACACAAAAGTGTTGAAAATACAACTCTGATGGTATGCATGTGTTAGAGACAGAATTGACAAAAGACAAAGTGATGCTTCCAAGTCATGTCAGGCCTTCACAGAGATATTTTGATAGATTTCCTCAACTGTCAAGAATATTTGGTGTCTCTAGGTGATCTTCTACAGACATTGATAGCTCTTAGAGATTCTCTTGAGTCCTATTAAGCATTAAATGGGCCCTTGAAAGTGGGTTCCCTCAGCTTCATCTAAAATAAGCTCCTTGGCTAGATTCTGGGCTACATCACTCTCTCACCCTATCTCTTGACCACCGTAATTCATCCTCTGCCTCTCCTCTCCTCTCCTTTCCATCTTCGGCAATCCAGTTTTCAATCCCTCTCTCTCTCTCTCAATCTTTCCTATCTCTCTCAATTTTCTTGTTTCCTCAATCGCTGGCACACTCGTCTCCCTTTCTATCGCACTTATTCTTTCTCTCAATATCTCGTGTATCACTCAATCCCATGCTCCATCTCATTTCATCCTCTCTCTCCATCGTCTGCATTCTCCCTTTTGTCTCTCTCTCATGATCTCTTTCTCGGTCGCTCTCTCGATTTCTCTGCTATTGCTCTCTCTCTTTCTCTCCCTCATGCTCTCTTGACTCTTATCACTCACACTTCCTTTCCATCTTGTGATCGCTTTCATATTCTCTCTAAATCTCTTGCTCTCTCTCTCTCTCTCTTTACCCTTCTATATTTGTCCCTTCTAGCCTTCTTCTTCTCAATTGTTCACTCTCTTTCATCCTCTCTTTACTCCTCTCTTGCCCACTTTTCGTCACTCTTTCTCCTCTTTATCACCAAGTTCTTTTCCTTCTTCCTCCTTGAATTCCTCCCTTCTTCTTAGTTCATATTTTCTAAACTCTCTTCTACTAACTTCAAATAGTATGAGTTTATAATCCTTGTATTTGTAGGTCTAATAAAATACTTTTAATTGACTAATCTTCTTCCATCTCGTGGTCAACTCAAAGAGTTGATCATCAATCCTTTGCTATTCACCTTTGCCTAACCCCCAACAATTGATATCTTGTCACCCCAAAATCCTTGTGGATCAACCTAGAAAGCTATACCTCCTATATATCCCAGTTACTTCATAGCTTTCTGGCTTATAAATATAAATTTATCAGGCTTGAACCCACACCAACCTTGAGCTCAACAAGAGGCGTATACCACTAGATACCCTCTCTGCCATCACTACTACATCATCATTATTCTCCCAAGCTACATATTTTTCAAAGCATTTGTCTATAAACATATATGTGAAATATTATTAATTGAGGGATATCTAAGAATGACATCTACAGATTTGTAAAGAATAACATTGTGTGATTGGGTTCATATGATGAGTATGACTGATCTTGTGGCCATCGGTGTAGATACACCAATGATAGATAATGGGAGCTCTTTGGAGAAAGAGTTCACTTAATTGATTTGTATGAATCCGTGAACAATATTATACGTAATTTCTAATTGGGTTAATTCATGTCATGATTATGTATGTGGTCCTTTGACCTAAGACAGTAAATACATTTTGTGGATGAATGATCATGTTTTGATCATGATTTATGAATCCTTAGCCATGAGATCACAACAATGTGATAGTTTAGATATAACATGAAGTCCTTAAGGGTAGTTTTGTTGTTAAGATGGGATTGTCCAACCTCGGTATTAGAGAAGATTGACTCAAGGGATAAGATATAATGAAATATTTAACCAAGGTAGAAGAAATATCGGAGAAGGTGTTCTGGATGGTTTCCTTCATGTATTAGTACTAATTTGTCATTCATTAGTATTGCATGGATAAAAGATTATATATACATAGTAATCAATGATGGCTAGGTTTCATATGACTAGAGCAGGCGGTGTAGCTTAGCACCCCATGGGCTGACAACTCAACTTGTCTATTAGGTTAAATTAATCCTTGATTAATTATTTATATGTTGATATTAATAATTAATTAATAATCAATCCTAGATGATTAAATAATAAGTATTATTATGTGTGTGAACTTATTAACTAGAGAGATTTATGGATTAAAGGGTCACACATATAAGATCCAAAAATGTTAGTAGATATAGAGATAATTTTGAGAGGTTTTTGGGACAAGTTTACATAAAAAATGCCTATAAATCAGGGGAGAATGACCATAAATCATGGTGCCCATGATGAATTTATGAGAAACTCTCTCCTTTCTTCTCTTTCTCTCTTGGTAAATAGAATTGAGGAGGAGATTTAATCACCCAATGATTGTTTGGATACTGCTAGAGGGTGGACATTCAAACATCTTCGATAACTTAGTGAATGAACCCTATAAGTGTAGATTTTAATCTATATTAGGTGATAGGATCATCAATTTTTTATGTCTTGATGTTTGGAATGTTCAATTCAATTACTTCTACTGCGTTCTATTTAATTCCCAACACTTACTATCTATATCTTTTATCTCCTATGTAGCCCTATATAAGGGCCTCCTCATGTAACCCTCGTTCTATTGTAGTGCAATCTCTTATTCCCTTATTTCACCTTTGAACAATTTTAAAATACTGAATTAATTTACTTAGGTTCATAGATATAACAAAAAAGTATTCTCACACTTATATAGAAATTACCATCTTCCTATCAAAGATTCAAACCATGTGGGACTATTAGTTCCCTACATATCTCTCTCCCCCCAAGCTCGAATGACTAATTAGGGCTTGAGTTTCAATATTTTAGGCTTTCAAGATTCATGACTCACAAATCATGAATGAGCGCATGGTTGATAACATGGTGACTTACAAGGAGCTCCAATGATGACCAAAGACTATCACATTTGATATCACATGATGACAGGAGACAATTGACGATGGTAGATGCCATATTAATCTCCATTATGTAAAGGTTGGGCAACCATATGGCCCCGTGTGGGTCTTAACTTTGAATTTAGATTCTAATAGACATCTCTATTCATCTCATTTCTCAGGATTGTTTTTGTAAGGCTATCTCTATATAAATTTATATTATTTAGGAGTCCTTTATTTTTATTTCTAATTCAAAAATTTGTTCTTGGCATGCCCCCAATTTTGAAATTCAATTCCAGATCATATTCAGAAAAGCTATTTTTCCTCTTTGCTAGTTATCTTTTCACATAACTCCTTTTGAGTCGCCCTTCTAGTCCAAGACATATGTAATGCATTTATGATTTTAATATTTATTTAAATTAGAAAGAGAATAAGTAAATGCATGAAATTTTGGATTTTGATGCTTAGTATTTGAAGCCCTAGCATTATGATTTTTCACAATCTTTTCCTTCTTAATTTTTTTGAAATCTAATTATATAACTTATGCTTAATATTCTTTCTCTTGATTTTTAATTTTATTTGAAGTTTGATGAAAAATAAACAAAATATAAACTTTGATGCAATTGGATGGTTGCTGCTAGTTTTTAAATGGATGGCTAAAAACTACATCATCAATCCTTCATCGATATTCATCTCTTTGCTTATAATTATTTTGAATTTTTAACCTTTTTTGTACTTTGCACTACTCTTTCCCTATTTCTCATAAATTCATTTCCTTTCTCTCCCAATTCCTCTTATTTTGTACTCTCATGAAGTTTTCAATCTCATCTCTTTCTAATCTCAATCTCATCCATTATTCTTGATAGAAATAATGTGGCCTGCAAGCCAATCACACTTTCATCTTTCATTTATATTCATTGAATGAAAATTTATTTATAATTCTTCTTTTGTGATGTTTTTAATAAAGTCCATGAACATATGCAATGACCAAGTGAATTATAATGAGGTTATAACACAATTGATCATTGGTCTTTATACATATGCTCTAAATATTCCTATTTTTGGGATATTCCAATTCTCTAGATATAGAATTATTGATTTCTTAAACTCACAAAGGATAGTGAATTATTAAAAAAGAATAGCACTATCTTATTTGACTCATATTATGAGTGTGGCTGATAGTATGGCCATCGGTGTAAAGACACCAATGATAGAAAATGGATGCTCTTTGGAGAAAAGAGTTCGCTGAATTGATTCGTATGAATTCATGAATGGTATTATGCCAAACTGTTGATTAGGTTGATTCATGTCATAGTTGTATACGTGGTCCTTTGACGTGAGATACCAAAGACAGATTATGGATGGATGATTGTGATTTGACTTTGACTTACGAATCCCTAGCCATGGGATCTCTAAAACTTCATAGATTGGATAAGACATGAAGTCCTTGAAGGTGATTGAGTACTCAAGATGGGATTATCTGTCCTCAATATAAAAGGAGATCAACTCAAGGAATGAGATGCAGTTAAATCCTTGGCCATGGTAGTGGAAACATTAGAGAAGTTTCTCTTGATGATTTCCTTCTTGCATTAGTACTCAATTGAGTGACCGATTAGGGTTCGACAGTTAACCATACCCTAAGTTATTCATGAATCTCACATGGATGAAGGATTATATGTACATGATAACTTATGATGACAGGGTTTGATGAAGGAGTTTTGATATATTCCATATCTCCTAGAGCATCTGGTATAGCTGGGTACCCATTGGGCTGGTGACTCAACTTGTCGATTGGGTTAAATCGATTCTTAATCAATTAATCTATATGTTGATATAGTTAATTGATAAGGAAGACCAATAAGTGTTATTGGGTTGATGAAGTCATTAACTAGCGAGATATATGGATACAGAGGGTCACACACATAAGGTCAAGGGGCAATGGTAGATACAGAAATAAATAAGAGTTTTCATGAAAATTTCACATTCCCAAAGTCTATAAATAGGGGGAGAACGATCATAATAAGGGTGCCCATGTGAGCCTAGTGGAAAACTCTCCCCTCTTTTCTCTTCCTCTTGTGAGGATGATTAACTCGATTTGGGGGTATTTTTAATTACTGTTTTAAATAAATTTCATGCAAAAATATTTATAATTCCTTACTTTGTATAATGATAAAGTAAGGGTAAAATCCTCAAGGAGCCTAGGTAATGAGATTAGTACTTTTAGGAAGTAGAGACACTATTATAGAGAAAAACAACTATAGAAGAGATTTTTGGAAAAATATGGAAGGACTAAGAAATAGAATATAGTATGAATGAAATTAGAAATAGATATATTAATAATAATATTATTATTAATATATATTATTATTATTAATAATAAAAATATTAATAATTGAATGATACAACATAGAGATGAGAATGATAGAATTAGAACATGATAGAAGAATGATAAAAAATAGGAAAATCAGGTAATCAAGAAATTGGGTAAAGATGAGAGTTTGTTTGAAGAAAAGAGAACAAATATAAAATATAAAAAAGGTAATAGGGTTTATACTATTTATGGAGGGGATTACAAGAGAAAATTAGATCCAAATCCTTACACAAACCTTGTTTTTTATGCTAGTCCTAGGTTGAGTAATGCTAGACTCGTTACGATCTTGATCTTTTGCTTAATCTTGCCTCCACAATAAACTTGAATACTAAAAAATGCTAAGATTGAGCCTAAACCTCTATTTTTCCTTTTGATAGCCTGATTCTAAGAGAAATCCAAAAAACAATAAAAAAAGGAAGAAGAAGATTCTTTTATATGTTAGGTTTAGAGATTCTCTTGGACTAATGATAGAGATTTCATTTTTTTTGGGTGTCACCAAATGAATGGTAGAGATTAAATCTATACGCCATGATCATAACCATCTCCCAAGGAGGTGAGAGAGTCCTTCCTAAGAAGATGGACTACATAACCACCTCAGAAGAGAGTGGGTTGACCACTCTCCAAGAGGTAGTAACCTTATCACTTCCCTAAGGAGGTGGGCTTACCTCTCTGTCCTCCTATAAATATGGAGGTAAGAGAGTCTTTCCTAGGAAGGTGGGTCACATAACCACCTCATAAGGGAGTGGGTTGACTGATAACATGCATTTATAACTTGAATTATTATCCTAATTAACTCATATTCATGCTTATTTTATGTGAATATGATGCATGTTATTATACTTTTTAGGAATTTTCTCCATTGGTATGTCATTTCACTAAAATCGATATTTATGCATAAATTAGGGATAATTTCATGCTTAATAGATGATTAATCTTTTGTTAAGTTTAAATTAATTTTTAGAAGTTAATCTCTTGTATTGAATGATTTTTGACTTTAGTATATGTTTGGAAGGATAATTTCAAGATGAATTTATGATTTAGAATGTTTAGTGAGAAATGATTTAAGTAAATTCTAATTCATCTTGATTTCTTCTTTCAAAATATATTTTAAATGACATGATGTTAAAAAGGAAGAAATTTGTGATCTAATGGAGAAAACTTGTATTAAAAAGGAGTTGTATATTTAAAGTTATGAATTTATGAAGTTTATACCTTTTTCTGATTTTTATTTGATTTTTAAATTGATTTTTATATCAATTTCCCTTAATCGCAAAAAAAGGGGTTCTTACTTGCAGGTGCTGACGTGACGAGTAGGAGCTGCAGGCGCTGACGTGGCGCGCGGGAACACCTCGAAGGTGCGACGCGGCACTGAGGCCACGTGGTAGAGCCCGGATGGCCCGCGCGGGGCGCAGGTGGCGCTCAAGGCGCGCGGACACGTGGCAAGTGGCCACGCAGTCCACGCGGACGCCCGTGAGGGGTGCCACATGGCAGACAGAAGGGCTGGCAGCTGGAGGGCCCACGGGCATAGTGGGACCCTGGTAAGAGAGGGGGGCGGTAACACAATTAGTGGATAATTGCGCCCCCCCTATTTAAGCGCTGCTTTTCCCATTATTTTCTCCACGTGGGAATATGTCCCACACGCTTCTGACCTGTTGCAGGTGATGTGGACACACGACATGCGTCGGATTTGGTCAGCCTTGATCGCAAGGCGTCGATCGCGTGGACTCGAGTCCACGCGATCATCAAATCAGGCACGTGCGTTAAAGTCATTTTAAGTGGCCGCGATCGGAGCGCTTACTTGACGCCACGTGGCGTCATGAGAAGCACTGATTTTCATCAAAGGGAAGACTCCGCGATCATCATCGGACGGCTGGAATGAAGCCTGATCTATGGCTCACCGTGGACACGAGCGGAGCTTTCCGGTGCGTCCGATTTCCATCACGCGGACGGCAGCGGATCATGCGGATCACGATCGTGCGGATCTCCATCACGCAGACATCACGATGATCCTCATCGCACGGACCACGATCGTGCATCAAGCCAAGCGTGATCGTGCGATGGGGACCATCCGACTTACCTGGATCTCCATCGGACGACCCAGATGCTTCGTGGAAGAACGCTGCGATTGCGGTCCGATCGAACCGCGATCGCGGCGAGATCGAGCCACGATCACGCATCATTCGTCGTGGAATCACCTCCACGATCATCGTATGGCGGTTGTTGGAGCATCAATACCATGATCGCGCCATGATCGGGCGCGATCATGGTTCTTTTTGAAGTAAAATTGAAGCTAACTCACCACCAAATCGGAGTGGAATTAAAGCCACGACCTATGCCAAAGGAATCGCTCCCACGACCCCTGAAAATTGCCCCCACGACCGCATCAATCAGCCATGATCTTCGGGCAAAATTTCCCTTTAAAAACCGATGTATTTCTCTCTTTGTTCTTCAACTTTTGATCAATTCGTGAAGAAATTAAGCGAATTTCGAGGAAGGTCTTAAGTTCTCGTGATCCTCTGCTTCCAAGTGTGTACAGACGCATCCATTGAAGCATGATAATCACGATTTCATCTCTTGATTTCATCGAATTTTCCCCTTGAATTCCGAACGTCCACGAGGAAGAATCCGAGCAAATTCGCTTCAATCCACGAGAATTGAGGCCCCATTCCTGTGGAAATCGGGTTAGTAGTGAGATTCGATCGATTATCAAGAGGTAATTTGTATTTTTATTAGGTTTAGATCTTTAATTTTACAAATTAGTTCATAGTGTTCTTCATTTTTCCTAATTTTTAGTCCGAAAAATTTCTGATTTTGAAAATAGTATATCTCTCTGATTATAATTCTAAATCACTTGATTTTGGTTTCTTTGGATTCCTTTTTTCATCAGCTTTACGTGGATAGCAAATTTATTGAATTCCGAGTTCATTTGACCCTTCAATTTGACGTTTGACCGAGGACTGTTCATCTGTCATCAGAAGTTAAACGTTAACTTTCGGGGTCAATTACTTTCAATTTAAAAATCATAATTTGATCATTTTGGTCTTTATATTCCTCTGGTTCTTAGCTTTCCATTGACATATAAATTTTAAGATTTGGATTTCATTTGACCAGTCAATTTGACGATTTCCTCCGAGGTGTTCATTTCGGGGATTTTCTGATATTTGATTTTCAATAATTCATAATAAATAAATTTCTTATCCAAAAATCACGAATTATGTATCAGTAAATTTCATTTTCTTTTTAGTTTCCAAATATATAATTTTCGTAATCTTCTGACTCTGTTTGATTCTCTGATTTTACAGTACACCTACTGTTGGTCAAAGTCAATGCTTTGACTTTGACTTTTGAGTTTTCTCTGTCAAATCCAAGATTTCAATTCTGAAAACTTCTTATTAGGTCTATTTATATCATTTCTACTCATTACATCTTATTTTTATTTCTTTAAAACCCCTTTTAAACCTAAGTTTGACCAAGTCAACTCAACAATTAAAGTCAAGCCTGCTCTCGTTGGATCGACCCAATATTTACACATTACTTGATTTTATATCTTATCTTTGTGATTCCGGTTTTAAAAATTTTTTTTGACCAACGTTTTTGTGTTTTAACGACGCACGAAAACGATTCGTAATTGACCACTCTCCAAGAGGTTGTAACCTTACCACTTCCCTTAGGAGGTGGGCTTACCTCTCTGTCCTCCTATAAATATGGATTCTTCTTAAAACATAGAAATATATTAATTAATAAAAATAAAGAGAAGAAATTTGACCTCTTTGACGTTTCGACAATGCCTTTGACCAGCTTTGACTTGTCAATAATGACTTTGACCATCATTGACTTCTTTGAGAAAGGGAGTGACTAGTCTCCTAAAAAGGTGGAATGAGTTGACCCTCCCTAACAAGCTAGTTGAATAACCTCATACAAAGGTGGAAAGGTTTGACTAACTTCTTAAAGATATGAAAAGGTTTGACCAACCTCCTAAAAAGGTGGAAAGGCTTAACCATCCTCCTAAAAAGGTACAAAGGTTTGACTAACCTCCTAAAAAGGTGGAATGGCTTGATCAACCTCCTAAAAAGGTGGAATTACTTGATTAACCTCCTAAAAAAGGTGCAATGGCATGATCTACCTTTGAAAAAAGTGGAATGGCTTGACCATCCTCCTAAAAAGGTAGAAATGTTTGGCTAACCTCCTATAAAGGTGGAGTACCCATTTTCTTCTTTCTCCTTCTAAATAATTTACATCTATGTTGTCATTAAACTTTACCTAATTCTTTGCATCCATGTAACTGTTAAAAATGTGAGAATTTAACCACTGGACTTCTAAGAAGTAACAGGGGGTCAGTCTCATAATATAATCAAAATGTAAGAAATGAGACATGTTAGGACTTGATCATATTTTCACCACATTCAATTATATAGAAATAGATATTATCATTGTCATAACCTTTATCAATACAAAAACATGATAAATGATGCATGAATGTGACTTATTGACAACATATAATTTTATGCATTAATATGACACATTTTATACACTTTTTATTAAAAATATAATCATAAATGCATGTTGTCATGATTTAAAATGAAGAAAATGATAATTCTTATATTTTATTGAATATTCTTGATTTTTCATAAATTATAGCATTTTATGATAATGATTTATCAAGAATACTAATTTAACGATATTATGAGTATTTTATTTTCTGGATTTTTTAGAACTTTTAATGAATTTTAGAAATTATAATTATGAAAATCTCTCTCTCTCCATTGCGAGGAAAAGCAATCTTCTTCTTCTTCATTCTCTTCCTCTTCTTCGGTTTCTTCCACCTTCACTCTCTTCCTCTCTCTCTCCTTCCTTCTCTCCTTCTTTCCCTCAAGAATTTCTTTCTCTTTCTCTCTTTCTTTTTCTCACCTCTCTCCCTTGTATCTTCTCAAGTCTTCACCCTCTCTCTCTAGCGCGCGTGCACACGACGAAGACCAATTCTGTCGCACGTGCCATCTCTATCGAAATTTCATTCTCTCAATTTCTCTCTCTCCCCCTCTCCCTCTCCTTCTGCCTTCCTCCGGAAATTCTTTCTCTCTCTCTCTTCCTCTTTCCCTCTCTCTTGCGACAGAATTTTCCGTCACGGCGTGCCACCCTCTCTCTTTCTCTCTCGATGGAAATTTCCTTCGCGAGTAGAGTTGCCCTTCCTCTCCACTCTCTTTCCCATTCTTGCTTCTTCTCCTTTTCTTTCTCCATCTCGTCCTCTCTCTCTCTTCTGCACCCTCTCCTTCTTTTCTTCTCCTCTCCTCTTATATCTCTTTTCTTCTCCTCTCCTTAAATATTTAAGGAGACTTAACATAAGGTTCACCATCATTAGGATATCTCTCAAGAAACAATAAGTCCAACCGAGTCAAGCATGAGTTGTCAAACCCTATACTTTGAGGTCAATGAGGGTCAATGCCATAAAAAAAGTGATTAGTCAAACTCAACTAGTGGAGTTTTTGACTTTCATAATGGTCCTACATAGATGTCAAAAGTGGTCTCCCTTGATGAAGACAAATATCCCTTCAAGTTCAAGATATTTACAAAAATTCCACTGTGACCTCTTTATACTTCTTTGTATCCTTGTAATCTCTTCTTTTTTGTTGCATAAAAACAAACTCCAGCTTCACTTTAGGGCTGTGGATTTTAGTTAATGATTTTTTAAATTTCAGAAAATATATAAAATACTATTACAAAAATAAAGTCATTTTGATTGCTCCTCAATAGAAAAAGAATAAAAAAATTCATATTTCAATTCAAAGAAGGCCAATATTGGTCTTCAAAAGGATCACCACACAAGAACTAGAAATAGTTCGTACCTTTGTGTCATCAATTTCAAGATTTGTGTTAAAGAATGAGATGAAATTACTTATAAGTATACAAATTTCTAATGCCTAGACATAAAAAATAGAAAATTTTCATCAAAGACAATAGTCAATTGCCTTGGTAATATTACTTAAGATATTTGGAGTAAAGACGATAAAAGATATAGAACACCAAGCTAGTATTATGTCTTCATTATAAGTATCTTCATGCTCATTCAAGAAACATTTATGGGTCCTTGATCCTCATGTTCAATGAAGTGGAATGAATAAATAAAATTATTTTATTTTATAAAATTTATGTGACAAAATGAGGTTTTTAAATGTATGTGGACACATCTGATGATTCTCTTATTTATCTTATTGACTTCACTCATTATCGACACCACCAAGTGATAAATACTTTCAATATTTTTCAGAATATCACATTAATTTGTTGCTAGTTCTTTAAGAAAACATCCCCTGTGTGAGTACTTTCCCCAACTAACTAATGTACTGAGTTATTTATATTTATGACTGTTTAAGATTCATTGAAATGAGGTATTTAATTAAATAGCACAATGGATTCCACAAAAAACCTTTTTTCTAATATTAGGTCAATAGACAACTCCCCAAATATAAAGAAAATTACATCATTTTTTACTATAAGTGTCCACACAATTAGAGAAGTTTGAGATGCTTGTTCAAATCACCTATAGTTTTAATTATTCATTATAGATAAAATTCCTTTTTCCTAATACCTATTATTTTGGTTTACCAGTGATGGAAAATACAAAAAAATACTATATTAGCACAGAGTAATCACTAAAACAAGTCATTATTATTTAAAGTTTAAAATAATTATCACATAAACATTTTTTTTATTTTCGTGTTTCCACCAATTAATGTTCAACTCTCAATCGTTCATTGATTATTTCATTTAAATCTATGACTAGTGTTTACACAAATCACCCAATACAAATAGAATTTTCTATGATATTCTATAATGAATTTTGAAATATTTTCAAGCTATTTGATGATTGTGGTATTTAAGTAGAACTTGATGTGCATTCAGGCTCCTATTAAAATTTTGTAAATCCACTTTTAATGCCCATAATTATCATCAAAATTCTTTCCATTGGATTATTTCAATCATATTTTTATCATTCCTAGTTTTCAATTAGAACGTGCTCTATCATTCCTTCACTTCAATATTTTTAACTGATTGTAAGAAATTGATTAACGATAAAGGGGTGAAGGAATAATCACCACAATCTCCTCCTTAAGAAGAGAAACCATGCTATTCCTGCACACACCGACGAGAGAGAGAGAGAGAGAGAGAGAGAGAGAGAGGTTTCCATGTTGGGTTTGAAATATCAGAAGCCTACATGCTCTCCCCTGTTGTACACACAAACCGAACAAAATTTAATCCTTCTTTTTTTAACGTTTCATGGACATGAATAATTGAAGTATTGGACCCAGATGCACGTGAAAGGATGCAAGGGAGGGCGGAATAATAGAGAAGAAAAAGGTGGGCTAATGCGGATAGCTTCTAAATGCTACGCTGTCCTGTTTCCCCAGCTGGCTTCCTCTGTCATGATGATCATTTTTTAATAGACCTCCCTTTTGTAATTCAATGGATACTAGCCATTATTCAGGAAGATTAACCGAAGAATGTTCAGAATCCTTCAACGGAACCGCATTTTTTATATTCTGCTTAGTTTTAAATCCTGGTATTCAGAAGGAATCGAAAACTGAAATGGTGAATAATCGGATTCGCCATTGATTTTTTTCCGGAAAATTGATGGATTCCTCTTTGATAGAGCGAGGAATTGCCATCATTGGAACTGGTATCGATAATTTCAGATGCCCATTTGCTGGAGATAATTCAAGCGCGAGAATAAATATCATCATAAATTCCGATTACGAGTTCCACCAGCCTACTTGTTTGTGAAATAATGAAAAAGATATTCTTTTATTGCTGATGTTTATTTCTGATGGCGGCCTGCCATCATGACGAGCTCTAACGGCAAAAGCGGTCCTGGGAACCCTGAACGATCGAAGATGCTGGCCATCTGAACTCTTCTGAGGATGAACCTTAAAAATTTGTCTATAATGATAATATCTCTCTCTCTCTCTTCATCTGTCTCTCGCTCAAAGCTCACAGTCACTACTCTCTCTCTCTCTCTCTCTCTCTCTCTCTCTATCGTTCACGATCTATCGATCTCTTACTCGATTCCGCTATCTTTCTACCCGTCTGCGGCTCTCTCTCTAGGTGTCAGCCTTCTGTCTGTTTATCCGTCTGCCATGACTCTCTTCACCCGTCTGCATATCTCTCTCCACCCCCCAGCAATCTCTCTCTCTCTCGGTGTCGTTAGCCGTCTGCAAATCTGCCTGTACCCGTCAGCAATCTCTCTCTCATCTGTCTCGAACCGTCTGTATACCTCTCGCTACCCGTCAGCACTCTCCCCTCCCCCCCTCTCCATTCGTATCTGTCTTCACCCGTCTGCAATGTCTCTCCGATCTGTTTCTAACCGTCTGCAATTCCTTTCTGTATGTCAACTCTGTCTCTCTATCTCTCAATAACTCTGCCCATCACTCTCTAGATTGTCCCTTTTCCTTTCTCGTGCTTTCTCTCTCTACCTGTCAGCAATGCCTCTCTCTCCTCTTTCTCCCTCTCTACCTGTCAGCCATGACTCTCTCTACCTGTCAGCAATGCCTCTCTCTCTACCTGTCAGCCATGCCTCGCTCTCTCCTCTTTCTCTCTCTCTACCTGTCAGCAGTGCCTCTCACTCTCCTGTGTGCATCCATACCCCGGTAATTTTACTGCTTGTGAAGGATTAAATTCTATAAAATTGAACCGACAAAATAACATGATAAAAAATGCAGCGGAAAATTGTGAAACAAAAAATGACTGAGTTTTATGTCCCTACCCTGCTCGTCATCTAGGGTTTCTAAAAAAAAGATGATTACTAAAAGACATGATTGCCCTTTACGAAGAATCACTCGCCCTTCATCCTGGGCCCGCCCCAAGAAAAACACCAAACCGTCGCTCGCGTGCATGGACCCTCGCCGCCCTTCCCTCCTTGCCGAACGTGAAAGGTGCCGGATAGGCCAGATAGCCAGCAGCACGGGCAGTTTCTCTCTCCGTATAGAAGCTCAGCTAGCTTCTCTCTTTACCTCTATCTATCTATCTCTCTCTATCCTCTCACGTGTTTTCTCTTTGCCTCGTAGTCAGAGTCAGGTAGGATCTTCAACCTCGATAGCTCTGCGTTCCATATTTATATGGACACTTCACCTAAGGCACTTGGTAGAAGAGGAGAGGGAGGGAGAGAGAGCGAGAGAGAGATAGGAAGAGATGATATGGCCAACATTTTTTTGATACAGACCACAGTTGTATCTTCCACCCACTGCATGGCAGCTCACAGAGAGAGAGAGAGAGAGAGAGAGAGAGAGAGAGAGAGAATGAGAGAGATGGAGAGAGAGAGAGATTGATCAATGACAGTAAGCTGATAAAAAGATGGATGATGTTTCCACCCAATGATGCCATTCCTTTCCCGAATAGATGGATATCCATTTACAGTTACTGTGATACAGACCAACAACAAAGTTTCTTAGACCTTGTACATGTAAATAGAGAGAGAGAGAGATGAAGAAAATCCATGACCCATCAGAGGGACGAAACATCAATACATGAATCCATCGATAATGGAAGCTCCCCCCTATCTCTCTCTCTACCTCTTATTCCCAAACCATGGGTAATTATTTTACGGCAAATTTAATAAATATGGAGGGGGACGTAGACAAACAGGAGCTAGGGTTTAAGAGGGTGTATATAAATGGAGGGGTAATGCAATGAAGAATGGAGGAACGCGAAGATGGAGGGCTAAACTCCGAAACTACTGGTTAGGATCGAGCGCTTACCACCATGCCAAAAGCTGAAGGCGAGATTAAGGGTGCAAGTTTATTTCTCAACAGAGGTCACCAGGCAAGCGCACAAGGTGTTCGACCTTTTGCACGATGCTATCTAACAAGGACAAAGATGAGTGAAGAAGAAGAATGTCAATCATGGGAACGAACAAATTGTGTGTGGATGGGGCTTCTTGGCTTCAATTACAGGCTATTGGAATTTCTAAGAGGGGGAGGAGAGATTTGTACCGCTCTTATTGTACCATTGCCATGAAGGAGCCGGCGGCGACGGCGACGGCCGCCGCTGCCGCCGACTGGCTCTCGCCGGCCGCTGTGCCATTGACTACAGGCCTTTGCTGGTACTGAATCTTGTAAGCCATCTTTCCCTTCTCCTCGTCTTCCTCGTCATCCTCGTCTTCCACCTGCTCCACTCCATCGCTGTCCGTCTCCTCTAGCTTGTCTGAATCCTCGGTCTCTCTCTGATCCATCAGGCCCTTCAGAATGTCTTCTGGCTTCATTACACCGAACAAACTTCAGACCGATGATCAATTATCTTAAACCCTAAACCCTTAATCCTATACCTTCTTTGTAGCGTCTCGCTCCTCGCTCTTGAGATCAGACTCTGTAGCATCCTGCTGCTGCTCCATGTCCGAGCTGGAGGAAATAACGGTCTTCCTCCGGTAGAGTGCGTCCAACTGGTGGAAATAAGGGCAAGTTTTGGCGTCCTCAGGGCGCTTCTTCTTGCTGTCCTTCACCTTCTTGAAGTACTTGTTGATATTCTCCCACTTCTCCTTGCACCTCTTTGCGCTCCGGCTGTACCCTAACCGTCGCATCCCAGAGGCTATCTCTTCCCACAGAGGAGCTTTAGGCCCCACCTCCTGGTACTTAGTCTCCATACCGCTCCTCAGATTTATCAGCGCGTGGACCTCGGACTTCGGCCACCTGGACGCCGCCGGATCTGAGGCTTCCGGCGGGTCCGGGGGCAACGCTTGCTCCGATCTCTTGATTGGCGTAGGAGCCACGGCGGCAGAAATCGCCGGCGGTAACGTTACTGCGTGCCCGGTCATCTTCTGCAGGAAGGTTAAGATGTTGGCGTCTCTGGTTGCTGACATGGCGCGCTCCTGAGCGAGTGCCTCGTGCTCGCGAGCTAACCTCGTCATCTCTTGTCTTCTCCAAGCTTCTTCTCTGATCATTCTCTCCTGCTCGCGCTTCTCGATCATCTCTAAGAATTTTGTCTGCATCTCCTCTTGCCTCTCCATTACTTGCCTGGTCAAGCTCTCGAAGAAAGCCATCATCTTGCGCTTTCCTCTCCGGTCAACGCCGCAGTTTTTTCGCTTGCGCTCGTCGGAATCGGAGGCGGAGGAATTGTCAGAGGAGAAGTCGTTGACCAGGAGAGGGGGTTCTTGGATGGGGATGGCGTTGAGGGGGGCCGGCTGGAGCTTGGCGGAAGAGCTGCTGACGTCAGCGTTGACCGGGGGATTAGGCTTGGCGCCGCCGTAGAGGTCTTCGAGCTGGCGGAAGAAGCGGTAGCTCTTGCCGTCTTGTCTGCCGGCGCGGCCGTCCTTGGTGCGCTTGTAGTACTTCTGGACGTTCTCGAATTTCTCTTTGCATTTCTTCGCGTTCCGCTTGTACCCCAGTTCGGTCAGTTTCCTGCTCACCAATGTGAGAATTTCGTCAATTCAGATCCCTTAGAGAGAGAGAAAGAGAGAAGCGAGTAGAGAGAGAGAAGATGGAGAGATCAGGCCTGGCTACCGAGAGACCTAGCGACAGAGAGAGAAAGGATCCATGGACCGAGAGAGAGACAGCGAGAGCAGAACCAGTGAGTCGGAGATGGAGAGAGAGAGCCCAGCGAAAGGGGGAGAGAGAGCAGACCACAGAAAAAGTGGGAAGACCCAAAACAAGATAGAGGGGGGAGATAAAAAGAGAAAGAGAGAGAAACCCGAGGGGAGAGACAGCGCAGATCCAGAGAGAAAAAGAGAGAAAGAGAGAGATAGGAGATCCAGAGAAAGAAGAGCAGATCTAGAGAGAGTAGACCCAGAGAGAGCGAGGGTGAGAGAGAGAGAGAGAGCACACAGAGAGTAGGAGAGAGAGCGGACACAGAGGGATAGCGTCGTAGCGAGATAGATAGAGCAGCAGTCCCAGTGGAGAGGTAGATAGAGAGAGAGAGGGTAGACCCAGAAATTCTGGAATTCAGCTAAATCTCCTCCCTTCGTCCTGCCCATTTGGGGCGGAAAATCCAGGAAGATCCTTGTGTAAGCACGGCCAATTCTTTCTCTCGAAGAAGCTACATTCCCATTCTCTCTCTAAAAACCCCGATACTGTCTAAAACAGCTCGCAGAATCGCGCAAGCCAGAGACTCCACAATTCAGCATAAAATCCTCCCAATCGGGGCAAAACTCCAGGAAACCCTCCGCCAAACATGACCAATTCTCTCTCTAAACAGAACCTACATTCCCTTTCTCTCTCTAAAAATCCGTAAGGCGCAGACTTCGGAAGAATCCATTACCTTGAGACTTCCTCCCACAGCGGGCCTTTCAGAGTGGCGTCACGGAAAGAAGCGTCCATGTCTGAGCGAATCCGGAGAAGAGCGAGAGTCTCTTCCTGCGGCCAACGGTTTCCTGCAACTCCTCTATCGTTCTCCTCGTCAGCAAGCGCCGCCGGAGTCAACTCCGAGCTCTCCTCTGCCGCCATGGTTGACTTCTGCATCGGAATTCCCAGCAGGTGAGCTCCGTTACCGTCTCCGGAATTCTCGAATGGGCTCATTTGCAGGCTCGTCCCATACTGGGAGCTTCCTTCCTGCATGACTCACGAGCAAAAATCTCTCTCTCTCTCTTTTTCTACTGCCGTCGATCAATTCGCCGCCGGAAGGGGAGAGTTTAAGGTGAAAGAGAGCGAACTCCGGTGAAATTCGGAGGAGGGGAGACCATCAAAATTAAAACCATGCGAGTTGTTCCACCCTTTGGGCATATATACTCGACTGTAAGAGGAGAAGAAGGTAGAAGAAACCGTGCGGAGACGGCGCGAGCTGAGGGATCTAGAGAGAGAAACGGAATATGACTGATGGGAGAGAGGGTGAAGAAAACGAGATGCTGCGGTGTCGGGAGCTTACTTTCCTCCGATTCCTAATGAGAGTTAGGTTCTTAACCTTCCTCGCCATCTACAGAGGTAGAAAGAAGAGAGAGAGAGAGATAGACAGAAAGAGGAGGAGAGAGAGAGTTATCAGTCTACAGCATGGGGTGTTGGCGTTCAGCGGCCGGTTCACGTGGGTGAAACCGAACCGGTCGAACCGGCGGTTAAAATGGTAAAAACCCAGGTAAAAAAAGGAGATAAAAACTAATTATTTAATAAGATAATACGCGTAATAAAAGAAAGTGGGCGGCGACACATCGGACAGCTGTCTGGGCCCACGTGGAGGGCTTCGCCGCAAATCTACCCTTTACCCGGCCACGTGCCATCCTCTATGTCGGACACGTACTTTCCCCTCGTCATCGGCTATCGGATCGATGATATCGAAGGGAGGCGGTTAGAGATAGGTGGGGACCACCATGTGCCTGGTTACTGTCACCGAGAGGTGAAATCACCGCGGACGTCATCAACTGCCTGTTTGAGTCGTCGAGGTAGTGGAGGGGGCTCGGTCGGGACCATGACAGGCTGGGAGCACAATTGGGTCACGTGGCCATATTTTTCGCCTCGCTCCTCTAAAGCACGCCACGCATCCGCTCTCTTTCTCTCAGTAGATCTCTCTCTCTCTCTCTCTCTCATCAATCATCATAATCGAAGTAATCACCGGACTTGCCCGCCCTCGCCATGGTTACGTCAATGCCATGCTCGCCAAGTAAATCCTCCCTCTCTCTCTCTCTCTCTCTCTCTGTGTCTTTCTCTCTCTCTCTTCCTTCACACACACACCTTATTCTCTCTTTCTAGAAAATATTTATCTATTTATCTGGATTTCTCGTTCGCTGGCAGGATGCCCCGGTGGCACATGGGTCGAGGAGGCTGGACGAACCAATGGCAGCTGACGTGGATGGTCACTTTCTCCTAGGGTTTTCCATGAAATGAAGATCAGCTGCTTAGTGGCCATGGCGTAACCCTAAAATATACACAAAGATTTACCCTGGCTTAAGGGTAAGCTGCAGACCTCGAGTCTTTTAGGGTTTCCGTGGAATCTCCACGGATCCAAGGTTTTTGAGGTTGTTCAGGAAGGAACTCCGGGGATCCAAGATAATTGGAGAGATGAACGTCAGCCCCCAAGAAGCTGACGCGGAGGGTAAGTTTGTCTGAGATGAAGATCAGCTACTTATCAGCAATGGGTTAACCCTAAAATACCATGAAGTCTTTTAGGGTTTCCTTGGAGTTTTAATGGATCCAAGAGATCTAGATATAAATATCAGCTACTCAGCAGCCGACGTGGATGGTCCATTTCTTCCAGGGTTTTCTCTGAAATGAAGATTATCTACTTACTGGCAACGGGGTAACCCTAAAATGTCGAACAGGTCTGTCAGTTTTTCCTTGAAATCTCCATGGATCCGAGGTTGTTGAGCTGTTCAGAAAGGAATTGACAGTTGCTAACCAGCTGACGTTTCTTCTAGGGTTTTCTCTGAAGTGAAGACCAGCGATGGGGTAACCATGAAATGCGAAAAAGATATACCGACAAATCTTTTAGGGTTTCCTAAAAGTTTTAATGGATACAATGTTGGTGAGGCTTTTTAAGGGTTCTCTGGGGTGTAGCAGAAGATTTGACCAGCCGGAGCGACGCCGGAGATCTGCCGGAGTCGGCTGAGGTGGGGACAGCTGGGCCAGCGAGGTTGGCTGTCCTTTTGCCTTCTCCGCCATACGTGTGGACGTGTTTCTACTTCATTATCGTTGCATTAAAAAGGTGGGTCCTTGAAAACGATGGTGCCCTCCTCTCCGGGGATATAGTTTATATTCCTAGGGGAGGCTAGGGTTTATTACTTCACTTCATGGTTGAATAAGACTCACAACAACTATGGGAGGCGTAAAAAAAATAAAAAAAAAGAAAAAAAAATGATAGTTAGAACATAATTCACATGCCATGAAATATTTTGTAAAGTCAGATAAAAGAATTTGTGAAGTCAAAGAAATAATTGAGATGGAAAACATGATGATTAAACATTTTAGGAGAGATATTTAGATGCAAAAGAAAATTAAAATATTTATTATTTTGAAATTCTATAATCCATGGTGCCACAAAAGGTGTATAGAATTTTTTACTCGTAATTTTTCATTATGCTTTTTGATTGCATGATTAAACGATGGTGAAGAAGACTATTGCGCAGTTGAAGATTCTTATTTGCTACTCTATCATCCGAGGTCGATGACAGCCGACAGTTTACATCAAACTTGCCAACTTAAACCAGTTTTGCCCCCCATCTAGCCCATTAAAACTAGATTTCTCATGCGAGAAATTAAATTTTTTATTTTGACTAAATATGGGAAAAATGGCTTGAAAAGCTGGAATATGACATATAATAAAGGCAAGTATAATTATTGAAATTAGTTATTGAAATACTGTCATGAGAAAAATTTGAAAGTGTAGAACAAGGTTGAATCGAGTCCAAAATCACCCAACCTAGGGCATGCATTAATAATGGGGTTCCTAGGAGGATTATTGGTTGTTTCTTAGTTGAAATCATCTCCATGGATAGTGTAAAACCTATTTTTGATTTTTTAATTATAGCTTTTTCATCATTTCATCATCCAAACCCTTGATATCCATTCATTACTCATCATCCTCTCGCAAAACACTCTACCATCATTCT
The DNA here is from genome assembly GCA_024174645.1 of Lemna minuta. Classification (NCBI taxonomy): domain Eukaryota; kingdom Viridiplantae; phylum Streptophyta; class Magnoliopsida; order Alismatales; family Araceae; genus Lemna; species Lemna minuta. The sequence continues at coordinate 12,278,270 of CM044108.1, forward strand.
CTCCTCTCCATTTTATTAATTCAATTCCACTTTTATCACATTAGTCATCACTAAGGAAATTTATTTAACATTAGTTCCACATCCAATTTGATCATTATTATCTTCCATATTCTTTACATTCTCTTCTAGATTACCTTCTACAAATAAGTATCCCTTCTCTAGAAATATCTAACCTCATTATCTAGGCTCCTTGAGAGTTCAACCCTTGCTTAATCACTAAGGAAATATAAATACTTTTGCATGAAATTAATTCCAACATAATGACTGAAAATACCCTGAAATTGAGTTCAGAAATTGGTTATTATCACCACCTTGTGGAGGGATATGAAGAAGCGGCATACGCATTGATACGACACTAAAATAACAATGCATCCATTTGGATTGCAGCATGAGATGAGGCATTCTAAGCCTTCAAGAAAGCCATGGCCTCCACCTCAGCGCTTGCACTCCCCGAGTTGTCCCAACTATTTGTAATAAAGTAGGATGCATCAAGTGTCGGTCTTGCGGTCATGCTCATGACGGAATCTGGGCAATATGTTTTCCAGTTGTACCCAAAGAGATAGTGAGGAGGGGGAATGAGAGAGAAAGAGATAGTTAAAGGGAATGAAAGAAGGAAGGGGACGAGATGAGTTCCTTCCCTCTGATTGTTCCATATCCCCCTTGGATTTCTCCTACTTTGATGGCCCTTCTCCAATCGCCTCCTTTCCTTTTTCTCCTCTCAGTTCTTGATTGGGTTCAAGAGCCTTGCCCATTTCAGATTTAACGAACCAACTCGTCCCCTCTTCACCTCCATCTCCTTTTGAATTTGGGATGCATGCCACCCCATTTAAAAGGTGTTACCCTCCCTCCTTTTAATTAAGATCTATTCCTAATTAAAAGGAGCCCCCATTTAGGAGGGCTTGACCTCCATTTCAAATAGGATTAGATCTTATTTTCAAGGGGTGAGTCAAGGGTTGACTTAACCTTCATAAAATTATAGGAAAAGTGATCCACACATTTCTTAAAAATGTGGATCATTATAAAAAAAGATGATCTATCTAATGACTTTGAAACTTTTTTTGACCACCTTTGTCCCTTCACGACGTTGCTTTGACCTCCTTTGATAATATTTGACTTCATAAAAATAAAGTTTATTTGGCCCTAAAAAGGTAGAGAAATTCATTTCCTCATCTCTCTCTCACATTATAACTGTAACCATGTTCTTCCATATGTGTACCTATGTCCTTGCATCAACACAAATTCATAAAAATGTGAGGATTCCATTATTGGAGTTCTTATAAGTCAGATAGCGTAAGTCTCATAGTATAGACAAAATCTAGATAATTATGCATTTAAGAAATGTTGATATCTATACTATATTTAGTTATAAGGAAATTGATGCATAGATACTTTCATTATTAGTGTGAAACAAGGGATGATGAATTTAAGAGAGGGAGTAAAAAGAGAGGGAGGCTACCCTTCTTATATAGATGGAAAACCATGTTGAGATTTGATTTTAATAAGCCTTATAAAATAGAAACAGATATTCAAATAGTCAAGACAACACGAGCTGATGATCCTATCCTCTAGTATGTATAAGAAAAATATATTTATAGGGTTTTACTTTAAAGAGATCTTGAAGCTATTCAAGTGTCAAGCCTCTAGCATGATCCACACAATCAGCGAATAGTTGGATCTCCTCTTCAAAGCTCTTCATCAAGAGAAAAATAGAAGAAATGAGAGAATTCCTACAAGACTTGGATGTGCACTTTGAGTTGTAGCCATTCACCCCCCATTTATAGACATTTTATATGTGAATTTTTTTATAAAAACCTCATGACTATGTATAGACATCTATAGACCTTATGTGCATGACCCTCTAGGTCCATATAACACCTTATTGCTTAACCTTATTAGTTATCTACATCAACATATAGATTAATTAATTAATGATCGATTTAACCCAATCAAGGGGTTGAGTTGGCAGCCCGTTGGGCGCCAAGCTACGCCACATACTCTATGAGATATAGAGTATATAAGAACTCTTACATGGAACATTGTTGTCATGGATTACCATTGATGTATAATCCTTTTTCTCCACGAGAGTCATGAATGACTTAGGATATGGTCAACTATAAAACCTAAGTCACTCAAGTTAGTACTAATATGTGTAGGAAATCAGTGGGAACTCCTTGGATATTTCCACTACCTTAGCCAATGATTTCATTGCATCTCATTCCTTGAGTTAATCTCCTCAAATACTGAGGGTAGACGATCCTATCCTGACTGTACAATCATCTTTGAGAGCTTCATGTCATATCCAATATATGATATTTTGAAAATCCCTTGGCTTGGGATTTGTAAGTCATAATCAAAATACGATCATCTATCTTCAAAATTTCTTTGGTGTATCAAGTCAAAGGACAACATACACAACTGTGACATGAATAAACTCAATAGATAGCCAAGTATAATACTATTCAAGGATTTATATGGATCAATTTAGAGAACACACTCTCCAAAGAGTATCCACTATCCATCCTTGGTGACTTCACACTGATGGCTCTAAGATCAACCATACTCTTTTTTTTCGAGGCAGGTTAGATAGTGCTATTCTTTTTTGAATAATTCTATGTCCTTCTGTAATATTGCATGAGTAGAAATGTTTAAAAAACATGTTTAAAGACTATTGATCACTATATTATCTTCTTGTCATTATTCACTTAGTCATTACATATGCTCATGGATTTCATTGTAAACATCACACAAGAATGACAATAAATAAATTTCATTTCAGTGAATATAAAAGACATAAATGGAAGTGTAATTGGCTTATAGGCCACATAATATCTATCAAAACCTATACACGAGAAGAAAATAATTATAGAATTGCTATTTTGGGCCCATATTCACTCACACTCCCCCTCAAGTTGGAGCATAGAGATCAAACTAGCTTAACTTTCAAGAAATGGAGTTGTATGAAGTCGTGCACAACCCTTTAGTAAGAATGTCAGCTAGGTAGTGGGATGAGCTAGTTTAAGGAGTAGAGATGGGCCTTGCATGAACTTCATGATGAAATGGAGTGATAGTCGATCTTAGTGCGCTTAGTGTGCTCATGAATGATCAAGTTGTTTGCCAACAAAATTGTAGCTTGGTTCTCACAATATATTGGCATGACACCTTGTATCGAAAAGTTGAGCTCTTGAATTTATGAACATACCCAAATCATAGTATTCAAATTTGGCTCTAGAAAGAGAAACAATGTGCTGCTTTTGACTTCATCAAGTGACAAGATTCCTGAAAATGAAGGTGCAATAATTGGAAGCAGATTTCTATTAACCTTGATCACTTGCATAGCTGGAATCAGAGTAGGCCTCTAGACGAAGATGATCGTGTCACTGATTAAAAGACCATGTCTAGAATTATGCTTAAGATATGTAAGTATGCGAAGATTAGCATACTAGTGGATCTCCTAAGGAGCATGCATACAATGGCTAAGAAGACCCATAGTATAGGTGATAGTCTGGCGTGTCGTGGTCCAATAACTGAGCTTCTTAGCAAGCCAACAATAAATATGAGCATCTATAAGTAGATGAGAAGTATTGTCCCATAAGTTAGCTTACTATCTATAGGAGATGATTAGGGTTTGCATCCAAGAAGGCCAATCTTTGTAAGTATATCCAACATATATTTCCATTGATTAAGAACCAACTTGTTTGAGGGATAAGGAAACTCAATGCCCAAAAATACATTAGAGTGCCCAAATCTCAAAAAGTAAGATTCTGATATAGGGAAGTGACAAAACAAAAATTGTGCAGCTGTTGAAAACACGCTTCCTCACGTCAAAATAGTTCCAAACTCACCAATTTGAAGATTTAATCATGAATTAATTAGTATAATGGTGAGTTCGGGTTGAATTCACGAAGAATTAGGGAATTGTTTTAGATATATTCAAAATTTGATCAAATCAAATCCAATCATGAATTAAGGTGAGAAATTCAGGAAATTAGTATTTTTAGAAAGAAGACTCCAAGAAGAATCCACAAAATTAAAAATCACTCGATTTGGATTAATATTTGTAGAGAAATCAAGGGGCGAAATGAAAAGAGAAAATTCAATCATAAAGAGGAAGAAATTCACTAAAATTCATAGAATTAAACTAATCTATGCATCAAAATAAAAATCTAATGTTATAAGACAAAAGATTAGGAAGAAAACGTAAAATCTAATGCAAAATCGCACTCGAAATGATCCAATTAATCACCCCATCAAGAGTGTTTATTTTGTGTTTCAAAAAATGAAAATTTGGAGTTCAAGCGTTGAGTTCCTCCTATTCTCTCGACAAAATCTTGAATTCAAACATTCTTGAATCATGGAAATGAGTCTAGAAGAGGAAGAAATCAAGATATTCAAGGATTGAGATGTCCGAAAGGTCTGATTGATTGAAACATCCAAGAATGGTTTATACTGTCGAAGAGAGAGAGCATAAATAGGCAAAAATTGGGCATGACCGTTGGATTTGACGATTGATCGTCAATCAACGGCTTAGATGAAACATGAGGATGCAAATCTTCACTATTAAGCTCTATCCATTTGATCAAAGATGGAGCGCTAAGATATCGCCATGTCGCGTGCGAAGACGAAGCGTCGCGTAACGCGGGTCGTTCAATCTTCATCGGATGCATGAGATGCTGCCACGCGTCTCATGAAGTCTATGGGGTGCACTTAATCTCAACCGTTATAACTCCCTAAATGAATGGGTGAGATTGCACGATTTTTAGAAAAATTATTTTCTGCCGAATAAGAATGAGACACGTAACGCCTTCACTTAATTGCAAGTGAAGGGTTAATATTTAACTCTTTCCTCCATGCCAATTGAATGCTCTTGAGTGTACCACGTCACCTGCATAACTAAAGAGAAAGATAGTGCCACATTACAAAAATAATGGAAAATATCATGTATAAAAAGGATGCATAACCCTAATAATATACACACGTGCGTTATGCATGCGCCACATGGCATGCGGCATATGCAGCCACATGGTGACATGCAAGCACAGAGGCCACGTTATCCGCCACGTCAACGTGAGCTTAAAAATATTTTTTAAATTAAAATCAATTCAAAATAAATCCAGAAAAGTTCCAAAAAATTCCTAAAAATAGAAAATTCATCACATTCAAATATAACTTTTCAATCCAAAATTTTTTTGTTTCATCAAAAATTAAAAAAAATCTATAATTCTAAAAATTCAAATTTAATAAATAACAAGAAAATAAAGGTTTTAACTAAAAATACACTCATTTTCTTTGGAAAATAAAACTAAAAAAATGAGTGGATGTAAAAATATTTTCTCTTATTATTTGAAATTAAAAATTAATTATAATCTCAAATATAAAATGGGAGTAATTGATAACATGAAATTTCATAATCAGAAATGCATGCTATCATGATTTAAAAGGAATAAAATGATAATTTTTATAGTTTAGAGAATATTCTTGATTTCTCATAAATTATAGTATTTTATGATATTGATTTATCAAAAATATTGATTTTATGATATTATGAGCATTTTGTTTTCTAGATTTCATAGAATTTTTAAGAAATTTTAGAAATTAAAATTGAAAGGAAAATTTCTCTCTCCCTCTATTTCCCTCTCTTCCTCTCTCTCCCTCAACTTAGCTCTCTCTCTCTCTCTCCGACACGTTTCTCTCTCCCCTTCTCTCTCTCTTCCCTCTCCTTCTCTCTCATTCGCACGCTCCTCTTTCCATCTCTTCCGTTCACTCTCCCTCTCTCCCACGTTCTCTCTCTCTCTCTTCTCGCGACAGAAACAACTTTTGTCGCGAGAAATTTTCCTCTCCTCCTTCCCATTCTCTTCTCCTTCTCATCTTCTCTTTGCCTTCGCGATTCTTCTTTTCTTGTCCGTCCTCTCTCCCTTTCTTTCTCTTTCTTCTCCTCTGCTTCTCTCCTTCTCTCTCCTCGCGTCTCATGGCGATGGAAATTACTTCCGTCGCGAGGGAACCGCAGGGAGAACTCCTTTTTCTCTCCCGCGTGTCTCTTTCCCCTAACCTCTTTTCTTTCTGATCTCTCTCCTTTCCATCGTCTCCTTCTCTCATTCTCTTCCCCACGCATGCCTGTGCGCGTAAGGGAGAGAGGGAGATTTCCTCTCTCTCCGCAGAACTCCCCCTCCGAAAATCTCTCTTTCTCTCTCTCTTCTCCCTTCTCTCCTCGCCTCTCCTCTCTTTCGTCTTCCCCCTCTCCTTCACTTCTCTCCCTTCTCCCTCTTCTTTCCTCCTTCTCTTCCACCCTCACCATCTCTGTCATCCTCGTCCTCCACTTCTTTCGCGCTTTCCTCTTCCTTCCGTCTTGCGCATGAAAATTTCTCTCCTCATCTCCCTATTTCCTTTTTTGAGAGAAGAGAGAGAAGAGAGAAGAGAGAGAGTGAAGGGGGCATTTAATGTAATTTTCTTGTGTTTTAGAGAAGTTTGACTGGAGTGGTTTTGACTGGAGCGCTTTGACTGACGCAATCTGAGGAGAGAGAAATGTTATCAATGGTCCAAATTTGTCTAAAGTAAAAGCCTGATATCCAACTATCTTGATGGAGTTAAGGGCTGAAATTTCGTGGGCATGATTGTCATTTCAAGCTGCACAAATCTGCTGGGGCTGATTTACCTTATGAAACAAAAAATTAGGGTTATAAATGTTTTGTTGTATGCTTCTAGCATTGGCTAGCTAGAAGGAAAGAAAGCAATGATTGATCTTTCATCATGTGTTGAACATCATTCTCAGTGAGTTTCTTCCCTCTTCTGTTCATTCCTCATGTTAGATGTAAGACGCCAAGTCCGGGCAAAATATACGGCTCTCGAAAGTATGTTTTGATTAGGGAGCATCTCTAGATTGTGTTTCATCACGAATATTTAGATTAGGATCATCTTCTATCCATTTCTTCAAATTTTCTCATCTGTTTATCAACATTTTCTCATTTATAATCCCTAAAAATCACTTTTTCACCCTCAATCAAGGGTTTCCAATCTCTGAAAGGAGTTTGGAAGCACTTTTTTGGATCATTTCATCTATGCGCTCATTTTCTTCCTTTCATCGTACATTTCGCTTTCTAAATAAAAAAATACCAAAAAATATATATCTTTTGATTGAAATCTCTTAATCTTCCTCCTATGGAATCAACCTTGACTTGCCACTGCTCTAATTTAAAATTCAGATTCTGAAGAGTTGAGTATAAATTTATTTGATATGTTAAATCGCGCATTCAACGACCGCATTATTACACGTATCAATAATGTATTTTAAAAATTTGAACTTTGATTATGCATGATATCCCTTGTATTTTAAGATTATAACTTTAAATTACATAGATTGATAAATATGCACTCAAAGTATCATAACATGTATGAGAATTAAATGTTTTATGCGTTAATTTAAAATAATAATCATGTAATTACAAGTATAGTTACATGTTATTAGGAAACCTTGACACGAGCAATACCAACTACATTACTCTAGTGAAGAGAATATGATCAACATACACAACAAGGATAAACTAGTAGGATCCACCCACAAGGAGTTGACTCTAGAGAAATGATAAGTTTACTAAAATTGGTGAACTATGAGTGAGGGCTCTATTTCAAACTCAAGTAACATGTTGGAGTTGAGATACTTGGGTGATTGCCCTCAGAATCGCATATCCTAGGAATTGTTCCATGAAAACACGCTCAACGAGATCACCATAGATGAATTCAGAGGAGATCTCTTTGTAGTCAATCCTGTGTTTGTGAAACCTCACAAGTAAATAATCGGGCTTTATGATTGTTAATAGTTCCGTCAAGATTGTATTTAAGGGTAAAGACTATCTGCATGTAATGACGTGAACATCGGTTGTTGAGGGACTAACCCCCATGTCTTCTAAAGGACGAGCGCCTTGATAACATGAAATTTATATATGAATTTACATGATTATTAATGCAATTTAAGGCATTAAATATTCTATTTGTATGCATGTTATCATATTTTGAGTGCATTTCTATCATATTATGTTATTTTGGATAATTATGCATGATTAAATAATATAATACTAATCCTATTTATATTTGAGATCATGATTATATTTTCATGATTAAATGATAAGAGACAATATTTTTATTTATATTCATGTATTTTTCTAAATTTATTTTCTAATAGAGATGAGTGTAATTTTGAAATTAAAATTAATTCTCTTGTGATTTAAATATTTTGAATTTTTATAATTTGGATTATAATTAATTCAATTTCTGATCCAACAAAACAAATTTAGATTAATTTGGAGTTGTATTTTCAAAGTTATGAATTTTCGAATTTTTAGGAATTTTCTAGAATTTTTATGAATTTATTTAAAGCTATTTTCAATTTTAAAATAATAGAAATTAAATAAAAAAAGTTTTTATAATCGCGTGCTGATGTGGGAGAGTGTTGCCACGTGGTGATGCGTGCGTATGCATGTGTGCGCGTGTGCGCGCGTGTGTGCACGTGTGTTCGCGTGTGTGCACGTGTGCGCGTGAGAGTGATTAATGGGTTAAAGCATCCTTAATTTATTTACGCTAACCCATTAAGCTCCCTTACGTTATATTCGCGTGAAATGCCTCGATTTTTATCATGTGGGACTATGTATGTTTGTTTTTATTTGCAGGTGACGTGGCGCAACGAGAAGTGTCTGATTGTGCAGTTAAATCAGGATCGTCAGATTTTACTTACTCACGGGGTACGTGGCGACATCTGATTAGGCGACGATTCGATTTAAAGCGATTTAATCTCAGATGTTCTTCTCGAGAGTTATAATGGTTGATATTAAATGCACCAATGGACACGTGGAATCATCGTGATCGTCTGATGAATATTGAACATACGCGACTTAAAGACGTTTATTTGCCAAACGACGTTTAATCTCTGTTGTTGATCAAATTGAAGGGACACATCCAATGGTCGTGCCCAAATTTTCTTATAAAATTGAAATGTTCTTCAACGTAAAGACTGTGATGGGATTTGAGGTCGATAACTTTATGAAATTTTGATCAAAACATCAAATGCAGCAGAAAACATTGAATCAGACATTCAAAATATCAAACCACCAATAACAGATGATCCTATCATCTAGTATGAATGAGAAAACATACTTACAGGGTTTCCTTGAAGGAGTTCTTGAAGCTATTCAAGTGTCTAGCCTCTAGCGGTATCCACACGGTCTCCAGATGGTTGGATCTTCTCTTCAAAGCTCTTCACCAAGAGAGAATGAGAAGAAATGAGAGAATTCCCACAAGGCTTACATGGGCACCTTTAGTTGTGGTCGTTCTCTCCCTATTTATAGACATTTGGTATGAGGTTTTTTCATAAAAACCCTCATAATTATGTCTATATCTCTCAACATCCATAGACCTTATGTGTGTGACCCTCTAGGTCCATATATCTCACTAGTTAATTACTCTATAGGCCAAATAACACCTTATTGGTCAACCTTAATTAATTATCCACATCCACATATAGATTAATTAATTAAGGATTGATTTAACCCAATCGATAGGTTGATTTGCGAGCCCGTTGGGTGCCAAGCTACACCACGTAGACTAGGAGATATGGAGTATGTAAGAACTCACTTATGGAACCTTTGCGTCATCGATTACCATGTATGTGTAATCCTTCATCCACTTTAGACTCATGACTGACTTAGGATATGGTCAATTATCAAACCCTAATCGGTCACTCAAGTTAGTACTAATGCGTGTAGAAATCATCGAGAACCCCTTCTTCGATATTTCTACTACCTTGGCCAAGGATTTCATCGCATCTCATTCCTCGAGTCAATCTCCTCAAATACCGAGGGTGCATGATCCCATCTTGATCACACAATCATCTTCGTGGACTTCATGTCGTATCCAATATATGACATTTTAGATATCCTGTGACTAGGGATTTGTAAGTCATAATCAAAACACGATCATTCATCCACAAGTAGTCTTTGGTGTCTCAAGTCAAAGAACCACATACACAACCATGAAATGAATCAACATGATTGACAATTAGGTATAATACCATTCAGGGATTTATACAGATCAATTCAGTGAACTCTTTCTCCAAAGAGTACCCACTATCTATCCTTAGTGTCTCCACACCGATGGCTATAGGATCAGCCATAATCATCATATGAGTTGGATTAGATAATGTTATTCTTTCCAGATAATTCGGTATCCTTCTTGAATATCCCATGAATAGGAATGTTTAGAATATATGTTTAAAGACTAGTGATCGTTATATTATGATCTCATCATAATTCACTTATTCATTGCACATGCTCATGGACTTCATTGCAAACATCACACAAGAGTGACAATGAATAAATTTCATTTCAATGAACATAAATAAGATACATGAAAGTGTGATTGGCTTATAGGCCACATAATATCTATTAAACTTTTCTTAGATTTTTGAGCAAATCAAATTGTTTAGACACCAAAATCCAAGAATCATTTGATTTTTAATTCTTCTATACTCATTTCTGCATCCAAGGAGTGTTTGAAATCAAGAATTGGTAGAAAGAATAGGAAGAAATCACATCTTGTAAGCCAAACTTTTTGTTTCGAAATCGCGGAATGAAAAGTCTTGAATGCATCGATTAATTGGATCATTTCGAGCACGACTTTGGGTTAGATTGCCTGTTTTCATCCTAATCTATCTTCCTTTAGCATTAGATTTACATTTTAAATCATAGATTAGTTTAATTTTAGTTTTAATTTTGGTTTTTATTAATTTTCACGGTAGAATTTCTGTCTCGATTTCAAATTTCCATTTCTCCACAAATTCTAATCTAAATTCAGTGATTTTTGATTTCGTGGATGCGTATTGGAGTTATCTTTCTTAATACAAAATCCCTAATTCTCACCTCAATATATTGTCTGATTTGATCGAATTTTAAAGAGATCTCAAAATTTCCCTTCTTTCTCTGTCGATTTGACCCTCATTCACCCCTATACTATTTAATTAGTGATTTAATCTTTAAATTGGTGAGTTTGGAACTTGTTTTGACACGATATTGTGTGTATTCAAGGACGAGACAAAATCATTTTGTCACACCTCATACTCTAAGTCCCCAACTGCCTTCTAGTGAGGTAACTTTAGGGCCTCCAAGTGTGACATGGGAATTGACTCTGGGCAAGATAAAGGGAGAGGCATGATAGGTGGGATGTAAGTGATCATAGTACACAAAATGAGAGATAGGTTGAACTCTGCACTTACCTTTGCAAAGAGTAATAGTCAATTGAAGGTCATGTGATGGTGATGTAATGGTCTTTTGGACTTATGAATGGAGTTGGAAAGGAAATGGGCATGGAGATTGGGATGGAAACATGCAAGGGTGGGTGATGAAATCGTTTTTGGGGTATTTTTAAATGTTGTTTCTGAATTAGTCTCATGCAATAATATTTATAATTCCTTACTTTGTACAATGATAAAGTAAGTGTCGAAGCCTTAGAGAGCCTAGGTAACGAGATCAATATTTTTCAAAAGGGAGAATAGATATGTATATAGAGAAGGTCATTTAGGATTTAAGATGGATGAAATATGAAAAATTATGGTTGTTGAATGCGCAAATTCACGCATTAAAAATTTTACACCACTCTTCAAATTTGGTTTTAAAGTTTAGAATAGTGGGAAGTTGAGGTCAAATCCATAGAGATGAAGGTTAAACTATTGAAATAGCGGGACATTTTTTTTTGTATTTCTAAACAAGAAAGCCAAAATGAACAATGAAGAGAAAGATATGTATGTAGGAAATGAAATGAATTGATCAAACGCTTCCAAACTCCTTTCAAAGATTGAAAACCCTCGATCAATGATGGGTAAGTGATTTTAGGGTTTGAGAGTATGAAAATGTTGATGAAAAGATAGAGAAATGGAAAAGATAAATGAAAAATGATTCTAATAAAAAACACATTGTAATGATGCTCTCTCTAGTCAAAACACACCTTTGAGAGCTTGTACATCTTGCATAGACTTGGCGTCTTACATCCAACAAAAGGAATAAATAAAAAATAAAAGAAACTCACTAAAAATAATGTTTCATACACGAAGAATGATCAATCGGTGCCTTCTTTTCTCCCAGATAGCCAATACTAGAAGAACACAATGAATCATTAGAAACCAAATTTTTTGGCTTGAAATTTAAATCAAGGAACCCAAATTTTTCCCTCAATAGCTACTATCCTACTATCATTATCCCTTGCCCCAATGGAGTTTTAGAGCTTGAAATGATGATCATGCACTTAAAATTTTAGCACCTAACTCCTTCAAATTTGGATCACGAAATATCATGATTTCAATTTGCAACATTTTCTAGCCGTTGAACATTCCTTCAAAATTTCTTGATTTGATTAGAACTGTTGATTTTCACATCTTGATAATCGGGAGCTTTGTGAGTACTCCACGTGTTGCGTTATAGTTTTTCGGGAGGGAGAGAAAGAGGGGGGGGGGTGAGATCTATGCTATTAGATCGATTTTCATAAGTGCAGAATGTACATGATTGCGCTGCATGTCATCATCTCTTTAGCCATAAGGAGAGAGAATCAGCAAGATAAGTGGAGATTTTTGGATCCGGTGATCCCTTGGTCCATTGTGTACGATGCCACCACCTGTCGCTCTATAAAAGGGAAATTAGTCCATTGAATCGCACTGTCCATATGATACCATGTGTTCGTGCATTAAAAAAATTTTAGTCCTAGATTGGTTTGATAAAAAATAATCTCTGCATTTAAATGATAGGACTTAAGGGATATTAAAATAAAAATGTTTTAAGACTAATACTCCCCTTAATGGCACCACATGTGCGTTGACTTGGCACCTTGTGACGCCACACCATGCGACATGTGTACGTGAAGCCATGTCAGTATGCCACATAACTAGGAGCAAATAAAATTGGTTTTTTGAATTTAAAAATTACTTTTAATTCTAAAAAAGTGTAAAAAATAGAAAAATCATTAGAAAATAATGAAAATTCATTATAAAATCTAGAAAAATTGAAAAAACTTAGAAAAGAAGAGAAAATCATAAAAAAACCCATAAAAGTTTAAACCTTCATAAATTTTTTTGTAGAAAACTCCTTTTTGGAATAAACTTTCTTCATTTTGATCCTTGTTTTGCCTTCTTTTTTATCATAGTAAAAATATTAAAATGAAAAAGGTTAATTTTGCAGTATAATTTGTTTGTCCTCATCGCTCCTCGTTCATGCTTGCGAGAACAAAACTTAAGCACACACAATCAAAATGCCTTCATTTGACCTTGGAAAAGGTCAAACGTCAAGTATGCATAAAATTAAAGGTAATTTATCGTGAGTTCAGCTCATGAATGATATGATATGATAAATGAAAAAATTTCGTCAAAACATGATAACTTGCATAATAATAACATGAATTTTGCTTTAAAATCATCAAAGAATAATTAAGTAAATGCATTAAAATGCATATTATCAATGGAGAATAAAACAGATTGAGATGGTAAGAAGAGGTATAGATGTGAATCTTAATCTTTATTTGTATGCATAAATATATTTAAGATTGATGTTATAATTTTGGGTGAGTTTGATGATGGAATGAGAAGAGGAGAGAGATGGAGATGATTTTTTAAATGGTGATGGTGTAAATATGATTTTAAGAGCCTTTTAGATTTGAATGATGATATAACTTGTTGATAAAAAGGGAAAATGAAATTACACCACCTATAAAGGGGATAACAAAAAAAAGGTCCAAATCATTACACAAACCCTATTTTTTATGTTGATCGTATGCCAGGTGATGCTAGACTCATTACAATCTTGATCCTTTGTTTTATCTTACCTTCAAGAAAAACTTGAACACAAAAAAAATGTTAAGCTTGGGCCTAAGCCTCTCTTTTTCCTTCGAGAAGCCTGATGCAAAGAGAAAGAAAAAAAGAAGAAAAAAGAAGAATATTGTTTTATATCTAGGTTTATAGGTTCTCTTTGATTAATAGTGTAGATTTAGTCTTTATAGATGCCACCACATGAATGGTGGAGATTAAATCCATAGATGATGATCATAAACACCTCCTAAGGAGGTGGGAGGGTCCCTCCTAAAGATGTGGGCACTAAAACCACATCTCAAGATAGTAGGGCGGCCACTCTCTTAGAGGAGGTAACTGACGAGTCGTTTTCGTGCGTCGTTAAAACACAAAGACGATGGTCAAACAAAATTTATAAAACCGAACTCACAAATACAAGATATAATAATCAAGTATTGGGTAAGTATCGGGTCGATCCACAGAGAGCAGGGTTGACTTTAATTGTAGAGTTGACTTGGTCAAACTTAGGTTTAAAAGGAGTTTTAAATAAGAGAAAATAAGATGTAATGAGTGGAAATGATATAAATAGACCTAATAAGAAGTTTTAAGAATTGAAATCTCGGATTTGACAGAGAAAAGTCAAAAGTCAAAGTCAAAGCGTTGACTTTAACCAACAGTAGGTGTACTGAAAAATCAGAGAATCAAGCAGAGTCATAAGATTACGAAAATTATATATTCAGAAACTAGAGAGAAAATGGAATTTATTGGTATATAATTCGTGATTTTTGGATAAGAAATGGATTTATTATGAATTATTGAAAATCAACTATCAGAAAATCCCCGAAATTAACACCTCAGAGAAAATCTTCAAATTGAATGGCCAAATGAAATCCAAATCTTGCAATTTATATGTCAATGGAAAGCTAAGAACCAGAGGAATCTAAAGAGACCAAAATGATCGAATTCTGATTTGTCAAACAAAATTAATTGACCCCAAAAGTCAACATTTGACTTCTGATCAAGGATGAACAGTCCTCGGTCAAACGTCAAATTGAAGGATCAAATAAACTAGGAATTCGATGAATTTGCTATCCACGGAAAGCTGATGAAAAGAGGAATCTAATGAAACCAAAATCAAGTGATTTGGAATTATAATCAAAGAGATATACTATTTTCAAAATCAGCAACTTTTCGGACTAAAAATTAGGAAAAATAAAGAACACTATGAACTACTTTGCAAAATTAAAGATCTAAACCTAATAAAGATACAAATTATCTGTTGATAATTGATCGAACCTCACTACTAACCCGATTGCCGCAAGAATGAGGCCTCAATTCTCGTGGATTGAAGCAAATTTGCTCGGATTCTTCCTCGTGGATGTTCGGAATTCAAGGGGAAAATTCTATGAAATCAAGAGATGAAATCGTGATTATCATGCTTCAATGGATGCGTCTCTACACACTTGGAAGCAGAGGATCACGAGAACTTAAGACCTTCCTCGAAACTCGCTTAATTTCTTCACGAGTCGATCAAAAGTTGAAGAGCAAAGAAGGAGTACATGGATTTTTAAAGAGGGAAATTGGGCTTGAAAACGTGGGTGATGGAGCGGGTCGTGAGCATCTGTTGCTGCGTCGTGGAAGCGGTTTGCACTGAGCGGCATTGTGGCTCCAAATCCGAGATGAATAGGCTTGAATTTCGCTTCAAAGAGAGCTTCAAAATAAGCCACGATCTTCGCGCGATCGACCACGATCGACCACGATCGAGCGTCGATCGTGTTCCAGATGTACCGGAAATGACGATCGATGGTCGTGGAATAGATTCCACGCGGAAGGATCCACGATCGCGGCTCGATCGCGCCGCGATCGCGGTTCCAGATGTTCCAGATGTTCCGGAAATGACGATCGTGTTCCAGATGTTCCGGAAATGACGATCGATGGTCGTGGAATAGATTCCACGCGTCGCCTACGCCGTCGGATTGGAATCCGACGCTCACGATTCCCGCGAAGAGAGAGAAAAAACCTTCGGATCACGATCGAGAGGTAAGTCCATTGCCAGCCGTCCATCTCGACGAAGATCGGATGCTCTCGGCTCTTCCACGTGGCGAAAGGTAAGCCCATTGATCGCGTCACTTATGCGATCATATTACGCATGTGCTTTGATCGGTGATTGCGTGGACTCGAGTCCACGCGATCACCGCCGTTCCGATCGCATCCGACGTCCGGTAAG
This sequence comes from Lemna minuta, assembly GCA_024174645.1. Classification (NCBI taxonomy): domain Eukaryota; kingdom Viridiplantae; phylum Streptophyta; class Magnoliopsida; order Alismatales; family Araceae; genus Lemna; species Lemna minuta. The sequence continues at coordinate 12,294,304 of CM044108.1, forward strand.
TTGCCACGCGTCCTGCACAGGTAAGACCGTGTGGGAACATAGTCCCACACGGAGAAAATAAAAGCAAATGATGCGTATAAATAGGGGAGTGAATTCCCCTATTAATTGTCATTATCCTCTCTATTACCGAACTTGCACGTGGCGCCCCACACGGGCGCCCACGTGGCCACGTGGCCTCCCTGCCACTTGGCTGCGCCCTGTGCGTCTCCTGCGCGGGCCACCTAGTCGCTGCCACGTGGCCTCAGTGCCGCGTCGCAGCTCTAGTTGGTCCCGCGCGCCACGTTACCCTGGGTCGTGCGCCACGTCAGCCGCCGCCTCGGCTCGGTCGCCACGTCACCTGCAGGTATGTAAACCCCTTTTTTGCGAATTTTTAATTAAAAATTCAATTTATAAATCAATTAAAAATCCAAAAAAAAATGCATAAAACTTAAGAAATTCATATTTCTCAAAATACAACTCCTTTTAATCTCAAATTTTCTCCATTGGATCACAAATTCTTTTCTTTTTAATATCATATCATTTAAAATATATTTTGAAAGAAGAAATCAAGATGAATTAAAATTTACTTAAATCATTTCTCATTAAGCATTTTGAATCATAAATTCATCATAAAATCATCCTTCCAAACACTTACTAAAGTCAAAACTCATTCCATAACAGAGATTTACTTCTATTAATTTAAACAAAAGATTAATCATCTATTAAACATGAAGTTATCCCTAATTTATGCATAAATATCAACTTTAGTGAAATGACATGCCAATGGAGAAAATTCCTAAAAAGTATGATAACATGCATCATATTCACATAAAATAAGCATGAATATGAGTTAATTAAGATAAGAATTCAAGTTATAAATGCATGTTATCAGTAACCTTACCACTTCTTAAGGAGTTGAATTTCCCTAACAATATGGTGACAACCCTCTCTCCTCCTCCAGACATGAATTCTTCCTAAAAACTAGGGAAGATATCACTTGATTAATAATAAGTAAAAGAGTGGAAATTTGATCTCTTTGGCTTTTTAAGCATGCCTTTGACCACATTTGACTTGTCAATAATCTTTACAACCATCATTGTTGTCCAAGAAAAAGGAATGGGTTGATCCCCCTAAGGAGGTGGTTGAACAACCTCCTAAAAAGGTGAATTTTTTTGATCAACCTCCTAAAAAGGTGGAATGGCTTGACCAACCTCCTAAAAAGGTGGAATGGCTTGACCAACGTCCTAAAAAGGTGCAATGGTTTGACCAACATCCTAAGAATGTGGAAAGGCTTGACAAACTTCTTTAAAAGGTAGAATGGCTAGACCACCTTCCTAGAAATTTAGAAAAGGTTGACCAACCTCGATAAAAAGAGAAGAATTTTGATCAACCTTCTAAAAAGGATGATAACATGCGAATTATACCTGAAATTATACAATTATTAATGCAAATTAAGGCATAAAACATTATATTCTTATGCATCTTATCATATTTTTAGTGTATATCTATCATTTTATGAAAAATAAGTTATAATATCAAAATTCACTAATTTAGGGATAATCATGGATAATTAAAGAGACAAATTTAAAGATTATATTATTCCCATCTAGATTTGAGATTATAATTAGGTTTTAATGTTAAATAATAAGAGAAAATAATTTTTATACGGTCATTTATTTTTGTAAGTTTTATTTTCTAAGAGAAATGGGTGTATTTTTGAAATAAAAATTTATTCTCATGTTATTTAAATAATTTGACTTTTTAGATTGATAGATAATTTAATTTCTGATAAAAAAGTAAATTTGGATTAATTTGGACTTGTATTTTGAAAGGTATGAATTTTCTAATTTCTAGGGATTTTTAAAGAATTTTTCTGATTTGTTATGATGTTAATTGGATTTATTTTGAATTAAAAAAAAGATCAGATTTATTGTGCGTGCTGACATGGCAGCTGATGTGTTGTGGGCGAAAAAGGCATCACCATATGGTCACATACGAACACACCACGTGGCGCCGAGTATGTGGGAGCGCATGTGTGGGCGTGTGTGTGCACGTGTGTGCGCGCATGTGTGCATGTATGCATGTGAGTAATTAGTGAGATAAAGCATCATTTTCAAGATTTAAGCTATCTCACTTGACCACTCACTCCTCATATACTCGTGCATTCCCTTTAATTTTTGTCATGTGGGATTATGTTTTTATGTTCTTGTGCGCAAGTGACGTGACGAAACATGGAGTGCTTCATTCGCGTATTAAATCTTGATCATCGATCTTCACTTAAGTGAAGGGGTACGTGACAGAATGTGATTAGGCCACAATTTAATTTTAAACATTTTAATATCAGCAGTTGACATGAAGAGTTATAACGGTTGAGATTAAATGTGCCTGATGGACTTCGATGGACGCGTGTTGTGATCTCAGACGTCGATTTCTGATCGGATGGACGCGATCGCGAGATGATTCTTCTTCACACATGACATGGAAAAATCAGGGCGCTTCATCTCCAATCGAACGGACGTGACTTAATAGCAATGATTTGCACCCTAGCATTTCATCTGAGCCCTTTAATGAAGATGAAGAGTCAAATCCAGCGGCCACGCCCAGTTTTGCCTATAAATTGACATAATTTTTGATGATGTAGACCATTTAGGGATGTTTCAAGTAATCTGACTATTTAGACATCTCAATCCTTCAATCTCTTGCTTCCCTTTGCTTCTAGACTCACTTTCGCGACTGAGGAGTGTTTGAAAGTGAGATTTCTGGAGAGAATAGGGAGAAATCAATTCTTGAATGCTGACGATCATCTTCGAATTTGCGGAATGAAAAGCCTTTGATTCGGCGATCAATTGGATCAATTCGACCGCTATCTCGGATTAGAATTTGTGTTTTCCTCCTAATCTCTTGCATATAACATTAGATTTGAATTTTGAATCGTAGATTAGTTGAATTTTATATTTGATTTGAGTTTTCTCTCTCTTGACTTTCCAATTTTCTATCTTATCTTCGCTCGTTGATTTCTTCGCAAATCTTGATCCAAATTATGTGATTTTTGACTCCGTGGATTCGTCTTTGAGTTAGCTTTATAAAAATATCAAAATCCTTAATTTCTCACCTCAATTCATCTTCTGAGTTGATCGAATATTAAAGAACACCTCGGAACTACCTTAATTCTCTGTGGATTTGACCCTTATTCACCTCTATACTATCTATTTGAAGATTATTTATCAAAATTGGTGAGTTTGGAATTATTTTTTATTTGAGTTTATGTTTAGTCAATGACCTCCCAGTCTCGTCTTGTCAGAGGACATATTTGATGGATATTATGTGGTTCATTTATGTTCCATGAAATGAAATTTATTCATTGTCATTCTCGTGTGATGTTTGTAAAAAAGTCCATGAGCATATATAATAACTAAGTGAATTATGATGAGATCATATATAGTGATCATTAGTCTTTAAAATATATTTTAAACATTCCTATTCATAGGATAGTCGAGAAGGACATCAAATTATCCATAAAGAATGACACTATCTAATCCGATTCATATGATGAGTATGATTGATTCTGTATCCATCAATGTGGATACACTAGTGATAGATAGTTTACTGAATTGATCCATATGAATCCCTGATTGGTATTATACCTATGTGTCAATCAGGTTGATTCATGTCACAGTTGTGTATGTGGTCCTTTGAGTTGAGACACCAAAGACATCTTGTGGATGGATGATTATCTTTTGATTATGACTTCCGAATCCCTAGCCACGGGATCTCTAAAATCTCATATATTAGAAATGACTTGAAGTTATCAAAGATGATTGTGTGGTCAAGATGGGATCATCCGCCCTTAGTGTTTGAGGAGATTGACTCAAGGAATGAGATGTGATGAAATCCCTTACCAAGGTAGTAGATGATAACATGCAATCTTAACATGATAAAACATGATTATTAATGCAAAATAAGGCATAAAACATTCCATTTATATGCATGTTATCATACTTTGAGTGCATTTCTATCATTCTATGCAATTTTATGTTATAATCTGAAAATGCGTTAATTTAGGGTTAATTATGATGAAGTAAAGATTAAATATTTTATAAACTATCTTTAATTGAGATTATAAATGGTTTTTAAAGTTAAATAAGAAGAGAAATCATTTTTATGAACATTCATTTCATTTTCTAAAGTTAAAATCTTAAAGAAATGAATGTATTTTTGAAATAAGAATTAAATCTCTTGTTATTTAAATAATTTGACTTTTTAGAATGATATATAATTAAATTTCAGATCAAATGAAAGAAATTTGGATTAATTTCGAGTTGTATTTTGAAAGTTATGATTTTTATAATTTTTAGGGATTTTTCTAATTTTATTTTCTATTTAAAACCGCTTTAAAATAAATAAAAAAATTACAAAAAGGGTTTATATTTCACGCGGGACCCGCGTGGATGCGACGTGGCATGCAAGGCCACGTGGCAGCGCCACGCGGACTCGCGCAGCGCCTACGTGGTGCGTTTTATATATCTATAGTTTATTTATTATTACATACTATATATAAATGGGTCTTCAGCCTTCCCTATATGTGAAGGGTTATTAACCTTATAAATCGTCGGGTATTATAAACCCGACGAGTGCTTTTAATATTCTCCGTGTGGGACTAAGTTCCACAGAGTTTCTTTTTTATGCAGGTGACGTGGCGCGATGGAGAGCGTTGGATCGGGCTGAGCGATCGATCGGAGCGCACCGATCGAATGTACCTGTGGACCACTGGATCAGATCAGGAGCACGTGCTTAATTACGAGCGTTATAACGCCTACGATTCGATCTGGCGGGGAGCATCGTGACTTCTGGATCGCGATCTGACGGCGATAAATCAAGGCATTTTTAAACGTTTAATCGCGTGGATGATCAGATCCGTCGATCGAGATCGGACGGCTGGGACTTAACTGAAACGGTCCACGATGGACCGTTTCATCATAACCGTCGATCGAAACGATCGGACGATTACGCCCAAAATTGCTATAAAAAGGCTTGTTCTTCGACATTTGTAAGCATTCGAGTTGGATTTCAATCAAATTAAACTGTCTAGACACCATTCCTCTCATTTCTCTTGACTCCATCCTCTTCCTCTTTCATTTCCCCATCCACGGAGGGGTTGAAATCAAGATTTGGTGGAGAATTGAAGGAGAAATCGCAGCTTGACTCTACCGATCGCGTTCTTCATTTTCTTCGTGATTAAGAGGCTTAATCACCGTAATTTGATCGTAATCGGGGGTTAGTGGGAGCGGTTTTTGCTTCCTAATCTGCCATTTATGTTTAATTGCTTTTTAGATTAGGATTTAGAGTTTAATTTCATCAAATTTTAGCTTAAATCACGATTTTTAATGTCCGAAATTTTCTCTTCACTTCAATTTTCGATTTCTGCGCGAAATCAAGTCCAAATTTGATGATTTTTGATTCCGTGGATTCGTTTTGAAGTTATCTTTCTAAATCCACCATTTTCCCTAATTTTTCACCTCAATTCATCGTCCAATTTGACCAAATTCCAAAAGATATCTCAAAAATACCTTAATTCCCTGTGGATTCGACCGTTATTTACCATTATACCCTTCAATTCGTTATAAATTCCCAAAATTGGTAAGTTAGGCTTAATTTTTGACACGAGACCGTGTGAAATCGATGACCTCGCGGTCTCGTCTCGTCAGTAAACATATCATAGCGGGAGTTCCCAATGATTTCGTACACACATCACTAACGTGAGTGACCGATTAGGGTTTGACAATTAACCATACCCTAAGTCATTCATGGTCTGGTGTGGATGAAGGATTATAGATACATGATAATCGATGACGTAAAGGTTTCATAAGGGAGTTCTTACATACTCCATATCTTCTAGAGTACGTGGTGTAGCTTGGCACCCAAGGGGTTGGTAACTCAACTTATCAATTGAGTTAAATCGATACTTGATTTATTACTCTATATGTTGATATGGATAATTCATTAAGGTTAACGAATAAGATGTTATTGAGCCTATAGAGTAATTAACTAGAAAGATATATGGACCTTGAGGGTCACACACATAAGGTCTATGTATGTTGGTGGATATAGACATAATTATGAGGGTTTTTATTAAAAATTGACATACTGGATGTTATAAATAGGGGGAGAACGACCACAACTCAAGGTTCCCAACAGCAGTATTAGATCCAAGTTCTAATCTTCATGAGCTTTCCAAAAAGCCCAAGAACATAAAAATGGACGAGAAATTAAAAAGATAATACCATTTTAATATATGATCATCATCAGCATAGGTCGCTGATAAGTGATGAAACGTGCGATCGTTAAAAAACACGATCATCAGTCAAAAGCTATAATTCCAAGCTCACGATGATTTAAAAATCAGCAATCAAGTACAACAATAAGATTGGGTCAAATCTATAGAGAACACGATTGACTTTTATTAAAAGAATTGAGTCGGTCAAACTTAAGCCTCATTACAGTTTTTAAGAGGAGAATATGCTATAAAATTAGTAGAAATAGTGCTAATCTATGAGAGAAGATGTTTTTATGGTTTTTTTATTTTTTGGAAAAGAGAAGTCAAAACTCAAAGTCAAAGCGTTGACTATGACCCTACTTTGACTTTCTATGAAATCAGTGTAGAAAAATGTGAGATAATACTACAAAATTATATTTTTGGAAACTAGAGAAAAAAATGAGAATTTTGGTATAAAGATCGTGATTTTTAGAGCAGCATTAGATTTACTGTTATTTTTCAAAGTCAACGGATAGAAAATGACCTATAGTTAGGGTTTCGGACCAAATCTTTCAATTGGCTAGCTAAATAACATCCAATTTTGAAAAATCACCTATGGATGGAAATATTATGATTAGATGATTACAAATGCACCAATATTGATAAATTTTACCTTTTATATTTGTAGTGATAGCCCTTGAAAATTAATACCCAAATTGAAATTGATTTTGAACAATAGTTGGTCAAAAAGGCAAATTGAGTGATAAAAAATTGATGAAAATTTAGAAATCAGATATCCACAGAAAGCTGACTTAACAAGGAATCCAATGAAGCCAAATTCGTTAGAATTGGACTTAAGATCAGGGAGAAATCCTTGTTCATAAATTAGTAAAAATCCTTGAAGAAATGTGGGGAAAATGAAGAATCCCTGAAGAAATCAAGGGGCAATTACCTTCCGTTTTCTTACACTTTCCATGAATTTCTTGCCTCAATCCCCTTTACACGTTCAAGAGGGCAATTCCTTGCGATTGAGTCTAGGACACAAAGGATTGACGAAGAACTCAAGATTTTCCTCCAAAACTACTCAATTCAATGGTTAATTAAGAGTTTAAATTCCGCAAAAGAGAAAACATGAATTTATATAGGAATTTTGCAATTTAATCTGGACTGTCCACTTTCTTTTAAAGAATTGGATAGCTAAAATGAGGCCACATCATGTAGAAGAAATGGGCCACGATCCCCACGACACGGGCCCACCTTTCGTCTTCAATTGTGCGGTTAGATCATCATTCAAGTGTCCACAAGCTGCCATGTGTCACTCTAAGATTCGCCGGTTGCATGATTAAGTCTCAAACGTTGGATCTCACTAACGAGATTGACAGCCAAAAATTTCTCACATGCGCTTATTCGAGACCGGGGTCTACCAGATCAGCACGTGCCTTTCACGTGCTTGATCCGACGCCCTACGAGCTGCCACGTCGCTTGCAAAAAATGTAATACATTACATTAGTCCCACATGTGAAAAATTTAAGGAATTGGAGGCCTTTATAATTTGGGGCCTCCTAGTATATTTGTGTTGGCCTAACAGGCCCAAACGCCCTTCTCTATTGTGATAGTTAGGTCCACTATGCTTAGCCCACTTAGCGCACGCACCACATATGCACCCGCATGGACTCACGTGCCTTGTAGGTGCCCTCATGGACTCACGCCTCAAGTTGGCATGCTGGCACATTGCCACTTGGCATCGCTGCCATGTTAGCTCCGCGCGGGTCTCGCACTGAGTTTTCTTCTTTTTTAATTTCTAAAAAATCTTGAAAAATCCAAAAAAATGGTAAATCATTAAAAATTAATAACTTCATTTTTAGAACTCTTTTTTGCATGAAATTTTCTTCATTGGATCAAGAATTTTATCCTCATCAAATCTATTGAAATAAAACACTAGACATAAAAGAAATTTATGAGTGAAATGATTTCTTATAGCACTTTCTAGAGTCAACTAGGTTAATTCCCTCTTTTACACTTAACTCCTTTTTTTTCTTTTCTTCTTCGTCTTAAACCTTCATGTAATCACTTAAATCCTGAAACATTTAAAACCAAGAATTTAAGGTCAAATACAAGTTGTTTGACCCTTGAAAGGATCAAACGCATTTGAAACACATGATTCTGCTCAAATTGATGAGAAATATGGAATTAAGTGATTTGGCCTTAAATTGAAGAAAATTCCATTTTTAGATAATAACATGCATCATATAGACTGAAATTATGCATAAAAAGTGTTTAAAAGCATGTAGATGAATATAATGAAATGCATGTTATCAGTCGCCAAAGTGCCACTGCTCGCTAGAGCTTTGCCGCTAGAGAATTGCTGCTGAAACACCATTGGGGAGAAAGAGCGGTGCCACCACCAGAAAAGGAGGCACTGTTGGCAAAATCAAAGGCGAAAACTGCCGCGAGCATCCCCTTTGGTGGAATTTGCCACCGAATGGGTAGCAAGTGGTTGAATTCTCCGCCAAATGGTTGCCAAAGTCGCTCGCAGTGGCTTAAACCACCACCAGACCTGCTTGCAGTGGTAGAGGCCTCAAGAGATGCCACCAAGTGGGTGGGCTTGGTCAAACTGGCCCCTCCCTTCTTCATTTTGAACCCCAAATGGGTCCAACACTCTGAACATGAAAGTAGCTGATAGAAAATTATTTCAAAACATGAACACAAGGGTTCCAAGTGAACCTAGATATAACTTAAGGAAGAGATTTCATCCTCAACAGCAACAAGAAACTATACTCCTTCTTACTCATGATTTTGAGAAACTCACCATCCACTAAGTGAATGAAGAAGACCTCTCTAAAACATTGAAAGAGAGTGTAGATTTAAAAGGAAATTATCTTCGCTCCTCCTCCACTTATACACTGATCCAAAGATTGACTTGGTCAAAAGAAATTAAACTTTCATCCTTAGATACTTAGAATTCTTTGAATGGACCAATTCAACCACCTTCTACCTTGATATAGGTTCCTAGTTTCCAAACCATATCTACTATATCATAGGTACCTTATATAAATTATAATTAATGATCACAAGAAAGAAAATCAGTAGGAACATATTTGTTATTTTCCTTCTCTCTTTGAAAACCACCCTTAGTTAGAATTTTAAGAGAGATCTACATATTAATTACAAATGGAAGACATTATCCTCTTGTTCTACTTCAAGACAAAGCCTTTGCATGAGTAACACCATGCATTTATCAATATCAAGAATCTCTCAACAAAGAAGACCACTCAAGATGACAACTCAGTTAAAGGACAGTCATCATATTATTGTCAAGCTCACAACTCACTCAATATCTCTATGTTGATAATTATGCTGAAGAAACTATCAGTAAGAAAGACAATCAAGAGAATTGTCCCTCCTATAGTCTTGTTAAACACATCTTCACGGTTAAAGGTTTATCTCCCATAAAGTCAGCTCTTACTGTTAAGGAAGAGGATGACAGCCATCCATGTGAAGTCAAGTGAGTTCATGACAGTCAGTCATCCATGTGAAGAGGATGACAATCATAAAGCACAATGGAGATATATTGACAGCAATCCCTATGAAGCAAGATCTCTACGACTTCTAAAGATCAAAGCATTCCACGTCCTCATCTACGTCTCCGATGATCACAACTGCCCACTCGTCAAGAGATTAAAAGCATTCCCGTCCTCCTTCCCTATTGAAGTGAAATCGTGGAAAAGTTAAGAAGACCTCCCCGAAGGAAGACCATAACTAATTCTAACCAAAGAGGAGGCAACCACGGCCTTGACTACTAGGACGGCATCTCAGACACGAATGAAGTTATTATCGAACGGCATCGGGTGCGGAAGAAAAACGAAGATGTCCATCTCCGCCAGATCATTGCCCGGGCAGAACTTGCTTCCCCGCCGAAAGGAAGGAAAGTTCCGGGCTTAGGCATCACTCCATTCTACCTAACTGGATTGAAGACCTTATCCTCACAGGACGATCGGCGAGGACTCTCCAGTCGCCTACCCGATCGGCGAGGACTTGCCAGTTTCTGCAGCCGATCATTTTCACCTACAGTTCTTCAAGAAATGAAAGCGAAGAGACAACGGACAAAACGACATCAGGTGATCACGGCGTTGAACTGCAGAGAAGACAAGCGACGGTTTTCTGGAAGTTCGACGCATCAAGCCCGCATATCTCAAGTATAAGCTTGGAAAGCGAGATAGGTGACGGAGACGCCAACGGAGACGGGAAGACCTCATTGTCCGATCTGGCAAATCGTGCGCGCGCTCCCCGACTCTCAAGCCGCATCTGACTCGGATATCGAGCGGATGAAGACAGAATTGGATGACGACGGCGACGGATTTATTGAGCTCCAGAGTTCACCGCCTTCCACGGCGTCACGGCGTCACCACAACAGGATCTGAGAAAGAACTACACGAGCAGCCGAAATGCCTCCCGAAATGCTTCCCGGATCTACTATTTAAATGGCGACGGTCTGACCTAAATTTGTTGTTGCGCTCTCTCATTGGGAGAAGGAAGAGGACTTCCTATATTCTAAAGGGTGTCTAAACTCCCTCAGAGACCCAAGAAGCGGCCAAATGCATTCAGAAAATCCGCCCAGGAACGTGGCTCGCCGACGTGTCGGTTGACCGTTACGAAGTACGGGAGAAGAAGACCTCCAAGAAAGTACAAAAACTGAGGGATTTGCAGGCGACGGAGAGCAGTTATAACCGTTCCGAATAATACGAGTCAAACACGGGATTGAAGAAGTTAAATGATCATGAAATTCTTCCCAAATATCTCCACACGTGACGATTACGACAATTCTTCCCAAACTCAGTCACGAAGAATCGTAACTGATGTAACTACCATTTGTGTTCTCCACGCATCCTTTCAATCCTCTCTTTCTCTGCTCTATAAAGAGACAAATGTAAGAAAGAATGGACAATTGTTTATTGATGAAAATTTGGTTAATATCCTATTCTCTGTATTAACATATATAATATCCTCTTCACTAATTCCTCAACTCAATCACATTCTCACTTCAATCATTCATCCACTCTTAATAATCCTAATATATCCTTTCTTAATTATCCCTCTCATTTTCCATATTCTTCTCTCCCTATAAACTGAATTCTTATTTCATCTATTCTACATCTCCTACTTCATATTATCTATTCTATATTGTAGGATTACATTGTAGGATTATTTTATAATTAAAATCAGTAGATAATCATATCTATTTCATTCAATTTTCCCTCACATATTCACATTCATATTCTCATCTACATACATAGCATATATTTGAAAATATCCTACATCAGTAGCCATGATATCCACGAGGCTTATATGGGTGGAATGAAATGTTCATTCATAGACCTAATCTAGGATCAGGTAACATTGGTGGAGTAGGGCAGTTAGGATGGTCAACCATGGGATATGCGGGCATATGAGGTATGAGGAATGTACTAGGTGCACTATTCAAAGTCCTATGCCTAATGTTCCTAAGGAGTGGAGTGATGTTTACGATTGATGTTTTGTTTGCAAATTTGCTCCCATCATCACGTTGGGTGGAATCAACAAGGATATCAACAACCCTGGATTATCCTACAAGCCCAGAAGTGTGTGAGTACCTATATCTCCTATCATTCCTAGCCTTATCGTCTAGTTCATATTCCCTAACCATTTTCCTTGATCTTAATTCCTCAATTTCTAAGATTATCCTTCTACTTTTTTTATCATATATTTTTCTTATGCTTTCTTGGCCTTGAGTTCCATTGGATTATAGCCAAGTCCTTGCTTTCTCAAGGATTGTCTTTGGCTACCTAATCGATGGATATTATGTGGCTTATAAGCCAATCACACTTTGATGTATCTTGTTTATGTTCATTAAAATGAAATTTATTCATTGTCATTCTTGTGTGATGTTTGCAATGAAGTCCATGAGCATGTGCAATGACTAAGTGAATTATGATGAGATCATAATATAGTGATCACTAGTCTTTAAACATATGTTCTTAACATTCCTATTCGTGGGATATTCGAGAAGGACATCGAATTATCCATAAAGAATAGCACTATCTAATCCAACTCATATGATGAATATGGCTGATCCTATAGCCATCGGTGTGGAGACACTAAGGATAGATAGTGAGTGCTATTTGGAGAAAGAGTTCACTGAATTGATCCGTATGAATCCCTCAATGGCATTATACCTAATTGTCAATCAGGTTGATTCATGTCATGGTTGTGTATGTGGTCCTTTGACTTGCGACACCAAAGACATCTTGTGAATGGATGATCATGTTTTGATTTTGACTTACGAATCTCTAGTCACAAGATATCTAAAACGTCATATATTGGATACGCCATGAAGTCCACGAAGATGATTGTGTGATCAAGATGGGATCATCCACCCTCGGTATTTGAGGAGATTGACTCAAGGAATGAGATGCAATGAAATCCTTGGCTAAGGTAGTAGAACTATCGAAGAAGGGGTCCTCGAAGATTTCTACACGCATCAGTACGAACTTGAGTGACTAATTAGGGTTTGACAGTTGACCATACCCTAAGTCATTCATGAGTCTAAAGTGAATGAATGATTATACATACATGGTAATCGATGACGGGAAGGTTCCATAAGTGAGTTCTTACATACTCCATATCTCCTAGTATACGTGTTGTAGCTTGGCACCCAACGGGCTCGCAACTCAACCTATCGATTGCGTTAAATCGATACTTGATTAATTAATCTATATGTGGATGTGGATAATTAATTAAGGTTGACCAATAAGGTGTTATTTGGCCTATAGAGTTATTAACTAGTGAGATATATAGGGTTTGACAGTTGACCAATAAGGGTCACACACATAAGGTCTATGGATGTTGGGGGATATAGACATAATTATGAGGGTTTTTTATGAAAAAACCTCATACCAAATGTCTATAAATAGGGGGAGAACGACCACAACTAAATGTGCCCATGCATGCCTCGTGGGAATTCTCTCATTTCTTCTCATTCTCTATTGATGAAGAGCTTTGAAGAGAAGATCCAACCATCCGAGACCGTGTGGGATACCGCTAGAGGCTAGACACTTGAATAGCTTCAATAACTCCTTCAAGGAAACCTGTAGGTATATTTTTCTCATTCATACTAGATGATAGGATCATCTGTTATTGCTGGCTTGGTATTTTGAATATCCGATTCAATTTTTTCCGCTGCATTTGATATTTTGATCAAAATTTTAGAAAGTTATCGACCTCAGATTCATCACTTATAACATGTCAAGTGCCTTTTGGCTACCAAGAAGCTTTTCATAGATTCTCGAAGGTTGATGAACTCATCTTGATCTTTATCTGCAAGTGGTTTAGTAAGTGTTACCAATATTAAGGATTCAACCTCTTCCTTAAGAGTTATCTCCTCCTTAATTATTTTGATGTTCTCTAATTCTAATTCTCTCAAACGTTTGATTACTTCTATGTTTTCTTTTGGAGCATAATCAATCATCTCCAAATCCTCAGTAAGGCACAAAATCTTCACCAATTGATGTAGATTTTCATTCTTAACCTTCTTTAGTTCTTTCCTAATGCTTTTAAATTTCATAAATATCTCCTCTAGAACTTCTTGGAGATCCTCTGGTAAAGCATCACTAATATCATACTCACCTTCGCTCGAGTTGGCAAAGAGACACAAGTTTACTTCTTCATCTTCAGTGCCTTGTTCACTTTTCTGATTGTCACTTGAGTCACTCCATGTGGCCTTTTGTGTCTTCTTCTTCTTATTCTTCTTCTTCTTCTTCTTCTTCTTCTTAGCATCCATCCATGCAGATTTCTTTTTCAGCTTCTCTTTCTCTTTTGAGTCCTCTTCATATTTCTTCTTTAGCTTGGAACAATCTTCCTTGAAGTGACCTGGCTTCCTACACTCAAAACACACTTTAGACATGTTCCCTGTTCATCTCTTACTCCTAATTAGTTTTTCTATCTTACTTGATAAGATAGCTATCTCTTCATCATCATCTGATGAAGTGTCCTCATCATATAGGGAAACCACCTTTTCTTTCTTTTTGGTTGGCAGGTTTCTTCGTGCTTCATGCATCTCATACCTGATGAGTGAGCCAAAAATCTCAACCAAGGGAGTCGTACTGAGGTTCTTCACCTCTTCAATAACGACGATCTTAATTTTCCACTCGGGAGCTAATCCATTCAAGAACTTCCTTTTTTTTTCTAACGTTGAGAAGTCCTTATTCATAATTTTTAATGCATTGATTAAAGCATTGAAACATGCAAACCTTTACCTAATTTTTTGGCCTTTCTTCTATGTAAACAACTCAAAGTTGTTTACTAATATTCCTACTTGGGTATTTGATGAAACAATTTCGTGCGGTCATTCAATACACAGAATCTCGTGTCAAAACAAGTTCCAAACTCACCAAACTAAAGATTAAATCACTAATTAAGGAGTATAGGGGTGAATAAGGGTCGAATCCACCGAGAAATAAGAGAAATTTTGAGATATCTTTGAAATTTGATCAAATCAGATGATGAATTAAGGTGAGAAATTAGGGATTTAAGTACATTAAGATAAAGATCTCCAATAATGAATCCACTGAATAAAAAATCACTGAATTTGAATTAGAATTCAAGGAGAAATTGAGAAAGAAATTTGATTGCTAAAATAGATGAAAACTGAAATTAAAACTAAAATTACACTAATCTATGATTAAAAATATAAATCTAATGTTAAAGGAAGATCAATTAGGATGAAAACATGCAATCTATCCCATAAGTCGCGCTCGAAATGATCCAATTAATCGTCGAATTCAAGGCTTTTCATTCCGCTATTTTGAAAACGAAGTTCGACGTTCAAGATGGGATTTCGTCCGATTCTTTCAACTAATTTTTTATTTCAAGCACTCTTCAGATGTAGAAATGAGTCTAGAGGAATTAGAAATCAAATGATTCTCCGATTGTGGTGTCTAAACAGTTCAATTTTCTCAATAAGCCAAGAACAGCCTCTTTGTTGAAGAACCGTTGCATTTTATAGGCAAATTTGGGCGCGACCATTGGATGCGTCATTTCGATTTGATCAGTGGCTCAGATTAAACGTCGTTTGGCAAATTGTAGTCTATAAGTCGCATCTATTTAATTGTATGATCGCGATGAGTCCACGTGTCCATCGGGTGCACTCAATCTTGACCTTTATAACTCCTAGATGAGCGGCTGAGATTAAATCACTTTAAATCAAATCACCACCTAATCAGATGCCGCCATGTACCCCCGTGAGTAAGTGAAATCTAACAACTGTGATTTAATCGCGCGACGTCATCTGTACCTAGAAACAAACATAAATAGTCCCACATGGAATAAATTGTGAGATTTGACGCATATATAAGGACTAAGCGTATAATGGGTTAGCGCAATCCGTAATGGATGCTTAAGCCCACTAATCTCTTTCGTGTACACACGGGCACACATGCGCACACACACGCATACAAGCGACACCATGTGGTGTGTACACGTGTCGCCATGTGGCGACGCTTTGCCACATCAGTGTGCGATTAAAACATTTTTTATTCCTCTTTTTATTTTTAAAAAAATAGAAAATAGCTTTAAATAAATTCATAAATTTCTAGAAAATTCCTAAAAAGTATAAAATTCATATCTTTCAAAATATAACTCCAAATTTATTTTTTTGGATCACAAATTGAATTCTCTACCATTATAAAAAGTCAAATTATTTTAATAACAAGATAATTAATTTTAATTTAAAAATACACTTATTCCTCTTAGAAAATAAATTTAGAAAAAATATATGAGTGTAAATAAAAATATTTTCTCTTATCATTTAATCATAAAAATATAATTATGATCTTAAATATAAATAGGATTAGCACTAAATTATTTAATTATGCATAGTTATTCATAAAATGATATATTTTAGATCATAAGATAAAATTACATAAAATTATAGAAATGTGCTCAAAATATGATGACATGCTTTCAAATTGAATATTTAATGTCTTAAATTGTATTAATAATCACACAAATTCATGTATAAATTGCATGTTATATGTATCTCGTACTCTGGAGGTCCCCTCATGTGCTATAGTAAGATGGAATTTAAAAAGCATATTCTAAATAAATAGAAATCAATTTTTGTTTAATAAGTACACAACAAAAATTTTAAATGGAATTTAAAAAGCAGTTTCTAAATAAATACAAATCATACTTTTTTGTTTAATAAGCACAAACCAGAATTTTAAAATAGAATTTCAAAAGCATATTCTAAATAAATAGATATCCTCTTTTTTTGTTTAATAAGCACAATAAACATACAAATTTTCAAGTAGGACTTAAAACCAATGTTTTTAAGCCCACTACAAATTTTCAGCACAATTTAAGACAAGTTTTTTTTATCAATATAAAAAATGAAAACAGAAAACACAAATCTAAGAATTTAAAATGAAAATATAAAAAATTACAAAAAAAAATCTAAAACAAAAATTAGAAAAGACATGAAATAAAAAACATTTAATAAAAATAGAATTAGAAATTAAATATTTTCATTTTCTTTTATAAACAAGGATTAAGAAATTTGTATATAAAGTTTTGTCTAGAAACCTAAGCCAAAAGGGATATAAATAACCGGTGTTTTTTTTTGTGAAAACCAAATTCAGAAAACTAAAAACAAAAAGAAATTGAGATTTAGAAAATTTGAAGATTAAATCAAAATGAAATTTGTGAAATCAATTTGTAGGGGGATTGGGAAGGCGGTGGATTCATTTCAAGAAATTTCCTTGATTTCGGGTTGTTGTACTGCAATGAATTGATAGCAAGAATAGAAAAGGTAAAAAAATATATTTGTAGGCTTTGTGAGCTTGAGTGATGGAGAAGAATAAGAAGAAACTAAGAGGACTGAAAATTGGAAAACAAGAATGAGATTGGAATAGAATCAACTTCAACTTCAATAGAAACCAAAACATAAGAAATGGGATCAAGCCAAGAGGGATAGAGGCAACAAAATCAATTTAAGATTAGATTGAATCCATAACTAAATGAAACAAGACTTTAGAAGAGATAGAGCTCGTTGAAGGGAGATCGTCCTTGAGGAAGGGATCTCGTTGGATAGAGAGATCCCCAAAAGTAGTTGTGGGAGAGAAGTCGGTGGTGAGCTGCTTTTGGGATGAACTCTCCCCGTGAGGGAGAGATCACCACCAATGAGGAATTTTCCCACTAATGAGTGAGTGAGACCCTCTTCAACACGCGAGAGAAAAAAGAGAGTCTTCACTGTGTAGCAGAGAGAAGTGTGTTGGGGGAGGGTCTAGGGTTTTCATTTTTTTTTTCTAAAAAAATTGTACCTAAAAAAAAAAAGGCTATCATTAGAATTAGAAGATAAACTGAAAAATTAAGATAGAGTTTAGTTTAAAAATAAGTTTTAAAATAAGATTTTAAAAAACTTAAGCCTAAATCTAAATTGAAATTAAAGAGAATAAGTGGACATTGATTAATGATTGGTCAATGAATTAGAAGATTGAGCAAACTAAAATTGTTAATAAATTAAAAATTGGTAAAGAAAGATAATAAAAAAGAAATAAAAATAAAAATATAGTTGTAAAGCTTATTCTTCAAGGTGTATGGATTCTAGTGCTGATGGGGGTAGCTACTCGAGTCGTGGATTATTGCAATCATAAAAAAATACCTTCCTCAAACCATTTTGACTCAGCTTAAACATTTTTCATAATATTGATAACATGCAATCTTAACATGATAATACATGATTATTGATGCAAAATAAGGCATAAAACATTCCATTTGTATGCATGTTATCATACTTTGAGTACATTTCTATCATTTCATGCAATTTTAAGTTATAATCTCAAAATGCGTTAATTTAGGGTTAATTATGATGAATTAAAGATTAAAGATTTTATAACCTATCTTTACTTGGAATTATAAGTGGTTTTTAAAGTTAAATAATGAGAGAAATCATTTTTTATAAACATTCATTTAATTTTCTAAAGTTAAAATCTTAAGAAAATGAATATATTTTTGAAATAAAAATTAAATCTCTTGTTATTTAAATAAATTGAATTTTTATAATGATAGATAATTGAATTTCAGATCCAATGAAAAAAATCTGGATTAATTTGGAGTTGTATTTTGAAAGTTATGAATTTTCTAATTCTTAGGGATTTTCTGGATTTTTCGGAATTTATTTTCGATTTGTAAGAATTTAAAGTGATTAAAAAAAGGGGCAAAAAGGGGTTTATTTTTGCGCGGGACCCACGTGGGTGCGACGTGGCACACAAGGCCATGTGGCAGAGCCACGCGGGCCTATGCAAGTGCGTTCGTGGCGTGGAGGTGACACATGGGCATTATTTATATTTAATCGTAATATATAGGGTTATAGTACATATAAGTTTTTCAATTATCGAAAGATAATTATTAACCCTCACGTCCGCCACATGGTTTAAACCGAATCAATCATTTATTTTTACCGTGTGGGACTATGTTCCACTTTTCTTTTCTATTTCACGCAACGTGGATTAACGCGAGGCGTCGGATCGAATGCACGCAGATCATCACGCGTTAATACATTGGACGCAAGGTCCACGGATCACCAATAACCACACGTGCGTTAAATTCCACTTAGGTGAAGCTTGAAAGATTAATCTCGACCGTTCATCAAACGAGTTATAACGGTCGAGATTAATCGCGATCGGTGGACTCATCGCTTCATCAAAATGCATATCAAACGCTCGACGAAGATCCGCCGGACGGCGTTTCACGCATTTTATAATGCATCAATATTTGGCCTCCTCTCACGCGTTCGATCGCGATCGGATGGCCACGACTTATCGGTAACGGTTCGTGATGAACCGTTTCATCAGAGTCGTTAATCAAGAAGATCAAACGGTTACGCCCAATTCGCCTATAAATTGAGGCATTCTTCGATTCTGTTAGCCATTCTTGGATGTATTCATCAAATTGATCTATCTACACCCCTCCATCCTTGAATCTCTCACATGTAATCTCTTCTAGACTCGATTCCACGTCCACGGAGTGATTAAAAGTGAGATTTCGTCAATCGATTAAGGAGAATTTGTCTCTTGAACACCGATGCTCGCGCTCGAAATCGCGGAATGAATAGCCTTCGATCTGGCGAATAATTGGATCGATTCGATCGCTATCTCGGGTTGGAATACTTGTTTTCCCTCTAATCTATCATCGTGTAACATCAATTTGTAATTTAGGATCGTAATTTAGTTTAATTTCATCATTAATTTTGATTTATGTTCTTTCGATTTTCGGAAATTTTGTCCCACTTTGCTCTTCGATTTCTTAGCGATTACTAATCCAAATCGAGTGATTTTTGATTCCGCGGATACATCTTTGAGTTATCTTTCTAAATCTACCATTTTCCTTGATTTCTCACCTCAATTCATTGTCCAATTTGATCAAATTCCAAAAGATCTCTCAAAAATACCTTACTTCCCTGTGGATTCGACCCTTATTTATCATTATACCCTTGAATTCGAATTATTTTCATTAAATTGGTAAGTTTGGAATTATTTTTGACACTAGACCGTGTGAAATCAACAACCTCACGGTCCCGTCTCGTCAAATATCAATAAAGCTAATATCAATAATCCATGTAACTCATGTCTAATTAATAGAAGTCAACCTCTAATAATAATTCCATTTAGTCCATACAGCCCTCACTTTTATACATCTAGTAGATAGGATATCAAATTGTCAAGACTTCATAGGTGAGGTAGAGTGGTTAAGAAAAAGGAAAATAGGAGTTTTAGGAATTCAGAATTCTAAAACTTTTAAAAAATTGTTAAGTTTTTCTTACCCCCCCGACTTAAACTCTTCATTGCCATGAATGAAATGCATATTCTCATGAAAATATGACAAAAATATCATGTAAAAGATAACAAATGTTGTGAGAAGAAAGGGTTAGAAAAACTTATTAGGGCATTTTGATACTTATTCATGGGTTTTCTCTTGCTCGCACCTCCTCTCCATAATGTGTTGTCTTTGATGCCATCTTTATTTTGCAAAGAATTTAAGAGAAAAAACACAAAAAATTAAAAAGGAAAGGAGAATCTTAGGTTGCCTCCCAATAAGTGCTAAGTTTCATGTCTTCAACTAGAATCGTTTAAGCTCATCTTCTCAAAAATTTGTATGGTTTTTATGAATCAGACCTCGATGCATGATTAGAAATGCCTTAAGATCCAAACAATAATTATTTCTGTCTTGAATAATAGATAAATCATTATACTTTATGGTTTGAAGGTGAAATTCACAAGTTATGCATGAAATTTAAACCATCTCATCCAATTAGATTCATGCAATCACAACTTTTTTGGAGGTAATGTAAATATATATTATATATCAATACATATATAGTTTATGGAAAATTTTCTATGGATTGAGTGGATGCAATTCAAATTACTTTGAGTCTATCAACCCATAAGTCTATGCATAACAATGCTTCGATGCGGCCTAGGATGATGATAAACTCTAACTAACCCAAGCACGATAGACTTTTCACATAGAATCATGAATCTTCATAAAAATAATAATCAATAATGATTAGAAAATAAGCCATCCATGATTTTGTGAGAGCTTAGCCTTTTGAAATCAATAGTCTTGAGCAATAAACTGCAATACTTGGAAAAGGGAAAATCACTCAAGATGGCGTGAAATTGGGGATCCCTTATGACAACTTTCATCTTTAGAAGGCATTTAGAACTTGTTCTCTAGGTGACTTTCGTTTCATGAAAAGGGGGGATGTATATATGTATATATAAAATATAATTATAAAAAATGGCAAACTATCGTACCTTGGTGTCAGTATCCGTAAGATTTATGCTATCTTAACACGATTTAAAAAAGAAGTGATAATCTGTAATCTGTAGAAAAGTCATTTGATCTCAACTTTGGATTACTCTATGTAAGATCGATGCGAGTTAAAACCAAGAAAGAAAGTGAGAAATCCAAGTTTAACCGAGTATAAATTGTTCAATTTTCTAAAAAATATGCCTAATTCCCTAGCAATGGAGACATTTGATGAAATGAATTCTTCTAGTTGTTGAAAATACACAAATTCATTTCAAAATAAATACCAAACTCACCAATTTAAAATTTTAATAAAAAATTTAGTGTAATGGTGAATAAGGGTCGAATCCACAGAGAATTAGGGGAATTTTCAAGATGTATTCAAAATTTGATGAAATCAAAGAATGAATTGAGGTGAGAAATTAAAGAAATTAGTATTGTTGGAAAGAATACTACTGGACGATTCCACCAAATAAAAAATCACTTAATGTGGATCAGTATTCATGAAGAAGTCAAGGAGCGAAATCAAGAGAGAAAATTTGATCACAAAGAGAGAGAAATCAACAAAATTTTTTAAAGTTAAATTATTCTATGTATTATAAATAAAATCTAATACTACATGAAGAACGATGGAGAAGAAAATATGTGATCTAACCCAAAATCGTGCTTGATATGATCCAATTTCTCGCCGGATCAAGACTTTTGATTTTGTGTTTCGAAAGATGAAGATTGGATGTTCAACTAGCGAATTCTTCCTATTCTCTCGACAAAATTTTGATTTCAAGCACTACTCTAACACAAAAAGGAGTATAGAAGAGGAAGAAAGTAAGAGATTCAAGGATTGAGATGTCCAAATGGTTTGATTAATTGAAATATCAAAGAATCCTTTACATCGTGGAAGAGAGAGAATATAAAATATTTTGAAATATCTTAATTTGCATTAATAAGCATGTAACTATCAATCTAAATTGCATGTTATCTCTATGGTATATAGAAGACCAGATGTGACATTTGCTCAAAGTGTTACGAGTATATTTCAGGCTAACCTAGGTGAGAGACACTAGGCAGCCCTCAAATACATCCTTAAGTATTTGAGAAGGGCTAAGGATTTCTTTGTGGTCTCTTCACGCTCTGATAAAGATCCTAGGGTCGCAACTTAACCATAATGATTTGCCTCATCAAATTCCATTGCAACCATTGATCTCATCAAGGAGAAGATCCGTCGCTCACGCCCAATTTCAAAATATTATAAATTCTCTCTTCCATGAGAAATGTATTCTTGTATGTTTCAAATTATCGAACTGTTAAGATATCTCAATCCTTGAATCTCTTGATTTCTTCATTTACAAGACTCATTTCTACATCTAGGGAGTGCTTGAAACAAAGATTTCGTCAAAAGAAAATGAGAAATTGCCTCTTGAATGCCGAATTTTGTCTTTGAAATCGTGAAATTAAAAGCCCTTGATCTAGAAATCAATTGGATCAATTCAAGCGTGAATTCAATTTGGATTATGCTTTTTCATCATAGTCTTTCATCCTGTATCATTATTTTTTCAATTTTGAATTGTAGATTAGGTTAATTTTAGATTTAAATTCAGTTTTCTCTCTTTTCGCGTGTAGAATTTCTACCTCATTTTTGCTCTTTGATTTCTCTGTGAATCTTGATCAAAATCGAGTGATTTTTGATTCCATGGATTTTTCTTTGATTTCTCTTTCTAAATTTATCAAAGTCCTGAGTTTCTCACCTTAATTCATTGTCTAATTTGATCAAATTTAAGGAAATACCTCAAAAACACCATAATTCTATGTGAATTGAACCCTTACTCACTACTATACTCTCTAATTTATGAATAGAACTTTAAATTGGTGAGTGTGAAATTGCTTTTGACACATCTCCGTGTGTATTCAATGACCTTATGGATTTGTCTTGTCAATTAACGACAAGAGAGAAGAGCAATTAGACAGAGTTGAGATGAATGATTGAGAAGAACGTCTCGGTATAGTCAATGCCATACCCTTGAGGAAATCCATGAGAAACTAGATGAGCCTTGTGGTGTGCAATGATACGGTCAACATGATATTTGACGATGGACCAATTTGCATATGACGATGTTGGCATCTGCCGGACGGGGAACGAAGATCTAAGTCCTTGGAGAAACCAAGGCCTCCACCTTGGAGTCCATCGCCGCTTTCTATTTAGGTACCTGTGCCACCTCAACATTCAATCATGGAATCTTCTTAGAAGCTACCAAAAGGGCAAAGACACGAAAGGATGGAGAAAGATGATCATAAGAAACAAAGTGAGAAATGGGATGGAAAGTACAAGTGCATGTGCCCTTGCAAAGGGTGATGGAAAGGTGAAGATCATCTAGAGGGGCTTGGGGAATGACGACTGGGGATGGCAAGTTGCAGTGGAGTGGGGGGGATAGAGGAGACAAGTGAAATAGAGGAAATGGGAGGAGAAGTAGATGAGAGAGAGAGAGAGTAGAGGAGAGGGAAACGAGGGGCGAGGATTGGCAATGACCACCAAGGGAGGGAACCCGGTTGGAGGAGATAAAGTGGTGGGAGTCAGAGAAAGCAAGGGAGAAGAGAAGAAGGGAGAGTCTTCATGGTAGGTGACATTGGCAGAAGTCACATAACGACAAGTGTCAATAAAGTACACCCGATAGCCCTTCTATGTCATAGGGTAGCCAACAAACACGCCTTTAAGAGCACGACTGACGAAGTTAGAGAGGGAAAGAGAGTGATCTTAGATAAAAGTAATACATCCAAAAACCCAAGGATGAAGGGAGAAGAGGGATGTGGTGGGTAAGAGACAATGAAGAAGAATAGTTCCACCAAGGGGACCAAAGGGGAGCTGATTCTAGAGATAGATGGTAGTCATAAGAGCGTCATACCAAAGATAAGATGGGACATGCATCTTAATGAGTAGTGTGCGAGTGATATGAAGGAGTTGATGGTGTTTTCGCTTTGCGACACCATTTTGCTATGAAGTGTGAGGACAAGTGGTCTGGTGAATAATGCCACGATAAGCACAAAAGGTAAGTACAGAGGTTTGCACAAACTCACGAGCATTATTAGTATGAAGAATCTTTGGTGTAGTGGAGTATTGAGTGACAACATCCGTGATGAAGTGGGTGACTGTAGTGATAACCTCATGGCGATCGCAGAGAAGCTAGACCAAACTCACACGAGTGTAGTCATCAAGAAACATGGTATAGTAGGGATGACCTAAAACAAGATCAAATGAGAGGGACACCAAATATCACAATGGAGAAGATCAAAAGACGCAGAAGAGGGGATGTCATCGTGACTAGAGTAAGAAGATAGATGATGTTTTCCTAACTAACATGACTCACACACAAATTGAATAAAAGAAAGCCATGGTAAGGTCTTTTTAAGTTTTTCAAAACATGGATGGCCCAATCGGTGATGCCACAAAAGTAGCAGTGGATGTAACAAAAGGAGCTTGAAGGCTCGATGAGGTTCATCAACAACTAGCTCATAGATGACCCACTCGTTCTCACGGCCTAAACCAATCCTGCATCTGGTGTACAGAATCCTAGAAAATATAATGAAAAGGAAAGAAAGTAACTGATAACGTGTTACTGATGCATTAATTTTCATTATTATAAATGGGTTGTAACACATAATTCTTGTTAAAATAATGCATGTTATCATATCTTTTATGATATTTTTGCATTCATCATTTCATTCTACTCATATACTCAACTTGATATATTTAGTGCTAACATGGTAAAAAATAAATGCCCTATCATGCACAATTCTTTTCAATTACTTATACTATGAGACTAACCCCATTTGACTCTTTCAAAAGTCAAGTGGTTGAATTCTCACATTTTCTATGAGTTATAAGGATGTAGGGACATAGGTATACAAGTAGGAAAGCATGGATATGAATTATGATAAGAGGAAAGAGGAAAGAAGAAAGAGGAAACAACTCTCTACTAAATTTGAACACCAAGCCAACCATAATTTTATGAAATGTGGTAAATGAGGTTTGGATTTGGTTGAGGGATTATCATAAAGATTTTTAGGGATGATCCAAAATTGATTTAGAGTGAATATTTGGTCAATATCCTTATTTTTAAGGAGGTTGGACCAAACTTAACTTTTATTAAATGAGACCTTAACTTATTCTCCTGATTTTATATATTTTTGGATGAAAATATACATGATTAAATTCTTGATTCAATGGAGAAAATTTTGTAGAAAAATGAGTTGTATTTTGTGAGATATTCAATTTCTAAGTTTAGGGATTTTTCTAGAATTTTTCTAGATTTTTTAAATTTTTTTTAGCGACTTTTCCAATTTTTATCATATTTACAAAAAGGTCATTCTAATTTTTCAAGTAGAAATTTATAGAAATGTCTGTTCGATTTTTGAAGTGAAAATTTATAGAAATGCCCCTCCGATTTTTAAAGTAAAAATTTAGAGAAATGACTCTCTAATTTTTTAAGTTAGAAATTTATATAAATGCCCCTTCACACGATCACAATCAACGGCTAGGATTTCTCTACATGAAAATCATGATATCTCATGATCTAGATAGATTTTTGAGCTTAATTTTAGTTTAGATTTATCTTTTAACCTTCTATCCATCCATACCCTTTGACCAAAGAATCGAGCTGGAAAAAAATGATTTTAATAATTAGACTCTTTTATCCCTCTTTACACTCAAATCCTAGGAACCCACCTATAAAAGCCTTCATTTTCTCTCTCCTTACATTTTTTCGCTCTCTCTTAGCATGAGGCTACCAGAAGGAAAGGGAGAGGAAGTCAAGATTCAAGGAGGAGCATTGTTTGATGCTCAATCTTGTAGTGGTGAAGGGAGCAAACAAAGATCGTGATCGAGCATCACCCGTCTTATGATGGGCACACCAATGGGGGTTTGTGTAAAGATCTAGATTGGATTTTTGCTTGGGAACATCTCCATATACAGAAGAACATGTGTTTTCTTTTTCTCTTTCTATTATTGTAATAGCTTTGACATTATCTTTATGTGCATCTCTCACTCTCACCCTTGCCGTGCATTTATCCATTGCTACCGCCATATATTTTCTCATCTTTCCATCATATTATCTCCATTTTCATTTCTATTAATCTACTTATCTCATCTCTTTTCTAGTTTCTATCTTACTTCTAAGAGAAAGTCAAAATTATCTCTCACACTCACCTCTACGTGCTACATTCCAACTCACACTTCTTCCTCCGTCCTCATCTTTCTTTAGAACTCGTAACCTCATTACTTTAGCTCCTTGTGGATTTGACCCTTGCTGACACTATACTAAGTAAGGAACTATATTTTATTGCATGAAATCGACAAACAACAATGATGAAAAATATATGTGATCGAGATCATTAGTAATTGTATAGGGAAGAGCACGAGTGATGGCACTAATGGAGAGAAAATTTATAAGTAAACCATGAATATAGAGGATTTGGTGAAACCATGGCCTTGGACCGGACAAGGTTGGCTATCAGCAATAGTAATGAGGGGATGTGAAGGGGCAGGGTGATATGACGATAAGAGCGATGAAGTCCCAACAATATTAGAGGAAGCCCCTAAGTTGATAATCCATGATGGTGAAGAGCAAGCAAGTAGAGCAAACGTACCGGACATGGAGGGAGCCGGAAGCAATGCGAGGCTAGCGGAATAGGAAGCATCAAAACTCACGGAGTGGCAAAGCACGTCATAATCGGTTGATGTCAAGGTCACATGATATTGGAAAATAGGGATATTGGGCAACGTTGGGGAAAAGGGAGCTGGAGGAGTCACAACCGCTTGGGCAATAGGAGGCTTGCCGAATTGCTTCCAACATTTGTTGGCAGGATGGTTCTACTTGCCGCAATGAGGACATGACGGAAAGAAGTTGTGGCCATGCCCACAAGGAAGATGATTGCCATCAAAGCAGAGAGGGAGACAACCATTGTCGTGAGCTCGAGGAGCAAAAACGATCATCACCGAGAGAGGAATCATATGGCTTGGAGCAAAAAAGATAGGGGACGAAGGCATACATGCCGTGTCGAAGAGTAGCGGAGAAAATGGTAGTGAGGCCAAGGACACGATCACTAGAGAGAAGAGAGCCCCTTAGCTGAGATGTGACGAAACGAATTCGTGCTATCATTGAATACACACGATCTCGTGTCAAAACAAGTTCCAAACTCACCAATTAAAGGATTAAATCACTAATTAAGGAGTATAATCGTGAATAAGGGTCGAATCCATAGAGAAATAAGGGAAACTTTCGAGATATCTTTGAAATTTGATCAAATCTGATGATGAATTGAGTTTAGAAATTAGGCAATTTAGTATATTAACAAAGATAACTCCAATACGAATCCACGGAATTAAAAATCAAGAGATTTAGATAAGAATTCGTGGAGAAATTGAAGTTTGAAATTCAGATAGAAATTCGATTACGAAAATGATTTCAAAATGGAAATTAAAACGAAATTAAACTTAATTTATGATTAAAAATATAAATCTAATGCTAAATGATGGAAGATTAAGATGAAAATACGCAATCCAACCCAAAGTTGCACTCGAAATGATCCAATTAATCGCCGGATTCATGGCTTTTCATTCCGCGATTTCGAAAATGATGATGACATTCAAGATATGATTTCTCCCAATTCCGTAGATCAATTTCTGATTTCTTGCACTCCTCGGATGCGAAAATGAGTCAATAAGCTTAAGAAATCAAAAGATTCTCAGATTGTGGTGTCTAGACAGTTCGATTCGCTAAAAAAATCCAAGAATAGTCTTCCGGTGTGAAGAACATTCTAATTTATAAGAGAATTTGGGTGTAACCGTCGGATGCGTCATTTGGATGCGATCAACGGCTGAGATTAAATGTCAATTGATGAATTGATGCAATTAAGTCGCATCCGTCTGATCGGTGATGGAGCGTCTGGATGAATTCATGTCGCGCGTGAGAGAGGAGGCGTCGTTTCATTGCGTCTGTTGGATCTTCATCGAACGATTGCGATGAATGATGTGTCCATTGGGCGCTTTAAATCTTTACCGTTATAACTCGGAGATGGACGACTGAGATTAAACGATGTTTAATCGAATCGACGTCTCATAGGATGTCGCCACGTACTCCTCTGAGTAAGTGATATCCAACGCACGTGATCCAACCAC
Organism: Lemna minuta; assembly: GCA_024174645.1. Classification (NCBI taxonomy): domain Eukaryota; kingdom Viridiplantae; phylum Streptophyta; class Magnoliopsida; order Alismatales; family Araceae; genus Lemna; species Lemna minuta. The sequence continues at coordinate 12,322,548 of CM044108.1, forward strand.
GCGATTGGATGTCTCACAGTGCGCCACGTCACCTGAAATAAAAAACATGTACATATAATCCCATACGGAATAAATTATAAGGTTTTATCCACTATGTAATATACACAAGATTAAGGGGTTAGCTTAAATCCTTAAGTGCATGCTCTAACCTTTATTTAATATCGCGCACACGTGTCACACACACACGCGCGTGACACGCACACACATCACGAACACATGTGTCCACGTGTCACAAGGACGCACGTCCATGCGTTGCCACGTGGCTTTGCTCTGCCACGTCAGCATGCAGTAATTAAAAACCTTATTTTTATTCTTTTTAACTTATTAAAAATCGAAAATAGAGTTAATTAAATTGAGAAAAATTCTAGAACATTCCTAAAAATAGGAAAATTCATAACTTTCAAAATACAACTCCAAATTAATTCAAATTTGTTTTATTGGATCATAAATTGAAGTATCTATCATTATAAAAAGTCAAAATATTAAAATAACTAGAGAAAAAAAATTTAATTTAATAAATACACTCATGTATCTAATAAAATAAATTTAGAAAAGTACATGAGTGTAAATAATAATCTTTTCTCTTATCATTTAATCATGAAAACATAATTATGATCTCAAATATAAATATGATTAGAATCACATTGTTTAATTATGCATAATTATCCATAAAATGATGTATTTTTAGATCATAGCATGAAATTATATAAAATGATAGAAATGCATTTAAAATATGATAGCATGCATACAAATAGAATATTTAATGCTTTAAATTGCATTAATAATCATGTAAATTTATGTAAAAATTGCATGTTATCAAGATGCAATGGAGGGACGAAGCCCATTGAGATAGATGCCAACATAGAGCTTCACGCAGTATCGCTTCAATGTCACAAGATCTATGGTGGGAGGCTGATAAAGGTCAACCTCCTGAATCAAGGCCTGCAAGCAATTGAAATGGGCCTGAAGAGAGAGATCTCCGTGCTTGAAGGTGAGAAGAGACTCAAAGATCTCTACCACACCACCGATGTTTGTGTGATTCCCATAGATTGTCTCAAGGGTTTGCCAAAGAAAGTGTGCATGCTTGATGTGCATGAGAGACTCGGCAATGCTCTGCTCGATGATATAAAGCATCCAAGTGATAATGGCTGAGTTGGATTGCAACCAAGAGGCATAAGATGGGTCTCAAAGTGGCAGAGGGTCGTCCATGAGATAATAATGAAGGTTGTGAGACTAAAGAAAGAGCTCAAAGCCAGAAGCCCGTGTTGCATAACTATGATTTGTAAAATTCTAGGCATGTCTAGTAAATTGTGATGTGATTGAAAGATGAGGAGCAATTTTTAGTGGAGTAGGAAGTACTATAGGCAGGAGAATCACTTGAGTGTCAACTTGAGGACTTGAAACATGTGATAATGAAATGTCAGAACCTAGAGCTGAGGAGTGTAGAGAGGAGATAGAATCTGTAGATGAACCCATAATTTATTGATGCAGACTTTGTAATAGGTTGAGATAAAAGATGTAGGCTTGAATTAATGCATAGTGTCAACGATGAGGAGGCTCGACAATGGTGATGGTTGTAGACAATGAAAGATAGGATATTACGCCGGAGTGGGAGGAGGCAGCGCATGGGGAATGACAACTGAAGAGTCAGATGGCAGAGGCAGCGATATCGAGAAGAGTTTATGGTTGTGATACCATATTGACGATGAGAGTAAGATACCCTAGAATTGTATATGGAAATGAGAGTACAAAAGTTCTTATATAAGAGATGAAGATGAGAAGCCTTAAATGGGCCGAGAGCCCAATTCCAGCATCAGACCAAAAAAAATATAAAGAATTACTATTTTCTTGATTATAAAAGCAAAAATGATTGATCAAGAGAGGAAGATATATGCTAAAATTTCAATGACATGAATAAATGCTTTCAAACTCCTTTCAAAGATTGAAAACCCTTATTTGGACGGTGGAAGTAAGGTTTAGGGTTTGAAAATGTAAAAATATAGATAAAAATATAGAAAAAATAGAAAAGATAGATGATAATAGATTTAATGTAAAGATTAGTGATGAAAAATCACTCTAGAGATATCTCAAATCAAACACACATTCCAAAGCCAATACATTTCGGTTGAACTTGGCATGTTACATTCAACATGAAAAATGAATAGAAAAGAGAAAAAACTCATTAGAAATGATGTTTCATACAAGAAAAATGATCAATCTGTGCCCTCCTAATCATAGCTAGCCAATGCTAGAAGCATACAATGAAATGTTAAAAGCCATCACTTTAACTCCTCACATTCATAATAAGCCAGATTGAGGATTTGGAGCATGAAATGACAGTCATGCCCACGAACTTTCAACTCCAAATTCTATCAAGCTTTTAAGTTATAGAAATATGAACTACCAATTAGCTTTCTCTCTCCTCATCATCATCCTCAAATTTTGTGACGATTTTGTTCAACTAAAAATTAAACTTCGAACTGATTTAAATTATCTTCCATCTCTCTCTCCTTAAAGTTACCTTGTTGATGGTGAATGAGAGAAAGAAGAGAGAGGGCGAGGAAGTGAGAAGCGCGGTGACGGACAAGGAACGCACGAGAGGGAAGAGAGGAAGAGTAATGCAGGGCTAAGAGAGCAGTGGAAGAAAGGCGAAACTCTCTAGCGCGCGTGCGCTCAAGAAAGAAGTGGAAAAAACGAGGAAGAAGAATGCAGTGAGAAAGATTTCTAGTGGAACATCGCGGCAGAAAAATTTTCTTTTGTGAGCGCACGCGTGAGAGCGAGAGAACGAAAGTGAGAGAAAGACGGGGCGGCGGAAGAGAGGGAGAGAGGACTTCTCTCACCACGCGGAAGAAGTTCCATGCCCGAGAGGAGTTCTTTCGTATGAGATGACGAGAGAAGAGAAGTTACGGGAAGAGAGAATAGGCGAGAAAGAAGAGAGGGAGGAAAGAGATGAGAAAAGAGACACAATTCTCTTTCGCGTGTGCGCGCAGGAGCGGCCGTGCAGTGGCAGAAGACGAGGTAGAGGAAGAGGTGGAGAAGAAGACGTCAAGATGGAAGAAAATCATTCTTCGGTGTGTGCGAAGGATTAGAGACAGAGGTGGTTCCACGGAGAAAGGGAGAAGCGCTTTCGCAAGAGGGCAGCGGAAGGAGGGAGAAGAGGGGAAGGCGCGGTGGAAATTTTTTTTCCGTTGCACGAGAGGAAAAGGGAGGCATTGCAAGAGAGAGAGAGAGAGAGAGATGAGCGAGGAAGAAGGTGGCAATGGCGTGGTGCAGAGATAGAGTTTTCCATCGCGCAGAAAATTTTGTATTCACTTGGAGTGGTGAGAGAAGGGAAAGAGAGAGGATGACAGTTGAGAGAGAGAAGAAGAAGAAGGTGAAGGAGAAGGACGAAGAGAGAGAGGCACAACAATGGCGAGATGGTGACGCTATGATGAGAGAGAGAGGCATGATGAGAGGGAGACGCTAGAGAAGCAGGCGGTGCCGTGCAGAGATGGAGATGGAGGAAGGAGAGGATGGAGAGGAGCCAAGGATGGAGCATGTGAGAGAAGACGAAGAGGGGCTGACGAAGAATGAGGAGTCACCTCGAAAAACATTTTCCGTCGCGGGTGAGCGGGAAGGGGGGGGGGGGGGTGAGGGCGAGAGAGTTTTTTTAATTTTATTTTTTAAAATTATTTTTTCATTTTAAAAATATATCCTTATATATATAAATTTCATTTTCCATGATATTGACTTTAAAAAATTTCAAAAAATCTAGAAAAGTTACAAACATCTTCAAAAAAATAATTTAATCATTAAACCCTAATTTTCATGCATTCATAAATATTTTTATGTGAATTAATACATTTTGAAATAGAAATAAATAAAAATATTATTTTATCACTTAATAATTATTTTCTTGATAAACCAATATCATAAAATTCACATAACATGTAATCAACTCATGAAAAATCAAGAATATCCTTTTAAAAATGAAGATTATCATCTTAATCGTTTATAAACCACGATAACATGCACTTATGATCATATTTATAGAAATAAATGGACAAAATGTGTGATATGAATGCATAAATTTGCATGTTCTCAAGGCTTGAGAGAGAAAAGAGAAACTTGTGTAGAGAGAGAGAAATGCATGACAGAGAGGTGAGAGAAAGAAGAATGTATTATAAACCGAAATGTATTACCGAAATGTATTATAGACAGATGAGCATTTTGCTTCATCTTTCTCCTATGTCATCATTCCACTCTTTCCACCGTCTTCCTTCTCATCCATTGCCACTTCTGTCACTTTCATGCTCTCAACTCTCTCTCTCTCAGCTCTCTCTTCGCTCCTCTTCATCTCTATCTCTCTCTCTCTCTCTCTCTCTCTCTTATTTTGTTCTTCTCTCTTGATATCTCTTTCTTTCTCTTCACTCTCCCTCTCTCTCGTTTGCATGTCAAAGTTTCTCTCCGACACCTGAAAAACCTCCTTTTCTATTCATTTTTCATGTTGAATGTAACATGCCAAGTTCAACTGAAAAAACCTCCTTGCAAAAGAACAAAGAGTTTGATAGTTGTGGAAGGGCATAACGACATAAAGGGGGTAATACTACCTAAGATAAAAATAGGGATTATGGATTTTGATAGATTTGGAAATAGAACTCAAGATTTGGATTAAGATCACTCCATTTGGATCAAGATTCACAGAGAAATCAAAGAGCGAATTAGATAGAAATTTCCAAACGCAAAGAGAGAGAAATCTGAAATTAAAAACAAAATTGACTAAATCTACGATTCTACATTATAATCTTATGATACACGACAAAAGATTAGGAGGAAAAAAATATAATCTAACACCAGATAGCGATCGAAATGATCCAATTGATCGCCGGATCAAAAGCTTTTCATTTTTCGATTTTGAAGACGATCCTCGGTATTCAAGAGGTGGATTCTCCCTATTCTTTTGACAAAATCTCACTTTCAACCCTTTCATCGACACAAAAATATGTCTAGAAGAAGAAGAAAGCAAGAGATTCAAGGATGGTGGTGTCTAGACAATGCGATTACTCCAAAACATCGAAAAATGATTTACATCGTCGAAGAACATCTCAGTTTATAACAAATTTGGGTGTAACTGTCGGATTTTGCGTTTCATCTTTGATTAATGGCTGAGATAAAATGCCAGGCTTCAAAATGTTACGGTTAAGTTGCATCCATTGGATCGTAGATGAATCATAGAGATTTCACCACATCGCGCGTGAAGAAGAAACACATGAAACACCGTCAATCTGATCTTGATCTAATGTTCCATATGCATTTTGTCGGTTTTAATCTCTGCCGTTATAACTCCTCAGATCGACGGCTGAGATTAAATCATTTTTAAAATGATACGTTGATGAATCTGATTGCGCCACGTACCCCCTCACTTAAGTGACAATCGACGATTATAATTTAACGCGTGAATTGGACACTCCAAGTGACGTCATCTGCACATGTTAAAACAAAAACATAGTCCCACATGAAGAAAATCTTGGTGAATGCGTGAGTATATAAGTAATACGCGAATGAGGAGAAAGCGAAAATCTTTAACAGGGCGCTTTCTCTTTAATCACACACGCGCGCGCACACGTGCGCACACGCCTACACATGAGCACTCACACATATGCGCACATATACATTGAATGACACGTGACACTCTCATATGTCGCCACGTGACATCGCCATTTTTGTCAGCGCCACGTCAGCTGCCATGTCAGCACGCGATAATTTTTTTTGTTTATTCATTTTATTTCAAAAGAAATTGAATAAGATTTATTAAAAATTCTGCAAAAATCTCTAAAAATTAGAAAACTCATAACTTTCAAAATATAACTCAAAATTAATCGAAATTTGTTTTGTTGGATTATAAATTAAATTATTTATAATTTTAAAAAGTCAAATTATTTAAATAATAAGAGAATAAATTTTTATTAAAAAATATACTCATTTCTCTTAGAAATTAAAACTTAGAAAAATAAATGTGTATATAAATGTATTTTCTCTTATTATTTAATATTAAAACTCAATTATAATCTCAAACATAGATGATAATAATCTACTCTTAAAATATATTCTGAAAAATGTATAATCATCCCTAAAATAATGCATTTTGATATTATAACTTAAAATTGCATGAAATGATAGATATGCACTCAAAATATGATAAGATGCATACGAATGGAATATTTTATGCCTTAATTTGCATTAAAAATCGTATAATTACATGTTAAAATTGCATGTTATTAGGGAGAGAGGGAGGGAGAAGGATAGAAATCTGGAGAGATAGAGAGATAGGGAGAGAGAGAAAGGAGAGAGAGGGAGGGAGAAGGAGAGTGAAATTGGGGGAGATAGAGAGATAGGGAGAGAGAGAAAGGAGAGAGAGGGAGGGAGAAGGAGAGAGAAATTGGGGGAGATAGAGAGATAGGGAGGGAGAGAAGGAGAGAAAATAGGGGAGAGAGAGACAAAGAGATTGTGAGAGATAGATAGATAGATAGATAGATAATTAGAGAGACAGAGAGAGACAAAAGGCCATATGTAGATATATATATATATATAGAGAGAGAGAGAGAGAGAGAGATGTAGCTCAAACCCGGTTGGCTTCTCTTTGAACAGAAGATAAATTAAACAACAAAAAGATAAGAGCCCCACCTGTTTGACTATTTTTTAAGCTGACATCAGTGCCAGTTGATAAAACTAAACAAAGAAATGACAGTAAAGATGCGTAATGCCAAGATAGCTTAGGCGAGGCGTTTTCCTTTTAAGCGCGTTGACTTTTTTCTCTGAACAACGTGCCTTCCTTGCTCATTCTTCCTCCTGACCTGAATCAAGCGGCAAGATAGAGAATAAGATATGTCATCTGGGAGGCGTGGAAGTAGCTCAACCAATTGGCCATATCGTGTAGTCTTCTCCCAAATGTCAACGCGGAGAGAATTATTTGGATATTCATCAGAGTTTCTTGCAAATCCCAACGACTTCAGAAACTCCCATTTATTCATATTTTCCATAACAACCAGGAAATCACTCGGGAAACTGTCCATAAATAGGAAAAAATTAAGCCTCATAGGTCTCTCCTATCTCTCTCCCTCTTTCTCTCTCTGCATCTGTTTCTCTCTCTTCCCTCTCTCTTTCTCCTCTCCCTGTATCTATTTCTCTCTCCCTCTCCGTCTCTGTTGCTCTCTCTCTGCATCCGTTTCTCCTCTCTGTGCATCTGTTTCTCTCTCTCCCACTCTCTCCCTTTCTCTCTGTCTCCGTTTCTCTCTTCCTCTCAGTCTCTTTCTCTGCCTCTGTTTCTCTCTTCCTCTCCGTCTCTCTCTCTCTCTCTCTCTCTCTCTCTCTCTCTCTCTCTCTCTCTGTTTATCTGTTTTTTCTCCATCCCTCTCTTCCTCTCTGTATCTATTGCTCTATCTCCCTCTCTCTCTCTCTATGTGAATTTATCTGTTTCTCTCTGACTCTCTCTCCGTTTCTTTCTATCTCTATCTCTCTTCCTTTCTTTATCTATTTCTCTATCTCCCGCCCTCTCTCTCTTTCTGTTTCTCTCTCTCACTATATTTATACATATATATCTGTTTCTCTATCTCTCTCTGTACCCGTTTCATTCTCTATCTGCTTCTCTCTCTGTACCTGTTTCATCCTCCATCTGCTTCTCTCTCTGTACCTGTTTCATCCTCTATCTATCTGCTTCTCTCTCTGTATCACTTTCTATCTGCTCTCTCTGTCTGTCTGTCTGTCTCTCCCTCACTCTCTTCTCTCCCACTCCCTCTCCCTCTCCGTCCCTTGAACCACTGTCGTTCTTCCTCAGCGCCATCTCTCCCATGTCGCCCAGACAGGAGTGCGACAATGATGATAATAACAACAATTCCAAGCTCCAGAAATGGATAGAGAAGGTGAAGTCTGAAGGCGACATACCCCACCTCCCCCCGGATAACTGCATCAACGGCTGGTCAACGCCTCTGGGAAAAAGCTTCATGATCAGAGGCGTTAACTATCTCTTCTCCAGGAAGAAAGTTCCCGGCGGAGACTACCTCCTCCGTCCTCTAGGATTTGACTGGATCAGAAGCGACTCAAAAATCTGCGATGTTCTTCGCAATCAGCAGGGACGCGTGCGGAAATCGCTTATGTCGACCGGGCTGGATCCTTTCATCTGGGCTTTCCATCTTCAGCTTCCCTACAAGAACTACAGCCTGATTTCCTATTTCGTGGCGTGTGAGCCCGTGCAGGAGGGGTCGTTAATGGAGAGATTTCTGAAGGGAGACGACGAGTTCAAGAAGTCGAGGTTGAAGATGATCGCGAACGTCGTGGAGGGGCCGTGGATTGTAAAGGCTGCCGTGGGCAAGCAGGCGGCCTCGATTCTCGGTCGCGCGAATCTCTGCAGGTTAGGATTTCGTTTTGACCGATCGACCGGGCGTAAGGAAAATTTACATTCGATTTTCGTAGACTGATTTCGATAGTTTTCCCATCAGAAAACCGAAGAAATGGAATTTTGACGACTGATGTCAATATTTGGCTCATCAGAAAACCCTAGCAGTAGAATTTGACGAAAATTTGGCTCATCAGAGAACCCGACACGTGGAATTTTGACGACTGATTTCAATATTTGGCTCTTCAGAAAACCCTAGAAATGGAATTTTGACGAATATTTTGCTTATCAGAAAACTCTAGTAGTGGAAGTTTGGCGAATGATTGAACATCAGAAAACCGTAGATTTAGAATTTGACGACTAATTTCAATCCATGCTCATCAGAAAACGCTAGAGGTGGAATTATGACGACTGATATCAATTTTTGGCTCATTATGTTTTTTTTTATAAATTTGGCTCATGGGAAAACTCTAATAGTGGAACTTCTACGACAGATTTCCATAATTGGCTGATCAGGAAAATTTCTTAGTCGATTTTTAGACGGCAAATATCGATCTTTGGCTCATCCGAAAATTTTTGTGATTTTTTTTTTGCGAGCATCGTCATTGTCTTTCTGTCAAATCGATCAAGTGGGGATTTTGAGGAGCTGTTACTTCTTTCATCGATTTTTCATTAAAAAATTTCTTAGTCAATTTCAGAATGATTTAAAATTCTTCGTCGATTTTGAGATAACTGATCTCGGGAAGTATTTCGATTTTTCGCTCTTCATTCAACTCTATAGTCGATTTCTTGATGTCTTGTGATCGACAGGTTCATCGTCGGAGAGAACTACCTCGAAGTGGAAATCGACGTCGGAGTATCGATGTTCGGCACAGCCGTCGCGCGATTATGTTTCGGCTACATCCAGGCGTTAACCGTTGACCTTGCGTTTCTGATCGAGGGCCAGGATGAATCGGAGCTTCCGGAGCAAATCTTGGGAGCAGTCCGATTCTCGCAGTTGAACCCGGATTCGGCGGGAATTCTCGACCAGCCCGGTGAAAAAAGTGATAAAAATTTGTGGACCCATAGGAGAAGAGGGTTGCGAGGAGCGGAGGAAAAGGTTCTTCCTGCCTCTTTTTAATGATAATAGTAATTCATTTTCGTCCCATCTCTGAACTTTTGATGGCCCTGAATAATCTGAACCGTTTTTTCTATTTGAGATAGAGATAGAAAGAGAGATCTCAGTAGGCTTAAGGTAGTAAGACCAAAACAAAGAAGGGATTTCCAAGAGCCATTTGCTTCAATTATATGCGAAATTTCAACATGAAATCATTCAAGTTTGAGTATTTCGACTTATGGCTATTGAAATGGGGTTATTAGGTTCGAGTAGAGAGGAAAGGCAGAATGGGTTTGTAATTTTATTGAGAATTTCAACTGACTGATGTTATAGAAGAAGATTACATAGTCAGTCAATGCAAAATGTTTACAGAGTTAGTCAATACAGGTCATTTGATAAATAGATGAACCCAATGAGTAAAGTTGACTGAATAAGGAACATTGGTTAATTTTTGGATATCAATCTCTATTGTGCATTTCACTCCCTCTCCCCCTATGAATGGTAGTCTCTAAGTACATGGTCATTTGTGCCTTTGAAAATCATGGCTCACAAGTCGGTGTACCTCCACTCAATCACAACCATACCTAGGATAGTTAGGGCACATTGGCTCTCATTCTATGTATTGAATGTTGCATCCATTCTTGGCAGACCTCCTGTATCGACAAAATTATCAAAATAGTGCAAAATAATTAAAAGTTAGTATAGTTTCAAGTCAAGGTGAAATACATAAAGAATGAAGTTTAAAACATGAAAATATCTCACACTAAAAAGAAGAGAAATCATGGTGGCTTTAAAAGAAGAGAGCAAAGCTTTGAAACTAGAAAGATCATGTTGCTGATGACATGAATCATGTTATTATTTGTATTAGCTAAGTGTTAGTTCAAAAAATATTTTTTTTCTAAAAAACCTACCTTGCATGTATTTCTGCTCCTGCATAGGATGGCACATTGTTCTTGAGATTCTGAGAGCCTCACCCAATTTCTTTAAAAACTTAAAGAACTACTAATCATAAGAAAATATGATTGAAATCAAATCAATGAATCTCCCTAATCTAATTATTGTACCAAATTATATACCATAAATATGAAAAAATTAAGTAAGCCTTGTCGGAGCAAGATTTCTTATCTCTACCTAGAGGCATTGCTATCAATCATATTTACACCAAATCTATGGTGGTCTAAGAAATTCTTTAGAGAGCCTAAAAAATTAAAATCATGATTTGTCAATCAATATGACCATGAAACAAAGTGTTGTCGGAGTGGATCGCAGAGAGAATTTTCATTTGAGAGCTCATCATAGAACATAGAAGATCATTTATCATGAAAATGGGAACAATAAATTTATAGGGCAAAAAAGGAAAAGATACTTCAGGGATGCTGGTGATTATCCCTTTTAAGAACTATGTGATGTCAAACATAACTACACATTGGTACCCTTTAGAAGGTATAGATAAAAGAGAAGGATATTATGTTAAAAAATTCCATTTGTTGGATAAAGTTCTAGTAAGCGGGAAGCCCTCTATTGGAAGAACTTTTTTGTCACCAAGGCATTATGTCTTAGGAGATCTCTATCATTGGCTTTCTAGGTAGATGGATGCAAAAGCCCATATAGTTCCATGTGCTATCATCCCAAGAGAGAAAGAAGTCATCAAATGGATGTGCAACATGTATATGATGAATTAAACTTTGGGGTATTTTTAGTTGTTTTCTTAATCACATTCATGCAGCAACATTTATAATTCCTCACTTTCTATAATGGTAAAGTAAGAGTCAAGTCCTCAAGGATCCTAGTTAACGAGATTAGTACTTTTAGGTAGTAGAGATACTATTATAGGGAAAAACAATGGTAGGAGGGATTTTTGAGAAATATGAAAGAAGAAAGAAATGGAATATTATATGAACAAAATTCCAAATATATATATTATGAGAAACAATGAGAATCAGATTGAGAATGGAATAATAGAATGGAGAGATTAGAATGATGGAATGGAAGATGATGGAAGAATAATGAAAAATCAAGAAATCGGGTGATGATGAGAGATTTTTTGAATAAAAGAGAGCAAATCTAAAATATGAAAAGAGAAATAGGTCTTTACTATCCATGGAAGGATTTATAAGAGAAAATTAGATCCAAATCCTCACACAAACCCCTTCTTTGATGTCAGTCCTAGGCTGGATGACGCTAAACTCATGATGATCTCGATCCTCTACTTGATCTTGCCTCCACAATAATCTCAAACACCAAAAAATTCTAAGCTTGTAGCTAAGAGAGAGCCATAAAATAAAAAGAAGGAAGAAGAAGATTCCTTTATATGTTAGGTTTAGAGGTTTCCTTGGGTTAATGGTAGAGATTCAATCTTTTTTGGTGCTACCAAATGAATGGTGGAGACTAATCCATAGATCACAACCATAACTACCTCCTAAGGAGGTGAGAGAGTCCCTCCAAGGAAGACGACCCTATAACCACTTCCTAAGGGAGTGGGTTGACCACCATCTAAGAGATGATAACCTTACCACTTCCCTCAGGCGATGAGCTTACCTCTCTCTTTCTCTAAAAATATGGATTTTTAATAAAAAGTAGAAAAGGTATATATTGATTAATAATAAATAGAAGAGAAGAAATTTGACCTCTTTGAAAATTCAAAAATTCCTCTGACCACCTTTGACTTATCAAGAATCATTTTGACCATCATTCACTGCCAAAAGAAGGGAAGCTACTAGTATCCTAAAAAGGTGAAAAGGCTTGACCATTATAATCTCAAAATGCATTAATTTAGGGTTTGACCACCCTCCTATAAGCAAGGTTTGACCACCCTCCTAAAAAGATGAAAAGGCTTGACCATTGATAACATGTTAACTAAACATGAAAATACATGATTATTAATGCTAATTAAGACATAAAGCATTCCATTCAAATGCATGTTATCATATTTTTTACTGTTTATCTATCCTTCTATGAAAAGTCATTATAATCTCAAAATGCATTAATTTAGGGTTTGACCACCCTCCTATAAGCAAGGTTTGACCACCCTCCTAAAAAGGTGAAAAGGCTTGACCATTGATAACATGTTAACTAAACATGAAAATACATAATTATTAATGCTAATTAAGACATAAAACATTCCATTCAAATGCATGTTATCATATTTTTTACTGTTTATCTATCATTCTATGAAAAGTCATTATAATCTCAAAATGCATTAATTTAGGGTTAATTATGATGAATTAAAGATAATATTTTCATAACTCATCTTTACTTGAGATTATAATTATATTTTAAGGTTAAATACTAAGAGACATCATTTTATATACACTCATATTTTTTTAAGTTTTAAAATCTAAAAGAAATGCATTTTTGAAATGAGTGTATTTTTTAAATTGAAATTTATTCTCTTGTTATTTATTAAATTTGAATTTTTAGAATGATAGATAATTTAATTTTTGATCCAATGAAACAAATTTGGATTGATTTGGAGTTATATTTTGAAAGCTTTGAATTTTCTAATTTTTAGAGATTTTTTTTTTGAATTTTTAAGAATGTTTCTGAATTTAAAATTGATTTATTTTGATTTAAAATTAATTTTATATTCGCGAAGTGACATGGCAGCATGTGGAGCGTACGATCACGTGATTAATCACGACCATCGATTGTCACTTAAGGCAAGGCAGGGGGGTACATTGCACAATCCTATTCGCCGGTGAATCATTTTAAAATGATTTAATCTCAGTCGTCGATCTAAGGAGTTATAAAGGTGATAACATGCAATCTTAACATGATAAAACATGATTATTAATGCAATTTAAGGCATAAAACATTACATTTATGTGCATGTTATCATACTTTGAGTGCATTTCTATCATTCTATGCATATTTATGTCATAATTTCAAAATGCACTAAATTAGGGTTAATTATGATAAATTAATGATAAATGATTTTATAACCCATCTTTACTTGAGATTATGAATGGTTTTTAAAGTTAAATAATGAGAGAAATCATATTTATGAACATTCATTTAATTTTCTAAAGTTAAAATCTTAAAGAAATGAATGTATTTTTGAAATATAAATTAAATCTGTCGTTATTTAAATATTTTGAATTTTTAGAATGATAGATAATTAAATTTCAGATCCAATGAAAGAAATTTGGATTAATTTGGAGTTGTATTTTAAAAGATATGATTTTTATAATTTTTAGGGATTTTTCTGTATTTTTCTGGATTTTTCTTGATTTTTCCGATTTAATTTTGATTTAAAATAGATTAAAATAAATATAATATATATATATATAAATTCAAAAAGCGCGCGGGGTCGACGCGGGTGTGACGTGGCACGCAAGGCCACGTGGCAGAGCCACGCTGACCCGCGCAGCGCGCCTACGTGGCGCGTTTATATATATTATATATATACATTACTTATATTATAAAATGGGTCTTTGTCGTCCCCTATATGGGAAGGGTCATACCCTTAGAAACCGTCGGGTATTATAAACCCGACGGTTTCATTTAATTAAGTCCGTGTGGGACTAAAATTCTGTCTTACTTACCTTGCAGGCGACGTGGCGCGACGAGGGGCGTTGGATCCAGTCGACGCGTCGATCACATGCGACGCGGACCACGGAGTGATCATCAAGCACGTGATCGATTTCGGGAATTATAACGGCCAGATTTCAGCGACGTGGCGGCATCACACGCAGTGACCACCAGATCAAGATCAACGCACGTGTTGATTAAAGGGGCGTTATAACGGCTACGATTCGATCGTGCGGACCGCATCTCAGCCGTCCGATCGCGATCCAAGGGACGACATCAGAGGCATTTTATAAACGTTAATCTACGGATCAAATCGTGGCCGTCCATCATGATCCGACGGCCACGACTTATTTGAAATGGTCCACGATGGACCGTTTCATCGTAACCGTCGATCGAAACGATCGGACGGTTACGCCCAAATTTAGTATAAATAGATGTGTTCTTCGTCGATGTATGCATCCGAGTAAGAATCAATCTAATTGACTGTCTAGACACCTTCCTTACTCGTTTCTCTCGAGTTTTTCCTCCTCCTCTCTCAATTCCGCATCCATGGAGGCGTAGAAGTCGAGATTTGCTGGAAAATCGAGGGAGAAATCGACGCTTGAAGCTCGACGTGATGATTTTGACGTTTTCGGTGATTAATCAGCTTAATCACCTCGTTTTGATCGCTAAACGGGTTGAGTGGAAGCGGTTTTACCTCAATTATCCTCCTATTATCTTTAATTTTTATTTAGATTAGTTTTTAGATTTCAATTTCATAGAATTTCATCCAAAATCACGATTTCAACATCCGAAAATTTCTCTCCACTTTAAATTTCGATTTCTCCGCGAAATCAAGTCCAAATTCGATGATTCTTGATTCCGTGGATTCGTTTTGAAGTCTTCTTTCTAAAAACACCATTTTCCCTAATTTCTAACCTCAATTCATCATCCAATTTGACCAAATTCTAAAAGATATCTCGAAAATACCTAAATTCCCTGTGGATTCGACCCGTATTTACCATTATAGCCCTCAATTCTCTCTTAATTCCCCAAATTGGTAAGTTCGGTATTATTTTTAACACGAGACCGTGTGAAATCGACGACCTCATGGTCTCGTCCCGTCAAAAGGCTGAGATGAAAACCGACGAAAATGTATTTGGAGCATTGGATCAAGATCAAACGGCAACGGTTTGATGGGTTACTCATAACGCACGCGACATGACTTTATCTCGAGATTCCATCTGAGATCCAATGGCCACGACTTAATCGTAACAATTCACACTCTTGCATTTCATTAGAGCCGTTGATCGAAGATTAAATACTCAATCAGATGGTTTACGCCCAATTCACCGTATAAATAGAGGTGTTCTTTGATTGCGTAAAGCATTCCAAGGCAATTCAAGTAATCAAACAATTTAGACACCAAATCCCTTAAATATCTTGCTTCCAATCGCCTCTAGACTCATTTATGTGTCCACGGAGTGCATGAAAGTGAGATTTTGTTGAGAGAATAGGAAGAAATCGGTTCTTGATCATCAACGATTTTTTTGGAATTCAGGAATAAAAAGCCTTTGATCCGGTGAGTAATTGGATCAATTCGAGCGCAATCTTGAGTTAGAGATCATATTTTATCCTAATCTTCCTTTCGTATAGCTTTAGATTTCACTTTCGAATCGTAATTTTAGTCAATTTCAATTTCAATTTTGGTATTTCGTGATTTTAAACTTTGGAAATTTCTCTCTCATTCACTCAACGATTTCTCCTCAAATCTTGATCCAAATTTCTGTGATTTTTGATTCCGTGGATTCGACTTCGAGTCTTCTTTCTAAAAATATTAATTTTTCCTAATTTCTCACAATGGTTCATCATCCGATTTGATCAAATTTCAAAATATCATCTAAAATTATCCTAGTTGTCCGTAGAATCGACCCTTATTCACCACTATACTCCTTAATTCGTGATTATTTGATAAAATTGGTTAGTTTGGCATTAGTTTTGACACGAATCGGTGTGTATTCAATGACCGCATTGATTCGTTTCATCAAACATCCTCCTAGAAAAGGTGGAAAGGTTGACCGACGTCCTATAAAGGTGACAAGGTTTGATTAACCTCTTAAAAAGGTGGAAAATGTTGACCAACCTCCTAGAAGTTGGGGAAGTTGCTTTCTTGTTCTCTCTCAATAATTTGCATTGACACTCTCATTAAACTTCAACTAAGTCCTTGTATCCATATAACTAACAAAAATGTGAGAATTCAACCATTTGACTTCCAAGAATTTTATTCACATAAAAATATTGACATAATGAGATAATTACACCTTTATTGAAATAAAAATATTTATGAATGCATTTTACCATGAAATTTATTGAAGAAATTTACTTCTATGAGGAAGTTGATAGTTTACTCAATTTTAAACATTTTTTGGAATTTATAGAAATTAAAATCATCAAGAAATGATTACTTAAAGTAAGAAAATAAAAAAAGAAGAAGAGAGAGAAAAACTCTCTCTCTCTCTCTGCTTCCGCCACTTGGGCAACGAAAAAAAATTCCTCCTCCTCCTTTGTTTCTCTCCTTCTCTCCTCCTCTCCCCTTTCTACATTTCTTTTACTACCTCAGCCACCATGCTCCCTTGCGTGTGCATGTGTGCATGTAAGGGGGGAGAGGACAGAAGAAGTTTTCTTATGTCCTCCTCTCCCCTCTCTCTTTTCTCTCTATTGTGTCACAAATTTCTCTTGTGTCATGCTTACAATTTCTCTCCCTACCCTCTTTCATCCAAAGGAAAAGAATTCCATGACATGAGAAGTCTTTGAGCAAGACGTTGTCTTCCCCTCCTCTACAGCTCTTCCTCTCTCCCTCACTCTCTCTCTGCTCCCTCTCTCCCTCGCTCCATCACACCTACGCTTATGGGAGTACGGGAGAGAGAAATTGTCTTCCCTCCTCCCTTCTCTTCACTTGCCATCTCCCTCAATTTTCTCTCTCACGCTATGGAGGAGAACCTATCATGCCTAAATCCCTCTCTTCTTCTCTCTCTTTCATGCTCCCATGTTGCATCAAGAAGAGAGGACAAAAGAATATCTCTTCTGTCCTCCCCTCTCTCTCCTCGCTCACTGCTATTCTCATACGCTGCCCTTAAATCTCTTCTCCTTGCCACCAATCTCTCTTTCATTCTTTTTGCATGGCCATTTCTTGCTCAAGCACATATAGACGAGAGTTCATCATGACCAAGAGTGAGAGAGGAGAAAAGAGAGGAAAGAGGAGAGAGGAGAGAGGAGAGAGAATGAGCGAGTGACCCAAAACTTATTGTTTCATGTTTGACGTGCTATTTGTCCTAAGTAGTTTGAGGAGAGAGAAAGTAAATCAACAACCACAAATACGCCAAATTAAAGTCATGATATTTCATGATCCTCATAGATTTAACGGGCTGAAATTTCCTGGGTATGATCATCATTTGAAACTCGACAAATTTCCTACAATTAATTTGAATTCAGAGTGAAAAAGAGAGGGTTTTTAATGTTTAATTGTGTGCTTCTATCTTTGGCTATCCAAGAGGAAAAAGGGCACGATTGATCATTCTTTCAATATAGAACGTCATTTCTAGTGGGTTCATTCTCTTTTCTATTCATTCCTCGTGTTGAATACAAGACGCCAAGTCGGGGAAAAATGTATGAGCTCATTAGAGAGTTTTGTTTAAAGAACATCATTAGAGTGTATTTTTCTTGTGAATACTTAGATTAAATCATTTTCCATCAATATTTTCTATTTTCTACATATTTTCATCCATATTCTCATATTTTCAAAACCTAAAATCACTTCTTCATTATTGATAAGAGGTTTTCAATCTTTGAAAGGAGTTCGGAAGTATTTTATGACTTCATTTCATTTCCCGCACACATCTTATTTTAATCGATCATCTCTACTTTCTTAATATAGTAATACCAAAATTATTTCTTGATTTCAATCTTTTAACTTCCTCTCTATGGTTTTGACCTAGACTCACCACTATTCTAAATTTCAAAACCAAATTTTAAGAGATTAGTATAATTTTTGATGTGTGAATTTGTGTATTCAAGAACCATAGGTTAATGTATATCAGCTACCACAACATGTGACTGCCCAGTGTAAGTGATGATCGAGAAGTGTGACATGAATGCATGAATATGCCATTAGTCAAGTGACACATGGCAAATCTCAAGAAAGGCACACACGATAAATCCAATGGCACAATTGGTGCAATCCCCATTGTTGTGTGACCTTGATCTAGCTCTTCAAACCCAACATGTGGTGTGATCCCCATTGTTGTGTATTTCCAAAATGCACAATCCAGCATCTTAGATTGCTCCCATCATTTCTAGATATTTCAAAAACTCAAAAAATTTGACATGTTGCAATCACAGCCATCACAACCCTAAAAAGAGGAAAATCAACTATAAGGATCCTTCCCAACCACTTAAAAGTGGTTTTGAAACTTTTTCAAGCTAGCACAGAGTAATCTTAGCTCTTGCTTCTTAGTTCATTTCAAGGCCAAAAAACTGATAAAGAGATTTCTCCTCCTATCTTTTTGTGTGAACTTGTGGAGCCTAATCTTAGGGTGAACTTGTTCCTTTAACCATTTTATGATTATTTTATATTCTTTGTGTATTTTGGTGCAAATCTCTGTATAAATATTGTTGATTGTCCCTACAATGCATGGAGATTTTATCACTTGAATGATGATTGCCATCATAAAAGATTCATAGCCAAAGCCTTTAATCATGTGACATGAGGTCATGTTTGCATTATGTCTAAGCTGGTAAGAATATTCAGTTTAGTTAGGATTATATTTAGAAGTAGAAGCCGATTTTAGTGAAATTTCTCCCCATTGATCTTCTTTCATTCATATGTTATTTGAAATCCCATTGACCTTGATTTTATTTTTGTATTCCTTTATAAATCCTCCACTATCTCAAGATTCATACATCTTTATATCCTCAGATTTGATTAAATTCAACCAAATTTTCCATTTATAATTCTAGTTAAATTGATTCCACCTCTTTCTCTATTTATTTTGTGATTATATCAATATTCTCTTGACGCTTGAAATATATTCCCTAATATGCACTTCAATGAGGAAGTGATTCATGATCTTCACTATTGTAGTTTTTTTCTTGAAGAATATTAAGTGAAAGCACATGAAAATTATTTTTCACCCCGACAAAGTAAAAATCCAATATCTTTATGAAGACTTACACAAAAATCAATCGGAAATCAGCCATATTTTGGGAAGGGTCCTCAATTTAGGAGGCATAATATAAATTTCTTTCTATATGGGGGCTTAAAGTGGTCGTGATATTACAATATTAACTTGTGAAATGATTTGATCCAATTCCATAAATATTTTTTTCTTCACGTTAAATAATAAGTTTTATATGGAGAATTTACTAAAACTTGTTTTTATAAGGAAACTACAGTATTCAAAATTTTGTGCACCTAAATCCAAATCCATTATTCTTTTTTATCTAACTCTAAATTAGATCTTTTATTTTATGTTTTGTATTCATCAATTATTTCATAGTTTAGTGGTTTTCCTAGAAGTAATCAATTGATGTGCATATAGCTAGACCATCAGCATGAATAATATTATAGATCTTGAATTTCAATTCACAATTGATTGATTAAGAGTGATACTTCTTTATCTTTATTTCTAATATAGTTCTTGGTCCTTTTTTTAGTTATACTCTCCATAAAATCTAAGGAAGGTTTCATTTATCTTATATATATAGACTAGAATCTATACCTTTTTAATAGTTTTATAAAAGGATTTTTCTTTGGTGACGCTAAAAATGTTTCTGAAACCAAATTCATTTTGATCATTATATTGTAAAAATTTTAGTCATTTTGCTGCAATGTTAATCGTTCAACCAAGTGATCAAGTACTAAATATAAAGTTAAATCTGATGCAGTCTGATAAATCCTTCGACCAATTCCACCACTCCATCAAAATATCAATCCCTTGACAAAAGATCATTTAGTACAATTAGAAAGGCAACCACAGATTGAAGGTGAATTGAAAATTAAGATTGGACTAAAATTTAACAATTAAGAAAGAGTTGAAAAAAAATCATTTAAATGTCTAATGATAGTCTTGAGCTTAACAAAATATTTATAATCAACACAACAAAATTTTGAACCATTTCTATCACAGGTAACTATTTTCACTATAATTCATTTTTTTCATAATCTATACACTCAAAGTTTTGAACAATGAGAAAAGTTTTTGGAATGAGCCTCAGTTGCATCATTTGTTGGACTTTGGTTGCAAGCCTCTTTGCGAGTTTGTGGAGTCATGGTTGAAGTACTTTGAGTGAGTTGATTAAATTCATTAAGGATCAAGGCTCTTGCTTGATTGGTGTAACTCTACGTGGCTTACGACTATCGATAAGTTGGCATGATTGTACATTTGAGTTAGTTAGTTGACTATTCCAAGGATGGTAGTGTTACTAGCGTTGAATAATTTTCTCACTCCCACAATGTGAAGGTCAAAAGACTTCTAGAAATTTTTGGGTGTTGGGTGAGGTTTATGGATTTGTTGATGGATGTCATCCTTAATGTAGTGGGGAGTGGTTATAAGATCCCTGTAGGTAAACTTGCAAGGTGTCTCTAGATGTTTCTCACCAGGAGTTCTCTTTGTAGAGTGGTGTGAGAAGAAGCTTGTGCTCGAGGAAGCCATGCTTCATATGCTTCTATTAGTCAACACACATAATCCATTTGGTAATCTTTGTATTCGAGTTAATAGCTCTTCTTGGTGATGATGAGGTATGTACTCCACTTTTTTCGTTGGGTCTAAGAAGGTTGCAATTGTAGATGCACCATTGAAACTAGCAATGTCCACAAATGAGTTATTGTTCATATCTAGTAATGTTCGCATTTGAGTTAGTGCATATTCTTGGTGATGAAGAGCTATGTACTCCACCTTTTGTATTGGATCTAAGATGCTTGCAATAGTGAATGGACCATCGCGCCTAAGGGCATCCAAATATTTCACAAAATTTTTCTTTATCGTAAAACATGCTAGGTATAAAAAGCCCTAAACTTCTACCTCTTTAGGATCAAGACTTTCCCCCTCATAAAAACACACTCGATTCAAAGGTCCTATCATGGTGTCTAGGTGTCAAGAAAGTCCTTTGAGCACATAGAGAGCTATTGATGGCATTGTTGACTAAGATCTACTAACATAATTGGTGGCATCACAGAGTGGCTCAAGGACCACAATGAAGATCATTTCCATTCCCCACTCTGCAATAGTTCAAGTCATAAGCTTTTTTTATTGTGTTTTAGGAAGAATTGACACAATTTTTCCATAACATGTTTATTTGTATACAGTAAGTGGAGTTCTACCACATCTTGTAATCAAGGGGCAAGTTATTGCTATCTAGCATCATGTAAATAGTGCAAAGCTCTTCATACTTTGAAAATCATTGTTGTGAGTCACGAACAACATTTACCACTTCCCTTGGCCATCAAACAGCCCTACCTAGCATGTTTGATCTGTGTTGGGATGTTGTCCCTCATTCAGCTTAAAAACTCTTGAGTCTCGATATCTTGAATGTCTTCTTCATGTCATAGCCCTAGAGATGTCAATGGTACACGATGATCCTTTAAGGCTTCTTGCATAACTAGATTCATGTCATACTCAAGACAAGGCACATGCATTTCTTCACTAAAGCACAGGTGCACACCCTTCAAATTCTCAATAAGAACTTGCATCATCTTCTTTTTTATAGAGGCCTTTTCAGTAGCAATTACACAAACGTGCAGGAAAATTAAATGAAGGTTGTGATGTCACCCATTCCACATAAGGTAAGACTGTATATTATTTATATCACACCTCAAAGCAAAGTCCATAATCTTCACAATGTTAGCCATGCTTTCCTTAGAGTGTTTTCCTACAAGCTCACGAATCATGAAGACTCACTCATGTAATGTTTGATCATCCTTGACCCAACACACTATAACTCCCAATAATGCAATGGTTTTCACTATTTTCTATGCAATGACCATAAGTGAGATAGAAGAGATCTATGAAAACCTTTTCATAACTTCATCTTCAACTCATCGAGCACATTTATAGTGGCCTCTTTGATATATATTTTCCCAATATATTTCAACCACAAATGAATGCATTCTAGTCAACAAATGACCAAGGCTGATCCATCAAGCATATGAACCTTAGAATTTCTTCCTTCATTTACTTAAATCATTTGTCATAAATTTTAATAGATCACTCCTTAATCAACATTTCTACAAGAGACATTTGACTTGCGTCTATGCCCTTCAACTCATCGTGCACTTTCAAGTGATGCTTCTTTAAATGTTTCCAAAAGGATATTTTTCTTCCACTCCAATGCCTCCTAACAACTAATTTTTTATCAGGTTTAATAGCTTCACAAATATTGCAAGTGTACTCATATTTCCCACTTTTGGTGAATTATTGGCATATAGGAGACCTTGAAGGTCTTGATGCACTCCCTAAATCTAAAAAATTAAATAAATGCAATGATGGAAAGATGGAATGTAAGATAGGATGATATAATTATAGAATCCTATAATGGATAAAAAGAATGCAAGATAGGATGATAGACTGCCTCTTTCACATTGCTAAATTAATCTTGACTACTATGAGAGCTAGCCTCACTTGTGAAATCCCTCTCTAGATCCATAACGATAGAGATGCAATTAGTTTTGCCCAAAATGTAAATCTTTATGTCAAAATGTAATTGAGGAAGGTTTCTTACAACTAAAAAATTAGCACATATATATTGATTTGCAAAAAAATCAAAATTGAGCAAGAGAGATTGAAAGGAGCTTAAGATTTAGTAACAAAAACCTATTGAATCAATGAGCCTAAAAGTAAATTATATGGTCGAGTAGAATACATACTAGAAGAAATAATGACAAAGGAGTACTAGAATTTAGCAAATAGAAACGTGCTTATGAAGTAACCAAATGAAAATCAGTCATCTGCAAGATATATTAGATAACCTTACGATTCAGTTATACTCAAAGAAAAACTAAAAAAGCAAGGGCAAAGAACAATCAAAATTCAGCAAGATAAATTAAAAGAGCTTAAGATTTAGCTATATAAACAACTGAAAAATATTTAAAAAAAGTAAAGAATGAGGGAAATTAAGGTTGAGCTTAAGATTTGATTAACGAGACCACTAGAAGAAGTAGCTGCAAAGAACAATGCAAACTGAGCATGAGATTCGGTTATCCAGACCACTATACACATACCAAAAGATGCAACAAAAAAAAAGCAAAGAAAAATCAAAGTCCATTCCGAAAATTGAATCTTTTGCTTGTTTAGGGCCTAACTCTGTCAGCCTCTTTCAAAAGTTCACCACACTCTTCCACGATCTTTGACTTACTATTATCTATCCAATATGTTTGCCTTTGATGTTGTTAGCTTCCTAGTTTACTAGAATTCAATGAACTTGGTCACCTGGAACCAAATTGGAAAAGGAACACTCAATTCACCCGTACAATGGAAGGTAGATTTTTGAAAATCGATAATGATAATTTTTCAAAAAACATGAGATTAAGATTCAATTATCAGGACCACTAAGTGAAGCCATCGCAAAGAACAATTAAAATTGAGTTCGAGATTCAATTATATAGAGAACTAAAATACAAAAGAATTATCCAAAGAGAAAATGAGAATTTCATTAGATAGATTAAAGAAGCTTAAGATATATTCAATTCTCTCATGCAATAAGCAGCTAAAAACATGGACCCTCTACATTTCCTCTTAAACTAAGAGAGAGAGAGAGAGAGGGGAGGGAGAAAGATCAATTGACAGACAAAGAATTAAGACAGAAAAAGAATAGCTTCTATCACTGCAAGATATTTTTCCAAATAAATGGATTTCTTTGCAAGATATTTTTCCAAAAAAAGGAATCTTTGCAAGAGATTAGTTGGCTACCAACTTGCTTCTTTAATGTCTTGCAAGATGATAAATAGAACACAATTTTTCAATGGAAATACAGAGAGAGTGAAGTGGACTAGGAAGGAATAGGGGAATAAGAGAGTAGAAAACAAATTAAAAAGATGTTTATTCCATTCTAGGGCTTTTCATTTAGGGATAATGAAGAAAAGCTACTATTGATGGTACATTGTCATGTAGACAAATTATGATCATCAATTAATTTATTTAAAAATAGTGTTAACTTAGACTAGAAGTTGATTCTAGCTGCCACAGTTCATTACTCTAGTGGCAACTACTTGTTAAATATTCCTCATAGTGATTCATTCCATGCAATGACGCTCTAGCCTCACTATGAAGTTTTTGTTTTCAAACAAAAATAAAGAAATGCATAAATTTTTAGAGTGGTTTGGAAGCATGTTCAATTGGACAGTCTAGATTGGCTTCCTGAGCTATCTAATTCAAAAGTAACAAATGACATTTACATCGCATCATCAAGATAAAAGATCAAGTCCACAAAATCGATGATATTGAGAAACCAGTTAGACAATGACAAAAAATAATCAGAGATGAACAAATCCCAAAATGATAGATTTAACCAAGAGGAGAAGTCTAACCAAAATTGATGAGCAGAAAATCTTGTGGGAATAGTTTCCTTACCCATGAGAATCAAAATTCTGACTTACAACCTATCCACATGCCATGGCTACAAATCTCCATGAAAGTCACAATGAAGCCATCTCTCTGATCCTTTGAGTGGGAGAATACCTCTGATCGTGGCTATTTTTGGGATTTTTTAAACCTAGAAACATGTTCGAACATATTGTCCTCATGCTTGAGATAAGGGACTAGACGCAACTAGGTCAGGACAGATTTTCTCTTCGTCTAGTTTGGAGTATCCATAGTCTGTGTCCCTAAGCACACCAACCCCTACAACAAATTTCTTTATAGCCTTATCAATATTCCTCACATTGGCACCTCAATCCAATTTAGGGACATCTTCACCAAAGGTCAGAGTATGAATTCCTACAAATTTTTTTCTCACAAGCTGGGCTTACTTGATCTCTACGCTCTAGCTTGGTGGGAGTGTGAGTGAAAATGTCCCCTCTGAATAGCACTCTTATAATTTATTTCTCTCTCTCTCTCTCAATCCTGTAGGTTTTCTACATGATCGGAAGCTCCTCTCTCCCATCCTCCTTCCTTCTTCCTCCACTTCTTCAGCAAGGAGCTCCCTCCCTTGAAATGATCTCTTGTAATGTTTTCATGTGATACCCAAGGTCAGATTGATAAAGAGTCTCTATGATTTTGATGTGTCTCCTTAACCCTTGAAGTCTTTTGACCTTCACAATTTCTTAATGTATGTTGATTAGATCAAATGCTTGATACCTCTAGCACAAAGCATATTAGGACCACATGATTCAAATGGATCAAAACAAATACTATTCTAAAAGTACTTTTATCTTTTACTTGTTTGATTTTTCAAATGAACCTATGTCAAGGAAACTCACTTTCTCCTCATTACTATTTTTTCATTTATAAGTGACAAAAAAAATTTAAATTATATTTCTTATCTATTGCCAAAAAAATTCATCAAAAAGGCCTTTAATTTTTAAAGGTAGGAATTTCGGACTTCATATAAAATTTACTACTTTTAAGGAATACTTTAGAATTTTTCAAGCCTCAAAATCAAACTTGAAGTAATCATGCACACGTTTTGATGTGGGAGTGGTGCCATGCCATTGTGCACTATTGGTGAGGATGTGAACAAGTGGCGCACACACATCACTTATGTGGAGAAAAATTATAGAATTTCTTAGAGTTTGAATATTTTATTATTTTTTTGAATTAATGTGAGGATTGCGTTGTTAAATTTGGGCAACTCATTGTTATTTATTTCATAGGTGTTGTCCATGGCACATTGTGAAGGAAGGACTTTCTATTCAATTAGGACCATTCAAGACCACCCCCAATGGATCTCATAGGCAATGTGACTTCATCTTGCACACTCTACATCGAAAAGGTACTTTTCAAGCATCAATTTGTTGTTAAGAGGATGTAGTAAAACTTGGTGCTTTATTCCTTCTTGATCTTAAGAAGATCTTTAAAATACTTTCTCCTTCGTCATGGAAAAAAATCTTCTAGGAAAAGCTCAAAATGTCCAGCCTTGAAAATAAAATTTCCAAAACCTCTAGGTCAAATGAGTTCTTTATACCTTGACATGTCCATTGTTCTGGGATCTGAGGCTCGACAAGCTCTCCAAGTTTTTGACCAAAACAATGACTGCAGCAGAAAGATGTTGAAGCAAAACATTCGAAAAAGTTGAAGCACCAAGAGTAGATGATCTCATCATCCATTCTAGGTGACCCTATCATCGAGTATAGAATAAAATTCATAGTTACATGGATCATTTGATAGAGTTCTTCAACCGTTCAAGCGTCCAGTCTCTAACGGTATCCATACAATCTCCAAACGGTCGGATCTCCTCTTGAACACTCGTCACCAAGAGAGGAAGAGAAGAGAGAGGAGAAGTTCCACTAGGCTTGCATGGGCACCACTATTATGGTCGTTCTCCCCCTATTTATAGACTCTAGGAATGTGAAATTTTCACAAAAACCCTTATTATTATATCTTTATCTACCGACGTCTATTGACCTTATGTGTGTGACCCTCTAGGTCTATATATCTCACCAGTTAATGACTCTATCAATCTATTAACAATTATTGGTCTTCCTTATCAATTAAATATATCAACATATAGATTAATTGACTAAGGATCGATTTAACCAAGTCGACAAGCTACACCACGTGCTCTAGGGAGATATGGAGTATATTAGAACTCTTTCATGGAGTCCTATCGTCATTATTTACCGTGTACGTATAATCCTTCATCCACACGAGACTCATGAATGACTTAGGGTATGATTAATTGTCAAACCCTAATCAGTCGCTCAATTTGGTATTGATGTGAGTAGGAAATCATTGAGAACAACTTCTCTAATATTTCCACTACCTAGGCCAAGGATTTAACCGCATCTCATTCCTTGAGTCAATCTCCTCATATACCGAGGGCGGATGATCCCATCTTAACCACTCAATCACCTACAAGGACTTCATGTCATATCCAATCTATAAAGTTTTAGAGATCTCGTGGCTAGGCATCGTCAAAAAAATACAATCATCCATCCACAAGATGTCTTTGGTGTCTCAAGTCAAAGGACCATGTATACAACCATGACATGAATCAACTTGATTGATAATTTGGCATAATACCATTTAGGGATTCATACGGATCAATTCAGTGAACTCTTTCTCCAAAGAGCACCCGCTATCTATCCTTGGTGTCTCAACACCGATGGCTACAGGATCAGCCATACTCATTATATGAGTCAGATCAGATAGTGCTATTCTTTCCAAAAAATTTGATGTCATTCTCGAATATCCCACGAAGAGGAATATTTAAAACATATGGTTAAAAGACCAGCAATCACTGTATTATGATCTCATCATAATTCACTTGATTATTACATATGTTCATGGACTTCATTGCAAACATCACACAAGAATGACAATGATTAAAAGTTAATTTTAATGAATACACACAGAAGATGAAAGTGTGATTGGCTTGTAGGCCACATAATACCATCACATTGACCCCAAGAAATCACAATTTCCATGAGAAATTGGTAAAAATTTGATTCTTGAACTTGAATGGCATGGCAACATTTGGGCATCTGACAACAAAGTGGGTCGATTTTTGTCTAAATTCAAGTTAGTTTAGATTGATCTATTTTTGGGGTTAGATTTAAGTTGAAAGTTTAAATTAAGAAAATTTTATGTTATTTTCTCTAAAATTTTAAAACATGTCCAACTTGATGAATTCAAAAAACTATCAATCTCAAAAATAATTCTCCATGGATTTTCACCCCTATTCACAGAACTATCAAATTAATCATCAAATCAATGAGTTATGAATTATCATTGACCAAGATCATTTGTATTTAAAGACCATGGGTTTTCACATGTCAAGTGTCTTCCTTATTCTAGATACATCAAGATCATCCCCTTTTAGCTTGATAGTTTGTCATTTGATAACATACAATTTATACTTAAGATTACATGATTATTAATGTATTTTAAGTCATAAGACTTTCCATTCTTATGCATATTATCACTTTGACTGCATATTCATTATTCTATGCAATTTTTATCAAAAATTTCAAAATGCGTTATATTAAGGGTTAATAATGGATAAATCAAGAGTTAAATTTTCAATAGATTATCCTAATTCTATTTGAGATTTTATTCGAGTTTTTAAAGAACATTAATAAGAGAAAAACAGTTTATATATACACTCTAAAATTATTTGCTTTTATTTTTCAAGAATGATGAGTCTATTTTTGAGTTGAAAATATATTCTCTTATTATTTCTTAAATTAAGATTGTAAAGGGGGGGTGTTCCAAGGGGACTTCACCAATTAAGGTTGAGGAATGACCACTATTTTTGGATAAAAATTCTCCATGAAAGATATTCTTTTGATATTCAAA
Organism: Lemna minuta; assembly: GCA_024174645.1. Taxonomy (NCBI): domain Eukaryota; kingdom Viridiplantae; phylum Streptophyta; class Magnoliopsida; order Alismatales; family Araceae; genus Lemna; species Lemna minuta. The sequence continues at coordinate 12,351,031 of CM044108.1, forward strand.
TTCTTTCTGAGGGGAATCACTAGGAAGTAGGCCATGAATTTTAGCTATCCATACTATTTCTATGGACTCCTTTGCATCTATAGAAGTTATTAAATCATCCCTGATTGAATGTGAATCTAAGTTTGTGATTTTTCTGCAATATGATCTGGTCAAAAAAGTATCATACATTTTAGGCAAGCATTCCTTTTCGTGTTCATCATTGCATAATCTAATTCTTTTCTCGAGCACATCTAGAACAAGGAATCTTGTTTTTGTTCTTGAGTTTTTATTAAATATATTAGTTCATTACTCAAGCCATGCTTTTTTCTTCATTAGTGTAAACACACTAATTATCCTCATGGGATAGTTTTTCGATCGTGTACAAGGATATCTTTCATTCTATCATTTATGAAAAAGTCAATAACCTCAATGGATAAGTAAAAGATATTCGTTAATTTCCATCACTTGGGGATGTATAAAAAAATATTGTGACATTTAAATTTGTATAACATTTTGAAGTCAATTAGAATGATAGATTATTTAATTTTTGATTAAACAAAAATTTGGATTAAAAAGGAGTTTTAGTTTAAAAGATATGAATTTTCTAATTTTTAGGAATTTTTTTATTTTTTTGAATTTTTATGAATTTATTTTAGTGAAAATAATAAAAAAAGTTAATTTTAAAGTACGGTTTGACATGGTTGCTGATTTGGCACATGCGTTTGCATGACGGCATTCGAGAAAGCATAGAGGTGCCACATGGCCCACACGTGGTGCCAATTAAGGAGATTTTTCATGTTAAGTGCCCTTAATGGGCTGAAATTATTTAATGAATCTCCTGCTAAATTTATACTTGATAAATACATTGATTTTTCTAATGTGGGATTATTGTTTTCATGTGCAAGTGACGTGGCGCGATGTGGGACATTAGATTTCTAAATTAAATCATGACCTTTGATGTTCACTAATACCTAGGGGTCCGCGGCGCGCTACAATTGGGCGTCGATTCATTTTATAAACATCGATCAATCTTGGACATTCATCAAGAGAGTTCTAACAGCTAGGATTAAACATGTTTGATGGACTCCCATGGATGCATGGAAGCATTTTCGAGTGTTTGATGGAAATGGAACAGTAATTGTACATGACAATTGCCCTTCAAGCAATGACATAGCAAAATCTGGGTGCTCTATCTTGGATCCAACAACCACAACTTAATGATGATGATTCATCTCCTGAAGTTTAATCTTAGCCATTGATTGAGGATAAGAAGATGATACGACGACCATGCCCAAATTGAAACCTATATATACTCTCTCTTTTCGACGGAAGATGTATTATTAGATTTTAACATTGGCTAGTCAGAGCAAAGTGCACCACTCAATTATCTATTGTATATCGAGTTTTTTCTCTTTTCTATTAATTCCTTGTGTTGAATGTAAGTTTGGTTGAGATGTACAGACTTTCAGAGGAGTGATTAATCAGAGAGCATTGCTAAAGTGAGTTTTTAATCAAGAATCTTGACATTAGGATACTTTTTATTCCAATCTAGGACCATAATTTGATCTTTTCCATTCATACATGTTTATTTTTAACCATAAATAACTATTTCACCATCTAATCAAGGATTTTTTTATCTTTGATATGAGTTAGAAGCGATTGATTAGTTCATCAAATTTCACATTTTTCTCGCTTCATCTTTGATCTTTCCTACTTTCATCACCCAAATATACAAAAATAAATCATAGTTTCAATCTTTTAACCTTGATTCCTCAAGATTCAACCTTGACTTGTTATTGTTTTAAATGTTTATATCAAATTCAAAGAGTTGTGTATATCTTTTGATAAGTAATTTTGCATTTTCAAAAAGCGTGATTTTAAATCTATCATGTCAACAATAATGTCTCATGTTTGCGAACACAAGACAACCAAAACATGGACATCCTATCCCCATCCTCTTTGTAATATAGATAATATGGAACACATTGCATCTCTATCCTAAAGTAGGGACAAAAGCTGCCACCCTTCTTTGACACATTTCTATATATCTCATCTTTAATAGACCTTGCTCATCATCACCACCATCTTGGGTGCACTAACTGATGGCTTCTGAGGTCGATAAACCTTCCAAATTTTAATCAAAACATCAAATTGAATGAAATTAATTAAATCAGATATTTAAAACATTGAGGCACCAAGAATAGATGATCCTATTATCTAGTATATATCAGAAGACATACATACAGGGTTCCCTTGAAGGAGTTCTTAAAGCTATTTAAGTGTCTAGCTTATAGTGGTATCCACATAGTCTTTATATGGTTAGATCTCCTCTTCAAAGCTCTTCGATAAGAGAGAAAAAGAAGAAAGGAGAGAATTCTCATAAGGCTTGCATGAGCACCTTGAGTTGTGGTCGTTCTCTCCTTATTTATAGACATTTGGTATGTATATTTTTTATAAAAACCCTCATAATTATGTCTATTTCTAACAACATCTATAGACCTTATGTGTGTGACCCTCTAGGTCTATATATCTCACTAGTTAATACCTCTATTGACCAAATAATACCTTATTGGTCAACCTTAATTACTTATCCACATTAATATATAGATTAATTAAATAAGAATTAATTTAACCCGATCGATAGGTTAAGTTGTTAGTCCGCTAGGTGCCAAGCTACACCACGTACTCTAGGAGATATAGAGTATGTAAGAACTCACTTATGGAACCTTTCCATCATTTATTATCATGTATGTATAGTCCTTCATCCACATAAGACTCATGAATGACTTGGGGTATGGTCAACTATCAAACCCTAATTCATCACTTAAGTTAGTACTGATGCGTGTAGAAAATCATCGGGAACTCCTTCGAGATTTTCACTACCTTGGCCAAGGATTTCATCACATTTCATTCCTTGAGTCAATCTCCTCAACTATCGAGCACGAATGATCTCATCTTGATCACATAATCATCTTTGTGGACTTTATGTCGTATCTAATATATGATATTTTAGATATCCCCTGGTTAGGGATTCATAAGTCATAATTAAAATATGATCATCCATCCATGAGATATCTTTGGTGTCTCAAGTCACAAGACCACATACATAATCGTGACATGATAGTATAATTATATCTAACTTTCATCAGGTATAATTACCATTAAAAGATTCTTATGGATCAATTCAATTAACTCTTTCTCCAAAGAGCACCTACTATATATCCTTAGAGCCTCAACACCGATGGCTATATGATGAATCATACTCATCATATGAGTTGGATCAGATAATGTTATTCTTTTCGGATAATTCGATGTCCTTCTCGAATATCCCATGGATAGGAATATTTAGGACATATGTTTAAGGACTAGTGATCACTGTATTATGATCTCATCATAATTTATTTAGTCATTGCATATGCTCATGGACTTCATTGCAAACATCACACAAGAATGATAATTAATAAATATCATTTCACTTAACATAAACAAGACATATGAAAGTGTGATTTGCTTATAAGCCACATAATATCCATCACTAATCCCAATCCACCAAGGCATTATCTTCTCAACAAGCAAATCATACATCTTTCTAGGTCATTAATTTTTCTTTTCTATATTTCAAGTTGAGTGTGTAGTCTGAGTCTTAGCTTGAGGGGAAGTGTAAAATTCTTTTAGTGCCCATCATGTATCTATCTTTATCCTCTCCATTGTTTACCATATAGATTGCACACTTTTGTAACCTTTGTAAACTCCATTCACTTATTTCATTCCCACACATCATCTTCTCAAAGATTCCATATATGTGAGGGAGGAAGAGATTGAAGGGAGTGTGTATTGTGTAGAAGTGCTTTCCTATCTTTAATAGGCTGCACGTGAGAGAAAGGTTTAGAGACACAAACAACAGGGAGGTGCAAAGACGTAGAGAGATGGGTTGTTCTCTATTGGGAATCCATATTCTCCAAACTTACTTGCACATAGATGGTCAAAACAAGGTTTATAAGCCACTTATCCTGGGCATAAGATACTTACCCTCTAATATTAGGAATTAATGCTTAAAATATATAGATGTTATGATATAATCAGTAACTAGAATACACACACATCAACAAGCACGTTAACCTTCTAAAATTTTTGAAGGATTTATTTTTAATTCCATATGACTTATGAAATAAAGATTTAACCTTCTAACATCATCAGTGATTCCATCCATATTGTAATCTATGTGAATTAAATAAAAGTGTAATAGGTCCCATAAGTTAAGAACCATTATAGCTCACCCCCAGCACAAAGGATGACTTTCGCTTGCACTTATATCTCAAATGATGGCAAAAACTTTCTTATACTTCATAGAGTATGTATGCCCTATATGAGAAGCAAACCAAACCAAAAAGAGGGGTATAATTTGCTAAAATTAGGTAGAGAATGGCACATTGTACAATTGTAGCTGTTTATAACCGAACATTATTATGAAAGCAGAAAAATCATAGGTACAAAAAGGTTGCACGTTACAATGAAGCCATCCCATTTTCCAGAGCAGAATCTGCCGGACTTGACAGATCATCAGAGATAGGGAGCAGCCTCTGGATCACAGCCCCAACCAAAGAAGGAGAATCCCGATGCACTTGCAGCAAGCACCACATATTTCAAAATTGTGAGGAAATAGGTCATCTTCCTCCGATTTTCCTGAGAGTGGGCCTTGCCTGCTGCAAGAATGGTAACCCATGCCAGGGATGCTCCTGCGACAGCAGCCAGCCTTTGTTCCCTGTATTTGCTTGATCTGAAGGAGAAGCCATAAATCAGCGGCTGAGACAATCCAACAGCAACAAAGCAGAGAACGGCTAATGTGGCATGGGCCCAGAAGTGTGACTTGTTCCCCCAGGAGTTTCTTGTAGCGGGTTTCGGACTGCTCATTTTTTAGCTCAATCAGCTGCAACAGAAAAGTGAGAGCAACATCATTGGGATCATCATTCTCAATGTCAATATTATCTGAAGTGAAGGGTGTTTTACAACAGATTGCTTTGATGATGACGATGATGATAATGGTGACAGTGATTAAGGACCTAATGATGACAACGATGATGATGACGGTGACGGTGATGATGCTTTTGATCATGATGGTGGTTGTGTTTGTGTTGGTGGTGGCTACAATGGATTACTTCATCATGGGTATGGGGGTAATAGTGGCAATAATAATGATGATGGTGATGGTTATGACATCGGTGGTGATGAGATGGTGATGTCATTGATTAAGGTGATGATAATGACAATGGTGACAATGATGACACTGAAAGTGACTATGATGATGACAACAATTACAAAAATAAAAGCTGTGATAATGAAAATGTTGATGATGATGTGAGGCCCACATTATGAATCAGCGTTGGTAGGCCACCAGCAAGAGCTCCCAAGCCCATGGCGACTACAGTTACTGCTCCAGAAAACAAAAAGGAAAAGGGAAAGTAGTAAATAAAGGGAAGAATGGCATTTCATCTTACGTAATTTTTTTTTCTGTAAGTGTGGAATTTAATTTTATGATGCAGAATAATATTTCATGATCTTCAAAGATTAGAGATCTTGAAAATTACATAAGATGGATTACTCTTTCTAAAAATCTTTCAACAAACTTTATCAAATTAAGACCAAACCAAAATCTATCAGGAATTTTCTGCTGTTTACCAGTTCTGACACTTGATCCTGCCGCGGCTGAGATAACACCAAGCCCAGCAATAGATTCAAGAAGACCCCCATACACAAGGGCCTTCAAAATTTCCAATCGCGGAGCTTCTCCAGCCTCTTCTTCTCGTTCACCACTTTGCACTAGAATCCGAGTTTCTTCATAATGGACTGCCTGAGTTTCTTCATGATGGACTGCCAGAGTTTCTTTGCCTGGTGAGAAAGAGCATGATTTTGCATCTTTCACCATTTCCTCTGGCACAGATCTGATCTCATCTTCTGTGATCCCAACAGAATACAAATATTTGAGTTAGATAAGTCTGATAGAAGAATACAATATTGAATTATGGTTACCTTTACTCACATCGAGAAGAAAATTTTTCAGTGCCCTTTCACTCTCTTCATCTCTTAACACCAGACGAGGATTTTCTGTCATCTCAACAGAACACAGATTATCGGATTTGGATGAGGAAATCAGATTTTTGATATTATAGTTAGAAAAATGATAAAGAAGAAAAAAATATTAAATTATGGTTACTTCTACTCGCATCCAAAAGAAAACTTTTTCAGTAACATTTCATTCGCTTTTTATGTTTGAACAACAGATGAGGACTTTCCAGGATCTCAACAGAACACAGACTACTGAATTTGGATGACAAAACCAGATTTTATCATTTAGTTAGACAAATTGAGAAAGAAGAGTACGATTGAATTATGGTTACCTTTAGACACATCGAAAAGAAAATACTTTTGTGTTATTTCACTCTCTTCTTATCTTAACACCAGATGGGTATCTTCTGTGATCTCAACAGAACACAGATTAAAGGATTTGGATAGTGCAACCAGATTTTTTTTTTTTAGACAAACGAGAAAGGAGAATAAAATACTGAATTATGGTTTACCTGTGCTTGCGTCAGGAAGAACAACCTTTTGTGCTATTTCATTCGCCACATCTCTAAACTCCAGACAGGTATCTTTGTTAACTTCTGAAAGGAAGCTTTTTTCTGTCTCTTTCTTCTTTTCATCTACAAATACCCCAATCCCATTATCTGGTAGTGGCATTCCAATATGTGTTATGGGATTTTGCCCAATTGTGTCATTGTCTTTAAGAAGATCTGGAGGAACTAAAGGACTTGCTGCATTATCTTCATCTTGTGTGGATGGCTGGAGACCTAGGAAATAATTGACAAAAAACAAAAGTTGGTCATCAGGTTAATGCATAGCATTCTTATAAATCTATTTAGAAAACCTGATTCTGGTTTGTTCTTTCTTATGGTCATTGAGTCAAAAATAGAAAAAAGCCATCCTTGACTCCTTCCTGAAGCTTCATCAGGACAATGAATGTTATCACCCTCTTCCCTCTTTCCAAAATTCTTAAATAATCTGAATCCATTTCCTGTTCGAGAATTTCCAGAAAAATTAATAGAAATATTCCTAGGAGAAACATGAGTTAAAAAGGCTTGTACCTGAAGGAATAAAATAACTGAAACATGACAAGCATCTGAAAACTTTCGGGTTCTGAATCCTGGCTTCCATCTTTGATCTCAACCGCATCAGTGCCTGAAATGTAGCTATTGACTTGAGCAGTTGCGTCTTTCACAAACTTTGCATCAAAGCTATCTTGTCTCGATGTTATCCTCTTTCTTTTGCGTAAAATCAGTCTCTTGGTAATACATGAGTGGCAATTAGGGCAGTACAAATCATGGGTCTCCTGCTCCTCCAGAATTCTCTCCAAATTCACATTCTCAAAATCTTGGGCACCATTAATTGCTGCAGATTGTTTCAGATTGTCAATACTCTCTTCAATTTCATTGGCTGCCTCCACTTTTTTATCACAGTGTTCTTGAATTATCTCTTTATTAGGAATTTTCATGTATTGCCCCACCATCAAGTCTCTTCCTATGTCTTCCGGAATTCCAATCCAAAGGCATTCTTGGCCCGTCATCTGGTCTGATTTCATTTATTGCTTCTGAGACTTTGGTATCTGCATCGTAAAAAAACTAGTTTAAACAGGTTTAGATTCACCGTGGCACACTAAAATAAAAGCTTGGCCATTATTGATCGCACCAGCTTGTGTGACACTATCAATGCTCTCTTCAATTTCATTGGCTGCTTCCACTTTTATATCTTCATGTTCTTGAGATATCTGTAAATTAGGAAATGTCATGCCATTCCCTGCTGTTAAGTCTCTTCTGCTGTCGTTCGGGATTTCATCAAGTGTAATTTCATTGGTTCCTTCTGAGATTTTGATTTCTGCATTGTGAAAACAGGTTTAGATTCACTTCCATCATCTAAAATAGTCCATTAATTGGAGGAAGTACCACTATTTTTATTTGAAATGTGAGAAAGTAATTCTACTAGAAACATCAGCAAGGACTATAGTCTATTCAAATGTAACATACCCTCATCAATATCCAAATAACTAAGGTGCATAAAAAAATAGCAATGCATACTTCAAAAATATGGAGAGCTAAAAATATCTTTGGAGAAATTCAAGTATGTAGGGCTTTCTTTTAAAAAAACAAGAAGAGGTAAAGAAAAAACATGCATCTCCCACTTTCATAAGATTGTGAGATGGGATTCAAAACAAAAAGATATTCTTTGTTACCTTTGACATATCATTCTTAGATTAATCTGCATTCTCCAGTAACACAACTAACAACTAATTCATTACTCCTCGTAAGAAAACCAGCTATCCTGATCTCTCGTGGAACATGGAACATCCAAACACATTCATGCAAACTAAACAATGGATGGAGTGAAAGCTCTAACATATCTATCAACAAAAGGTCAAAAGGGATGTAATTGACAATGATTTTAGGGGGAAAAAGATGTTACCTTCTAAAAGAATCAAAGGAAGAAACTAGGGATATCTTTAATTTTAACCTTCTGGAAACTGGTTAAGCGCAAAAGAAAGGACAAAGAACTTAATAAAGTAGAATAAAATATTCACATTTCCAGAGTTTCATGGTCAATGATTACAAATAGTTGTCAGTCTGCTCTCTAAATGGTGCAATGGAGCATTTCAATTGAAAAACCAAATAAAAGTCCCATGTCTCTCTAAAAGAAAAAGCAATGGATCATGTAATTTCATCTAATTCCCAACGAATCAAATTGAAGATAAAACTTTATGACATGAGCGATTGATATTCTGACCCATCTGTAGGTAGAGAAAAATTATCACGTGATCCTGAAATAAGTTGTGCAATCTCAGTTAAGAATGGAGCATCAATGCCAGTCAATTTGCCCAAAATGTGTAATGTGATCTAAAACAGTTCACAATGACCAGAAAGAACACACCCAATAGCTTACTCTATGTAGAAATCAGAAAAAATCAAGACCAGGAAATGCGAGTACTATTCAAAAGAAGATCATTCCCACCAAAGGGTATCATAATTAAAATTATTGGGCTAAGAGAATTCCAATAATCAGCACTGGTCCAACAACGAACACAAAGAACATAACAGATTTTTTATACATCAAAATCAGAAAACATTAAGACAAGGAACAGTGAGTACTATTAAAAGATAAACATTCCCAGCGAAGGATATGATAATTAAGATTAGTGGACTCATAGAAATTAATGATTCATGAAAATGACTACTTTACCACAGCCAGCTGAGACAAAATTCATAGATATAAAATTGAAAATAAGAGCCTGGTTCTCACAGAGTCATTCCCGGAAAAAAATAATTAAAAAATTGAAAAGAAGATGAACTATTTGGAGCTCGAACAGAAATTACCCAACTTTGCGTTTACATCTGAGAAATACCTGACATGATTTTGTCGTGACAGCCACTCAGGATAATCAATCTCCAGAAGAAGAATACAATGACCATGAAAAATTGCTTTTCGTAAATCAAAATAAAAACGATTTGAGACCATGAACAGTGAATAAAGTTCCAAAGGAGAACATTTCCACCAAAGGACAAGATAAATAAAACTAAAGGGCTCAAAGAATTCCAATCAATTAATACAACTGCCTAGTAGAGAGATAAAAATGAAAAGAAGAGATTTTAATTCCCACATCCAGCTGCCCGGATAACTATAAATAAAACATTTACAGAGGAGAAATAATTTCCAGCAAGAACAGAAATTCAATGAAAAAAATTAAACTACCCTCTTCCTGAAAAAACGGGACATCTTCTGGGTTTCCTCTTCTGAAACGACTTCTGCCTAATAAACTTTCTCCTTCTTCCTCAACTTCCCACTCCTCGGCCATTTTTCTTTTCCCACAAAGTGACGAGAAAGGTCTCTCCCGGCCATAAATAGCACATCAGATACTGGGTCCCGGGTGCTTCGATCTCCCTGCCTCTCATCTGCTGACCCATCCGGCACTTTTTTATTGTAGAAACTAACGCCCAAAACGACGCCGATATTAAACTTTGGGCGAGCTGGATTTGCCAGGCAATCCAACTTCAGTTCCGAAAGATTCTGCGTCGTGTACAACAAACTACAACTGCTAAAAGGGGTGAAGATTATTGAGAGATGAGATGGCTGATAAATTTCAATAATTCAATCAGAAAGGTGGCGAAAATAAAGGTTTTTGAATGATCATAAAGTTTAGATATTAAATTCAAGATACGTCGTACAAAAGAGGCAGCTTTGTGATGCCTCTTGTTTGGTATTAAAATAGATGGTCTACGATGCCCCATCTATCTAATATAAAAATAGGCAGCTTTATGATGTCATGTTATGTCTCTCATTTGAAAAAGGGAAGATTAATGATGCCCCATCTCTCTCTCATGTAAAAATATGAGAGATGTTGTCTCAAACGAATTTGAAGATGTGCTTCTTCATGGTCTCTACACAATTTTGTTTAGACTCTTGGTCTCCACAAGTGACATGTCAAGTAATAAAAATAGGTAGCTTCATGATGCCCCCTCTATCTCATATAAAAATATGCATCTTTATGATGCACCATCATTCGAATCTTTTGAAAAGGGAAGATTTACGATGCCCCATTTCTATCTCATATAAAAATAGGTAGCTTCATGATGCCCAATCTATCTCATATAAAAATAGGCAGCTTTATGGTGCCCCATGATGTGTCTCATTTGAAAAGGGCAGATTTATGATGGCCCATTTCAATCTCATAGAAAAATAGAAAGCCTTAAGATGGCCCATCTATCTCATATAAAAATGGGTATCTTTATGATGGCCCATGATGTGTCTCATTCGAAAAGGGAAGATCTATGATGGCCCATTTCTATCCCACATAAAATTAGGCATTTTTATGAGGTACCCTATTATGTCTCATATAAAAAGCAGATTTAGGATGCCTCCCTTCTCTCTCATTTAAAAAATCAAGTTCTCATGCCACCTTGGCTGCTGAACACAAGTTTATCAAAGAAGAAACTAACAGAGTCATTTTGTGATAAATCAACAAATCCAGGGTAAAAATATTGCACAATAATGTCATTACTTATGTGTTAGTTAGGTCATTATGAACAAATAATGCTGATATAGAGGCCTCGACCTTGACTTCCACAAAATTGAGCTCCATCAAACATAAGGCCCTTCTATTTTAATTTTTATAATGGTATGAGTGTAACCTCACTCTAGGATATGTGTGTGAATGTTTGTCAATCAATTCTTTTAGATTAATGGTCATCTAAAACCTCAATTAGAGTGAGAAAAGAATAAGAATTCTACAATCAATTATGAAGTTGACTACAAGAACAAAAAGCTTAGAAAATTTGAGATGTTGTTGACATTCCTTAATCTTGAAAACATAGACTTTAAATTTCATTTGAATCTAAATAATTAAAGACTAAGCTTATGACAAGATTATTGAACAAACATATCTCTTAAGCAGTCATCATCCTCAAGTATGTTCCCAATTGGTGCATGCCAAAACGCACGAATGCATGTCAAAATAAACTATCGAACTCAACAATTTAAAGTTTTAATCAAGAATTATTTAGTATAATGGCAAATCAGGGTCTAATCCGCAAATAAATAGGGGAATTTTTTAGGTGTTCTTCAAATTTGATCAAATCAGATGACAAATTGAGATGAGAAATTAGAGGTTTTTGTATTTTTTGAAATAAGACTCCAAGATGAATCCACGGAATTAAAAAAATCTCAATTTGGATCAGTATTCATGAAAAAATCAATGAATGAAATTTAGGTAGAAAACTCAATCGCGAAGAGAGAGAAAACAAAGAAATTTTATAAATTTGACTAATCTACTATTTGTAATCAAAATCTAATGTTATAGAAATAAATATTAGGGAGAAAACATAAAATCTAAACCAAAATCACACTCTAAAGGATCTAATTCATAACTGGATCAAGTATTTTCATTTTGCGTTTTGAAAAATGAAAATTCAGTGTTCAAGAAACCAATTATCCTCATTCTCACAGTAAAATCTCATTTTCAAAAACTCTTTAGAAGCAAAAATGAGTCTAGAAGAGGAAGAAAACAAGTGATTCAAGAATTGAGATCTCTAAATAGTTTGATTACTCAAAACATCTGAGAATGCTCTTTCTGTTGAAGAATATGGTGTATAAATAGGCTAAATTTGGGCGTGACCATTTGAATCTCCCCTTCATCTTCGATCAATGGCTTACATGAAACACTCAGATATGAATCATCTGCATTAATTAGAAATGGAGTGCCAAGAGGAAGCCACGTTACAGGTGAAGAAGAAGCATTGCATAACGTGCGCTAATCGATCTTCACCAGACGTATGAGATGCTCTCACACATTCCCTAAAGTCCATCTAGTGCACTTAATCTCAGCCGATATAACTCCCCAGATAAGAAGCTGAGATTGAATGGTTCTAATAAAATAATTCATCGCCAGATGAGCATGTGCCACGTAACCCCTCCATTTAAGTGAAAATGGGAGGGTCACGATTTTAACCACTTGATTGCTCGCTCCAAAACGTGCCACATCACTTGTGTAAAAACATAAAAATATAGTTCCACATCACAAAAATCAAGGCAAAAATCGTGTATAAGTATGAAGCGATCTTAGTGCGTCAGCTTATATACTTTAATGAATGCTTAACCCACTAATGATAGGCGCGCACGTAAACATGCGTGCACCACGTGGAGCATGAATACATTGCCACATGGTGGCACGTAAGCACGCTCCGCCGCGTCAGCTGCCATGTCAGTGCATGATTAAAAATAACTTTTTTATTTTTATAAATCAAAATAAAATATAAACTAAATCCAAATAAATTCAAAAAGCTTTGGAAAATTCCAAAAAATCCCTAAAAATTATAAAAATTTATAAGTTGAAAAATTATAACTCCAAATTAATCTAAATTTATTTATTTTGATAAAAAATTAAAAAATCTATCATTTTATAAAGTCAACTTTGATAAATAACAAGAGAATAAATTTTTCTTTCAAATATACACTCATTTCTTTTAGAAAATAAAACTAAAAAAAATAAATGAGGGTATAAAAAATAATTTCCCTTATTATTTAAAATTAAAACCCAATTTAAATCTCAAATATAAAATGAGAATTAATTAATCTCAAATATCTTTCTTTGATTATTTATGATTATCCATAAAAATAGCTCATTTTGAGATTATTACTTAAATTTTCATAGAATGATAAATATGCACTCAAACTATGATAACATGCATAAGAATAAATTTTTTTATGCCTTAATGTGCATTAATAATGATATAATTACATGTGTAAATTTCATGTTACTATCTATATGAATGAAATACTCATGAAGTATGCAAGAAGAAAGGATATGTGAAAAAAAATCTATACTAGAGTTTCTTATGCAAGCCAACTATCAGGTTTCATTTAAAAATGATGAAACTAGAGAATTAACACACGAAGAGGATAATTGGGTAAATGCATAAACTATGAGACAATGTCTTTATGTATCCTTTCCTTTGAAGCACTCTTTCTCCAAAGAAATAATCTATAAAGAAAAATGATGTGAATATAAAAAGTCACATATCCTTGGGGTATCATGAACCTTTCCATGGATCCTATTTCAATCACAAGCCCTCCCCTTTTGCATCACTTAAAACCATAGTAAAAAAATCATACAATTAGAGTAGGGCGACAGGAGTGGTCTCAACATGCATGTGAATTTGAAAAGGCCATCAAAAGATTTGGTAGGAAACCATGACAATAAACTAGAATTATATTTGACAAATAATGTTTTGGATTAATCTTATCTAGTAGTGTTCCTAAATCTGAAAAATATGTTCCTAGTTTTCATTAATGAGATTTGCATACGTTGACAAAAGGGTTGGATATAGAATCAATAGTGTTTTTGAGTACCCACAAATTGATGACTTATTCTTGCATGAACCAATACGAATCCTCTAGGATGATATATTTTGAAAAAAAAAATTAAAATTTGAATTATCTCAAATAATTTGTGAAATATTAGGTAACCTTTACAAGTGATTATCCAAGATATTAAGGCTCTAAGAAAATTAGATAAATCTTATTTGTGAAAAAAAATTTCAAAAGAAAATTCACGTTTGACTATTAGAGGGAAATGGATTAAAATTTTGAGTGTTATCAATTATAATTAAAATATAAATTATGCAATAATTAAATTAATTAATTTTAAAAACTTTGAAAATTGCATTAGTATCTTCTAGAGATTCCTCATAAGTTTAGTTACTCTTCATTGTCATTAGCAAACGATTTGCCAAAAAAAATATAATTCATGGTTTAATAGGTTGTATGCTTGATGATCCTGAAATGTAAAAATAAAATATTAACTTATTTCTAATTCAGTGGTTTACTTTGATAAATTTTTTGGTTTATTTTACTTAAGAGTTCCATTTTACACTTAAACAAAAAAATAGGCGGAAGACTGCTATGAGAAAGTTTACGAGATAAAAATATAGTTCTTATTTTAGGAATATATTTTATAGAGCAATCAAAAAGACCTAAATTGGACCCTTAATCATGTGAATATCCTAAATATATTGCATGAAATGAATAATAGAATAAAAAACATCATGATTTTGAATGCACCTCAAAGATCAACTACTCTTGTGATCAAGGCTAAGAAAATGTAGAGTAAAGCTTTGATAAACATGGTTAAAGTTAGTTGATAAGATTGTTGATGTGAATTCATTCATAAGTCTACAAAAATATATTGAGTATATTCCTCTAGACTTTATTGATTAGGAACTATTGACCTCCTCTAAAAAGTTTCCATATGCATAGAAGGAATTCATGTGAACTACTATGAGAACATTTGGTAAACAATGATTTTGAATATATTTATAACTATCATTTAATTTTTAAATTTCAAAATATGGAGATTCTTGACAATAATATCTCCAAATGGACAATCAAACTCTCTTTCAACGCAAGACAGAATTTTGTGCCTATGAAGTGAAAGTTGTATCTTGTGGTTTTAATAAATTACTGAACATGCCTCAGCAATATAAAAAATAAAAAATATTTTTGTGTAAGGATGATAAAATATTTCATATATATTAATATTGGAGAAGTTGATCATCAAAACAACAATGCAAGCTGCAAAAGGTATACTTTTTTCCTAATAAAATTCAAAAAAACTCATATGGCTCTTTGACCCTCTTTCTTCGTATAACAGATAATAATACATTTCCTTGTTGATGAGAGGTTGTAAAAAGAGAGCATGTGAGTTATATTATATATAAATTTCATATTTTAGAAAACCACAATTTATCCGAGATCTTCCAACTATCTCATTATACCATCAACTTGTTCAAGATTTTAGGAATTGGTGAATAGCGATCCATGATCAGATAATTGTGATTGGATTTGATTGAGATGTTTGATGCATGTAATCAATTCAAAAATCATGTAAGAGAATCTGAAATCGATTTGATCAGCAATCAAGGTTCAATGATTGATCATTGCCTTTGATTAACAATAATTTTTTTAATTAATGATGTCTCTCTTCCCCACTTTGATCATCAATTTGGTCAGCCATCCAGTCTTGTTCCACATTGGTTGATTGATTGTCTCCTATTTAATTATTAATCATGTTCGTGTCCTTATAGAGATTCATCCATTTGAGTAATTAACTATTAGGTTTGAAACCCAATTGCGAATATGAATAGAAAAATCTAGTCATTTTTGTAATAAATTTAAAAAAAATGAACAAAATAGAGTAGGTTTGAATTCAAAAAATAATGTGTTAGAGTGCTAGATAACCCATTAGAGGAATT
This sequence comes from Lemna minuta, assembly GCA_024174645.1. NCBI lineage: Eukaryota > Viridiplantae > Streptophyta > Magnoliopsida > Alismatales > Araceae > Lemna > Lemna minuta. The sequence goes on from CM044108.1 coordinate 12,366,855, forward strand.
AGCTTATATTAGAAGACCATGGTCCCACATGGAGCATATTCTCATTTCTCTCATTTCTTGCTATATTTATAGGCTTGTCATCTCTTATTTAATCATCCATTATCAATTAGCTTTACTTTTGACATAGTATTAGAGCATAAAATCCTTTACTCTAGAAAGATTAGTGTTCTTCTAGCGATTGTCACGTAGTTGGCACTACCGCTTCTAGCCGTCTCAAAGAGCCTTATGTACTCTCCCTCTTTCCTCTTCCTAATTTCATTACTGCCACTACCCCTAGAGCTCCCATTTCAGCCACTCACAAAAATCATATACTTCCTCTAGGGTGATTGCCCCTACTACCTATTGCAGACACTACTGCCTTTCTGAGGGCTCTCGTTGCTGCGAAGAGTAGTTGGTGCATAGGGCAATCTGAGCTTCTTCTTGGAGCTATTTTTTCCCTATGGGCACGTGTTCCCTACCAAGTTAGCAATAGGATCAAAATCTTAGTAAGTCCTCCCAAACTTTTACCCAAACTTTGAATGACAAAGGCATTGAATTGAATGTTCAAAATGATGAGAAAACATGAACCGATAATCCTATCATCTAGTATGTATCAAAATCCATACTTATAGGGTTCATTGAGGAGTTCTTGAAGTTTTTTAAGCATCCATCCACTAGCGGAATCTATATGATCGATGGATTATTGGATCTCCACGTCAAAGCTCTTAACCAAGAGAGAAAGAGAAGAAATGGGAGAGTTTCTCATAAGGTTTTTAAGAGCATTCAGTGTGGTCATCCTTTCCTTTTTTATAGACATTGGTTATGTGAAACTTTCATAATAACCCTTAGAATTACATCAATATCCACCAACATCTATTGACCATATTTTTTTGACCCTATAAGTCCATATCTCACCATTCAATAACTTTATATACTTAATAACACTTATCAACTAGCTATATCGACATAGAGATTAATTAATCAAAGATCTATTTAACCCAATCGACAAGTTTTGTCAGCCTATTGGGTAACAAGCTACAACACATGTTCTCTGAGATATGAAGTGTATAAAAACTCCCTAACAGAATATTGTCATCATCGATTACCTTGTATGTATAATTCTTTATCTGCATGAGACTCAAAAAGGACTAAGGGTATGACCAATTTTCAAACCCTAATTGATCACTCACTCAAGTTAGTACTACTGCATGGAGGAAATCATAAAAAACGCCTCTAATATTTCTACTGTCTTGGCCAATGATATAATGACATCTCATTCCTTGAGTTAGTCTCCTCTTATACAAGGGGCGCACGATCCCATCTTGACAACACAATCACCTTAATATGAATATTTATAACATATGTTTAGAGACTAGTAATCGTTATATTGTGATCTCATCATAATTCACTTAGTCATTGTATATGTCTTTGGACTTTATTTTAAATGTCAGATGAGAATATTAATAATTTAATAAATAAGATTTAATAAATAAGTTAGCTTATAGGCCACATAATATCTATCATTTGTCCTATACAAAATTGATCTCACATCTAGGGGCTTCGTGATACTTGAAATATATGTGGATGATATTCTCTTGACATGTAGTGATGAGGCTAAAATATATTCTGCCTAATAATGTGTCATTGATAAATTGATTTCTATCATTATAAATAGATTTATATGCATAATTCTTGCTAATACGATGCATGTTGTCATGTTTATATGATATTTTTACATTCATCGTGTTATTCCACCCATGTACTAAATCTGCATCTGACTGTTGATATTTATGTATAAACATGAATATGCTTCATCTTGTATCGTTCCCCAGGATTTTGTCTTTCGACTGACCCCATTTGACTTCTTTAAACTCAAGTAGCTGAATTGTCACATTTTTATGAGTTTTGTGGATGCACAGACATAGGTAAACATAGAGAAGAACATGGAGACAAATTATTTTGTGAGAGAGAAGAAAATATACTCTCCAAAGTTTTGGGGGCCAAGTCAACTCTAATTCCATGAAATTAAAGGCTATATTAAGGGTCAAAAGTAGTCAAAGGTTTGAAGAAAGGTTAAAGATAGTCAAATTCAGTTTGTAAATGGTTATAGGGATTATGGTATCTTTTTGGGGTCAACGCCTTTAGTATGGTAATTCAAGGCAAGTCAAAGTTAGTCAACTTTGTCTATTTTAGGGACGTTTGACCTTCTCATATTAAAATCCTTTTTCATTATATTATTTTTTGTTTTTAAAAAGTGGAGGTAGCATTCTCCTTATTTAGGAAGGGGTTGAGAGCCACCTTTTTTTAGGAGGTGGGCCCATGTCCTGAAGAAAGGGAGTTATTACCTCTTGAGGAGTGATAACATGCAATCTTAACATGATTATTAATGCAAAATAAGGCATAAAACATTCCATTTATGTGCATGTTATCATACTTTGAGTGCATTTCTATCATTCTATGCAATTTTATGTTATAATCTCAAAATACGTTAATTTAGGGTTAATTATGATGAATTAAAGATTAAAGATTTTATAACCTATCTTTAATTGATGAATTTTCTCAAAAATATGCCTTAAATTCCACGGCAGCGGCGCCATTTGATGAGACGAGACCGCGAGGTCGTCGATTTCACACGGTCTCGTGTCAAAAAGAGTGCAATGATCCATAATTTTTTGAAGCACCTATCTTTTCCCTATTAGGCATTTAGTTCCAATTTTCCATTCCAGTTATTTAGTTACACCCATTGTTAACCTCACTTATGATAATCACACTCCCAAGTGACTCACACATCCATCATATCTCCTCCACATTCCTCTCACATGTACATATCCCTTCAAACATTACACTTCACATGTTTGGCAAACTCTCTTCAAACCTCCACGAAACAACTCCTCCATATCCTTATTTTGTGTAAATTCTTTTGAAATTTTGAATATTTTTGAAAAAAAAATTACAAAAAACAAAAAAAAAAAAGAGAAAAAGAAAAGAAAGAGGCAAGGAAAAAGGAAGGAGAAAGAGAGAAATAGAAGAAGTGAAAAGAAGGAGAATAAGTTAGAAGAATATCTTCTCTTCTTCCACCACCATCTCTACCATTTCCATCTATCCCTACCATCCATCATCATCCATATCATTCGGGAGCTAAATTATCATAAGTGGTACCACCTTTGCTTTTAAAAATCCATTTTGTTTACACACATATTTGCTTTTAACCACATCATTCTTTTAGATATAGTGTCTTTAAATTTCTTTCAACCACCTCAAACGCTGCATCCCAAAGATAGGAATACCTTTGCAATTGCACTCATTTTAGGAGGAAGGTAAGTTGAGGGGAATTCTAATACATTAAGTAGCCTTCATTTTGAGGGAAGGAGTGATGAATCTATGGAGAGGGTAAGGACTACATCTGCTCATGAGAGTGTGAGGATCTTTTCATCCCCATAGCATTAAACCCTACATATGCTCACCTCGATCACAATTGAGAATTAGACTCGAGCATTAGCCGATGAGGACTACCCTAATATGCACTAAAGAAGTCAACCTAGAAATGGAATCTAGATCACTATGGTCCACACTATGAGGAAGAGTAATCATACTTATATACATTTCACCTCTTTAGTAGTAGGATTGAGAAGTAGAAAGGACTTTCTAGGGAGATTCTATAGGAAATTTCTAAGAGACTAGAAATTATTTAAGTTGGGGGGAGTGATAACATGCAATCTTAACATGATAAAACATGATTATTAATACAAAATAAGGAATAAAACATTCCATTTATGTGCATGTTATCATACTTTGAGTGCATTTCGATCATTCTATGCAATTTTATGTTATAATCTCAAAATGCGTTAATTTAGGGTTAATTATGATGAATTAAAGATTAAAGATTTTATAACCTATCATTACTTAAGATTATAAGTGGTTTTTAAAGTTAAATAATGAGAGAAATTATTTTTATGAACATTCATTTAATTTTCTAAAGTTAAAATCTTTAAGAAATGAATGTATTTTTGAAATAAGAATTAAATATCTTGTTATTTAAATAATCTGACTTTTTAGAATGATAGATAATTAAATTTCATATCAAATGAAAGAAATTTGGATTAATTTGGAGTTGTATTTTGAAAGTTATGATTTTTACAATTTTTAGGGATTTTTCCGGATTTTTCCAAATTAATTTTTGATTTAAAACGTTTAAAATAATTAAAAAATTGACAAAAATATTTTTATTTTTCGCGCGGGTCCCACGTGGATGCGACGTGGCACTAAGGGCCACATGGCAGCGCCACACAGGCCCACGCGGTGCCTACGCGGCGTATATATTTATATTATTACATAATCTATATAGTAAGGGTTTTCAGCCTTCCGTATATCGGAAGAGTATTCACCTTACTAATCCGTCGGGTCTTATAAACCAGACGGGTTTCACTAATATTTTCTGTGTGGGACTAAGTCCCACACAGCTTTGAAACATACAGGTGACGTGGCGAAAGGATACGCATCGGATCTGCGGCGCATTGGAGATCCGCGCGTCGATCGTGTGGACGCGCGGACCACCTGATCAAATCAAGCACGTGCTGGAAATCCAAGAGTTATAACGGTCAGATTCTATGCGACGTGGTGGCATCACATGCACCGATCGAGTGGACGCGTGGTCCACAGATCACAGATCAAGAACGTGCTCTTTAAAAGGAGTTATAACGGCCACGATTTAATCTCGGGGGGAGCATCTGACGCGTCGGATCAAGATCCAACGGTGGAAATTAAAAGCATTTTATAACGCATCTTTTAAAGGCTTCATCAAGACCGTCGGATCACGATCCAACGGTTAGGAAATTACGCATTTTTAAAATGCATATCAAGCGGAACCTCCTGGCGCTCCATCCGCGATCTAACGGTCGCGATTTAACCATAGCGGTTCGATGAGATGCGTTTAATCCGGACCGTTGATGCGGATTAAACGCATCAATCGGATGGTTACGCCCAATTTGGCCTATATATTGAGGCATTCTTCGATTTTGTAAGACATTCGAGAAGGAATTCGCTCAATCGACCCATCTAAACCCCTCCTCTCTTGAATCTCTCACTTGTAATCGCTTCTAGACTCGATTTCGCGTCCACGGAGTGCTTAGAAGTGAGATTTCATCTATCGATCATGGAAAATTTGTCTCTTGAACACCGATGTTCACGTTTGAATTCGCGGAATGAATAGTCGTCGATCCAGCGATCAATTGGATCGATTTGATCACTATCTCTGGTAAGAAAACAAGTTCTTCCTCTAATTTATCGTCATGTATCATCAATTTTTAGTTTAGGATCTCAATTTAGTTTAATTTCATTTTTAATTTCAATTTGTGTTCTTCGCGATTCCGAAAATTTTTTCCCACTTCACTCTTTGATTTCTCCGCGATTACTAATCCAAATTGAGTGATTTTTGATTCCACGGATAGATCTTTGAGTTATCTTTCTAAATCTACCATTTTCCCTAATTTCTCACCTCAATTCATCGTCCAATTTGATCAATTTCCAAAAGATATCTCAAAAATACCTTAATTCCCTGTGGATTTCGACCCTTATTTACCATTATACCCTTCAATTCGAGTTAATTTCTTAAAATTGGTAAGTTCTGAATTATTTTTGACACGAGACCGTGTGAAATCGACGACCTCGCGGTTTCGTCTCGCCAAGGAGGTAAGACCCATTCTTTATAAAGGGTTTGGGCCACCTCATTAAGGGGCAAGGTTACCTCTTTGAGGAGGTAACCACACCATTGGATGCCCTTGGTGTGGTGCATCTCCACCCTTGATCATAAGGATGGAAGATCACTTACCCGAACTACCTAGAACCCTAAAGATCCTCTTTATACAAGGTTCTATTTTCTCTCTCCTAAGCCTTTTTTTGGCTCTCTTAGCATTAGGCTGCAAGAAAAAATAGAAGATGAGGTCATGCCCCAAGGAAAGTATTGTCTGATGCCTAATCCTATTGTGGAGAAGGGATCAAGCGAGGATTGCAAATTGGAGTGGATTGAGCATAACCTAGCTTGCGATGGGCATCACGGGAGGTATATGCCATGATCCAGATTGAATTTCTACTTGTGATCATCTTCATAAATAAATAAGACATTTATTTTCCTTTTATCTTTTCTATTTCTTTTAATGTAGCAATATTGATATCATCCGTACTCCCAAATCTCACTCTCTCTATTTCTGCATATCAATCCATCACTACTGCCAACCATTTTTCTCTCTTTGCTATCATTGCATGCCTATTTCATCTCTTTTTATCTTAATTTTTCATCTCAATTCTAATTTTTGTCTTAATTTAAAAAGAAACATAAAATTATCAATCACATTCAACTCTACAAGCCTCATTGACGCTCACAATTTTTTTTCATGCTCTCACCATGCATTTCAATATCTGATCTCATTACTTGAGCTCCTTGTGGATTCAACCCTTGCTTAGACTATAAGTAAGTAATTCCAAATTTTATTACATAAAATCTATACGCAAAAATGATTGAAAACATACCTAATTGAGCTCCTATTACCAAAGCTTATATTAGATGCATTTTGCCAATTGTGACTTGCTGAGGCTATGCTATTTCTTGAGACAGAGTTTTCTAACTAATTAGGTAAGTTAGATTTCACTCAAAGGAAGTATGCAGTTGATCTTCTTTAAGAGACATGGTTACTTAGTCGTGAACGAGTTAAATCACCGTTCAAGGCATGACCCAAGTTCTATGACATTGAATCACCAATGATGATTGATGTCAATCACAATCAATAATTACTGGAGAAGGTGATCTATATTATTGTTTCTCATCTTTATATTACATATGTTGTTAGTGTTCTTAGTGAATTTTTGTTGGAACCTTGCATGGTGCACTAGGAGGGTGCATTGCGAGCAACCTTATGGTAACCCAGAAACCTTGTGGTGGCCAAATAGTGGGCTTATTTATTGGTTCCATGATCACCATCATATTCTATAATAGATATATTAAGAATAAAGGAGAAGAGAAATTGACAATGAGGTATTGAACATATGTTGAAGATAACCTAGTCATTTGGTAGTCTTCTAAACAAAATATAGTTTCACGTTTTAGTGGAAAAGTTAAGTAATGAGCTATGGCTACTACTTATTGTTAAATGGTATGACTATAGTCTTTTCTATGAGACTTAGGTTTCATGACTCTGATGCTTGTACTTGTGGGTTATGCTAATTGAGAGGTTATTTTTTTTTTTGGAAAACTTGCATTTCACAGGTAGACCAAACATCTTGAGATCTAGCGTCACTTTATTTGTGACAAACTGTCGATGCTAGTTATTTCAACACCACTTATGTCATCATCAAACCAGCTCACAAACATTACCATATAGAGCTTCATCCATGTGTCATAAGATTCCTGGGGCTCTAAGTTGTGGTAATCAAGAGGGAATGTTAGACTCTTAGATGACCTAACACATATTGGAGGACCTGAGTCTCACATGAAGCATATTTTCATTTTCCTCTTTTTTTTCTATACATAGAGGTTTTTGATCCCTTCTTTAATCATCAATAATCTATTGGCTTCACTACTTACATATTCATAATTCAATTGAAGTGAATACTAATATAGATATGAACATAAACAAACCCAATCCCTTAGAGTCATATTATACTCATTCAAAGCATCATTTTTCATATGAACTAGATTTAAAGAAAACTGATCCAACTAAAAAGAGATGTGATAGATTGGCACAACAGAAACCATAAACAATAAAGTAAGTAAAAATATCATGATACAGATGAAGAATGTCTTAAAGTTTATTCATTCCTTGAAAGAAAACTAGACAAAATAAAAAGAAGTTGTGAGTAAAAATATACTCCCAAGAAAGAGGGCAGAATAGTATAGAAGTACTTTGACATTATGCGCTTTACTATCTTCCATCCTTTAACTAACTGGGGTTCCGGGAACTACTCCACCAAGAAAATCTCTTGAACGTTTTGATGGTTGTCACCTGATGCCGATTCAAGGGAGTGTGGACTAGCCCTAGGACCACTTGAAAGTAGGCAGGGGCTTTTTGATCCATCTTCTAGCAAAAGTTTTTAATATTCTTTCTACTCTTGCGGACCCGCCGCCAATTGCCAAATGCGATTTGATTCTACGTTGGCGCAGAGAGAGAGAGAGAGAAATAGAGACCCATACACAGAGAGAGAGAGAGAAAGTGATAGAGGAAAACCCAGAGAGGGGAGAGGGCAATCAAGAGGGAAGAGAAACCCCACATAGAGAGAAAAGTGAGAAACCCAGAGAGGTAGAGAGGGAAACGTGAAACCCACAGAGAGAGAGAGAGAGGGAGAAACTCAGATATATATATATATATATATATATTTAAAAGACCTAAATATATATAGAGAGAGAGGAACCCAGAGTGCGACTGCGAGAGGGAAACACAAAGAGAGACAGGGAGAAACCCCGAGACAGAGAGGCCCTGAGGGAAGGATAGGAAAACCCGGAGAGAGCAGTGGCCGAGAGGGAGGAAGGGGAAACCCAGAGACAGAGAGGCCCAGAGCGATTCAGATGCAGATGTGGGGAGAGAGAGGCCCACAGAGAGAGGCCCATCCTCAAATGAAGATACCCCAAACGACAAAGCCAGTTTGGTCACGCGCGTGTGTAAGGCGGATACTGGACAGTGGCGGCATCTCTACTCCCATGACAATGACGGCACGAGAAGCAGACTCCATCACACAAGCCAGGATGCTGACCACCATGCCCTCGTCCCTAATCATCCTCCCACTTGCAACCACTTGCCTCTACAAGTTGACTATCCATGTGCAAACCCTTATCTCTCTCTCTCTCTCTGGCTCTCTCTCTCTCGCTATCTCACTCTAACTTCCGCTCTCTTCTCTCCTCCTCTCTCTGGCTCTCTCCCTTCCTACCTCTCTCTCCAGTGTTGTGCGATCATGATCGATCGAGATCGATCGTCAAAAGATCGACGCCTCGATCGATCAAAGGGGTTCATGCGCTAATCGATTGTCGCCTGATCGTCGATCGATCGAGGTCAACGATCAGTAAGAGAGAGAGAGAGAGAGATTAACTTCCAGAAAACACGAAAATCATTTCGTAAATAAGTGGCAGATTTAATTTAATTTCGAGCGAATTTAATTTATGCAAATTAAAGCTCGATCACGGCGATTTCATCGATTGATCATCGATTGATCACAAAATGAAGTTTTCGACGGTCGCCGATCGATCGATCAATTGATTGATGAGCGACGCAATCATGATCGTGCAACCCTGTCTCTCTCCCTCTCCCTCTCTCTCACCTGCACACACTTTCACACTCTTTCTCTGTGTCTATCTCCCTGTCTTTGTCTCTATTTTTTTAATCAACCTTTCTCTGTTTCTCTACCTCTCTCCCCCCTCTATCATTCTCTTTATCTCTCTCCCTCCCCCTCTCTCAGTCTCTATTCTTCTCTCCCTCTCTCTCCCTCTCTCCTTTCCTCTCTGCCGGTCTCTCTCTTCCTCCATCTATCGTTTATCTCGAGGTGATAGACGATTGTCGGTATACGGCTTGGGGTTAGAGAACAAGTCAGAGGTGATGGGATGGCTTATCCGATGGCAAGAATGATGGCGACCGCCATGAAATCGTGTTTCTAAAGGAATAAAAAATTCAGGACTGCGGACAAAGAACCCCACGTGATGGGTGTCTCAAGTAATGACAAACAAAAATATTACTTAATATACATTATTCGAATAAACTAGCTACCTAATATACATGAAACCTGTAAAACTATTCCAAAGATATATTTCTTGTATTATTTTAATTTTACTCTGAAAATATAAATTATCAAAAGAGCTCGATTTAATTTGTATATCTCTCTATGAGAATGTTATACTGCCAGTAGAGGACGATAATCACTAATCTGATCGCAATGATATGATCAGATCACTATGATCGATGCAGGCGATCTGACCGGCAATCATAGAACCTTAGTCAATGATCAACTGTCAGATCCTTTTTTAAAATTATCTTTCTCTCTCTCTCTCTCTCTCTCTGATTGTCTAATTGATGGGCAACTCACGATCCAATCATGGTCCATATTGGTTGATAGATTGACCCCGTTTATCAACCAATTCTTGATCATGATCTGGGAGATCTGTGCCGTTCCTGAAATGCCATTAGAGTAGATTCTGAGAAATTTGGTACAAGCGTTTTGAATTATTCAACGATGTTCATAGAAGTTCTAACCATCTAGACTATGAAAATTTAAATCTTGTTACTTCGGAAATTTTTTTGAAAAAAACTGTAACATATAATTTCAAATCCATAGTGATTAGATTTTAAGATTATGTCACTGGTTTAAAATTATTGTTAACTCTTTTGTCAGATAGATAGAGAGAGAGACGAAGAAGAAGAAGAAGAAGAATGAAATAAATGAATAATCACAGTTCCGCGTGACATTGGTACAGATGAGCTTTAGAGAGAGAAGGAGAAGAATGAGAACCCGCCTCACTTCTTGAAAACAACTCTGCCACGAGATCCGTAAAGGCCAGAACGATGAACCTGTGATTCTTCCTCTCATTGAGCCCTAAGTAGCAATTAAATAACTCCTGCAGCGCAGTCCAATCTTTCAATCCGTACGCCGCCACCATTTCCTCCATCGAGCGTCTAAAATCCCAGTATGGGTCGTCGGAGGAAATAGTCAGCGGCACGCTATTCTCGCTCATGGGAGAGCTCGACTTCGAGCCCTCTGACTGGTCGGAAGACTCGCTGATTATGGACCTGGAGATAAAAGGAGAGAAGAAGAAGCGCTCGGAATTTAGAGCGATATTGAGAGATAATTCTTCTTCCTCCGCTTCGTTATCGTCTAAGGAGGAGAGGCAGCTGGTGCAAGAGAGGGTGGACTCCGACGAAGAAAATGCTGAATTAAAACTGACGAAGACTTCCCTGAAAGATTCAGTCCTCGAGGGCTGAATGCAGAGTGGCCCTCCTGCAAGTTTTATGGTCGAGACGACATCTTGGAGAGCTTCTCTGATGGAGGACTTCAGCTTCTTGGGGTTCCCCATCTTCAAGTCCTCGAGAGAGCGAGAGAAGAAGAGAGGGAAATTTATTATCCAGGAGAAAGAGAGTGGGACCCGACCTGCCCGAGAAGGACCGTTTGAATTTAAAACTCGAGAGTCAATCTTTTCGTGCTTCTCTCATATTTCCTCTCGGACGGAAGTCTCTTTCACTCATCATCGTTTTCTTCAATTATGGTGTGTGCATGATGGGATTGCACGTCCATCCGGGCGAGTATGCGTTGTTCGGTCCCCTTGGGCCCACCATATTTCTGGGCCCTTCATTATCATTTTAGTCACCATGCGGGAGAGGATGATGATTCCTGTGCGCCCACTATCCCGGAGATGGCAAGGAAAGAAGTCGTGAGGAAATGATGATGGACGAATCAATATGCTGCGGAGAGATGGTTTCGGATAGCACTACCGAGGAGAAGAGACTAGGTCTCCCTCGAGATGAAAAGCCGCACTTTTGGGGATCTTCATCACCAAAGAAGTGAGTGGCCCATAAGTAGTTTACATTTGTGAAGGATTTATATATATCAAATCATGTGAAATTGAGATCAACTTGGCATTACTCATGCATGTTGTTAGGGTTTTGAGATTAGCGAGTTTAATGATGTTGGCAACATGTTTGTGAGGAAATAATGTGAAGAGATGGTTTCTGAAAGCACCTCCAAGGAGAAGATATTGAGTTTACCTAGAGACCATTGGTTTGCTATCTAGATGAAAAGTGCAATCGTTGGGGATCTTCATCTCTAAATTAGTGAGTGGCCCTCAAGTGCCCATTTTTGTCGGATTTATGTGCATCAAAATTTGTAAAATTTTTAAATGAATTTTTTGATTAATCATAAATTAAGTAAATTTTGGTTGATTTTTAGATAATAACGGAATGAATTAGTTTTTAGGTTATAATCTTTACTTTTTGATGTTGATTAAACCCCAATGAAAATTTTATGACTCTTGACTGACAACAACACAATTGAAACACAATTTCATGAAACGTCATGCAAGCCTTGACGAAACGAATACGTATGGTCATTGAATACACACAATGTCGTGTCAAAAAAAAGTCCAAACTTACCAATTTTAAGATTAATTCACGAATTTAAGGGTATAATGGTAAATAAGGGTCGAATCCACGGAGAATTAGGGAAATTTGAGAGATATCTTTGAAATTCGATCAAATCAGACGACGAATTAGGCATTTTATAATATTAAGAAAGATAACTCAATTTCAAATCTACGGAATAAAAATCGAGTGATTTGGATTAGAATTCGCGGAGTAATCGAAGTTTGAAGATGAGATGAAAATTCGATCGCGAAATAGACTAAAAACCAAAATTAAACTGAGATTAAACTTAATCTATGATTCAAAATCTAAATCTAATGCTAAATGATGAAAGATTAAGATGAAAACACGCAATATAACCCAAAGTAGCTCTCGAAATGATCCAATTAATCGTCGGATTCATGGCTTTTTATTCCCCGATTTTGAAGACGAAGATGGCGTTCAAGATGTGATTTCTCCTTATCCTCTCGATCAATTTTCGATTTCAAACACTCCTTGGAGGCAGAAATGTGTCAAGGAGGGAAAGAAATCAAATGACGCTTGAATTTTGATGTCTAAATAGTTCGATTAATCTTGAAAATCCATGGGTGCCCTTTCCGTCGCGAAGAACATTGGTTTCATAGAAGAAAAGAGGCTTAACCATCGGATGAGGTGGTTCATCGCGATCAATGGTCCGAATTGCACGTCGTTTGATGAATCGACGCGATTAAGTCGCATTCGTCCGATCGGCGATAGAGGGTCAGGATGTGTCCGCGTCAATCTTGTAAAGAGATGCGTCGATTCATCGCGTCCGTTGGATCTCCATCGGTGCGTCAAGGTGAGTCCACGTGTCGCAATGTGATTCGTCACAAGGGTCACTTAAATCGCGATTTAAAGCACGTGCATCGATGAAGATTGTGTGGAGCGAAAGACCACATCATTGACGCGCTTTAGTTGATGCACTATCATCCAGCGCATTCCATGCTGCCATGTCACCTGAAAATAAAATAAAAGAAGTAATAGTCCCACACGGAGAAAATTAGAGAGAAGTCAGGTTTATAAGGTGCGACGGAAATGATGGTTAGCGAGTTCCGATAATCGGGACGCTTATACACTATATCAATAATATGTAAATATATATATATATATATGTATGTTGCGCACACGTGTCACCTCTGCGCCACGCAGGTGCCCGCGTGGGCTCGCGTGGCTCTGCCACGTGGCCTTGCGTGCCACTTCGCATTCGCATGGGTCCCGCGCGATAAAATAACCCCCTTTTTGCCTTTTTTTAATTGTTTTTAATAATTTTAAAATTGAAAATACACTTAAATAAATTCTAAAAAATTCTAGAAAATTCCTAAAAATTGTAAAAATCATAACTTTCAAAATACAACTCCAAATTAATTCAAATTTGTTTTGTTTGATTAGAAGTGAATAATCTATCATTATAAAAAGTCAAAATATTAAAATGTTAAGAGAATAAAGTTTAATTAAATAAATACATTCATGTATTTTCTAAAATAACTTATAAAAATACATGAATGTTAATAAGCATCATTTCTCTTATCATTTTATCATGAAAACATACTTATAATCTCAAATATAATTAGGATTAAACATCACATTTGTTTAATTATTTATAATAATCCATAAATTGATGTATTTTTAGATTATAACATGAAATAATACAAAATGATAGAATATACTTTAAATATGACAACATGCATACAATTAGAACAATTAATGCTTTTATTTGCATTAATAATCATGTAAATTCATGTATAAATGCATACCTTAGTTATACCCAAATAACTAAGGTAGATTTTAACTTTATATAAATTACTTAATTACGATGCTCCACAGAGGATGAGAACATGGTACAGTGGTGTTGTTGGAGTAGCGCATTTTGAGAGTTATTTACTCACTATGAGTTTATTTGATGATTCCTCATCAAGATACTAATCATTTGTGATAAACATGATCATTATAGATCCAATTCTAAGCTACATTATGGTGTCCAAATTTCTCAACTTAGAGAATGGTGTTCTTGTCTCCATGAGATACAAAGTTTTCATTTCTCAAAACCAGCACAATCCATTATTGGTTGAAGATTGATATTATCTGAATATTTGAAGGTTGATTGATTATTCTAATTTAAGATGAGAGAATGAGAAAAACTATCTAAACATACAAGGGTTATTTGAGGATACCCTTTTAGAAGGCTTTATGAGAGAAAGGATAGAGCTAGATAGAAAAATACTGGGCACATTAGACTTTCACAACCCCCCTCATGTTGTAGCATAGATGTATTAATGTAAAGTTTTAAACATTGAAAGATTGTGTTATGGCTGATTTTTTTTAGTGACATCGTGGGTGGCATGTTTAGGAGATCTTAGCTTTAGTGACAATATGGAGAAGCAAAGGCACACTCTAGGTATTCTATCCTCATTTAAAGTGGAAAACTCATTTTTGAACCCCCACATTGGTCAAAAATCTATTAGGGATCTAAAGATAAAATGAAAGAGGAAGAAGCACTTTTAAAAATTCCTTAGTTGCATGGTGAAATTACTGGGGGTTGAATTTATATTTCTGTTTTCTAATTCTTTTTCTGAATTTGTTATTATTCATGGAAATCCTTAGTTCACTCATGCACCATATCCTCTTTAGGGTCCTAGGAGGAGGAGATAGTCCTCTTTAGGGTCACTCCTCATCTAATTAGTATCCGAGAAGAAATTACTAAATGGTCAGGTTTGTCAAATCAAAGTCAAACTACAAACTTAAAATCTAACTTGCTTTCACTCTTAGCTAGTTGTCATCCTTTAGTACTTCACCACTCATCATGTCTTTCATATTTCAAATCCTAGAGCTCTACCCACCACTCCCTTGATAACATACAATTTCATGCATCAATATCATGTATTTTAGGAGGATGAGGAGATTCCTCATCTCCCCTCTTCCTTCTATCTTGCCCGTAGGCATGTGCGCATGTAAGGGATGAGGAGAAAATTCCTCCTTTCTCTCTCTCCTTTCTCCCTTTCTTCCCTCTGTCCGTCTCACTCTCTCACGTGTGAACAGATGAAAGAAATTTCTTCCACCTGCTCAGAATATTCTTCTTCACTATTCCTATCGCACCCGACCAACCTTTGCATCCACGTTTCTTGCCATCACTATATAAAGGAGAGAAAAGAGAGGAAAGAATAGAGGAAAGAGAGAACAAAGAGGAGAGAGATAAGAGAGGAGACAGATAAGAGAGGAGAGAAGAGAGAAAATCACAATTTTTTAGTTTTTATGGATGTGCAGTTTGACCGGGCTGGAGCAGGTTGACCAGAGTAAATAGAGGAGAGAGAAATCCAGATCAACAACCATAAATGTTCCAGATCAAAATTGTGATATCTCATGATTTAAATCGAGTTAGGGGCTGAACTGTTTTGACCATGATCATCATTTCAAGCTCTAAAAATCTATTGAGGCTGATTTAAACTCTGAGTAAAAAATTTTTACTCTTAATGTTTCATTGTGTGCGTCTAGCGTTAGATAGCCAAAAGGCAAAAATGCATTGATTGATCATTCTTTGGGTATGGAACGTATTTTTTAGTGGGTTTCTTGTCTTTTATGTTAATTACTCGCATTGGAAGCAACATGCCAAGTCCTAGCAAAGTGTACTTACTCTCGAAGGTATGTTTTGATTACAAAGCATCACTAGAGTATGTTTTCATCATGAATCCTTATATTAGAATCATTTAATATCCATATTTTCTATTCTCTTTATATTTTTCATCCATATTTTCATATTTTTTTAACCCAAAAATCACTTTTCCACCATCAATAAAGGGTTTTTAATCTTTGAAAGGAATTTAGAGACATTTGATCAGTTCAGTTTATTCTTATGTACATCTTATTCCTTTCATTGATCATCCATGCTTTCTTAATAAAAAAATACCAAAATATTTCTTGAGTTTAATCTTTTAACCTTTCTCCTTTTAGATTTAACTTGGCCTTGCCACTGTTCTATATTTTAAATTTGAATTTAAAGAATTGAGTATAATTTTTAATACATGAATTTGTGCATTCAACGACCATATGTCTATGCATATCATCCCTACTCCCCTTCAAGATGACCTCTATGAAGTTCTTAATCCTCATCACCAATGCACACACACTCTGAGTAAACCGCTCATCCCTAATTTTGTGTGATCTTGCAAGATCAAGAAAAAATGCACCAATAGTTGGCTTTCCAGTCAACTCCCTTGACTCGTCGTCAATATAGCACCAATTCACTAATGAATCTCCCCCTTACCCTCACAGGTAAGTATGACTTGCCATGAGTTAATCTAGTGTGTATGAGTAGTTTTAATTATTGTGACTTCTTCCTAATCAAGAGAAGCACAAAGTGATATGAATAGATGTGAACTTTAAATGAATAACTTTTGATATATAATTAAAGATAAATCATTCAAAATAAGGATGAATTCTATGGAACTGCCTTTAATTGAGTTGAGTTTGAGTATTAGAAGATAACTTTTACCTTCTACTAAGCCCTTTGACTTTGAGATATCAGCACTTGAATATTTTGATTATGAAGAAAACCATTCAATATGCGTAAATGATACTATGAATAAATCTAAATGATTACCCTAAAAATTTATATGATGAATGAATGATGTATCAACCTTAATTTTATAGGAGGATGTTAACACTTTCTTAAAAAACTTGAAACATGATCTTCAGACACACATGAGATAGGTCAAATAGAAACAAGGAGACTCATGAGAAACACATGAATCAAACCTTATAGAGTACAAGAGAATTCCTATATGGAACTTTGCCTCCATTGGTTACTACATATGTATAATCTTTCATCCATGTGATACCCATGAGTTACTTAGGGATGGTCAATTGTCAAATCCTAATCATATTGATGTGTAAAGAAAATCATAGAGAATATGTTTTTTGGTATTTCTACTCCCTTTGCCAAAGATTTCATTACATCTCATTCCTTGAGTCAATATCCACAAATACTGAAGGGGGATGGTCCCACCTTGACCACATAATCACCTTCAAGGAATTCATGTCGTATCTAATAAATGAGTGTATAAGGAGACACAAATAAGAAGGCTCCCAATAAGGTTTTATGGAGTTATTAACTAGTGAAGAGCATTGAAGAGGAGATGCAAGTGTTTTTTTATTGTATAGATACCTCTATAGGTTGGACACCTGAACAACTTTGAGAAATCCTTGAATAATCTTATAAACATAAATTTTAATATATAATAGATGATAGACTCATTAGATGATAGAATTTATATTGGCTCATGGTGACTTAGTGTTTTGAATGTTTGATTGAATGCACTCCATTGTGTTTGATGTTTTGATCTTAAATTTGAGAGCCTATTGAGTGTCAAATCTCCTCAATTAGACCAAATTAACACCTAAGAGGAGACAAGGAATTTAAAATCACATCCAAGAAAGATCTAAGTTATCAATTAATTGACACTTAAGAAGGATTTGAGAAAAAATTAAAAACACATCACATAAAGATCTAAGAAAAAACTAAAAATACAAGAGAGAAATTAATCAATTTTTGTTCCAGCTTAAGCGAATAGAGAGTTTGAGAGGAAGCTGTATTGTTACTTGTGAAAGAGAGCTCAAGTCATCACTTTCTGAGAGAGAGAGAGAGAGATATATATATATATATATCTGATAGCAGTTGAGTAAGAGAGTGAGAGCTCTTCAACAGAGTTTGGATCACAGCTTATAGAGAGAGAGAGAGTTTGAGAGAGAAACTGTTGGACGTTGGGTTCCTTGAGCATATTGTGAGCTAGAAAAAAATATGGATTAGGAATCACTTGTTTCTTTCCCTAAAATTTTCAGTCAGCCCTCGGTCTTGATAAATGTTAAATTTTTCTTAAAGAAAATAATCTGATATGTAATATAATTTAACTTTCAAAGAATGAAGGCTTCATACATATAAAACTATATATGAATAAATAATATGAATGCAATACAATCATGAGCAGAATAAATAATCTAAGTCGCAAGAGACTAATTTCTAAAATTTGAATATATATTAATTACCAAGATTTATTCATGGAATTTATTTCTAGATCAAGTGTGAGTAAACAGATAGAGAGGATTATTCATAGATTTTCCAAGCCCCTTCATTTCCATTGGGTGAGTTGCTTGAGTCTCCTGCACCTTCAGTCATAAAATGGTTATCTTCATAAAAATTATAAAGCATATCGTCAAATAAACTAATACAACATTTCATAAACATCAAAAAATCATTTATTTCAACTAAGAAACTCGTATTGAGCTAACAACCTTGACTTCAAAGCAATATTGAGAATGATGGAACTCCTCTTCAAAGCTATTTCAAGTGCCGGTTAACTATGAAGAAAAGCTCTAATAAAGGATTGATCTTTGTTAATTGAGGCCATATTTTAAGAAAGATGCCCTCTTTAAAAAAATTGTAATAAAGGATTTCAGCTTCTAGGAATTTCTTATCTCCTTCAGATTTGCCTTCAAAAGATTTGTTGTCCATAAGAACTAATTCTCTCTTTGAAAGGCCTTTTGAATCTAAAACATTGAGGCCCATAATTTAATGTTTTTATTCTGTTTCTCTCTAATGTAAGTCTTTTTGCTTATCATCATTATTTCAGTTATTTTGTACACTTGATGGAAAAATATATTTTTTCTTGCACGAATATGGAGCTATCATTGTCATTTCATACAATCTGCAAGAAAAGATGATTCTTGTGTGTCCATTCTATAATATTTAGAGAAATTAAAAAAATTACCATGGAAAGAAAATAAATTTTCCAGAATTAAAGAAATATTAATCAAGACAAGAGAGATGGTTTTTAAAAGCATTGTCATGAACAAGAGACTAGGTTCTCCAAGGATTATTGGTTTGTTGTGTAAATGAAAAGTGGCATCTTTGAGGATTTTTCATTATAGGAGAAATAATAAGTCAATTTGGAATTCAAATTTTGAGAAGTTTTTATCCATAATTTTTTTTGAAATTTATGTTTTATGCTCTTTTTTCATGCTATTACGATTTTTGTTTATGTGCTTATTAATCTATTTTGCAACTTACAAGTTTTTTAAGTAGGGGTCCAGTATATAGCGAAAAAAGAAAAGGGCACTTTGAAGACCAAGAAATGGTCAATTTAGGAAAAACCCAGTGCATCATTCTTGGCCCATTAAAAGTCAATTCAACAAAGACCCATACAAATCATTTTAAGCTCATTAAGACCTTCCGAATTTAGGATTGATTTGATTTTCTTATCAATTATTCAAAGAATAATTACCTAAACCTAATTGAATATCAAATGATGCACGTCAATGACCACATCTTGAAGATCCCAAATGAAGGAAGACCTTGTTATTAACCTAGTTATTCTCCTACTTATTAACTCTGAGTGGGGATGGCCTCTTAGTGAGAATAATTATCCCTTGATCTGCTTCAAATCTTTTGTTACAGATATCGGCATCATGAGAGACTTAGAAACACTTTTGATTATTGAAAGTTTGTTATTATGAGTGCCAAAGTTTGATGGTAAGCTAGTAACTCGTGAATAAAAATTAGGTAATACTCATGACAAATATAACTATTTGAATATCAATGGGTGAATGAATTTCTAACTAGTTTGTCATGAACTAAAGTTATGTAGAGTATTTATTAAGTCTATTTCTCTTATGTTTTAGCTTTAAATACACAACCATGGTTCTTTCATTTCTCATAGAGATTTGAAACTATTTTCAATATTTAATAAATTGATAGTAATTTTTCCTAGACACTTTGGTGGCGTACGACCCCCGTCGCCACCAAGACACGATACCACGGCGCCGGAGGAGCCCGTTTGCGCGCGCATCTATCCGCTTATCTTTATTTCTTTATTATGAACTTTTAACCCGCACGTGTTTAAGCGGGTCCTCGCTTATTTCCCTCTTCCTTTTAGGCTTTCGGATGGGTTCCTCCCTTTTCGGGATCCCATTCGTGAAGCCCCTTCTTTTGTGAACCTTTATTTTCTATGAGTATTTTGGGTTTTGGGTTGTGGGCCTCAAGTGGGCCCTTTCCCCTCTCGGCCCATTATGGGCTCTATAAGAGGGGAAGGGACCCCCCCACAAACCCTAGCCGTCATTTGAAGAAAGAAAGGAGTGATCTCCCTCTCAAGTGGCTGCTCAAGGAAGGCCGGGGAAGGAGTCCAACCGCCGCCGCCGCCGCCGCCGCCGCCACCGCCGCCCGGACGCCGCCGCCGCACGCCTCCGTGCCGCCGCCACCGCCGCCGCGGCGACGCCGCCACTCCTTGCCTCGGCCACAGTTCTTCTCTGCCATCATCACGACGCCGCCGTCCTCAAGCCGCCGCCGCCGCCTCGGGCCGCCGCCGCCTCGGGCCGCCGCTGCCGCCTCGGGCCGCCGCCGCCGCCTCCGGACCGCCGCACTGCCATCCCCTCCATCTCCGGCAAGCCTCCGGCAAGTTTCCCGCATCCCCTCCACCGTCCTCCTCCGTCCATTGCCAAGCTCCCTCCATCTCAGGCCATTTCCCTCTTCCTCCTCCTCCCGCTTCCGTTGGTGCAAAGCCCCTCCACGTTCCATCCCCTCCCTGCACAAATTCCATCTCCTTCTCTGCCCACAAATCTCTCGCTCCCACGACCCACCCAGATTTCCCCTCTCCCTTCACCCGCACAACCTCCCGAACTCACCATCTCCCTCCCGTGTCTGCCGAATCTCCACCATCGCGACCAGTCACTGCCTCCTATCGCCCCACCATTTCTACCCCCTCTCCCCTATTCCGTCGCCCACCCAATTCGCTTGCCGACCGCTCAATCCCCCAGCCATCAAGGCACGTCATCCAGGCGAAAATCACCTAGCCCTTCCATCGAAATTCCGCGAATTCCATCGTCCTGCCAATCCTCTCTTCCCCTTGGATTCCGCAGAATTCAACCTTTCCGCTCTGCGGAATTCCTCTTCCTGCCGAAAGTTCCCATTCCCGTCGATTGCAACCACGAGATCCACCGAATTCAATTTCCCTTGTGTCGAAATTATCAGTCACATCGCTACCATCGTTCTGCTGGATTCAAGGCCGACGCACTCGCACCCTCTCTCGCTGACCTTCCCCTACACCTGCCGACCTTCGTTGTCCCGCCTTCCCCTGTGACTCCCCGATCTACCCCACCTCCCGGCCAAAAATCATCACCCGCAACATCCCTCACTTCCTACTCACGAATTGCAACTACCCATCTCCTGAGTTTTCCCACTCGCGCACTCAAATCGCGAATTCTAATCGCGACTTCCACCCTCACAATCCCTGCGCGAATCCTACCTTTTGAATTTGCCTCCTCCCCATACCCCAATCTGACGCGCGTCAGAAATCCTCCCCATCGACCATCACCCTCTCCTCCAGTCTTCAGCAGAGGTCGCACCTTCAACTGCGCCCAAGCCCCACGCCGAGTTCTTCCCAAATTTCGCAGTCCGACACCTGAATCCTCATCCACACCCTGTCCTACTACTGACGAATCTCACGATGTTCCTGTGGTTTTCTTGCTAACGATACCAAATCCTCCGTCCCGGTCGACGTCACCCGGCGACCGGCCGAGAACACTCCTCGCTCCCGAAGTCGCCCAGGACACCCCGCCACGCTCTCTCTCTCTCTGTGCTCCGGACGCGTCTGTGCTCAACCACGAGCCACCCTCGCCCTTTTCCACCCGATTTGGTCCGCGCCCAGCTTCTAGACGTGCCCACGCGATTCACCTTGATCGCCTCCCGTGCCGCCCTGACGACGCCCCGTACTGCAGGTTGACCACCACCCTAGGTTGACCGCCACTTCAGGTTGACTCCCCAACCAACTTTGATCCACCAGCCAACGGGGTAGCCCTAATCTGCCTGCGTGTTCACGGGTTACTCTGTGCCGACCCGGCCTCTCCGCACAACCGGCTGACCAGTCCCCAGTCCCGCCTAGCCCGCGCGCTTTCAGTCCACCGAGCCCGTGCGTCCTTGGTCGCGTCTGGGTGATTCTCTTCACCCCTTCCGGGCCGCTCTAAACGCTTGTTTCCGGGTGTCACCAACAACCACCTCAAGTTGCGCCGAGGGTCCTCTCACTCCACGCCGACTTCTCCCGATTCTCTGCTGCCGTTTGTCCGTGCTGCCTACAAACGATCTCCATCATCACGACCGACCGGGTCCGCGCCCTACAGGTTAGCTTCGACCCTCCCATTTTAAAGTTCAATTACTTTTCGAAGCATTTCCTTTACTCGTCTCTACCGCCGTCAGACGACGTAGGTAGGATAGATCGGATATAGGTTCGAGAACTCTCACGCGTACGTCAGGTCCGGTACCGAGCGTTGGGCTGCAGCCTCTTGGCTACTCCACGACGAGCGACTTCCACGCCTCCGGACGTGGATCGAGAGGATCTCACCCTCCCATCATCGCGAGTTTCCCGGGTTACCCGGGGGTCGACTTTGCTGATCGGCACGCCTGCCTGCATTTAGGATTAGGCTTGGTCGCATACTTAGGGACTATGACTAGCCTTCCCGTAGATTAGGTTTGACCACATTATCTTCAGTCAGCCTTAGTCCCATTGATCAGGCACGAGGGTTTTCACAACCGCGTCCTGCATCACACTTGCTTTCTAGTTTCCTGATTATTCATGTAATATTTTTATTTGAGAAAATATTTTCTATTCATAACTGAAATAAAATGTTTGTCAATTTTTAATTGGAAGATGAATGAATTATTTTTAAGTTATAAAGATTTTTTTAAAACATTTTATCTTGATTAAATACAATTTCCTAAGCAAATCTCTTGATTGATAATGAAACAAGTGGAAAACAACAAAAGCACCTTCATCTCTTTGTATCTATCTCATTCTCTTACTAACTCTTTTCCTCTTTATTTGAGCCATTTCTGACTCTAGTCTCATTTCAATCTCTCCCAATCTCACATTTGTCTTTTCTATTTGTCAGGTTTCTCTCTTTCTCTCTAATTGATTTCTAATTCTCTCTCACTTTCCTCCTCTCTTGTTTTTTCTATTTCTATCTCTTCCTCCCTCTAAAATTTCTTTCACACACTCTCTTTTAGAGCTCTTTTTCTCTCCCTTCCTTTCTCTCTCTCTCTCTCTATGAAGGTTCTGATCCAACTCTTCAATCATGAATAAAGGGCTGTGATAAGACATTGGCACAAGTGGGACTAATGAAGGATAGAGTATCACTTATACTCGTTCAACAATAACCATTTGGGGAAGTTGAATCAAGAAAAATTACAATGACATTTTTTATGACAATGTAAGATGAAATGTTGGACACACAAGACCTATGGTAGTTAAAACTTTTCCACTTTATTTTTCTATCAAATGCACTAGAAAGATATGCTCTTTTATGTGTTTGATAATGTGATCAAGTGTGAGTGTCTATCAGAAATTTATTGAAATGGTGTATTTATATTGACTCTTATACTTTTCTATCTCTTCTTCTTGATCTTACCATCATTTCTTGTGGGCTTGCTAAGAGCTAACAAGTGGTACCAAAACCTTATGATCCCAAGGATCTTTGAAGATGCTAAGAAGAGTGGAATCAACATTGAAAATAGAGAAAAATTTCCACTGCCAAAGAATTTCCAAAGATAGGGGTAGTGGTTCCATCTTCCATAAATATGCTAACCAATACATATTATCCTCATTGGGGTAATGGGGTTGGAGCTATATTTAGAGGCTCATGGTTTGTGGGTTTGTAGGAAATTATACAAATGTAGGTTTTGTAGGCAGAAGGATCATCTTGCTCTTTTAGTGATCCTTAACTCAATGTTATAGCACTATATGTTATAGCCTAAATGAAGGAAGTTGACGAAGGAGAATGAAGAGATTCTTGGAGTTCTCAATTTCAGAGTAGACCAGTGATGGTAAGATTTAGTGCGGTCTTTGAAACACATGATCGTCGGTCAAATAAACTTTATAACTTCGAACTCACAATGATTTAAAATCAGAAATCAAGTAAAGCGATGAGATCGGGTCGAGCCACAGAGAGCACGCTTCACTTTTATCGAAGAGTTGACTTGGTCAAACTTCAGTCTAAGTAGGGTTTTTAAGAAATGAATATGCTATTTTATCAATGAAAATTAATACTAATAAATGAGAGAAGATATTTTAATAATTTTAGAAAATATTTGAAGAAGAAAAGTCAAAAGTCAAGGTCAAGGTATTGACTTTGACCAGACATTGACTTTCTATAAAATCAAAGAGGAAAAAGGTGAGAAAATATTAGGAAAATTAAAATTTCAAAAACTAGAGACAAAAAGGAGAATTTTGATATAAAATATGTGATTTTTGGATAAGAATTAGATTTACTATGATTTATTGAAAATCAATAAACAGAAAAATCCTTAAAATGAAGATCTCGGTCAAAATTGTTAAATTGACTTGTCAATTGATATCCAACTCTAGAAATTCACATATTAAAAGAAATTTTACAATAAGAGGATTACAAAGAAACCAAAATTATCAAATTTCACGTTGTATATTTAGGAGTAATTGCCCTCGAAAGTCAACGCCTCAATTCAGATCGATTTTGAACAGCAGTTGGTCAAACATAAAATTGAAGAGCCAAACCTTAGTGAAAATTAAGAATCAAACATCCACAAAAAGCTGATTGAACATGGAATCAAATGAAATAAAATTCGAATGAATTGGACTTAAGATCAGGGAGAAATCCTTGTTCCAAAGTCAACAAAAATCCACGATCAAATTTGGGCAAAATGATGAAATTTATGAGTCCTAAACTCTAATTACCTGTCTAAATCTAATCTAAACTATCTAAATTGCAAGGATTACAAAGGAATCACACTAATAACATGATTGATGTGAAGATTGAGCGTCAATCGCTTTGATTGCTGAGTATTTATCAGATTCCTTCTTTGACGTGTGTTTGGCGTTTAAGGGGCGAATCCAAACATTTTCTCACAAAATTTCATGATTAACTTGCCTCAATCCATATCCAATTGAGCTAGAATGCAAGAGAATCACAAAGAGCTTAAGAACTTTGTAAAAAAATGCTTAATTTCTTAGAAGAGAGAACTTCTATTTGTAGAGAAATTCATTGCAAAAAATCTAGGCCATCTGATTCGCTGAAGCAGCTTTGGACAGTCACGATGTGTCCAAGTCACGCGCGATAAGTGTACACAACCCCACAACGCGGTTTCCACTCCTCTTTGATTTTCACCGTCCAATCTTCATTGGAGTGTCCACATGAAGCCCCGTGTCACTCCACAATTCGCCGAATACTGGATCAAATCTCAACTGTTGAATTTCACTTAAGTGATCAACAGCACTGAATTACGCACGTGCTTTGATAGCGATCTGGTGGATTGAGATCCACCAAATTAATGTGTGTCGATTAGCGCAATTTGATGTGACGCACCACTCGCTGCCACGTCGCCTGAGAAAGTTGAGAGAGGAGTTATTCCCACACGAAAGAAATTACGCAAAATTTTTGCATTTATAAGGGGAGAGCTCTTTAAGGGTTTGCGTCGCCCAATTGTGCCTAGTACGCCCCCTCTATCCTCTATCTTGGGCCCACTATATCTATGGGCGCAATTGACTTTAGCCCGATTGATGTCCCGCGCCCCGTAGGCGCCGACGTGGGCCCGCATGGGTCCGTGGTGCCTCCACATGTCCGCCTAGTGCCACATCAGCTCGCATGGTCCAGCGCATAAAAACCCATTTTGCGATGTTTTTAAGCTTTTAAAATTCTGAAAAATACCTGAAAAATCAAAAATAAAATCCAAAAAAATATAAAAACTTTGGAAATTCATAACTTCATTTCTAGAACTCCTTTTTACCTCAAATTTTCTCCATTATATCAAAAATTAAGTCTTCTTTAATCCATTCCCCTGAAATATAAATTTTATGAAGAAAAATTGATGAATTTAGAATAATATTAAGTCAACCCTTGAAAGTTGTATTTTGATTCATCTCATCCTTCTCTTCTAATCTTTTCTTTTAATCTTCCACTAACGTCAAAATGAAATCAAAGAAAATGGTTAATTTCAAGTGGTTTGACCTTGCAAAAGGTCAAACATTAATAAATCACAATTAACCCTAAATAATGCAAAAATCTGGACTTTAGTAAAATGGCATGCCGATGGAAAAAATTCATAAAACTTTATGATAACATGCAGCATAAATACATAAGTTAAGCATAAATATTTGTTAAATATGATAAGAATTCAAGTTAAATATGCATGTTATCAACTAGGTGATTCAATCATGAATTCAAGGCATGAGACATGAGTTTGGGAATCTAATGATGAAGAAAGAAGAGAAGGTAACTAGCTTTGGTTTGACCAAGATTGTCTCAAAATTGAGAACTCTTGGAAATCCATTGGAGAAATAAGTTGTGTCTAAGCTCCTCAAGTCAACATCTTCAAAGTATGACTTTCTCACACTTTCTCATAAACAACATGACAATCTTGGATAAATGAATACTTGAAAATTCACAAGACGCATCTTCCAAAAGATTCAAGAGAAGAAGACCAAGATTTTCTAGCGCATGCTTTCAATCAGACCAAGGAAGGTGACATCAATCAATCTTTACAAAGAAGAGGGCATGGTTTGTGGCAAAGGAAGAGAAAGAGGTCTCAGACATGAAAATAATTTTAATGTTTTACAGGATGATGGAGAGAAGAAACTCTTTAAAAAGTCAAAGGTTTAGTGTTTACATCTTTTAAAAGCTTCAACTCTTTTTTATGAGTGTTTATTTGAGAAGAAAAATAAATGCAAGGAGTTGAAAGTCAATGTGGTAAAATAAGTGAATGGTGAATCTCCTTTGATGATGGACATATTTGATGATGAGGGTGATTTATTACTTCAATTTATTAATGAAGTTTAATCATATCTTGATATGGGGGCAAGAAGACACATGCCAAGTGAGAAGAGTTTACTTCATTTTTATGAAAAATAAAAAAGGTCTAGTGAGGTTTGGTGATGATTCTACTATTGGTTATGAAGGCCAAAGGAGTATGGAATTTCAATTCAGGAGATTTTCAAACATACTGTGATGAGCATGGAATTTAGAGGCAATTAAAAGGCTCCACACTCACCTCTTCACAATGGTGTTTTGGAGTGGAAGAGTAGAACAACAATGAGAATTGTGAGAGACATATTTGAGGAGAACAATTTGCCAATAGAGCTTTATGGAGGGGCTGTGAATACTTATGTTTATATTATGAATAGACCTCCAAATTAGAAGTTTGGAAGGTACTTGCCCTTATGAGAAGTGGATGGGGAGAAAACCAAATATTGAATATCTAAGAGTGTTCCAATAAATGGTTCATGCAAAAAGTACTAAGAAGCTTGCCAAAGTTGAAGATAGAAGTCAAATGATGGTGTTCATGGGATATGAACTTGGTGCCAAAACTTATAAATTTCCTTAATCTGATGACATATAAGGTGTTAAAAAAATTCCTATGAAGAGCTAAGAATTTACTATTCAAAAAATTCCTGTTAAAAATGGTGAATTTAATTTTTCATCTACATCTGATCTGATTGGGGATAATAAACGAAGACTTGATTGAATTGGGCAAGTCCAATTCAGCCTCCAATGTTTTGAATGTTATAGTTTTGGACTCAACATTCTTAGCTTAATGAAGAAGAAGATCCAATAATATGTAGATCAATTTAGGCCATTACGATGGGACAAAAACCTATTGATGATGAGGATTTTCTCAAGTCATGTGAAGAACCTTCCACTTTCTCACTTGCTTTGAAGGATGAATTATGGAGAAGGACAATTTTTGAAGAAGTTGTGAACATTGAGAAGAATACAACTTGGGAGCCAGTAAAAAAACCTCCAAATTTAAGACATCAAAGTAAATTTATTTTGTAGAGTTGAAAGAGATTATTGAGGTGATATTTCAAGGCATAAAGCAAGATAAATAGTCCAAAGGGTATTCATAGAGGTATGGAGCAGAGTATGAAGAAGTGTTCATACATGTGGTCAAGCATATTAGGGAGGATGCGAGTTATATCATTTTGACGTAAAATATGTGTGTCAAATATGTGAATTGAAGAGGACATCTCTCTGGTACCACCTCAAGGGTTTATTAAGAAGAGAAAAGAAAACTTTGTATAAAGGCTCAAAAGGGTCTTACACGGCCTCTAAGAAAGCACAACACTTGGCATTTTAAGCTTGAGAAAACTGTGACACTGATTGGTTTATCTAAGAGAAAGAATGAGCATCCTATCTATAATTAAACACTTTATCAATAAAAGCTTCTAGCTTGAGTGTATATTGGTGTTTGCCAATCATCAGACCTAGACTTGATCCAGTTGGTGATTTTGGGAGTTTGTGAAAGATCATTTTGCATGATGGATCTCGAGATTTTAAATTCCTATCTAGGAGTTCAATTGAAAGAAGACAAGACTCAGATTTCATTATGTCAAAAGGCTTATATTGTGCGAATTCTTGAAGAATTCATCATGAATGGATGTAGTTTAAAAAAAAGTCCATGGAGAATCAATTAATGATGAGAAATAAAAAGAAGGAGAATTTGTTAATGCAAAAATGTCAATTGGAAGTCCAAGGTAGCTCAAAAATACATGATCTAATCTAACTTCAGTATTAGTTTGATGAGTCCATTTATAGAGAGATCAACGTCAGAACATCATACAAGAGCTAACAAGATTTTGATTTGTGTGAATGGTAGAATTGAGGAGCACATATATAAGGTTATGAATAGTATTATGAAGTGATTGGGATAGTGACAATGATTTTGAAAAAGTACCATTGGGTTAGTGTTCTTGCTTAGTGAAATGGCAAATACATTGAATATTTGAAGCCGGGGATAGGCATCTTGCATCAATTACAAAGAATGAAAATAAAAGTGAAGAAACTCACTATAAATGATGTTTCCAACACAAATGACAATCCCTTGATAACCCTCTTTTTTCCAGATAGCCAATGCTATAGGAAATCAAATCTTCTATATCTCTTTATTCTAACACTCCTTTCCATGATAAGAGGGTGTAAATAGATAGAGCATGAAAAGTGAAATTTACCTCAAACTTTAAGCCAAAAACTCCTAAGTTGATAGATATCACTTCATGAATATGGAGCATTTATAGGCCTAGATTTCTCTCCCTGTTCATTTTTCAGCATTCTTGAGTGATCGAGAGAGATAGGAGAGTGGGAGGACATCTTCAATTGCAAGTCCGAAGAGACTTCAAGGGAGCAGCGGTGCTTCAGAGTGACACTCAGGTAGTTTCTTTTCTTACTCTTGAAGATCTTGGTGTTCCTTTCAACCCTCATGGCAGATCATGCTTTAGGGGTGTAGCTAAGATCATAAGGAGGCCACATGCCAGAATTTAGGTCAAAAATTTGGTTTGTGGCTTTGGCTACAAGAGAACCAAGCAACTGGTTGATATCACGCTCTCGAACAGTCTTGGATTGGTTGATTTTTGCACATGCTCCGTTAGGTGGAGGGCAAATCTATGAATTCAGTAATTTTCTTTAAATTAATTGAATATTTCCTAAGAAATTCACTAAGAAAGATATTATGAACAAAAATCACCAAATTATTCCCCAATCGCTGTGGAGACTACCTCAATTATTACTAGACTGAGTATAACTTTATAGATATCTTTCTTGGAATAAACTAGAGATTAAAACAATGATGTTTAACCTTAATTTGGATATCAAACTTTATTTTATCACCTTCATCTTCATGATGTGAGGAGGGACATTATGAATTTGGTGGATTTCATATATTTGTTGATGATCATCAAGATGCAAATATGAGTCCTTGGAAGGTCTACCATGGACGATAAGTGATGGCGAGCGGGACCCGTCGCCACCATTGCGGGAGATATCGATGACATGAGTTCAACGTATCTTCCCATTCTTTTATTTTCATATTTCCTTCTCTAAAAATTCCGAGCCCTTTTGTATTTAGCAGGCCCAATTATCGTCTCTCTCTCTTTCTTTTATTTCCCCTCTTAGGGTTCATTGGGCCTTTTCTTTTAGGCCCAAATGAGCCCTGAGTTCATGTGTGTTGGTCTTTTTTTAGAGCTTTCCTTTGGTTTGGGCCTCAAGTGGGCTTCCCCTCCAAAACCTAGAGAACCTATACCGCCATTTTGAGAGTTTGAAGGAATAGAATCGTAGTTTTTTTTAGCTAGTTGTTAGAAGAGGAATGAAGAAAGGGAGGAGAAGAGTGACTTTGGGAACGGAGGATTAATCTTGCCACTGCAGTGGAGGATTTCCCGCGCGGTCCCTTGCTTGCGAACGTCTAGATACGGAGCAGGCAACCCGGCCGAAAGTGTCATACTCTCTCTCTCTCTCCATCCCTCCTTCATCTCCTCCTTCCCGTCCTCCTCCTAGTTACGAATAAGGCGGATCGTGTGTTCAAGAAAGGATACAGCGGAATGAGAAACAAGAGAAGAATTCTGCACCATCGCCCCCGTGCGCAAGAAGAGAAGAGAGAACATGACGAAATTGTGGATGAGGAAGATATTGGCCGCGAGGCTGATCCAAATGATGGAAGATTCCCGTGACACTTCTTTCGAGTGTCATGAGCGCCATTGAGGAGATTCAGCCGAACGAGACCTCCACTACCCCTAGGTCCCTCCCGAACGGACGCCGAAGGACAACCCACCCATCTTCCTCGCGTTTAGGAGGTTCAAGAAATCACTCTACTGGAGGCTGATAGTAAACGAAGAAAAGACGCGAAGGGAGGAAGACGCATCGTGCGAGAGGTCACCATGGACGGTCAGAAATTCCTCCTCGTGCACCAACTGAGATCAGAGGGCCAACATCGCGCCCCACCCGAAACAGGAGGTCGCCGTCACGCCACAACAGAACACAGGAGGCTTCTTTGTGATCTCGCTGCAGTTTTTCCCATCCTGATACAGTGTGTTATCGTGCTTGTAAGAACAGAGGAACCTTCTATGTTTGAAGGATGGAGGATTGAAGAAAGAAGAACGAGAAGAGGGAGAGGAAGGATTGCAGAGCTCAAAATTAGAAACTGAGTTCTTGAATTTCTCTATGTCTGTTTGTTACAAAATGTGGGATATTTATAGAGATTAAATGACAGTAGAGGACCGTTGGAGAAGTCAAAACATTAGCCTTGTTAATTGTGCTTCTGTGCTTCTTGTGAACCGGTTCACGGTTTGAGCCGGTCTGTCGTGTTTTCACATTCCCCCGCAAGTCCAAGGTGGGAAGAAGATGCAGCTTAGGCTTGAGAAAAAGAAAACAAGTCTTTGGAAGTGCTTTGGTGAAGATATCTGTAGTCTGGTCCTTGGTAGCCAGATATCCCATGCGAAGATGCTTCATTTTGACTTGTTCCCACACGAAGTAGTAGTCTATTTCAATGTGTTTCGTTTGGGCATGAAAAACGGGATTGATAGTGAGATAAGTCACACCACAGAATAGGCGGGCGTTGTAATGGAATGCATAGCTCTTGAAGAAGTGACTTAATCAAGATGAATTCCACAATGGCATCTGATAACATGCTATTTTTATATTAATTTACATGATTATTAATGTAATTAAAGGCATTAATTATTCTAATTATATGCATGTTATCATATTTTAAGCATATTTCTATCATTTTGTGTTATTTCATGTTATGATCTAAAACTACACTAATTTATGGATTATTATACATAATTAAACATTACAATATTTAATCCTAATTATAATTGAGATCATAATCATGTTTTGAGAATGAAAATATAAGAGAAAGATCTTCATTTACATTTATGTATTTTTATAAAGTTATTTTATAAGATATATAAATGTATTAAATTAAGTATAATTTATTCTTTTATTATTTTAATAATTTGACTTTTTATAATGATAGATTATTCAATTTCTGATCCAACAAAAAAATTTGAATTAATTTGGAGTTGTATTTTGAAAGTTATGATTTTTACAATTTATAGGAATTTTTCTGGAATTTTTCTAATTTTAATTAAGTTTATTTCGAATTTTTATCATTTAAAAAGATTAAATAAAATGCAAAAATTAAGTTTATCTCGCTCGAGCCCACGTGGATGCGACGTGGCGGTCAGGGCCACGTGGCAGCGCCACGCAGACCCGCGCGTATGTGCCTACGTGGCACTGAGGTGAGGTGTATACCTCATATATATAGTACATATGGTTCATAGTAAGTATAAGCATCCCTATATTGGATTTAAGCTAACCGCAATATGTGTTTCTACTTATATACCCGTCTCCTCTCTTAAATTCCTTCCCTGTGGGACTAAAAGTCAATTTCAAGTAAATGTGGAGCGTTGGATTGAATCGCGATGATTATGTGACGTCGATGCGGTGGACACGGAGTCCACCCGATCAACAATCAAGAAATGGCTTAAATCGAACATAAGTGAAATCATCGCGTCCGTTGATTTCTCAAGTTATAACGGCTGAGATTACTTTAGATCAATATATCTCTTGACGAATCATGATCGTTGGATTAAAATCCAACGAACAGATCGAAAAGGGCGCAACTCTTCATCGACATGACGTGGATAAATCCTGATCACTGATCAATGATCGGACGATCATTGATCAAAGATGACGATTCGTGAAACGTCATCTAATCGTGACTGTTGATCGCGATGAATACCTTAATCCGACGGCCACTTGATAACATGCTATATTTACATCATAAAACATGATTTTTCATGCATATTAAAGCATAGATGATCTCATTTACATGCATGTTATCATATTTATATGTAATTTTCTATTATTCTCTTAAAAAGTCATTATAATCTCAAAATACTTTAAATTAGGGTTAATTTTTATAAATTAGAGTTTCATAATTTGATACCCATATTTTTCTTGAGATTATAACTGTTTTTAAAGATTAAATAATAAGAGAAATAACTTTTATAAACATTCATTTTATTTTCTAAATATTAAAATCTTAATAAATGAATGTAATTTTGAAATAATAATTTTAACTCTTATTATTTAATTAATTTGACCTTTTAGAATAATAGATAATTAAATTTTGGATCAAATGAAAGAAATTTGGATTAATTTGGAATTATATATTAAAAGTTATGAATTTTCTATTTTTAAGGATTTTTTCCGGATTTTTAACTGTTTTTCTTATTTTATTTTCTATTTTTAAACGGTTTTTAGTAAATAAAAAATTAAAAATATTGGGCGCGGGGCCCGCGTGGATGCGACGTGGCACGCATGGCCACGTGGCAGCGCCACGCAGACTCGCGCAGCGCCTACGTGGCGCGAATATTTTATATACTATTGTATATGTTATAATTAACATAGATTAGGGGGTCCCCCGTGTCTAAGGGGACGGTATTTCGAAACGATAGATTCAGCGCGCCTTATATAGAGGTAAGTCCCATCTTTTTCTTCCGTGTGGGACTAAGTTCCACGCGTTTTTCTTGATGCAGGTGACCTGGCGCGAGGAGGAGCGTCGGATTTGGCGGGCGATTGAACGACGGACGTCGATCGCGTGTACTAACGGGACCACCGGATCACGATCAAGCCACGTGCTTCAATTTGAAGCGTTATAACGACTGAGATCAATCGGCGCGGATCGAATCTCAGCGTGCTGGATCCTGCGATCGAAGGGCGAAATCAAGGCGCTTTTTATAACGTTTCTCGAGCGATCAAATCTGAGACCGTCCATCGCGATCGGACGGCTACGATATTTTCGAAAGCGGTCCACGATGGACCGTTTCATCATAACCGTCGATCGAAACGATCGGACGGTTACGATTTTTCGCCCTATAAAACTAAGTGTTCTTCACGTTCTTAGACATTCGAGCTGGAAATCAAGCCTTTTGATCTGTTTAGACACCTCCCCACTTGAATCTCTTGATCTCTTCGTGTTCTCCTTTCAATTCCGCACCTCCGGAGCTCTTGAAATCAAGATTTGATCAGGTAATTTGGTAGAAATCGCAGCTTGAACTCGTCGCGGCGTTTTCCGGTATTTTCGTCGATTAATCGGATTAATCGAGCTAATCCGATCGCCAATCACGGTTAGTGGAAGCGGTTTTTATCAAGAATTAGTTTAATAAGGTTTGATTTCAATTTAGATTAACATTTAGAGTTTAATTTTGATGAATTTCAGCTAAAATCACGATTTTAATATCCGAAAATTTCTCTCCACTTCGAATCTTGATTTCTCGGCGAAATCAAGTCCAAATTGGACGATTTTTGATTCCGTGGAATTGATTTGAAGTCTACTTTCATAAAATACCATTTTCCCCAATTTCTTCCATCGATTTCTCGTCCGATTTGATCAAATTTGAAGATTACATCGAAAAATTGCTTAATTCCCTGTGGATTCGACCCATATTTACCATTATACCCTTGAATTCGTGATTAATTCTCAAAATTGGTAAGTTTGGAATTATTTTTGACGCGATACCGCTTGAAATTGACGACCTCGCGGTTTCGTCCCGTCACCACTCCCAAATTTAACTTCTTTAAAATCTTGTTCTTCCGGCAGAAGGAGGTGCCTGTGATCATTAGAGAAATTCTCTTTGTTTAAGCAACCATTTCACGTGCCGTTTCTTTCACTGTAATCTTGATACATTTCTGCACCCATTGAATGTATGAAATCATAGTTTAATCGAAAGAGAAAGGAGAATTCCCATCTTGAACATCAAACTTTGTCTTCGGAAACTCGGAATGAAAAGCCATGCATCTGACGATTAATTGGATCATTTCGAAGGCTAATTTGGGTTAGATTGCATGTTTTCATCTTAATCTTTCATCATTTAGTGTTGATTTTACATTTTGAATCGTAGATTAAGTTTAATTTTATTTTAATTTCGGTTTTTAATCATTTTTGCCATACGAATTTTCTTCTAAATTCAAACTTCGATTACTCAGCTAATTCTCATACAAATCACTTGATTTTTGATTCCGTGGATTCTCAATTGAGTTATCTTTCTCAATATACTAAAACACCCAATTTATAATCTCAATTCGTCGTCCGATTTGACCAAATTTCAAAGATATATCTCAAATTTCCCTAATTCTATGTGGATTCGACCCTTAATTACCATTATACTAATTAATTACTTTGATTAATCATAAATTGGTTAGTTTAGGACTTTGTTTTGACACTAAGTCGTGTGCATTCAACGACCATACGATTTAGTCTCGTCAGCATCGGCCACCACTTTGTATTTCGCTTCTGTGCTAGATCGGGCCACCGTTCTCTATTTTTGACATCAACAAGAGATAAGATTCTAACCAAGATAGACAAGATAGCCACCTGTTGAGCGTTGATTAGTAGGACAGCTGGCCCAATCTGCGTCACTAAACAATTCTAGAGATATATCAGAGTTACGGGAATAAAATAGACCGTTTGAGATTGAATATTTTCGATAGCAGAGGAGGTGTTTTACAATTGGTCCAATCGAGTGTGTGGGAGAATGCATTACCTGACACGCTTTGTTAATAGAGAAAGAGTTGTCAGGTCTCGTAATTGTAAGGTACTGAAGGGCCCCAACAATACTTCGATAGAGAGTGGGATCATTAAATTTGGTAGAATCCAAAATTTTGGAGAATGAACAAGGATTAGAAGTGGGTTTAGCTTTATCCATATGTGCTTTCTGAACAATTGATAGGATGTATTTTGAATGTGAGAGATAATATCCAATTGGTGTAGAAATGAACTCAATGCTAAGAAAATAATGAGCCAGTCCTAAATCTTTCATAGAGAAGACTGAACTAAGAGAATTAATAAGGTTTTTAATTCCAGCTGAGTCTGGATTGATAAGTAGAATGTCATCAACATAAATCAAGAAAAAATAAGGAACTTGATTATGGTATTTAAAAAACAAGGAGGTGTTAGTTTTGGAAGCAGAAAATCCAAGAGAGAGTAAGTAGGTAGATAACTTTAAAAACCATGCCCGAGGTGCATGTTTAAGACCCTATAACGATTTCTTTAATTGGCATACATGATGAGGAAAGACTTTATTGATGAAATCTGGTGGTTGTTCCATGAAGATAATTTCTTGTGATTCACCTTGTAAAAATGCATTGGAAACATCTAGTTGATGGATGAGCCAATTTTGACTAATGGCTATCGATAATAAAATACGAACAATGGTAATCTTAATAACTGGGCTGAATGTTTCATCATAGTCAAACCCGTCTTCCTGTTTGAAGCCTTTTGCTACTAGCCTAGCTTTGTAGCGCTCAACAGATCCATCAGATTTATGTTTTAGTTTAAAAATCCATTTACAACTGATGACATTCATACGTGTTGATCGAGGAATTAACTGTCATGTGTGATTGTGTTGAAGTGCAGTGAACTTTGTCTTCATTGCCTGTAGCCATTGAGCATCTTTAATGGCATGTGAAAAAGAGAGTGGTTCATAGGGAATGTTAGTTTTAGTGAGGAAGCATTCAAGCAAGGGATGATTAGTGATTGGCTGAGTTTTGGAGTAGATCTCAGTAATGGATTTGGTCTTTAAAGGAGGAGTAGTCTCGGGTGAGATGGGTCCAGCTGAAAGCATATTTAGATCATTTTCTTCTAAGTCAATGGACTCATGAGAAGAAGTAGGTGGGTTTTGATCCTGAGAGGTAGGCTTGATTGTTGGGGTAGAAGTAATGTTGTGAGTGTCTTGAACAGAGGGCTTAAGTATGATGGGAAGAGTTGTAGGATGAGGTCCGAAAATGCTTATAGATTGGTTTTCTGAAGAAGTGGATGAAGAAGAATATGGGAAGATGGATTCTTCAAGAATAATATCTCGAGAAATAAAGAGTTTATTAGAAGATAAAGATAAGCATCTATACCCAAGATGAGAAAAATACATTGTTCTGATCGTGTAGTCAATTTGTGAGGTGAGTAAGGTCAAAGATGAGGATAGCAGAGACATCCAAAGGTTCGTAATAGCTTGTAATCAGGTAGTAGATTAAAAAGGACTTCATATGGTGACTTGTTTTGTAAGAGTGGTGTGGTCATTCGGTTAATGAGAAAGGCAGCTGTAGAGATTGCCTCATCCCAAAAAATTTCAAGTAAAGAGGCATTTTTAGTAGGGCTAATGCTGTTTCTATAAGATGTCTATGTTTTCTCTCAGCCGATCTATTATGTTCAGGTGTATAAGGGCATGAAATTCTATGATGAATGACATGCTCGTTTAAGTAAGTGGTTAATGCTTGCAATTTTCCACCCCAATCAGACTGAAACGAAATAATTTTGGCTGAAAGTTGATTTTCCACTTTCATTCTAAATTCAGTGAATGTAGACAGAACATCATTCTTTCTCCGTAGAGGAAAGAGCCATGTGTACTTAGAAAATTCATCTATAAAAACAAAATAATAAGAAAAACCAAAGTGAGAATGAATGGGTGTTGGACCCCAAACATCAGAGTGAATTAGTTCCAGAGGTTTGGTGGATTTATAAACAGAAATGCTAAAAGGAAGTTTATGAGATTTTGAAGTTCTACAGGCTTCACAGTGCAAATGTGACATTTTATGAGTAAAAGGAAGGCCATATTTATTTAAAATGTTTTGTAGAACACGAAAGTGAGGATGGCCAAGTCGATGGTGCCACGTGTCAGGGGATGCTTTCTCTCCTATGTAAGAGGAAAATTTTTAAAGAAAATGTAGAAAATAAAGTCCATCTTTATGCTCCCCTTTCATTAACAATTGATGGGTCTATATGTCCTTCACCATACAAAAATTAGGATGAAATTCCACATATACATTGTTATCCAAGGTGAATTTATGAATAGACAATAGATTCTTAGTTATTGACGGAACATGTAGAATATTATTTAACTTGAAATGAGCAGAGTTTGTATGAATGATGATGAACCAGTGGAAGAAATATGCAAACCTTGTCCATTACCGACATAAAGTTGATCAGGTCCGCTGTAGATGACTGGAGTTTGGATATTGTTTGAATCATTGGTGATACGGTGAGTTGAACCACTGTAAGGATACCACGCATTGAAGTTTCCATGATAAGGGCCTGTGTTTGTAAAATTAGCCTGTGGTTGCATATTTCTGGATTGTTGTCCAAGGACAAATTCTTTGTAGTTTGGTTGAAAAAAATATTTATTGAATCATTCATAACAATTGATTACTCTGTGTCCTTGTTTAAAACAGAGCTGACATCGAGGCATGGTTTTCTGTCCACGACCTCTGCCGCGATTATTCCTCCCTCCTTGGTTATTTCTTTGATCTTGATTGCTAGCTTGAGTGAAATGAGCAGATGGAGGAAATTCGCCTGTGGCTTGATCATTATTCTGTCTTGCTAAATGTGAATCAAAGGTGACAAGATTTGCCACAATATCGTCAAATGTCAGTGTGTGAAAAAGTTGACTTGTAGATGCATAAAATGCATTATATTGCTGATCTAAGCCTCTGAGCATTGCAAATGAAAGATCATGCATATTGATGTTGCTGCCATTGGCGCGGAGTTCATCTCCAAGAGTTCTAACCATTTGGACATATGCTTCGACTGTCATTGAGCTTTTCCGGAGATTATGCAATTTTGTTTGAAGTTCTATGATTTTTTATTGTGACTTCCGTGCAAAATTTCTAATAATCGCATCCCAAGCTTCCTTTGTATTTTCTTTGCCAACCACAATAGGCATAGTAGATTATGTGAGTGAAGAATTAATGATTGCCAGAACTACTTTGTCAGTTTTGAACCAAGTTTTATAACTTCGATTCATACAAATTTGTCCATCTTTATTCAGATTGGATATTTCTGGAGGATCTTTTTCAAGATGATCCATTACTTTGTAGGCAGCAAGAACTGGAAAGATTTGCGTGCGCCATAACAAAAAATTCTCTCTAGTTAGTTTAAGAGAGACAGTCAAACCTGAGGGATTGATGCCAGCAGTGGAGATTTGTTGAGAAATATTTGTGTCGATCGGTAGCTTCCCGCTATGCTGTACCATTCTTGTTTAGTGATGTGTAGCGATCAGCTCTGATACCATGTAAGAATAGAGGAACCTTCTATGTTTGAAGGATGGAGGGTTCAAGAAAGAAGAACGAGAAGAGGGAGAGGAAGGATTGCAAAGCTTAAAATTAGAAATTGAGTTCTTGAATTTCTGTGTATGTTTGTTACAGAAATTTCGGCGTTCGTGGATTGGTCCACGTAGGGCGTTTGAGCTGGCAGCGGTTACGCGAATTAGGTAACTTCCACGAACTGGTCTGTCTTGTGAACCAATTCATGGTTTGAGCCGGTCTGTCGTTTTTTCACAGTGCGGCCCTCCATCCTGAAAATTCCTTTTCCCCTCGATCTTCCCTCGCCAAATTTCGCTAGGCTGTGGAGATGCGAGATCCACGCACAAGATATCATCATCATTAGAAGACAACGAGAGGTGAATCCGCTCTTCTGCGCTCCCAGTCAGAAGTGGCTCCTCATCGCGACGACATCATCCCACGCCCGTCCAGGTGCTTACCCATGTCTACTGCATGCCTGCGAACTGCAGACAGTCTCCAGGGGGAGAAGGAGGACACCACCAAAATAATCGGGAAGTGGAATATCAAACCTCCCATCGACCTCTCACCCTCAGTGCCCGATCTTCCCACGCCCTCCCGCTTCGCCCGGTCGCGCCCGCTTGTACCTGAACCTGCCGCTCCCACGCCCACCTACC
Source organism: Lemna minuta (assembly GCA_024174645.1). Classification (NCBI taxonomy): domain Eukaryota; kingdom Viridiplantae; phylum Streptophyta; class Magnoliopsida; order Alismatales; family Araceae; genus Lemna; species Lemna minuta. The sequence goes on from CM044108.1 coordinate 12,406,516, forward strand.
ACCTCCAACGGTGTGGCCTCGCATGAGTTCGTGCGTTTCCCCCTCTCGGTGCTCATGCATCCGCGCCTAAAATAACGTCTCCTGGCGGCGTGTCCACTACGCATTGTTGGAGTTAAGCGCCTACCAATGTGCCAAAAGCTATAGCTAGTAGCAAGGATGCGACTCTTCCTCCTCTTTCTCTCTCAAGGCAGGATGTTGACTTCCAACACTCCCCCTCAACATCTGCCACATGGCCTACACACACACTTACGCCCCACTTGGACTTGGCCCAATGGAGATGTTAGCCGCAGGATTTGAACCCACAACCTCGGCTCTAATACCACTTGTTGGAGTTAAGCGCCTACCACTGTGCCAAAAGCTATAGCTAGTAGCAAGGATGCGACTCTTCCTCCTCTTTCTCTCTCAAGGCAGGATGTTGACTTCCAACACGCATCACCTTCTCGCGCTAACCTCCTGCAACCCGCCCGATCGTGGGCGCCCTGCGTGCACCCCCGCTCACGCTCCCGTGAGTTCCTGTGACTGCCTCTCATACCGTGCACGAGTTCTTCCCCGCCCAAACTCCGCTGTTTGGGAAATACCTCCAAACTTACCTCGCCACGGGTTAGACTACGTGGCTGATTCTTGGACGAGGCGCAAGTCAACCCACTGGAAGTCATTCGCGACCAGGGCAAGGACACGTCGACCTTGGTAATCGAAGACACAACCTTGGCGCCAACCTCTTGGTCCACGATTTGGGTCAACCGGGGAGACCCGCTGCCGCTCCACTTCTCGCTGCGGGATGACCTACAACGTCGATCTTCCCCCGCGCCACAATACGAACCCCTGGGGTTTTCGTGTTGCTACTGAGGACGATGCCTTCACGCGCCTAACCCGGAACTGGCTCGGCCGCTTCCAAGATCGACATCGAGCCGTTGTCTCCCCCTTCTCTCGTCGACACCTTCGAGCCAACTCTCCACTACGCCACGACCCACCGTGCACCCCGCCTCGCAGGTTAGCTTCAACCCCTCATTTTAAAGTTTAACTACTTTTCAAAGCATTTCCTTTACTCGTCTCCACCGCCGTTGGAAGACTTAGGTAGGGTAGAATGGATATAGGATCAAGACATCTAACGCGTATGTCAAGTACGACACGGAGCGTGGGCGGCAGCCTTCAGGCTACTCCATGATGAGCGACTCCACGCCTTCGAACGTGGACAGAGAGGGTCTCACCCTATCCCTCACTGGCGAGTTTCCCGGGTCACCCGGAGTTGACTTCATGGATCGACACACCTATACTTAGGTTAGGTGGTCAACCACCTAAGGTTCACACACCCTTATCGGATCGGGTCGACTACCAATCCACCGGACGTCGCATCTCATTGATCAGGTACGAGGGTTTTCACACCCCGTCCTACATCAATAAGCAATAGGCTCACGATAAGAGAGTCAATAAAATTGGTTTTTTTCTATTTTTAGTTCTTGAAGAATATTTTTTTGATTTTTTAAAAAATCAAAAACCATCAAAAAAATTAGGAAAAATTTAAAAAATAGAAAAATAGGAAAATTATAGAAAATCCCTTAAAACTAAAATATTTATGTCTTCATAGAAAACTCCTTTTTGAATGAAACTTTTGCCATTTTGATCTTTATTTTGTCTCGATTTTCATCATATCTCTTGAAATTAATTCATGTAATTCGTGTAGTCCATCATATCCCCATAAAAACTACTTTTTTTCTCCACATCTTTGTTCGTGTAGTCCACCATACCCTACAATCATGAAACTCATGAAAACACAACTAATTTTCCTTTTTTGATCTTGTAAAATGGAGAAAGGTTAATAATATTATAAAATTACTTTCAGTTTACAATGTAAATTCAACTTATGAATGACATAATAGGGTGATTCCAAAAATTTCATCAAAACATGATAGTATGAATAATAGTGATGTGAATTATGTTTAAAAACTAACGAAGAATAATGAATTAACACATAAAAAAACATATATATTATTAAAAATTGAATCTAATGATTGCTATTAAGGACTGTTAAATACATCAAAGACACACTTAGGCAAAGGATTTAAGAACTATTTTCTAAGTAAAAATGGCAAAGGAGACTCCAAAGTAGAGATCATACTTGGAATCGACATTCATGAAATTTTAATGCTCTCTTAACATGATATGATCAAGAGATAGACCACAATTATTGAAGAAAGGGATCCTTAAAGATAAATTTTTCTTCTTTGGATTTTGCATGAAATAGTCAATACAACTTAAGTCAACCAACAAAATTAGAAATCAGCCATGGAAAGCAACAAATTAAACTTAAAAGAATGCATATTAAGAATATTTTATAAACACCACAGAATTTGTGAAAATGCAATAAAAATGACAATATGCTTTTATGTGTATGAAATGTCCATTGAAGTTTACTAATGATCCAGAAATTACAAGCATAAAATGCACGTTGTCAAGGAGCTGTATAAGGGAGATATGTATGTATGTATAAGTGTTTATTTCTAGTTTTTTGTATTAACCTTTATCTTTTACTTCTTCTTGGAGTCAATTTGGTGAGACAACTCATGACTTTGAATATTTTTCTCTTTCTCCTCTATTTTTACTCATTCTAAATTTTCATAATCGAAATACACAATGCTAAATTGGCCTTGTCTTCCTCTAACATCTCGAGCTTACTTCATCTCTTATATATATTATGTGGCTTATAACCCACTTAAATGTCTCGTTTATATTCACATAAATGAAACTTATTCGTTGTTATGGTTGAACAATGTTTTAAATAGGTGATTACATGCAACTTATACACGTAATTATGTGTTTATTAATGAAAATTTAGGCATAAAACATTCTACTCTTATGCATGTTATCATACTTTGAGTGCATATTGATGAAGCAAATCCGCGAGGTCATTGAAAAAACGTGGATAAGCATCAAAACTTTTACCAAACTCATCAATTTTAAGGATTAATCACGAATTAGATAGCATAGTGGTGAATAAGGGTCGAATCCACGGAGAATTAAGATATTTTCAGGATATTCTTTAAAATTCGATCAAATCACACAATGAATTGAGGTGAGAAATTAGGGATTTTGATAGATCTGGAAAGAGAACTCAAAGAGGAATCCAAGAAATAAAAATAACTTGATTTGGATCAAGATTCAGGGAGAATTCAAAGAGCAAAAATTACATAGAAAATCGATCGTTAAGAGAGAGAAATCCAAAATAAAATCTATAATTAACCTAATCTACGATTCTAAATTATAATCTAATGAGACATGATAAAATATTAGGAGGAAAACACATAATCTAACCCGAGATAGTGATTGAAATGATCCAATTGATCGCCGGATCAAGGGCTTTTCATTCTGTCATTTCGAAGAGAATCGTCGGCATTCAAAAGGCAAATTCTCCTGATTCTTTCAATGAGATCTCACTTTCAACCACTCCGTGGACGAGGAAATGTGTCTAGAAGAAGAATAAAGCGAGAGATTCAAGGATGGTGGTCTCTAGATAGTTTGATTACTCGAAAACATTCAAGATTACATTTTATGTCGAAGAACATTCATATAAATAGGCAAATTTTGACGTAACCATCAAATTTTGGCATTTCATCTTGGATCAACGGCTATGATGAAGCGCTTGGATGCGAAATCGTTATGGTTAAATTGTGTCCGTCTAATCAAAGATGAAGCATTGAGATCTCTAATGCGGTGAATCTGCGCGGTCATTGAATACACACGGATACACGTCAAAACATTTACGACACAAACTAATTTTAAAGATTAATCACGAATTAGATAGCATAGTGGTGAATAAGGGTCGAATCCCTAGAGAATTAAGGTATTTTTTATGTATTCTTTGAAATTTGATCAAATTGGATGATGAAATGAGGTGAGAAATTAGGGTTTTTAATAAATGTGGAAATATCACTTTAAGACGAGTCCATGGAATAAAAAATCACAGACTTTAGATCAAGATTTACGGAGAAATCGACGAGCGAATCATAGAGAAATTTCAGAAAAAGACTATCGCCAAAAATTGAAATTCAAATTGAAATTGACTAAATATGATTCAAAATTGAAATATAATGTCATAGGAAGAAAGATTATGATGAAAACATGATTTCTAACCCAAGATAGCACTCGAATTGGTCAAATTTCTTACCGGATCAAAGGCTTTTCTTTTTTGTAAATTCAAAGACAATCGTTGGCATTTAAGAATGATTTCTCTCTATTCTCTCAACGATATCTTACTTTGAAACACTCCTTGGACGTAGAAATGAGTCTAGAAGTGAAGGGAGGCAAGGGATTCAAGAATTGTAGTTTCAAGATAGTTCAATTACTCGAGAAACCCAAGAATGACTTACATTGTCAAAGAATATCTCAATTTATAAGGAAAATTGGGCGTGGCAATTAGATTTGACTCTTCATCTTCAATCAATGGCTTAGATGAAATGCTAGGATGCGAATGGTTGCCATTAAGTTGCATCCATTTGATCAAAGATGAAGCGCCCAGATTTTGCCATGTCACGTGTGAAGAAGAATTGTCGCGCGATCACGCCCGTCTGATCGGAAATCAATGTCAGAGATATCACCACGCATCCATCGAAGTCCAACGGGTGCATTTAATCTCAGCCATTATAACTCTTCAGATCAATGGCTGAGATTAAAATGTTGTAAAAACAAATCGTCATTTAATCAGATTCTGTCGTGTACCACTTCACTTTAGTGAAGATTGACGGTCGCAATTAAGTCGCACAATCAGACGCTCCACATGACGCAACATCACCTTTGCACATAAAAAAATAAAAGTAGTCTCACATGACGAAAAAAATCAGGAATCCGACAGGTATGTAAGGTATGCGCATTATAGAGAGATAGCGTTATCTTGCAAAGAAAGCTTAATCTCTCTCGTCACGCGTGCACATACACACACGAACATGCTCACACGCACACACACATACATACACATGCGGGAATACACACACGACGCCACATGGCGTTTCCATACATTGCCATGTGACAACACTCTTTTTTTGTGCGTGCCACGTCACCTGCCACGCTACTATGCGATATAAAATTAATTTTTTATTCATTTAATTCATAATAAATCGAATTAAAATCATAAAAAATTCAGAAAAATTCTAGTAAAATCCCTAAAAATTAGAAAATTCATAACTTTTAAATTTTAACTCCAAATCAATCCAAATTTGTTTAATTTTATCTGAAATTAAATTATATATCATTCTAAAAAGTCAAATGCAAAAAATAACTAGAGAATAATTTTATTTTAAAATACACTCATCTGTTGTAGAATTTATAACTTAGAAAAATAAATGTGTATAAAAAGTATTTTCTCTTAATATTTTAACATTAAAGCCTTAATTGTAATCTGAAATAAAAATAGGGATAATCTAATCTTAAAATATTTCTCTTTAATTTATCATAGTTATCCCTAAATTAATACATTTTGAGATTATAACTAATTTTCATGGAATGATAGATAAACACTCAAAATCATGATAACATGCATTAGAACGGAATGTTTTATGCCTTAATTTGTATTAATAATCATATATTTTCTTGCATAATTTGCATGTTATCAATTTCGCCATGTCGCGTGTGAAGAAGAAACGTGTGAAATGTTTGCCGTCTGATCTTTATCTGATGCTCCGGATGCATCCACTTGTCCATCAGGAAGTTTTAATATCATTTAATCTCAACCATTATAACTCCTCAGATTAACAACTAAGATTAAAACATTAGAAATTGAATCGTCGCCTGACGAATCGAGACCATATGCTCATTTAAAACACACGATCAAGAATAAAAATAATATCCAAACTTACCAAATTTAAGATTAAATCACGAATTGAGGGGTATAATGGTAAATAAGGGTCGAATCCACAAGGAATTAGGGAAACTTTTTATGATCTCTTTGAATTTGATCAAATCAGACAATGAAATGGTGATAGAAATTAGGCAATTTGATTTTTTTTAAAAGACGACTCAAAGACGAATCCACGGAATAAAAAATCACTCAATTTGGATTCGATTTCGCGAAGAAATCATCGAATGAACCGAGTTGAAATTTTTGAAAAATAAAAATCATGAAAATCGAAATTAGGAACAAAATTAACTCAAACTACGATTCTAAAATAAAATCTAAGGCTATACAAAGATAGATTAGAATGAAACACGATCCCTAAGCCATAATTCCACTCAAAGTGATCCAACTAATCGCCAAAATCAAGGCTATTCATGAAAATTCAGAAAAATGCGATCGTGGACTTCAAGAGTCGATTTCTACCTCGTCGATCGTTGAAATCTCAATGTGAAACACTTCATGGACACGAAAATGAGTCTAGAAGCGATTGGGAACAAGAGATTCAAGAGATTTTGTATCTAAACAGTTTGATTAAGTCAAATTGTTCTCGAATGCTTTACAATCTCGAAGAACATCTCAATTTATAGGGTGATTTGGGCGTAACCGTCCGATCTTCATTTAATCCACGATCAACGGCTCTGATGAAACGCATCGGATGCGAATTGTTACAGTTAAATCATGGCCATTGGATCTTTGATCGACCTGCAAGATGAAGCCATGTCGTGTGCATTATAAAAACGCATCAAATGCTCACCATCAGATCGCAATCGAACGTTTTAGATGCGTTTCAGGTGGATTATAACTCCTTTGATCAACAGCTGAGATTAAATCGTTTAGAAAATGATTCGCCCACGAATCACGATGTGCCACGTACCCCCCACGCTTAAGTGAAGATCAACGAACAACATTTAATTGCTCGATCGAATGTCCCACGATGCGCCACGTCATATCCCACCTGTGATCATCGATCGCGATCGATCGGGCGCTCCATATTGCGCCACGTCACCTACGCACTAATAATAATCTGAATAATCAATTTTTAATTAGAAAATTTGATTTTTCTTTTCGAAAAATCCTGAAAAATTCATTCAAAATTTAGAAAAATTCAAAAAAAATCTCTAAAAATTAGAAAATTCATAACTTTTATAATATAACTCGAAAGTAATCCAAATTTATTTCATTTGATCAGAAATTTAATTATATATCATTCTAAAAAGTCAAATTTAATAAATAACAAGAGATTTAATTTCTATTTAAAAAATATATTCATTTCTTCAAGATTTAGAAACTCATATAATTAAATGAATGTATATAAAATGATTTCTCTTATTATTTAACTTTAAAAACTAACTATAATCTCAAGTAAAGATGGGTTATGAAATTATTTATCTTTAATTCATTATAATTAACCCTAAATTAAAGTATATTAACTTTTTCATAGAATGATAGAAAAAATACTCATAAATATGATAACATGTATAGAAATGAAATTTTTTATGCCTTAATAATCATGTATTATCATGACTAATTAGCTTGTTATCATCGCCCAATAGGAGTGTGCCGCACACCCCTTCACCAAAGTGATGATCGACGATCGCGATTTGAATTGGTCGATCTGACGCTCCACATGCTGCCACATCACTTGCGCATAAAAACATAAGCAAATATTCACACATGACATAAAGTTTGAAATCCGATGGGACATATAAGTAGTATGAGATTAATGAGATAGAGAATATCTTGAAATGGGTACTTTCTCATTAATCACACACGCGCGCGCACACACGTGCACACAAGTGCACACAAAGGCACTCACACATACGCACACATATACATATGTGTCACACATGCGTTCTCATACTCCGCCATGTGGCACCACAATTTTGTCCGCGCCACATAAAAATATAATTTTACACGCAATAAATATAAATTTTTTATTCATTTTTCTTCAAAAAAATTGAATTAAATTTATAAAAAATTTAGAAAAATTCTACAAAAATCCCTAAAAATTAGAAAACTCATAAATTTCAAAATACAACTCCAAATTAATCCAAATTTGTTTTTTTGGATCATAAATTAAATTACCTATCATTTTAAACAGGCAAATTATCTAAATAACAAGAGAATAAATTTTTATTTCAAAAATATACTCATTTTTGTTATAAATTAAAATTTAGACAAATAAATGAGTACATAAAAATTATTTTCTCTTATTATTTATCATTAAAAACTAATTATAATCTCAAAAATAGATAGGAATAATCTACGCTAAAATATATTCTTAAAAAATGCATAATCATCCCTAAAATAGTATATTTTGATATTGTTACTTAAAATTGTATAAAATGATAGATATGCACTCAAAATATGATAACATGCATAAGAATGGAAAGTTTTATGCCCTAATTTGCATTAATAATCGTATAATTGCATACTGAAATTACATGTTATCACGTATCTATTATTTCATGCAATTTTTAGTTATAATTTCAAAATGCACTATTTTAAGGATAATCATGCATTTTTAAAGAATATATTTTAGGGTAGATTATCCGCATCTTTATTTGAGATTATAATTGGGTTTTAATGTTAAATAATAAGAGAAAATTCTTTTTACGTACTCATTTATTTTTTTTAAGTTTTAATTTTTACATGAAATGAGTATATCTTCAAATAAAATTATTCTCTTGTTGTTTATCAAATTTAAATTTTTAGATTCATAGATAATTTAATTTCTGATCGAACAAAAGAAATTTAGATTAATTTGGAGTTGTATTTTGGAAGTTATGAATTTTCTAATTTTGAAGGATTTTTCTAGAAATTTTTTTATTTTTTATGAATTTGTTGTGATTTATTTTGAATTTAAAAGAATTAAAAAAGTCAGATTTTTATCGCGTGCTGATGTGGCAGCTGATGCGGCACGGGAAAAAGTCATCGGCAAGTGGCTGCGGATGAACACACCACGTGGCGCACGCATATTTGCGCGCGTGTGTGCGTCTGTGTGCGTGTGAGTGATTAATGAGATAAAGCATCCTTTTCACGATATTCGGTAACTCACTAATCTTTTGCATCTTATATACCTGTTATTCATTGTTATTTTCGTCATGTGGGACTATTTGTTTCTATTTTATGCTCTAGTAACCTGGCTAAATCTCGAACGGGCGATTGCGCGATTAAATCGCGATCGTCGATTTTCACTGAAAGCAAACAAATCGTCTCGTGGCTACGTGGCGCATAGCGATTCATCGATGAATTATGAATCATTGAAAGCAAATAACACCACATGGCTATGTGGCGCATAGCTATTCATCGATGAATTATTTTAAAATAGTTCAATCTCAGTTGTTCATCTGAGAAGTTATAACATCTGAGATTAAAATGGTTGGATGGACTCTTATGGACACCTGGTCGTATCTAGAGTCCCGTTGGTGGCAAAATCTCAGTAGTTCATCTTCGATCGAATGGACGCAATTTAAATGTAACAATTTGCATCCAAACGTTTCATTAGAGATGTCGATTGAATATTAAATACCATATTTGACGGTTACGCCTAAATCTCCCTATTAGTACACATGTTCTTTGATGATGTAAAGCATTCTTGGATGTTTGGAGTAAATTGGACTGTTTAGACAATGCAGTCCTTGAATCTCTTGATTTCTTCCTCTTCTAGACTCAATTCTACGTCCAGAAAGATTTTGAAATCTAGATTTTGTCAAAAGAATAGGGAGAAATTGCCTCTTAAATGTCAAATTTGTCTTCAAATTTGCGGAATGAAAAGCCGTTGATCCGGTGATCAATTGGATCAATTCCAATGAGTTAGATTATGCATTTTCATCCTAATCTTTCTTCGTGTATCATTATCTTTCAATTTTGAATCATAGATTAAGTTACTTTTATATTTAATTTCGATTTTTCTCTCTCCTCGCAATCGATTTTCTACCTAATTTTTGCTCTTTTATTTCTCCACGAATCTTGATCCAAATCAAATGATTTTTGATTATGTGGATTCATCTTTGAGGTATCTTTCTAAAATTATAGAAATCCCTAATTTCTCACCTGAATTCATTGTCCAATTTGATAGAATTTGAAGAAATACCTAAAAAATACCTTAATTCTCCGTGGATTCGACCCTCAGTCAACTCTATACTATCTCATTCTTGATTATTTCTCTAAATTGGTGAGGTTGGAACTGTTTTTGACACGAGTTCTTGTGTATTTAACGACCTCGTAGTCTCGTCTCATCAATAAGGTCTATGAGCATATGCGATGACTAAGTGATTTATAATGAGATTATAATATAAGGATCACTAATCTTTAACGAAAGTTTCTAAATTGTCTTATTCTAGGGAAATTTGAGAAGCACATTGAAATATCTAAAAAGAAAAATATTATATAATTTTACTCATATGATGAGTGTGGTTAATCCTATGCCCAATCGTGTGGAGACACCAAGTATAATACAATTTGTGGAAAGAATTTAATGAATTGATCAATATTAATCCCTAAATAGTATTAGTTTTCATGTCAATCAAATTGATTCATGTCATGGTTATGCATGTGATCCTTAGACTCGAGACACTAAAGCCATCTTGAGGATGGATGATCATATTATTATGGCCATGACCTATGAATCTATTGCCATAAGATCTCCCAAATTTCATAGATTGGATGTCATATACTAATTATCACAATATGGAGAGTCTCTTGAGATGAATGAAGTAGTATCAAAATCTATCATGGACAGATCCTTGATGCAAATAAGGGTAAAAGATAAGATATAAATATGCCAATAGTTTAGTTAGTAGCTGAAATTACGAAATAATAATTAAACTATTGATTATTGCATTCATGTTAGTACCTAGAGAACATCATCTCAGAAGTATTTTTAAAGTAGTACATTTGATCATCTCTCGAGTCTAGTGATTTCCACATAAATCACCAAACTTAAAACTCACTAGGTGACAACCCAATATGTTTGCTTGTGTTTTTCTATCTATTTTTTGAGAAAGAAAATGGATCAAGTGAGAGATGAAAGCCACAATCTATTTTTATAGCAACATACTATAAAATACTCCATAAGTTTTACTAATCCATTTCTCTAGAAAATTTATGCCACATTTGTCATGCTTCTATATTATTATGCTTCAACTAGGATCAGGGTTTTATTGAGAACATCCTAATGTTCAAATTTAGGGCAGCTGCATGATTTCAAAAAAAGATTCATTTTTAGAGGTTTTATTTGTGATATGTTTCAAAATATCATCAAACCTATTTTGCATTTAGAGTCTAATTTAGAAGTACATGAAACACATTGAAAAAAGATCTTCAAAATGAAAATAATTTTGGACATAGCCTAAAATAATTTTTAGAGAATAAGAGTTCCCTAGAGAACACATAAGAAATAATTTTTGCACAATTGGGTAACCTTCTAGAGAATCTAAATGCAACTTCAGAACTAGTAGTGATGTCTTTTCTATCCCCATATTTCAAACGAGTCAATCATCGACTCCTAAATGGAATGGGATTGGATTAGCTACCTCTGGTTGAGACCTTTAGTCCCATGTTGTTCCAAATAATGTTAAGAGAATCATAAGTAGAAGAAGAGTAGTAAGTTAGGAAGTGGATGTTTTTTTTAGTTACGGAAATCTTGACCTAAAACTTTGTGTTGCCTTCGGAGGGATGGTTTGTTGATGGTTTCTAGTTTTGATATTTATTGGCCCTCATGTGCGTTTATGTATTAATTGTAGAAGTACAGCCAAGGAAGTGCTACGATCAAATGAGATGTGGATTAGATCGTCCCAAGGGATTTTGAAAAATCTATCTTAAACCCACTTGCTTTCTATTTTTGGTCAGATCAACCAATTCCGATGCAGCAATATTTTAATATGAGGATTAGAAAAAAAACTACATTAGGAAAATTGACAAATCGAGACCGCGAGGTTATCAATTTCATACAGTCTCGTCTCAAAAATAATCCTAAACTTACTAATTTGGTGAAAATATCTCGAATTGAGGGGTATAATGGTAAATATGGGTCGAATCCACAAGGAATTAGGGAAATTTCTGATGATTTCTTTGAATTTGATCAAATCAGACGATGAATGGATGATAGAAATTGGGGAAAATGGTAGATTATGAAAGAGAACTTCAAGATGATCCACGGAATCAAAAATCATTGAATTTGACTTTGACTTTGCAGAGAAATTGAAGATCGAAGTGGGATGAAATTTCTGAAAATTGAAATCGCGATATCTACAAAAATCAACTTGAAATTAATCTAAATTCCTAATCCAAACAAAAATTAAACACTAATAGACGCTAGTTTGGTAAAAAATGCCTCCACTAACCCACAATTGCGATTGGATTAACCCAATTAATCGCTGAAATCAAGGCTTTTCATCAAAATCCGTAAATGGCGATTCGTGGAGTTCAAGCGTCGATTTCTTCCTCGTCTTTCGCCTAAATCTTGATCTTAGGCACTCCATAAACGCGGAATTGAGTCTAGAAGCGATTGGGATCAAGAGATTCAATTAGATTGAATTGCTCTCGAATGCTTTACAATTCGGAAGAACATCTCAATTTATATGGATTTTGGGCGTAATCGTCTAATTAAATTGATTAACGGCTCTGATGAAATGGTCCATCGCGAACCGTTACCATTTAGTCACAGCCGTTCGATAGCGATCTGATGCTCGAGATGATTCCAAGTGTTCGCGCGTTATAAACTGTCTTGAAACCCTCATCGTTGGATCGCGATCTAACGCCTCCTATGCGTTTCTTCGCGATTTAATCTCGACTTTTATAACTCTTGCGATCAACGGTCGAGATTAGACGCAATCCGGTGTACCCCGATAAAGCTACGTGTATAACATTTTAAGTGAAGACCAAGGGTCATGATTCACCGCGTGATCGAACGTCCCTTACGCTGCCACATCATCGAGTCGCATCAACCATTCGATCGCGACTCGATCGGACGGTTCTGATTACGCCACGTTACTTGCGCATTATAAAATATTCAAAAAATCGATTGATAATTAGAAAAATCGATTTTTAATTCCGTAAAATCCTTAGAAATTCATTAAAAATTCAGAAAAATTCAAAAAAATTCTAAAAAATCCCTAAATATTATAAAATTCATAACTTTCAAAATATAACTCCAACTTAATCGAAATTTCTTTCATTTGATCAGAAATTTAATTATCTATCATTCTAAAAAGTCAAAATTAATAAATAGCAAGAGTTTTAATTTATTTTTCAAAAATTTATTTATGTTTTTAATATTTTAATTTTAGAAAATTAAGTAAATGTTTATAAAAATGATTACTCTCATTATTTAACTTTAAATACCATTTATAATCTCAAGTAAAGATAGGTTATCAAATTATTTATCTTTAATTCATCATAATTAACACTAATTTAAAGTATTTTGAGATTATAATGACTTATTCATAGAATGATAGATAAATAATCATAAATATGATAACATGCATAGGAATGAAAGCTTTTATGTTTAAATATGCATCAATAATCATGTGTTATCATGTATAATTAGCATGTTATCACACCCCCCAATTTAAATGATTGCCAATCTCTTAGGAATTTACTATATAATCTCCCTAGAAGGTCCTTTCATCCTTTGATCCTACTACTAAAAAGGTGAAGTGTATGAATGTATGATTACGTTTTCCTCATAGTTTAGGCTATAATGATCTAGATTCCATCTCTAGGTTGACTTGTTTAGTGCATGTTAGGATAGTGCTAATCGGCTAATGCTCGAGTCTAATTCTCAATTGTAATCATGGTAAGCATATCTAAGGTATGGCATGGTAATGAAATGATACTCTGTCTCTCATGAGCAGATGTAATTCCTTACCCTCTCCATAGATACATCACTCCTTCTCTCAAAATGGAGGCTACTTAATGTTTTAGAATTCCCCTCAACTCGTTTTCCTCCTATAAAGAGTGCAATTCAAAAGGATTCCTATCTTTGAGATGCATCGTGTGAGGTGGCTGAAGGAAATAAAAGATACTATTTCTAAAGGTATGACGTGGTTAAAACCAAATATGCTGATAAAACAAAGTGGATTTTTTTAAAACAAGGAAGGTACCACTTATGATAATTATACTCCCAAATGAGGTGGATGGTGATGGATAGGGTAGATGGTGGAGGTAGAGATGAAGGTAGAAGATATTTCCCACTTATTTTCCTTCTTGTAACTTCTTATTTCTCTCTTTCTTTTGACTTTTCTCCTCTTTCTTTTCTGCATTTTTTTTTAACATTTTAGAAGACAAGCATGAGGATATGGAGGAGTTTTAGGATTTCTGAAGAGAGTATGTAACAAAATGAAGTGTAGTGTGAAGGTATAAGTACATGTAGGGGAAATAATGATGAAAAATGTGATGGATTTGGAATCACTTGGGAGTGTTATTATCATGAGTGAAGTTTAAAACAAAGTGTTGTAACTACTTGACTACTTTCGAAAAGATAACTACATGCCTATAAAGAAATATAGATACTACAAAAATTATGGATCATTGCAATCTTTAGAAGGGAAAGTCTAGAATCGAGGAATTCTCACACTAAGCAGTTTTGACTGACGTTAGGTAGGGAATGGAATTTTATCTTCTCTCAAATACTCTCCTTTTCAATCCCATAGCATTTCAACCTCTGATTACTCTTTTTCCTTGGTGCCTGTTAGTTACCCAACCCCAAAGAAGTCAACCACTAAGTATCATCCATGTGCTCAATCTTTTTCATCTGGACGAATTATTTTCTTAAGTATGCTTTTGACTTCTCGATTACTAACCTCTACTTGCCCATTGGCCTGGGGGTGGGATGGCGTGGTGACGCAGTGATGTACTTTGTATTTCTTCAACAATGCCCAAAAGTGAGCATTATTGAAGTGTGATCCGCCGTCGCTGATGATGGCCCTCGGACAACCGTATCGGGCAAAGATGCATCGTGTGACAAATCTCAGTAACTCCCGATGATCTTTTGTCCTAGTGGGGATTCCCTTGACCCACTTGGATACATAATCCGCCGCCACTAATAAGTACTCTTTCCTGTCAGAAGGTGGGACAGGTCCCATGAAGTTTATCCCCCAAAGGTTGAAGATTTCCACTTCAAGGATCGACCTCATTGGCATCTCATCTCACTTGGAGATGTTTATCGCCACTTGACACTGTAAGCATTCCGTGTAGAAACGGTGGGTGTCCTTGAAGATGGAGGGCTGACGAGTCATTTTCGTGCGTCGTTAAAACACAAATACGATGGTCAAACAAAATTTATAAAACCGAACTCACAAAGACAAGATAGAATAATCAAGTACTGGGTAAGTATCGGGTCGATCCACAGAGAGCAGGGTTGACTTTAATCGCAGAGTTGACTTGGTCAAACTTAGGTTTAAATGGAGTTTTAAATAAGAGAAAATAAGATTTAAGATAGGGAAATGATATAAATAAGGTAAATAAGAATGTTTAAGAATTGAAATCTCGGATTTGACAGAGAAAAGTCAAAAGTCAAAGTCAAAGCGTTGACTTTGACCAGCAGTAGGTGTTCTGCAAAATCAGAGAATCAAACAGAGTCAGAAGATTACGAAAATTATATATTTGGAAACTAGAGAGAAAATGGAATATATTGATATAAGTTTTGTAATTTTTGGATAAGAAATGGATTTATTATGAATTATTGAAAATCAATGATCAGAAAATCCCCGAAATGAACACCTCAGAGGAAATCTTCAAATTGAATGACCAAATGAAATCCAAATCTTGCAATTTATATGTCAATAGAAAGTTAAGAACCAGAGGAATCCAACAAGACCGAAATTATCAAATTCTGATTTTCCAATTAAAAGTAATTGACCCCGAAAGTCAACGTTTGACTTCTGATGAAAGATGAACAGTCCGTGGTCAAACGTTAAATTGAAGGGTCAAATGAACTCGGAATTTGATGAATTTACTATCCACGGAAAGCTGATGAAAAGAGGAATCCAATGAAACCAAAATCAAGTGATTTGGAATTATAATCAAAGAGATATCCTATTTTCAAAATCAGCAACTTCTCGGACCTAAAATTGGAGAAATTGAAGAACACTATGATCTAATTTGCAAAATTAAAGATCTAAACATAATAAAAATACAAATTACCTCTTGATAATCGATCGAACCTCACTACTAACCCGATTGCCGCAAGAATGGGGCCTCAATTCTCGTGGATTGAAGCGAATTTGCTCGGATTCTTCCTCGTGGACGTTCGAATTCAAGGGGAAAAATTCGATGAAATCAAGAGATGAAATCGTGATTATCATGCTTCAATGGCTGCGTCTCTACACTCTTGGAAGCAGAGGATCACGAGAACTTAAGACCTTCCTCGAAACTCGCTAATTTCTTCACGAGTCGATCAAAAGTTGAAGAACAAAAGAAGGGAATACATGCTTTTAAAGGGGAAATTGGGCTTGAAATCATGGGTGATGGAGACGATCGTGGAGGCGGTTTGCAGTCGTCGTGGAGGCGATTCCTTGGGATGATTTCGTGGCTTCAATTCCGCGACGACTCAACATGATTTCGGCTTCAATTTCGGTTCGTTTTGACGCAATTGTCGCCGCGATTTCCGCCACGATCACGCCACGATCGGGTAGCGATCGGGCGTCGATCGTGGTGATAACCCTTCTTCGATCACCCTCGGATCGACTGGGGACAATTCCACGGCAACTTCTTCGCGATTGCGGTTCGATCGCGCCGCGATCGCGCTTCGATCGGGCCGCGATCGTGGAGTTCTTCCACACGCTGCAGACGCCGTTGGATCGGAATCCAACGCTCCACTGATCTTCACGAATAGAGGTTTCACCTGGCCGTCAGATCGGAATCGTACGCTCCCTTGATGTGGTCGTTGGATCCATGAAGCCAGGTAGATCGGACGGCTTCGATTACGCGATCAGGTGGCCGTCCGATGGAGATCGCGTGGTCTTCGGCTCGACGAAGATCGGACGCTCACTACGCGTCCACGTGGCGAACGATATGCCCTGCGATCAGCTTACTTACGATTTTAAATAAAGCACGTGCTTGATCTGGTGATCGCGTGGACTCCGGTCCACGCGATCGACGCCCCTCGATCAAACCCAGCCGGATCCGACGCCCGCCAAGCCGCCACGTGTCCTGCAGAGGTAAGACCGTGGCCTCCACATGCGAACCCCCTCCTGCCGCCACGTGGCGCCCCACACGGGCGCCCACGTGGACCGTCCGTGTGGCCTCCTGCCACGCGTCGCCGCCACCTGCGCCCGCGCGGGCCACACGCGCCCGCCACGTGGCCTCGGCGCCACGTCGTAACGGCGTGGTGGACCGCGCGCCACGTCAGCCCGTCGCCCGGGCCCGGCTGCCACGTCAACTCCGCTCGCCACGTCGGCCCGCAGTAAGTTTTCCCTTTTTCGCGATTTTCACTTAAACTTAAAAAAATTCAATTAAAAATCAAATAAAAAATCGGAAAAAATAGTATAAAAATTCAGAAATTCATAATTTAAAATATACAACTCCTTTTTAATTGAAATTTTCTCCATTGGATCATAAATTCCTTTCTTTTTAATATCATGTCATTTAAAATATGTTTTCAAGAAAGAAATAAGGATGAATTAAAATTTCATTAAATAAGTTCTAATTAAACATTGTAAATCATAAATTCATCCTAAAATCATCCTTCCAAACATTTACTAAAGTCAAAACTCATTAAATCACTGAGATTAACTTCTCTTAATCTAAACAAAAGATTAATCATATCTTAAGTATGAAATTATCTCTAATTTATGCATAAATATCAACTTTAGTAAAATGACATGCCAATGGAGAAAATTCCTAAAAAGTATGATAACATGCATCATATTCACATAAAATCAGCATGAATATGAGTTAATTAGGGTAAGAATTCAGGTTATAAATGCATGTTATCAAGGGCCAGTAGAAGCTGCTCTACAGGATCTTATCTGCGATCTTACATGCCACAAAATGTCCTCTGCACGTCGATGAGTGACACATTTCCAATATATCTCCTTCCTCCTCCTCTGGTATGCATCGTCGGATGATCTAGTCGTATTCTAGGTGGAAGAGAAGTGGTTCTTCCCAAAAGTAGTACTTGAGCTCATGGAAGAACTTATCTTTTTTATGCCGATTCTAGTGCTCCGGGATCGATCCAGTGATGATGAAGTTGACGATGTGTGCGTACCAGGGGGTGTGGATCAAAATGGTAAGGAGATGCTCGTCGGGGAATGTGTATTGATGTCTCCTCCTCCCGAGATGTGGAGACGCGATAAGTGGTTTGCCACCGAGTTTTCGCTGCCCTTATTGTCTTTTATCTCCAAGTTGAATTCTTGAAGGAGTAGCATCCATCTTATAAGTCGTGGTTTGGCCTCTTTCTTGGAGAGCAAGTACTATAAGACTGCATGATCAATATATATGATGATCTTGCTCCCCAAGATGGAAGGCCGGAACTTCTCAAGAACGTAGACTACCGCAAGAAGCTCTTTCTCCGTAGTCGTGTAGTTAATTTGGGCTTTGACGAGGGTCTTACTTGCATATCAAATGGCCGTCGACTTCTTGTCAAGTCTTTGCCCCAAGACTGCTCCCACTGCGTAGTCTCAATCAGGACTTTGAAGAATTGGTGCCTCGATCAGTGCTTGCTTTAGTATCTTGAATGCACACTTCTCTTCTTCCTCGATGATGAAGTCTTTGTCTTTGCAAAGAAGGGTGGTGAGTGGCTTAGAAACTTTGGCAAAGTTTTGCATAAATCATTGGTAGAAGCTGATATGCCCGAGAAAGCTCCTCAAGTCTCTAACGGTACCTGGAAGAGGGAGGTTTTGGATGACCTCTATTTTGGCCTTGTCCACCTCTAGTCCTTTGCCCGAGATGATATGCCCGAGCACTACTCCCTCCCGTACAATGAAGTGGGATTTTTCCCAACTTAGCACAAGCCGTTTCCTGACGCAGACCTCAAGGATCTTGGTCAGGTGAGCCAGAAAACTCTTGAAATCGTTTCCAAAGACGCTGAAATCATCCACGAAAACCTCTAAACTTTTGCCAAGAAAGTCGGAGAAGATCACCGTCATACATCGTTGAAAGGTTGCGGGGGCGTTGCATAATCCGAATGGTATGCGTCTGAAGGCAAATGTGCGAAACGGACATGTGAATGTCGTCTTCTCTTGATCGTCGGGATGAATAGAAATCTGATTGTAGCCTGAATATCCATCGAGGAAGTAGAAGTAACTTGATCCTGCCAGTCGGTCCAGGATTTGGTCGATAAACGGGAGAGGGAAGTGGTCCTTCTTGGTCGTGGAGTTCAGCTTCCGATAGTCGATGCAGACTCTCCACTTCGTCGGAAGGCGTGTCTGGATCTCTTCGCCCTTCTCGTTCATCGTGACCATTACTCCGGCTTTCTTCGAAGCAACGTGTACCGGACTCACCCATTTGCTATCGGATATGGGGTAGATAATTTCCGCATTTAGCCATTTAAGAATTTCTTCTTTACTGGCCTCCCACACCTTCCGGTTGAGTCGTCTCTGGGCTTCCTTGATGGGTCTTGACTCATCCTGTAGGAAGATGCGATGAGTGCATAGTGAAGGTGATGGAGAATTATTTTAAAAACATGAACACAAGGGTTCCAAATGAACCTATTCTCCTCCTTACTCATGAGTTTGAAAAGTTATTCATTCATTAAATGGATGAAGAAGACCTCTCTCAATAAATAAAGAGAGTGTAGATCTTAAGGGATTAGCTTTCCCTCCTTCCTCTATTTTATACTGATCCAAAGATTGACTTGGTCAAAAGAAATATAACCTTTATCCTTAGAAACTTAGAATCCCTTGAATGGACCAAGTCAACCACCCTTTTACCTTTGATATAGGTTCCTAATTGTCTAAACCATAACCACCATATCATAGGCACCTTGTATAGTTATAAGTATTGTTCTCAAGAAAGAAAATCAGTAGGAATCTATTTGTATTTTCCTTCTCTCTTTGAAAACCACCCTTAGTTAGAATCTTAAGAGAGATCTAGTTATTAATTATCTATGGAGATATTATCTTATTGTCTTACTTCAAGACAAAGCCGATGCATGAGTAAAACCATGCATCTATAGGGACAATTTATATGAAGATCATCATTGTGAAAGCACAAAGGGAAGCCTTATCAATGGAGATTATCTCAAGATCCATAAATTTACATCACATACCATTCGGCCAGCTATGAGAGCTTGAAGGAAAGACACACTTGAGAGAACTACCACTCCTCTATGAAGAAACTCCACGGATTTCTCGAAAGACATCAGCCACAAAGAGGAGCACATCCCGTCCAGACAAGACCTTGCATGAATATACACCACCTCTTGACCCACGGAAAATTCAGATGAGGAATATGAAGAGAATTACCTCAATGCTCCCTTCCGCCCATGCCTCCAAGAAGACCGCACGAGTACTAAAGCCACCCAACGACAACAAGATTAAGGAAATTCTCCTCCTCCACAACGATCATCTTTATAGCGAACTACTGTCGCCACCGATTCTCTACTCTCCCACCTGTTTCTTCTAGCAAATAAAAGAGACAAGAAGGACTCCGTGAAGACAATTTTCTAAGCTACCTGTCACGTGAGCTTAGGAGAAGACAGTGCTCAAAGGAGTGGAGACAAAAGGAGGCTCGTCACCGAAGCTCGCGAAAGAACAAGGAGTTCCCCGTGACGTTGGATCCACCGACGAGTATTACATCGCTTTCCGACTTTATCGAGCTCCCTCATCACGTCAAAACACAACTATCTTCAACTGAGCAAACTTCCGAGGCGCATTGAAGTTTATTCAAGCGCATCAGTTTGGCAGCATCAACCGCAACCTACCAAGTGAGCAAGCATCCGCGACCGCATACGGACCAGCAGAATTCGACAATCAATCGTCTCCCTCGGCAAATCTGCGCGAGGAGATAGTGAACAAATGGGATGACAAATGATGCAAGCGTTGACTTCCGAAGGGACGCACGGAAGATAAAATAATCTGGAAAACCTCGGATTCTCCTTACCACATTATCGGCGGCGACTTGAAGAAGATGAAGCTTCCCTGATGACGTCTGCATGGCAACCTCTCCCTCAAGCTACCGGGAAACGCTGACTCAACAAACTATTCCCTCCAGCAAGGAATCGCTGCTTCGACCGACGAAATAAAATACGAGAAAGCTCACTCCGTCGTTCCGTGAAAGCTATAAGGATGCGCAATATCCGGACATCTCCCGACGCTCGTGACCTTCTCCCCGACGCAGAAACTTACCTCACAAATTCCGCGTCGGTCAACGGTTACGATGGTGCAGGAACATCCCTGTAAGAAGCAACAACGAAACTTCCACGACTTTTGAAATGTCATACGCGGAATTAAAATGACGCGTCTTTCCGATTTCACTCCTCATCTCCGTAACCGATAAAAGGAGATTTGTAAGAGAAGAACAAATGATTTTTTTGAATGAAATTTGGTTACCTCTTCACGTTCGTGTTCACTTCTGTATCCCATCCGTTACTCCCTTTCGCAAGTTCATCTCTGATTCTACCTCCCTATCTTTTCTCCCTCTCGCTCTTTCGCTTTCCATTACTATCAATCAGAGGCTTACTGAGGAAATCTGTATCAGTTGACAAATTCTGGAGCATCGCTTCCTCGCCAATTCAAGTAATCCATTCCCGATCTCCTCTCATCGTTCGCCCTCTCTCCCTAATTTCTATAATATAATATACGCTATCTTCTTCCATTATAGTTCCGTCTCATTCCATTTTCTATCGCCTACTGCCTATTTCAACGCCTTCCTCTCTTTGTAATATCTCTCCCTCTGCAATTTCTACTTCCCGAGACTGTTCACTACCCGACAGGCTCTGGCCGTATCCTATTATACAATAAGATAACTCTTATCTCCAACCTTCACTTCTTATTTACTAAATATCACTTTAATATATAACTCTCTTCTCCACTTATCCTAACCATCTTCTCCATTCTTATATCCATTGAATTACAACCATAGTTCCTACTGATATCATTTCATAGGTCCTTATTTATTGTATAGGATTATTTCTTAAGTATTATTAGTAGGTATTCATTCATAAACCTCTCATTCTCCTTCATATCTTCATAAGCATCTCATCATCCTCAAAAATATTAGCATTCTGAAATATCCTACATCAGAAGGGTCCAACCCTTTTAAATCCATTAGGGTCCATCCGATTGCTTCTTCATTCCTAGTACTTCCAGTAATTGTTCTTCCTACTTCATATCTAGTTTGGACGAAATAATCACTGGCTTTGCTTTCTCCTCATCAAGGAAGGCGTATTTGAGTGTAGATGGGAGAGTCTTGAGCTGGAAGGTAGGTTCTTCCATTGGCAGCTTGTCATATCTTGCTTCCTCATCGATCATCATAACTTCTTCTATGCAGGCGTCTATATCCTGGTCGTCCGCGAAGTCGATGGCGTCCAAGTCCTCGGAAGCACGTGAAGGGTATTTCATAAGCTTGTTTATGTCGACCTTCACGATGTGCTCTCCCACTTTGAGAAGTACTTCTCCTTTCCCCCAATCAGTAACGGCTTTCGCGGTAGCTAGGAAGGGTCGTCCTAAGATGATTAGGGCTTAGCTAAGCTCCTTAGTCATTTTCGTATCGACCGCTAGGAAATCTACCGGGGAATAATAATATTTTATCCTAACTATGACATCTTCTACTAGTCCATGGGGTTTCCTCACTGATCCATCGGCTAAGCATAACTCTACTAGAAAAGGTTGTAACTCCCCTACATGATGACGGTCGAATACAGCTTTAGGGAGGATTTTAATACTAGCTCTGGTATCTAGTAGGGATCTGGTAAAGGACATTCCTCCTATTTCACTCGTGATCATGGGTGCTCTCGGATCTCTCTTTTTGATCGGTAAGGAATTCAGCATAATGGAACTCACCATCTCACTAAGTTGGATCCTTCTAGGGCTTCTATGGGAAGTGCATATACCTTTGACAAATTTGGCAAAAGAAGGGATATGCTTGATGGCATCTATTAAGGGAATGGTGATGGTAACCTTCTTAAAGGCGTCTAGTAGATGATCATCGGTCTCATTATTCTTGGCTTTAGAGTGATTTAGTGCTTGAGGATAAGGCACAAGGGGCTTGTATTTTTCGGGGTTAGGTTCAGCCGTAACCTGTTCTTCCTCGTCCTCCGAATCACTGTCTTGCTCGACGATAATTGGTGCTTCTTTTTCTTCGATCGGGCCTTGGTGGATAGGATGATCCTTGTATGCATCCAGTAGGTATTTTCCACTTCGAAGGCTTGATATGGCTGGTGTCATTTCCACAGCCTCCTCGTCGACATGTACATGGTTAATGTTGTGCGTCTTGCTTGACGAGGCCCCTTGATTCCTTGGGTTAGTTGTGGCCTGTGAGGGTAATTGGTCAGTGAAATTACCTGTTTACCTTTTTTGTCGGTCGTTGGTGGATTAAAGTGTTTGCTGGAGGAATGCCTTGATCTTGAGTTTCTAGTACATTACTTTCTTCTTGGCATCATTTAATGTAGAACATTCATTTCAGATTCTATCAATGCTCAACCCATGGCTTTCTAAGCTTGTTAGTCCTATTTCATACTTTTTCTCTTTCTATTGCTAAGGGAATAGCAATGATTTAAGTTGGGGGGTGTGATAACATGCATTTATAACTTGAACTCTTATCCTAATTAACTCATATTCATGCTTATTTTATGTGAATATGATGCATGTTATCATACTTTTTAGGAATTTTCTCCATTGGCATGTCATTTCACTAAAGTTGATATTTATGCATAAATTAGGGATAATTTCATGCTTAATAGATGATTAATCTTTTGTTTAAATTAATAAAAGTTAATCTCTGTTATTGAATGAGTTTTGACTTTAGTAGATGTTTGGAAGGATGATTTTAGGATGAATTTATGATTTAGAATGTTTAATGAGAAATGATTTAAGTAAATTATAAGTCATCTTGATTTCTTCTTTCTAAATATATTTTAAATGGCATAATATTAAAGAGGAAGAAATTTGTGATCCAATGGAGAAAATTTAAGATTAAAAGGAGTTGTATTTTGAGAAATATGAATTTCTGAAGTTTTAGCCCTTTTTTCAGAATTTTATATGATTTTCAAATGATTTTTTAGATTAATTTCCCTGTTAAAATCGCAAAAAAAGGGGGGTAAGCTTACCGCAGGTGCTGACGTGGCGAGCGGTTCCAGGCGGCGACTGACGTGGCGCGCGGGACCGCCTCGGGGTGCGACGCGGCACTGAGGCCACGTGGCAGAGCGCGAGTGGCCCACACGCGGGGGCAGGTGGCGCTGACGCATGGCAGGGGGGCCACGCGGGTGCCCGTGGGGGGCGCCACGTGGTAGGCAGGTGAGTGGAGGGCCCACAGGTATAGTGGGCCGTGGTAAGTATTTGGGGGCGGTAACGCAAATGCGTTACCGCGTCCCAATATTTATACGCGCCTGCTCCTTCCGTTTTCTCCGTGTGGGACAAAAGTCCAGCGGAGCCCTTCTTTTGCAAGTAACGTGGCCGCATCGCACGCGTCGGAGATCAAGGCAAAGGCGTTGATCGCGTGGACCGGAGTCCACGCGATCTTCATCAAAACACGTGCTTAAAAAATGGGCATAAGTGAAGTGATCAAGAGGCTTACTTGATGACACGTGGAGGCACCAGGTATGACGGATCGCCATCGCAGTTTGATCATGGCTCCATCGGACGGCCGGCGGTGGATTCACCTCACGATCGCGGCGCACGTGATCAGACTTATCGCGATCGTTCATCCAGCTGGAGCATCATCGGACAGCGCAGACAAGGCATGGAAGAACCCCCCGATCGCGGTCCGATCGAGCCGCGATCAAGCCGCGATCATGGCGTGATCGAGCCGCGATCGCACGTCTCCCGCCGCGGAATCAATCCTACTTGAGCCGACGACAATCGACGGAGCTCCAGGATCACGATCGACACACGATCGTGGCCCAATCACGGCGCGATCGTGGAAAAAATTTGAGGCTGTTTGACCGTTAAATCCGGTCAAAAGCGTAGCGGAATTGAAGCCGCGTCCTCGCCAAGTGGAACCGCTCCCACGACCCTTGCAAAACGCCTCCACGACCGCTCCAATGACCCATGATCCTCGGGCCAATTTCCCTCTTTAAAAGCATGTATTTCCCTTCTTTGTTCTTCAACTTTTGATCGACTCGTGAAGAAATTAAGCGAGTTTCGAGGAAGATCTCTAGTTCATCGTGATCTCCCCGCGTTTAGACTTGATTGCAAAGCAATTGGAGCGGGATTGATCACGAATTTCTCCTTGATTTCATCGAATTTTCCCCTTGAATTCCGAACGTCCACGAGGAAGAATCCGAGCAAATTCGCTTCAATCCACGAGATTTGGAGCCCCATCCTTGCGGCAATCGGGTTAGTAGTGAGATTTGATCGATTATCAGGAGGTAATTTGAGTTTTTATTAGATTTAAAAGTTTAATTTTGTAAATTAGTTCATAGTGTTCTTCATTTTCCCCAATTTTAGGTCCGAAAAGGTGCTAATTTTGAAAATAGAATATCTCTTTGATTATAATTCCAAAACAATTTATTTTGGTTTCATTGGATTTCTCTTTTCATCAGCTTTCCGTGGATAGTAAATTCATCAAATTCTGAGTTCATTTGACCCTCCAATTTGACGTTTGACCAAGGACTGTTTATCTTTCTTCAGAAGTCAAATGTTGACTTTCGGGGTCAATTACTTTTTATTGACAAATCAGAATTTGATAATTTTGGTCTTGTTAGATTCCTCTGGTTCTTAGCTTTCCATTGACATAGAAATTGCAAGATTTGGATTTTATTTGGTCATTCAATTTGAAGATTGCCTCTGAGGTGTTAATTTCGGGGGTTTTTTTATTATTGATTTTCAATAATTCATAATAAATCCATTTCTTATCCAAAAATTACGAAATATATATCAATAAATTCCATTTTTTCTCTAGTTTTAAAGTATCTAATTTTCGTAATCTTCTGACTCTTTTTGATTCTCTGATTTTGCAGAACACCTACTGTTGGTCAAAGTCAATGCTTTGACTTTGACTTTTAACTTTTCTCTGTCAAATCCGAGATTTCAATTCTTAAAACTTCTTATTTACCTTATTTATATCATTTCCATATCTTACATCTTATTTTCTCTTATTTAAAACTCCTTTTATACCTAAGTTTGACCAAGTCAACTCTGCGATTAAAGTCAACCCTGCTCTCTGTGGATCGACCCGATACTTACCCAATACTTGATTATTATATCTTGGCTTTGTGAGTTCGGTTTTATAAATTTTGTTTGACCATCGTCTTTGTGTTTTTACGACGCACGAAAACGACACGTCACCGGCGCGGTCTGGCGTGGGGCTTACGTGTAGGCTTGCGGTTGAGTCGGCGGGACGAACGATGACTATCTTTGATTAGGGTAAGATTGTTGTTAATGCTGACCATTGTATTTTGAAGGATAAGGTTGATTGTTGTTCCTCTAAAATCATGTATTCTGTGAAGAATTATTAAAAACAGGGGTATTATAGTAGTTAGGGTATTTACTCAGAAAATTTGGTTGTCCCTGTTGAGTTGGTCCTCCCGATGGACCTTCTCTATACATGCGTTGCCCTTGCATCGCCATTATGGGGCAATCTAATTTGACATGATCGAATCTTGAGCAGTTGGCACACGGCGACGCCTCTTGAAGTGAGACGGGGGCAAGTCCTTCGGAACCATTGCGGATAATGAGTCGGTCCAATAATAAATTCTGCACTTCCGTCATTTTGTCGATTCTCTCAAAGAGCATCCCCATCTCCCCTGATTTGGCATCGAGCATTTTCGACATTGCACCTCTTCCAAATGGTTTCGCCACATTATGGTTACTCTTCTCCGCCACCGTTGACGAGACGGGACCGTGAGGTCGTTGATTTCACACGGTCTTGTCTCAAAATTAATTCCAAACATACCAATCTGATGAAAATAATTCGAATTGAGGGGTATAATGGTAAATAAGGGTCGAGTCCACAGGGAATTAAGGTATTTTTGAGAGATCTTTTGGAATTTGATCAAATCGGACGATGAATTGAGGTGAGAAATTAGGGAAAGTGGGAGATTTAGAAAGATAACTCAAAGACATATCCACGGAATCAAAAATCACTCTATTTGGATTAGTAATCGCGGAGAAATCAAAGAGCGAAGTGGGATAAAATTTTTGAAAATTTGAAGAACATAAACCGAAATTAAAAACAAAATTAAACTAAATTACGATCCTAAATTATAAATTGATGATACATGACGATAGATTAGAGGGAAAACAAGTATTGTAACCCGAGATAACGATTGAATCGATCCAATTAATTGCCGGATCGAAGGTTATTCATCCCGCGATTTTGAACGCGAGCATCGGTGTTCAAGAGACAAATTCTCCTTAACTGATCGACGAAATCTCACTTTTAATCACTCTGTGGACGCGGAATTATGTCTAGAAGATATTAGAAGCGAGAGATTCAAGGATGGAGGGGTGTAGATAGATCAATTTGATGAATACATCCGAGAATGTCTTACAAAATCAAAGAACACTTCATTTTATAGGCGAATTGGGCGTAACCGTCCAATGGATGCGTTTAATCTCTATTAACGGTCCAGATGAAACGTGTAACGGTGAACCATTACAATTAAATTTTGGCCATCAGATCTCGAATGGACGCTCCCGATGAAGCTTGATGTGTATGCGTTATAAAACGCTTGAAAACGCATCCGTTGGATCGCGATCTGACGCTTCGGGTGCGTTTGATCGCGTGAAATCTGGACCGTTATAACTCTTATTTTAGGACACGTGTGCTGATGTGATCCAATGGACCTTGTGTCCATTTCATCAACGCGTGACGATTTGTGCCTCTTTTAATCTTACGCATCGTCTTCAGCCACGTGTCCTGCAAACCTAAAATAGAGTAAGTTAGTCCCACATGGATAAAATTAATG
Organism: Lemna minuta; assembly: GCA_024174645.1. Taxonomy (NCBI): domain Eukaryota; kingdom Viridiplantae; phylum Streptophyta; class Magnoliopsida; order Alismatales; family Araceae; genus Lemna; species Lemna minuta. The sequence goes on from CM044108.1 coordinate 12,434,415, forward strand.
AAATCTATTGCGTTTATAACATGTGATGGACGTGAGGGTTAATAATTATCTTCCGATAATCGGAAGACTTATATATATTATAACCCTATATATTACGATTAAATATAAATAGTGCCCACATATCACCTCCGCGCCACGTAGGCGCTTGCGTGGGCCCCGCGCGAAAATCAACCCCTTTTTGCCCCTTTTTTAATTATTTTAAATTCTTAAAAATCAAAAATAAATTCAGAAAATTCCAGAAAAATCCCTGAAAAATAGAAAATTCATATCTTTCAAAATACAACTCCAAATTAATCCAGATTTTTTTCATTGGCTCTGAAATAAAAATAGTATGAATTTATTATTTCAAAAATACATCCATTTCTTTAAGATTTTAATTTTAGAAAATTAAATGAATGTTTAAAAAATGATTTCTCTCATTATTTTACTTTAAAAACACTTATAATCTCAAGTGAAGATAGGTTATAAAATCATTTATTTTTAATTCGTCATAATTAACCCTAATTTAAAGCATTTTGAGATTATAACTTAAAATTGCATGAAATGATAGAAATGCACTCAAAGTATGATAACATGCATACAAATGGAATGTTTTATGCCTCAATTTGCATTAATAATCATGTTTTATCATGTTAAGATTGCATGTTATCAACTGTCTCGATGAGTTCCATCACGTCATCTTCATATTTGCTCTTGAAGGTGCCGACACTTGCTGCTTCTAAAAGATATTTATCTTGCGGGCCTAACCCTTCATAAAATATTTGTGTTAGTTCATGATTAGACACTCCATGGTGTGGACACTCCCTATTGACGTCTCTTAATTGCTCCCAGGCCTCGTGGAAGGTTTCACTCGTGCCTTGGGTAAACTCGCGGATGGCTTTTCGGACGGAGGTAGTTTTCCCTACAGAATAGTATTTTCTAAGAAATTCTTCCTCCATCTCGGTCCAACTAGTGAACTCTTTCCCTAATTTTAAAAACCAATCCTTGGCTCGGTCTCTAAGGGTAGTGGGAAAGAGTTTCATCTTCATCGTATTGGCGGGGATATTCTGAAGATGGTTGATCTCACAAACTTGGGAAAGCTCGTCTATGTGTCTATAAGGATCCTCAGAAAGTTTACCATGAAAGATAGGAAGCATACTCATAACATGGGAATCAATTCTAAAATTTGCCCCCCTATTTAGGGGTGCGTGAATTCTAGTGACAGGTCTCTGGAGGACGAGCCTAGCGTAGTCACTAAGGCATTTCCTTGCATTTCCCTTGTCATTCTAGGCCATTTCAACTTGTTCTATCGGATCTACGGTAGAAGCAGTCTCGATAGTGTCGGGGGATTGCGAGGATTGGTGGAAAAGATCTACGTTTAAAGGATTATTCCCTAATCTCCAGGTCGTTTGTCGTCTCATGAAAAGTGGATCGGATATTTCGATGGATAATAACTTATAAATACTTATAAAATATTAAAAATTGAAGTCAATCGTACCTAAATGTCGATATCCGTGAGAGTGACGCGTTCTCAATGCGAATTCAAAGAAATGATCGCCCGTGATCCTTGGAAAACGGGCGAAAATCACTTAATCTTATCGAATTGAGGATCTCAATGATGAATTTTTGCTTCGGATCACTCGGTATGCAATTGATTTGCGAGAATTTCAAGAAATTAAAAGAAAAATCTGAGTTGACCAAGTCAAACTTAACAAAATTGATCAAATTTTTGCCTTAATTCCCCGGCAGCGGTGCCATTTGATGGAACAAGACTGCGAGATCATCAATTGCACACGGTTTCGTGTCAAAAATAATTTAAAACTTCCCAATTTTGTGAAAATATCTTCAATTGAGGAGTATAATGGTAAATATGGGTCGAATCCACAGGCAATTAGGGAAATTTCTTAAAATATTCTGAAAAAATTGATATTAAATTACAAAAATCGATTTTTAATTCTGGAAAATCTTTAGAAATTCATTAAAAATTCCTAAAAATACCGAAAAAAATCCCTAGAAATTAGAAAATTCATAACTTTCAAAATATAACTCCAAATTAATCAAAATTTCTTTCATTTGATCAGAAATTTAATTATCTATCATTCTAAAAAATCAAAATTAATAAATAACAAGATTTTAAATTTAGTTTTCAAAAAATACATTTTCTTTAAGATTTTAACTTTCAAAAATTAAGTAAATGTTTATAAAAATGATTACTCTCATTTTTTTAACTTTAAAAACCATTTATAATCTCAAGATAAGATAGGTTATAAAATTATTTATCTTTAATTCTGTTAAAGCCTATTGGGCCTGAAGGCCCACTCTCCTCTCTCCTCTCTCCTCTCTCTATTTCTTCTCTGTATACAACCTGCATGTATGTGTCTAATCAGATATCCCCTATTTTCGTTATTTCTTCTCTCTCTCCCATGCCTTTCTCACATGGTATCAGAGCGATTAGGAGAAATATTCCTCTAGGGTTTGCCCTGCGACGCCGCTCGCCCTTAAATAAATATACGCGCCACGTAGAGGCGCTCTGCGCGAAGCCGCGATGGCGGCTGCCACGTGGCCTTGCAGTGCTGCACCGTCGCATCCACGCGGGCCCGCGCTAATATTTATATTGTTTTCAAATAGAAAATAAAATCATGGAAAATCCAGGGATACAAGAAAAATCCCTAAAAATTTGTAAAAATCATATCTTTTAAAATAAAACTCCAAATTAATCCAAATTTCTTTCATTTGATCCAAGAATTTAATTATCTATTTCCTAAAAGTCAGGAAATTAATTAAATAATAAGAGTTAAATTATTATTTCATACATTCATTTATTAAGATTTTAATCTTTATAAAATGAATGTTCATAAAAGTTGTTTCTCTTATTATTTTATCTTTAAAAACGGTTATAATCTCAAGAAAAATATGGGTTATCAAATTATGAAACTCTAATTTATAAAAATTAACCCTAAATTAAAGTATTTTGAGATTATAATGGCTCTACTAAAGGAATAATAGAAAAATACATATAAATATGATAACATGCATGTAAATGAAATCATTTATGCTTTAATATGCATGAAAAATCATGTTTTATGATGTAAATATAGCATGTTATCACCTTTCCACCTTTTTAGGAGGTTGGTCAAGCCATTGCACCTTTTTAGGAGGTTCATAACATGCATAGTTAACTCTTATTTTTATCATAAGTAACTGGTATTAATACTTAATTTCAATCTATTTGATGTATGTTATCATCTTAAAAAGGAAATTGAAAAACCCGATACGAGTGGTGGAAGCTAACTACTGAGGAAGTGAATTAGTTAGTTATCCTATATAACTAGTTTCTTTGCTTCTTTTAGATGATTCATTATTTATGTAGCACTCTCAGACTTTGCCTCTCGAGTGCTCAAGTGGTTTATATTGGTTGGGGGACCTAATGTCCCTTACTCCAATCCCCTAGTACTCTTGCCTCGGAGCCTCCTACCTTACCAAATGAAACCTAATCCTCTCACCCCTAAAATGGGTGAAGGACAATGTTCAAATATAAGGATTTAGATTTTCCCTACGACAAACCTAACACTCATACCTTTACCTCGTCTTTTGCCAACACTACCCACTAGGCCTCGATCTCCCCGGCCTCCCTGACGCCCGACTCCTCAGCGATCTCCACACGATCGCTCGCTCCTTCTACGCGTTGCCGTGCCTCTTCCGCTTAGATGCATACCGACTCACCGCAATTGAGACTCGTCTTTCCGCCTCCACTCTGGCCTTCCCGCTTCTCCTAAAGTCTTGACTCCTTCTCGTCTCAACGAATGAGAAGCTCCGCCCTCCGCGTGTGTGTGAATTCGAGAGGGTGTGTATCTCGATCGCAGCTATCTATGTGAATTGACCGTCGTATCGGGGGTTAATTTTTCGATCGGGGTTAACTTTTTGCTAAAGTTGACTATAAAGGTTGACTTTCTCGCTAAAGTTGACTGATGGAGGAGGTTGACTTTTCTTTACATAAGTCGACCTTTTCTCTCGACAGAAGGCTGACTTTCTCTACTAGCAGACTTTTTGCTAAAGTTGACCTTGGGTTGACTCTTGACTAGTTAGTTGACTTGACCTGGGGTTGACTTCGATCGACTAGGCTGACTTGAGTAAACCACGATCGACTTTTCGAGTTGACCTGCGACTCTCTTGACTAGTTAGGGTTGACTTGACCTAAGGTTTGACTTCGACTCAACTAGGGTTGACTTCTCTAAACTAAGATTGACTTTCTCGAGTCGACCCAGCTGACTTTTTAGTGATAGGCTCAAACTAAAAGATCCACTCTCCAATAATAGCTCACTGTCTAATTTTCAAATACATACTTTTACTATCTTGTTGATAACATGCTAATTAGACATGATAATACATGATTATTGATGCATATTAAGACATAAATG
>CM044108.1:12439311-12464472 GCA_024174645.1 Lemna minuta
TGCCATCATCTCCGTGTGCATCTTTCACTCTCACCCTTGTCGTGCATTTATCCATTGCTATTGCCATATATTTTCTCATATTTCCATCATATTATATCCATTTTCATTTCTATTAATCTAATTATCTCATCTCTTTTCTAGTTTCTATCTTAATTCTAAGAGAAACTCAAAATTATCTCTCATACTCACCTCTACATGCTCCATTCTAACTCACACATCTTTCTCCATCCTCATCTTTCTTTTGAACACATAACCTCATTAATTTAGCTCCACGTGGATTCGATCTTTGTTGACACTATACTAAGTGAAGAATTGTATTTAATTACATGAAATCGATGCACAACAACGATGAAGAAAATTTACAATCGAGATCGTCAGTAACTGTATAGTGAAGAGCACGAGTGATGGCACTAATGGAGAGAAAATTTACATGGAAACCAAGAATATAGATGATTTGGTGAAGAGAAAGAGGAGGGGTGACATGAGTAGTACCATGGCCTTGGACCGGACAAGGTCAGCCATCAGCAATAGTAACGAGGGGATGGGAGGGGGTAGGGTGATATGAGGATAAGAGCGATGAAGTTCCGATCATATGAAAGGAAGCCCCCAAGTTGACAATCCATGATGGTGAAGAGCAAGCAAGTAAAGCAAATGTAAATGACCTGGAGGGAGCCAGAAGCAATGCAAGGCTAGCGGAAGAGGAGGCATCAAAACTCGCAGAGCGACGAAGCATATTGTAATCAGTTGACGTCAAGGTCATATGATATTGGAGAATAGGGATATTGGGCGACGTTGGGGAAAAGGGAGGTCGAGGAGTCACTTGGACAGTAGTAGGCTTGCCGAATTGCTCTGAACAATTTTTTGGCAAGATGGTTCTACTTGCTGCAATAAGGACATGGCGGAAAGAAGTTGTGGCCATGCCCACAAGGAGGATGACTGCCATCAAAGCAGAGAGGGAGACCACCATCGTCGCGAGCTCGAGGAGCAAAAATGACCATCACTGAGGGAGGAGGGATATTGCTTGTGACAAAAGAGAGAGGGGATGACGGCATACATGTCGTGTCAAAGAGTAGCATAGAAAATGGTAGTGAGGCCCAGGACACGATCACTAGAGAGAAGGGAGCCCCTAAGCAGAGGTGCAATGGAGGGATGATAACATGCAAAATCAACATGATTAACCATGATTATTGATGCATATTAAGGCATAAATGATTTGATTTCCATGCATGTTATCATATTTATGTGTATTTTTCTATCATTCCATGAAAAAGTCATTATAATCTCAAAAATACTTTAAATTAGAGTTAAAATATGATGATTTAAAGATAACTAATTTAACAACCCATCTTTACTTGAGATTATAGATGTTTTTAAAGTTAAAATAATGAGAGAAATTTTTTTATAGACATTTCTTTACAATTTTTTAAGTTAAAAACTTTAAAGAATAAATGTACTTTTGAAATGGAAATTAAAACTCTTATTATTTGTTAATTTCGACTCTTTAGAATGGTAGATAATTAAATTTGGATTAATTTGGAGTTATATTTTGAAAGTTATGAATTTTCTAATTTTTAGGGATTTTTCTAGATTTTTCTAGATTTTTAAGTGACAAAAAACAATTAAAAAAGTGGAAAAAGGGGTTTATTTTTGCTCGGGACCGACGTGGATGCGACATGGCACTCAGGGCCACGTGGCAGAGCCACGCAGACCCACACGAGCGCCTGCATGGCGCAGAGGTGACACGTGGCATGCATATTTATATTTACTCCTAATATAGGGTAACAGTACATATAAGCATCCGATATTTCGCATTTAAGCTAACCCTCATATTCGTCACCATTTATATACCCGACCCTTTAATTTTTCCCGTGTGGGACTAAGTTCCACACGGAGTTTAATTGTGCAGGTGACGTGGCCGAAGGAGGAGCCTTGGATCAAGCGATGGAACGATGGAAGCGCATGGATTGTGTGGACTCACAATCCATCGGATCTCATCAAACGCACATGGCTTAAACAAGGAGTTATAACGTCTGTGATTTAACGCCTGGGATGACATCCAGAGCATCGGATCGCGATCCAACGGCGGCGAGACGATGCGTTTTATAACGCTTATCCACGCGGATTAATTCAAGCCCTCTATCAATATCAAACGGTCACGATTTAAGTGAAACGGTTCACAATGAACCGTTTCATCTAAACCGTCGATTGAAATCCATCGAACGGTTACACCCAAAATCTGTATAAATAGAGATGTTCTTCTGATTTCTAGAGCATTCGAAAGCAAATCAATCCAATTGATCTGTTTACACACCAATACTCTTGAATATCTCAATCCTATCCTCTTCTACACATAATTCTGCATCCACGGAGCGTTTGAGATCGAGATTTGGTTGAGGAGAGAGAGAAATCGACTCTTGAATCTCAACATCGTTGTTTCTTCAGATTTTCGATTATTCATGATTAATCGAGCTAATCCAATTGTAATTTGCGGCTAGTGGAGGCAGTTTTTGCTAATCTATCATCCATTCATGTTTAATTTCAATTTAGATTAGGAATTTAAGTTCAATTTTGTTTAATTTTTCTCAAAATTGCGATTCTAATTTTCAGAAATTTCTCCCCACTTCAATCTTCAATTTCTCCAGGAAATCAAAGTCAAATTCAATGATTTTTGATTCATGAAAACGATTTGAAGTTCTCTTTCATAATATAACATTTTCCCCAATTTCTATCATCAATTCATTGTTCGATTTGATCAAATTCGAAGAGATCATCAGAAATTTCCTTATTTCCCTATGGATTCGACCCTTATTTACTATTATACTTCTCAATTAGAGTTAATTTCATCATATTGGTAAGTTTGGACTTTGTTTTGACACGAGACCATGTGAAATTGACAACCTCGCAGTCTCTGCTTGTCAAATGGCGCCGTTGCCGGGGAATTAAGGAAAATTTTTTATCAGTATAGTGAAGTTTGACTTGGTTAAAGCAGACTTTTCTCTTAATTTCTTGAAATTCATGCAATTCAATCGTATTTTGAGTGATCCGAAGTAGAAATAAATATTCGAGATCCCTATTTCGATAAGATTCAGTGATTTTGCCCCTTTAAGGATCACGGGCGATAACTTCTTCAAAATCGCGTTAAGAACTCGTCACTCTCACAGATACCGACATTCATGTACGATTGATTTCAATCTTTTATATTTTATAAGTATTTATAAGTTATTATCCAACTAAATATCCGATCCACTGTTCATGAGACTACGGACAGCCTGGAGAGTACGAAATGACCCCTTAGAGATAGACCTTTTCGAGCGATCCTCATAATCCCAAGACACTACCGAGACTGACACTACCTAGACCGATTCAAATGTAGATCCAACTGAACCAGTAGAAATGGCGCGGAATGACGAGGGAAATGCTTGGAAACACTTGAGTGACTATGCTAGACCCGTCCTTCAGCGACCCGTCACTAGAATTCATGCATCGCTAACTACACAGGCAAATTTTAGAATATATTCCCATGTCATGAGTATACTTTCATGGTAAACATTCCGAAGATCCATATAGACATGTAGACGAGCTTTCCCAAGTTTGTGAGATAAATCACCTTCAAAATGTCCCCGCCGACACGATGAAGATGAAACTCTTTCCCGCTACCCTTAGAGATCAAGCCAAAGATTGGTTTTTAAAATTAGGGAAATAATTCACTAGTTGGACCGAGATGGAGGAGGAGTTTTTGAGAAAATACTATTCCGTAGGGAAAACCACCTCCATCCAGAAAGCCATCCGCGAGTTTACCCAAGGCTTGAGTGAAACCTTCCACGAGGCCTGGGAGCGGTTAAGAGACCTTACGAGGGACTGTCCACACCATGGAATGTCTAATCATGAGCTAACGCAAATATTTTATGACGGGTTAGGCCGCAAGATAGATATCTTTTGGATGCAGCAAGTGGCGGCACCTTGATGAGCAAATACGAAGACGACGCGATGGAACTCATCGAAACGATGGTGGAAAATAGCCACCATAATGCGGAGAAGCCATTTGAAAGAGGTGCAATGCCAAAATCTATCGACGCCAAATCAGCAGAGATGGTGATGTTCCTTGAGAGACTCGACAAAATGGTAGAAGTCTAGAATTACTACTGGACCGACTCAACATCCGCAACGGTTCTGAAGGACTTGCCCCCATGTCACTTCAAGAAGCGTCACCATGTGTAACTTGCTCAATATTCAACCATGTCGAATTAGATTGCCCCATGATGGTAATTTAAGGGCCAAACACATTTAGACAAGGTCTATCAGGAGGACCGACTCAACAGGGACGACCAAATTTTTCAGGTACATAGCCTAACTACTATAATATCCTTGTTTTTAATAATTTTTCACAGAATAACGGATTTCAGAGGAACAATGATCAATCCTATCCGCTGTCATACAATGGTCAGCTACAACATCAACAACCCTACCCTAATCAAAGACAGTCATCGTTTGTCCCGCCGACTCAACGGCAAGTATACACGCAAGCTCCACTCCAGACTGTGCCGACATCCTACCCAATCCTTGGCGTCATCTCACTACTAATGGAACAAATGATGGGGATGAACTCATGCATGGACGAAATTCAAGACTTCGTCAAGATGAACGTCCAACCGACGACTAAGAAAAAGGGTAAGCAAGTAACATTTACCGACCAATTACCCTCGCAGGCTACGAAAAACCCAAGGAATCAAGGGGCCTCATCAAGTCAAACACACAACATTAACCATGTACACGTCGACGAGGAAGTCATGGAAAAAAATTAGCCATATCGAGCCTTCAGAGTGGAAAAGCCCTACCGGATCCATACAAGGATCATCATATCCACCAGGGCCCCAGTAAAGAAAAAGAAACGCTAATTATCGTCGAGCAAGACAGTGATTCAGAGGACGAGGAAGAACAGGTTATGCCTGAACCTAACCCCAAAAAATACAAGCCCCCTATGCCTTATCCTCAAGCCCTTAATAGACCCAAAGCCAAGAATAGTGAAACCGATGAAAATCTACTAGACGCCTTTAAAAAGGTGACCATAACCATTCCCTTAATAGATGCCATCAAGCATATTCCTTCCTATGCCAAATTTCTCAAAGGTATATGTACTCCCCATAGAAACCATAAAACGATCCAACTTAGTGAGACGGTGAGCTCCATCATGATGAATGCCTTACTGATTAAAAAGAGAGATCCGGGAGCGCCCATGATCACGAGTGAAATAGGAGGAATATCCTTCACTAGATCCCTTCTAGATACATGAGCTAGTATTAACATCCTCCCTAAAGTCGTATTCAACCGTCATCATGTAGGGGAGCTACAACCTTTCTTAGTAGAGCTATGCTTAGCCGATGGATCAGTTAGAAAACCTCATGGATTAGTAGAAGATGTCATCGTGAGAGTAGAGGATTGCTATTTCCTGGTAGACTTCCTAGTGGTCGACATGAAAATGACTAAGGAGCTGAGCCAAGCCCTGATTATCTTAGGACGACCATTCCTAGCTACCGCAAAAGCCGTTACCGACTGGGGGAAAGGAGAAGTAATTCTCAAGGTGGGAAAGCACACCGTGAAGTTCGACATCAACAAGCTTATAAAATGCCCTTCATAAGCTACCAAAGGATATTGACGCCTGTGTTGAAGAAGTAATGATGATCAACGAGGAAGCAAAATTTGAGGAGCTACTAATGGATGAGCCTTCCTTGGACCTCAAATCTCTTCTATCAACACTCAAGTACGCCTTCCTTGATGAAGAAAAAGCAAAGCTGGTGATCATTTCATCCACGCTAGATATTAAGCAGGAGGAAAAATTGCTAGAAGTATTAAGGAAAAAATGAAGAAGCAATCGGATGGACCTTGACGGACCTAAAAGGTGTGGACCCTTCACTATGCACTCATTGCACCTTCCTAGAGGATGAGTTAAGACCCGTCAGAGAAGCCTAGAGATGACTCAACCCGAAGGTATGGGAGGTCGTAAAAGAAGAAATTCTTAAATGGCTAAACGTAGAAATTATCTACCCCATATCCGATAGCCAATAGGTGAGTCCGGTACACGTTGTTTCGAAGAAAGCTGGTGTAACGGTAACGATGAACGAGAAGGGTGAGGAAATCCAGACACGCCTTTCCACGAAGTGGAGAGTCTGCATCGACTATTGGAAGATGAACTCCGTGACCAAGAAGGACCATTTCCCTCTCCCGTTCATCGACCAAATCCTAGACCGATTGGCAGGATCAAGTTACTTCTGCTTCCTCGACAAATATTCGGGCTATAATCAGATTGCTATTCATCCCGACGATCAAGAGAAGACAACGTTCACATGTCCTTTTGGCACCTATGCGTTCATACGCATGCCATTCGGACTGTGCAACGCCCCTGCAACATTTCAACGATGCATGACAGCTATCTTCTCTGACTTTCTTGGCGATATCTTAGAAGTCTTCATGGACGATTTCTCCTTCTTTGGAAACGACTTCAAAAGTTGTCATGCTCACGTGACAAAGATATTGGAGGTATGAGTCAGGAAATGACTAGTGTTAAGTTGTGAAAAATCCCACTTCATGGTACGCGAGGGAGTAGTGCTCGGGCATATCTTCTTGGCCAAATGTTTAGAAGTGGACAAGGCCAAGATAGAGGTCATCCAAAACCTCCCTCTACCAAGTACCGTACGAGATCTGAAGAGCTTTCTCGGGCACGTCGACTTCTATCAGAGATTCATCCAAGACTTTGAGAAAGTCTCCAAGCCACTCACCACCCTTCTTTGCAAAGACAAAGACTTCATCATCGACGAAAAAGGGAAGTGCGCATTCACGATGCTGAAGCAAGCACTGATTGAGGCACCAATACTTCAAATTCCTAATTGGGACTTACCCTTTGAGATCATGTGCGACGCTTCGGACTATGCGGTAGGAGTGGTCTTGGGGCAACGACTTGACAAGAAGCCGACGACCATGTGCTACGCATGTAAGACCCTCATCGAAGCTCAGATAAATTATACGACTACGGAGAAAGAGCTTCTAGCTGTGGTCTACGAGATAACATGCATTTATAACTTAAATTCTTATCTCATTTCACTCATATTCATGCTTATTTTATGTAATTATGATGCATGTTATCGTAATTTTATGAATTTTCTCCATTGGAATGCCATTCTACTAAAGTTCATATTTATGCATAAATTAGGGATAATTATATGCTTGATTGATGATTAATCTTTCTGCAAGATTAAAATAATATGAATTGCATATTTTCCTTGATGTACTTTGACTTTACGAGATGATTTCAAGAATTAATTCCAAGGAAATAATGATTTGATGATTTAAAGAAGGAATTTCTAATGAAAGACTTGATATTATTCTCAATCCTTCTCATTTTCTTGTTTTAATTACATTTTAGATGACATGATGCTAAAAAGAAAGAAAATTGTGATTCAGTGGAGAAAATTTGGATTAAAAAGGAGTTGTATATGTAAAGTTATGAATTTCTGAAGTTTATGCCCTTTTTCTGATTTTTATCTGATTTTTAAATTAATTTTTATTAAATTTTCTTATTAAAATCGCAAAAAAAGGGGTTTACTTACCACAAGAGCTGACGTCGCACACGGGACCAGCGCGAGAACTGACGTGGCGCGCAAGACTAGCGAGCGGATGCGACGAGGCACTGAGGCCACGTGGCAGGGCCGCGCATGGCACACACGAGGCGCAGGTTGCGCGGACATGTGGCATGAGGCCACGCGGGTCCACGTGGACACCCGTGTGGGGTGCCACATGGCAAGGGGGTTAGAAGTTGGAGGGGCCCACAGGTTAGTGGGCCCTGGGAATATGATTGGGGCGGTAACGCAATAACGTTAAACCGCCCCGGTTTATAAGCTAACCCATTCTCGTTTTTTTCTTCCGTGTGGGACTATGTTCCCACACGTTTCTTACCTTGTGTAGGACACATGGCAGAACCGCAGACGTCGAATACACAATCGGTGATCCCAGGGCAATGATCGCGTGGACCCGAGTCCACGCGATCATTGATGGAGCACGTGCGCTAAATTCCGTTTAAGTGAGACGATCGATGGGCGACACGTGGCTTATTTAGGAGGCGTTGATCTCCATCAGATGAGCGAGATCCGTCGTGATTTTGGCACATCACCTGAGACACGTGGAGGCTTCCACAGCGTCCGATCTTCATCGGACGCGTGATCGTGAGCTGCCCTAAGATACTCATCAGACGGTGGATTGAAGGGGACAGAGAACCACGATCGACGCGTGATCGTGGCCCATTCAGTGGAAACTCGGGAGCCACGATCCCTCCAAATGATGGACCACGATCACCGTGTGATCGTGGCCATCAAATTGAGCTCCCGATCGGATCAAACGGCTCTTAAATTGGGCGAAAATTCCCTTTAAAAAGACGATGTATTCTCCCTTTTATTCTCAACTTTTGATTAATTCGTGAAGCAATTAAGAAAATTTGGAGCAAAATTTTAAGTTCTTCGTGATCCCCCTGCGTTTAGACTCAATTGCAAAGCAATTAGAGCAGGATTAATCGTGAATTTCCTCTTGATTTTATCGAATTTTCCTTTTGAATTCCGACCTTCCGCGAGGAAGAAATCGAGCAAATACACTTCAATCCACGTGACTTGATGCCCTATTCATGTGGCAATTAGGTTAGTAGCAAGATTCGATCGATTATCAAGAGGTAATTTGAGTTTTTATTAGATTTAGAACTTGAATTTTGCGAATTAGTTCTTAGTGTTCTTCATTTTCCCCAAATTTTAGTCTGAAATTTTGTTGATTTTAAAAATAGAATATCTCTCTGATTAGAATTTCAAATCACTTGATTTTGTTTCATTGGATTCCTCTTTTCTTCAGCTTTCTGTGGATAGAAAATTCGTCGTATTCCGAGTTCATTTGTCCCTTCAATTTAACGTTTGACTGAGAACTGTTCATTTTTCATAAGAATTCGAACATTGACTTTCGGGGTCAATAACATTCAATTTACAAATGAGAATTCAATAATTTTGGTCTCTTTAGAATTTTATGGTTCTTAACTTTCCATTGATATATAAATTTCCAGATTTGGATATCATTTGACTAGTGAATTTGAGGATTTTCTCTGAGGTGTTCATTTCGGGGATTTTCTCATCTTTGATTTTCAATAATTCATAATAAATCCATTTCTTATCCAAAAATCACTAATTCTATAACAATAAATTTCATTTTCTCTCTAGTTTCCAAATATATAATGTTCGTAATCTTCTGAAACCTTTTGATTCTCTAATTTTATAGAACACCGACTATTAGTCAAAGTCAACTCTTTGACTTTCACTTCTGACTTTTCTCTGTCAAATCCAAGATTTCAATTCTTAAAATTTCTTATTTAGTATATTTATATCATTTCCATTCATTAAATCTTATTTATACTTCTTTTAAACCTCTTTTAAACCTAAGTTTGACCAAGTCAACTGTGCAAGTAAAGTCAACCCTGCTCTATGTGGATCGACCTGATACTTACACATTACTTGATTTTATATCTTTATCTTTGTGAGTTCAGTTATTTAAATTTTGTTTGACCTACGTTTGTGTGTTTAACGATCGCACTAAAGTGCTTCGTCACTACGCTCTCGAGAAGTTCCGGCCTTACATCTTGGGGAGCAAGATCATCATCTACACTGATCATGCGGCCTTAAGATACTTGCTCTCCAAGAAAGAGGCTAAACTACAACTGATACGATGGGTGCTGCTCCTTCAAGAATTCGACATGTAGATAAAAAAGAAGAAGGGCAGCAAAAACTTGCTGGTAGACCACTTATCGCGTCTCCACATCTCGGGAGGAGGAGACATCTGTGACACATTCCAAGACGAGCATCTCCTTGCCATCTCGAGTCATGCTCCTTGGTATGCACACATCATCAACTTCATTCTCACTGGATCGATCCCGGAGCACTGGAATCAACATCAAAAAGATAAGTTCTTCTATGAGCTCAAGTACTACTTTTGGGAAGAACCGCTTCGATTCCACCTAGGATATGAACAGATTATCCGACGATGCATACCAGAGGAGGAGCAAGGAGATATTCTAGCAATGTGTCACTCATTGACATGCGGAGTACATTTCGCGGCATGCAAGGTGGCAGAAAAAATCTTGCAGAGCGGCTTCTACTGGCCCTCCATCTTCAAGGACGCCCACTGTTTCTACACAGAGTTCCTACAATGTCAAGCGGCGATTAACATCTCTAAGCGACATGAGATGCCGATGCAGCCGATCCTTGAAATGGAGATCTTCGACCTTGGGGGGATAGACTTCATGAGACCTTTCCCACCTTCTGACAGGAAAGAGTACATACTACTGGCAGTGGATTTTGTGTCCAAGTGGGTTGAGGCAATCCCCACTAGGACAAACGATCATCGGGAGGTTCTGAGATTCATCACACAATGCATCTTTGCCAAGTATGGTTGTCCGAGGGCCATCATCAGCGATGGCCGCGCACACTTCAATAATGCTCACTTCTGGGCATTGTTGAAGAAGTACAGAGTACACCACAGTATCACCACACCATACCACCCCCAGCCGAATGGGCAAGTAGAGGTGAGTAATCGACAAGTCAAGACCATACTCAAGAAGATAATTCATCCAGATGGGAAAGATTGGGCACACAAGCTTCCCGACGCACTATAGGCATACCGGACAGCATACAAGACACCTATCGGGATGTCTCCCTTCTAGCTTATCTTTGGGAAAGCCTGCCATCTTTCGGTTGAGCTAGAGCATCGAGCCTACTGGGCTATCAAAAAGCTCAACCTATCACTGGACGAAGCAGGGAAAGAATGACTTCTCCAGCTCCAGGAGTTACAGGAGTTGAGGCACGACGCGTACGAGAATGCGACGATCTACAAAGAGAAGACCAAGGCCTTCCACGACCGACACATCCGACGACGATCATTCCAAGTCAACGACAAGGTCTGGCTCTACAATTCGCACCTCAAGCTCTTTTGTGGAAAGCTGCGCTCCAGATGGGATGGTGCGTAAATGGTTCTAGAGTTATTCGATGGCGGATCGGTACTCATCTCCGATGTCAAATCCGGTCGACAATTTAAGGTAAACGACCATTGTCTCAAGCTATACTTGACATCAGAGCCACCCGCACTGGTAGATAAGGTAAATTTGCATCTTCCCGAGCACTCGAGGATGTGACGGTATCAACCTCGACCCATCATTAGTCGTAGGTTTTATTTTTGTTTAGTCTGGCTGAGGACGTTAAACTTAGCGCTCTTTGGATGCACCCCAAGATTATCTTACCTTTTTAGTTTTTTATGTGTTCTTCAGTTTTTATATGTATCATAGAACTACATTAGGAAAGGGCGCACCTGCATGGAAATCCCACGAGCATCACAAAATAATGAGCTTTTTTAAACCTCACTCACCACATTTTTCTTATTGTTTTCATGCCATGATTCGATGATTTTTCACATGAGCTTGTAGTTTTTATTGAGGGAAATGAAAGATTCTAGTTGGGTGGTGAAGATTTAGAAAAAGCTCTACTATTTTTCAAAAACCTTTAAAATTCTACCTTCTAAAATCTCCTATTTTTCAAAACTTTGATCTAATCTACCCCACCCTAAAAGTCTTTTCATCTAGAGATCTGACCTACTAGAGATATAGAAGTGAGGGCCTCATAGTCCATATGATTATATTTTGAGTAATAAAGCTAAAATGATCTAGAGAAGTCATGGATTATGGTTAGTGGTTGACTTCTTTGGGGTTGGGTACCTAACATGCACCACAAAAAAAGAGTAATCAGAGGCATGTACCTACTTAGTATACAGAATTTCTCGATTCTAGACTTTCCCTTTTAAAGAGTGCAATGATTCATAATTCTTGTAGCACCTATCTTTCCTTATAGGCATGTAGTTTATCTTTTCCAAAGCAGTCAAGTAGTTACACCACTTTGTTTTAAACTTCACTTTTGATAATGAACACTCCCAAGTGACCACATATCCATCACATCTTCCATTTCTTCCCCACATGTACTTATACCTTCACTACACTTCATTTTCTACATACTCTCTTAAAAAATCCTAAAACTCCTCCACATCATCATTCTAGTCTTCTGAAATGCTTAAAAAAAAGAAGAAAAGAAAGAGGAGAAAAGTCAAAAGAAAGAGAGAAATAAGAAGTTACAAGAAGGAAAATAAGTGGGAATATCTTCTACCTGTATCTCTACCTCCACTATCATCTCCACCATCTACCCTATCCATCACCATCCACCTCATTTGGGAGTATAATTATCATAAGTGGTACCTTCCTTGTTTTTATAATCCACTTTGTTTTATCAGCATATTTGCTTTTAGCCAAGTCACACCTCTAGAAATAGTATCTTTTATTTCCTTCAGCCACCTCACATGATGCATCCAAAGATAGGAATCCTTTTTTGAATTGCACTCTTTTAAGGAGGAAAGCGAGTTTATGTAAGTTCTAAAACACTAAGTAGCCTCCATTTTGAGGGAAGGAGTGAGGTATTTATGGAGAGGGTAAGGAATTACATCCACTCATGAGAGAGTGAGCATCTTTTCCTCACCATAGCATCATACCTTAGATATGCTCACCTCGATTACAATTAAGAATTAGACTTGAGCATTAGCCGATGAGCACTAACCTAATATGCACTAAAGAAGTCAACCTAGAGATGGAATCTAGATCATTATGGCCTACACTATGAGGAAAACGTGATCATACATTTATACGCTTCACCTTTTTAGTAGTAAGATCAAAGGATGAAAGGACCTTCTAGTGAGATTATATAGTAAATTGCTAAGAGAATAGCAATAATTTAAGTTGGGGGGTATGATAACATGCTAAATAAACATAATAAAACATGATTATTGATGCATATTAAGGCATAAATGATTTCATTTTTATGCATATTATTATATTTATGTGTATTTTTCTATAATTCCATGAAAAAGTCATTATAATCTCAAAAATACTTTAAATTAGGGTTAAAATATGATGATGTAAAGATAAATAATTTAATAACTCATCTTTACTGGAGATTATAGATATTTTTAAAGTTAAAATAATGAGAGAAATCATTTTATAGACATTTATTTACATTTTCTTAAGTTAAAAACTTTAAAGAATAAATGTTTTTTGAAATATAAATTAAAACTCTCATTATTTATTAATTTCGACTCTTTAGAATGGTAGATAATTAAATTTCAGATCAAATGAAGCAAATTTGGATTAATTTGGAGTTATACTTTGAAAGTTATGAATTTTCTAATTTTAAAGGATTTTTTTAGATTTTTCTAAATTTATTTGCGATTTTTAAGTGATTAAAACAAAGAAAAAAGTGGAAAAAGGCGGTTTATTTTCGCGTGGGACCCACATGGATGTGACGTAGCACTCAGGGCTACATGGCAGAGCCACAGGGACCCATGCGAGCGCATGCATCGCGCAGAGGTGACACGTGACATGCATATTTATATTTACTCGTAATATAGACTTATAGTACATATAAGCATCTGATATTTCAGATTTAAGCTAACCCTCATATTCGTCACCCTTTATGTACCCGAACCTTTCTTTTAATTTTTCTCGTGTGGGACTAAGTTTCACACGGAGTCTAAGTGTGCAGGTGACGTGGCCGAAGGAGGAGCCTTAGATCAAACGATGGAACGATGGAAGCGTGTGGACCATGTGGACTCACGGTCCACCGGAACTCATCAAACGCACGTGGTTTAAATAAGGAGTCATTACGGCTGTGATTTAACGCGCGGGATGACATCTAGAGTGTCGGATCGCGATCCAAAGGCGGCGAGACGATGCGTTTTATAACGGTTATCCTCGCGGATTAATCCACGCCCTCCATCAAGATTGGACGATCACGATTTAAGTGAAACAGTTCACGGTAAACCGTTTCATCTGATTCGTCGATTGAAATCCATCAAACGGTTATGCCCAAAATCTGTATAAATAGAGATGTTCTTTCGATTTGTAGAGCATTCGAGAGCAAATCAATCCAATTGATCTGCTTAGACACCATTACTCTTGAATCTCTCAATCCTATCCTCTTCTACACACAATTCCGCATCCACGGAGGGTTTGAGATCGAGATTTGGTTGAGTAAAGAGAGAGAAATCAACGCTTGAATCTCAACATCGCAGTTTCTTCAGATTTTCAATTATTCACGATTAATCGAGCTAATCCAATTGCAATTTGGGGTTAGTGGAGGCGGTTTTTGCTAATCTATCATCCATTCATGTTTAATTTTGATTTAGATTAGGAATTTCAGTTCAATTTTGTTTAATTTTCCTCAAAATTGTGATTCTAATTTTCAGAAATTTCTCCCCACTTCGATCTTCAATTTCTCCACGAAATAAAAGTCAAATTTGATGATTTTTGATTCCGTGGAAACGATTTGAAGTTCTCTTTCATAATTTATCATTTTCCCCAATTTCTATCATCAATTCATCATCCGATTCGATCCAATTCGAAGAGATCATCGTAAATTTCCTTATTTCACTATGGATTTGACTCTTATTTACCATTATACCCCTCAATTCGAGGTAATTTCATCAAATTGGTAAGTTTCGACTTTGTTTTGACATGAGACCATGTGAAATTGATGACCTCGCGGTCTCCCCTCGTCAAGGGACGAAGGCCACTGAGACAGATGTTAGCATAGAGCTCCATGCAGTAACACTTCAATTAATGGGCATAAAGAGAGAGATCGTCTTGCTTAAACGTGAGAAGAGACTTGAAGATCTCTACCACATGATCGATGTTTGTCTGATTGACATAGATTGTCTACCGGGTTTGCTGAAGAAAGTGTGCATGCTTGATGTGCATGAGAAACTTAGCGATGCTCTACTCGATGATGTGAAGCATCCAAGTGATAATGGCTGAGTCAGATTGCAACCAAGAGGCATAAGATGGGTCGCAAAGTGTTGGAGGGTCATTTGTGAGATGATAATGAAGGTTGTGAAACTTAAGAAAGAGCTCAAAGCCAGAAGCCCATGTTGCATAACAATGAATTGTAAAATTATAGGCATGTCGAGTAAGTTGTGATGTGATTGAAAGATGAGGAGCAAATATCAGTGGAGTAGGAATTACTATAGGCAAGAGAATCACTTGAGTGTCAACTTGAGGTGTTGGGATAGGTGATAATGAAGTATCAGAACCCATAGTCGAAGAGTGTGGAGAGGAGATAGAATCCGTAGATGAACCTAATAATTATTGATGCAGACTTTGTAATAAGTTGAGATAAAAGATGTAGGCTTGAATAAATGCATGGTGTCAACAACGAGGAGGCTCGACAATGGTGATGGTTGTAGACAATGAAAGATAGAATATTACGCGTGAGTGGGAGGAGGCGGTACGTCGGGAATGACAGCTGTAGCGTCTGATGGCGGAGATTTCGAGAAGAGTTTATGGCTGTGATACCATATTGACGATGAGAGTAAGAAACCCCAGAATTGTATATGGAAATGAGAGTACAAAAGTTCTTATATAAGAGATGATGATGACAATCCTTAAATGGGCCGAGAGCCCAATACCACTATCAGACGAAAAAAATCTAAGAATTACTATTTTCTTGATTTTAAAGGCAAACATGATTGATCAAGAGAGGGAGATAAATAAGAAAATTTTAATGTCATGACTAAATACTTTCAAACTCCTTTCGAAGATTGAAAACCTTTATTTGGATGGTAGAAGTATGGTTTAGGGTTTGAAAATGTGAAAATATAGACAAAAATATAAAAAAATAGAAAAGATAGACGAAAATAGATTTGAATTTAAAGATTAGTGATGAAAAAACACTCTAGAGATATCTCAAATCAAACACACATTCCAAAGTCAATACATTTTGGTCGAACTTGGCATGTTGCATTCAACATGTAAAATGAATAGAAAAGAGAAAAAAACTCTTTAGAAATGGTGTTTCATACAAGAAAAATGAACAATCGGTGCCCTCTATCTCCTAGCTAGCCAATGGTAGAAGCATACGATGAAATGTTAAAAACCATCACTGTAACTCCTCAAATTTATAATCAGCTAGATTGAGGATTTGGAGAATGACATGACGGTCATGCCCACGAACTTTCAACTCCAAATTCTATCAAGCTTTTAATTTAGAGAAATATGAACCACCATTTAGCTTGCTCTCTCCTCATCATCATCCCTAAATTTTGTGCGGATTTTGTTCAACTAAAATTAAACTCAAAACTGATTTAAATTCTCTTCCATCTCGCTCTCCTTCAAGTTACCTTGTTCATGGTGAATCAGCGAAAAAAGAGAGGGTGAGGTAGTGAGAAGCGCGGTGACGGACAAGGAACGTGCGGGAGGGAAGAAAGGAAGAGTAATGCAGGGCTAAGAGAGCACTGGAAGAAAGGCGAAACTCTCTTGCGCGCGTGCGCTCAAGAAAGAAGAGGAAAAAATGCGGAAGAAGAATACAGTGAGAAAGATTTCTTGTGGAACATCGCGCCAAAAAAAATTTATTTTGTGAGCGCACGCGTGAGAGCGAGAGAACGAAAGTGAGAGAAAGAGGGGGCGGCGGAAGAGAGGGAGAGAGGACTTCTCTCACCACGCGGAAGAAGTTCCATGCCCGAGAGGAGTTCTTTAGCATGAGATGACGAGAGCAGAGAAGTTAAGGGAAGAGAGAATAGGCGAGAAAGAAGAGAGGGAGGAAAGAGATGTGAAAAGAGACACAATTCTCTTTCGCGTGTGCGCGCAGGAACGAAAGAAATTCGCTCATGCACGAAAGAGAAAGAGAGAGGCCGTGCAGTGTTGGAAGACGAGATAGAGGAAGAGGTGGAGAAGAAGATGTCAAGATGGAAGAAAATCATTCTTCGGTTTGTGCGAAAGATTAGAGACAAAGGTGATTCCACGAAGAAGGGAAGAAGAGGGGAATGCGCGTTGGAAAAAAAAATTTCCGTTGGACGAGAGGAAAAGGGAGGCATTGCAAAAGAGAGAGAGAGAGAGATGAGTGAGGAAGAAGGTGGCAATGGCATCGCAGAGAGATAGAGTTTTCCATCACGCAGAAAATTTTGTCTTCACTTGGAGTGGAGAGAGAAGGGAAAGAGAGAGGATGACAGTTGAGAGAGAGAAGAAGGAGAAGGTGAAGGAGAAGGACGAAGAGAGAGAGGCACAACAATGGCGAGATGGTGATGCGGTGATGAGAGAGAGAGGCATGATGAGAGGGAGACGCTAGAGAAGCAGGAGGTGCGGTGTAGAGATGGAGATGGAGGAAGGAGAGGATGGAGATGAGCTAAGGATGGAGCATTTGAGAGAAGACAAAGAGGGCCTGACGAAGAATGAGGAGTCACCTCGAAAAACTTTTCTGTCACAGGTGAGCGGTGATGGACATTACTCCAGCTCAGCGGCAGTTACGTTTTCTCCGCGATTTTTTGACTTTAGGCGTTTTCTTTTATAGGTAGTTACGGTTCATCTCCGTTCTAATTGTGTCCATCCGTTGAAGCGAGTTAAGACGGCTGAGAGCGTGACACGTCAGGAGCTACGGGAGCACCCTGCAGTGGTCGTTGGAAACTCCTCGTCTCTCTCCTGTTTCTATTGGCTGAGTGATTTATAAATTCACTTAGCCCGAATGATGAATGTAGATCGCAGCGGAAATTCTTCCAAGAATTTGATTCTAGTTATTATCTCTCAAATTCTCTTCTCCAATCGATCTCTTCTCTCCTCACGATCTCTCGTGATCAAGTGCGAATAATCAAACCTCCGATTTTATTCCCAACAATTGGTATCAGAGCTATCGATCTTCCGAAGAACGAAAATGGCCAAGAAATCTGCAGATGGAGAAATGGGAGCTGCGGCGCCATCTCTTAAATTGCCAAAGACGAATTACCATGTATGGTCTATGACCATGGAGGTATACCTTGACTCTCACGACCTATGGTAGATGATCGTTGGTGAGAATCAGACGAAGAAGAAGGATCGCCAGGCGCTCTGCGCAATCATAAGCGGTGTTTCGGAAGACTTACTTGGCATCCTCGACGCGAAGAAGACTGCAAAGGAGAATTGGGAGATCCTGCGTCAACGGAATCTCGGCATGGACAGAGTGATTCAGTCCCGCATTCAAGGACTTCCACGCGATTTAGAGATGCTCACCATGGGTAAGTCAGATTCGGTCGTGGATTTTGCAATGAAGTTCACGCATATCGTCTCCAGTCTAAGGAATCTTGGAGAGGCGATGGAGGAGAAGGAGGTCGTGCGAAGATATCTGAGAGCAACACCAGCCAAGTTCGATACGTTCACCCTCTCATTGGAACAATACAGTAAGCTTGATAAGGTAAGTCTCGACGAGGTAATCGGATCACTCACCGTTCATGAGTTGCAACTCAAAGAACGGGAATCCCGTGAAGAGGAGCAGGTCCTATTGACTAAGGCAATGAACAAGGCCAAGATATCCAATGAGGAAGAGTCATCATCACGTGGCAGAGGGAGACAACGCGGCCGAGGCAAAGGAAGAGGTTAAGGTCGGGGTCAAGGACACAATCAATCGGGAGAGGAAGACAAAGAGAAGAAATCCTTTGAAAAATCCATGATTCAATGCTATAACTGTCAAAGGTACTGTCACTTTGCATATGAGTGTAGGAATGCAAATAAACCGCGTGAAGATCAGGCCTATGTGGCGGAAACTACACCGGCAGCGGCATCGGCATTGGCGAGTTCCTCCAATACGATGACCGCAACATCTTCCCTTCTTATGGCAGTGGTGGAGGAGGTAAGTGAGTTACTCCTTCATGGATCCAAGGGTGCATCTCCCGATCCTGCTCTGTGGTACTTGGATACCGGAGAAACTAATCACATGACAGGCTGCAGAGATTTCTTCAGTAACTTGGATACATCTACCACCAGATTTGTGAATTTTGGTGATAATTCGACGATCCAAATCAAAGGAAAGGGAGAAATTGAAGCTAATCAAACAAATGGCAGCACCCTTTGACTCTATAATGTATTATTTGTATCAAAATTGGAAGCCAACATTCTGAGTCTTGGTCGATTAGACAAAAAAGGCTACCGTATAATTATGGGTGAAGGTAAGCTTACCATCTTCAATTCTAACGGTCAATTGTTTGCAGAAGTGCATAGATCCAAAGGGTGACTCTATCTACTGAAGCTAAGTATTGTCGATCAAAGTCTGATGACAGCTGAAGACACTGCTGAAGACTAGTTATGACATTCACTTTTTGGACACCTTAGTTTTCACACTCTAAGGGAGATGTAAAACAAAAGGCTCGATGAAGGACTTCCCCCCATCAACATGCCAAGCAAATTATGCCGAAATTGTATTGCCGGCAAACACCACAGGACGCCATTCCCAAAATTGTCCACCGTCCGGGCGGCTGAGCCGTTGGAACTCATTCACACAGACATATGTGGACCTATCTCACATTACATTGCCGGTATTTCCTTCTCATCATTAATGATTATTCTCGACTAACCTGGGTGGTAATGCTGCAGTGTAAGTCTAATGCATTTTAAGCTTTCAAGCGCTTCAAAATTTTGGCAGAGACAGAGAAGGGAGTGAAGATGAAAACTCTCAGATCAGATAGAGGAGGAGAATTCACATCGTATGAATTCTCAAAGTACTGCATAGAGCATGGCATCAAGAGGCAACTGACTGCCCCCTACTCACCTCAAAAAAATGGGGTAGTGGAAAGAAAGAACAGGACATTAGTGTCTATGGTCTGAGCCATGTTGAAGGCCAAAGACCTCCCTAGAGAGTTGTGGGGAGAAGCTATAAGTACTTGTGTTTACATACTAAATAGATGTTCCACTAAAGCCTTGCAGGGTCAAACTCCTCACGAGATGTGGAATGGGAGAAAGCCCTCAGTGGACCATATGAGTATTTTTGGATCGATTGTCCATGTGAAGGAAACAAAGGGTCATCTAAGTAGGCTAGAAGACAAGAGTAAGCCTATGCTTTTCATCGGATACGAACTCGGATCAAAGGCATATTGTTGTTTTGACCCGCTCAACTCTAAGGTGATCATCAGCTGTGATGTAGTATTTGAACAAGGAGAAAAGTGGACTTGGTCAACGCAAGGTCAAAACTCACATTCACTCACTTTCTTACCTAATTTCCTCTCTGATCATGCACAAGAAATTGATCAATCGGATGAAGAAGAGGAAGTCACTACTCCTAATACAGAGATGACAACCTCATCAAGTACCTCTAAACATATACACCCCCCAAGATATAGCTCATTGACTGATCTGTACTCAGAGACAATCCCCATTACCCAAGACGAGGAATTCTATCTACTCTCAAGTGAAGAGCCTCTATCCTACTCAAAAGCATCACATGCAGAGGTATGGAGATGCGCCATGAGAGAAGAGATGCTGGCCATTGATAGAAAGAATACATGGGAATTGGAAATTCCCCCACCCAATTGTAGACCAATTGGACTAAAGTGGATCTTCAAGCTGAAGAAAAATCCACAAGGAGAAGTCATCAAACACAAGGCTTTGTTACTTGTAAAGGGATATTCGCAGAGAAAGGGGATAGATTATGAAGAAGTCTTTGGTCATGTTGTTCGATTTGAGACAATTCTGATATTGATTGCCTTGGCAGCACTACAGAGATGGAAGATTCACCATCTCGATGTCAAGTCAGCATTTCTTAATGGGGAGATCAGTGAAGTGATCCATGTGAAGCAACCGGAAGTTTTTTTGGTCAAGGGAAGGAAGGGCATGTACTTCGACTCAAAAAGACCTTATATGGATTGAAGCAAGCCCCGAGAGCTTGCTATTTCAAGCTCCACTCATGTCTGATCTCACTTGGTTTCATTAAGAGCAACTATGAAAAGTCACTCTATCTCAAACGATCGGATGCTAACACATTAATTGTTGGTGTTTATGTTGATGACCTGATTGTCACAGGGTCAAAGTCTGATGTCATAGAGACATTCAAGGCCGAGATGACATGCAAGTTTGACATGAGCAATTTGGGCTCTCTTAGCTCTTATCTGGGAATCGAAGTCAAGCAAGACAAGAGTTTTATTTTTCTGTCCCAAACAGCCTATGCACATAAGCTTCTTCAATATGCAAAATTGGGAGAATGCAATGCTGCAACCACTCCACTAGAAGCCCGAGCATAGTTTACCATTGAGGAAGGAAGTTCAATGGTCAACTCTACTACCTATCGAATTCTAATCGGCAGTTTGAGGTACTTAACTCATACGCGGCCTGATCTCCTATTCTCCATGGGAATTCTAAGCAGGTATATGGAAAATCCGAGTCAGGAACATTAGAATGGGGTGAAACGAGTACTGAGATATGTAAAGGGGACAGAAGATTATGAATTGCTCTACAAGAAGGGAAAATCGAATGAAGAATTAATTGGGTACAGTGACAGTGATTTTGCGGGAGATTGTCATGATCGGAAAAGCACCTCCGGACATATCTTCTTCTTCGGTGCGATGGCGGTTAGCTGGTCATCTCAGAAGCAGAGCATAGTCGCTCTGTCTTCTTATGAAGCCGAATATATTGCTGCAACTACGGCTACTTGTCAAGCCATGTGGATGAATCGGTTGATCAGCGAATTGACGAATAATGAAGAGACAAAGGTAAAGCTGATGGTAGACAACCAATCAGCAATCATGTTGAGTAAGAATCCGGTTCACCATAATCGAACAAAACACATTGATACCCGTTATCATATCATCCGGGAGTGTGTAGAAGACAAAAAAATTGAAATTGTGTTTATACAGACGGAAGATCAGTTAGCGAATATATTCACTAAAGCTCTCAAAAGGTTGAAATTTCAAGAAAAGCGCGGTCGGATTGCAATTCGTAACACTCCTATGGAGGAGCTAGAGCAAGGAGGAGATTGATGGACATTGCTCCAGCTCAGCGGCAGTTATGCTTTCTCCGCAATTTTTCGACTTTAGGCGTTTTCTTTTTCAGGTAGTTACAGTTCATCTCCGTTCTAATTGTGTCCATCTGTTGAAGCGAGTTAAGACGGCTGGGAGCGTGACACGTCAGGAGCGACGGGAGCGGCCTGCACTGGTCGTTGGAAACTCCTCGTCTCTCTCCTCTTTCTATTGGCTGAGTGATTTATAACTTCACTCAGCCCGAATGATGAATGTAGATTGCACCCGAAATTCTTCTGCGAATTTGATTCTAGTTATTATCTCTCAAATTCTCTTCTCCAATCGATCTCTCGTGATCAAGTGCAAATAATCGGACCAATGATTTTATTCCCAACAAGCGGGAAGGGGGAGGGGAGGGCGAGGGAGTTTTTTTAATTTTAATTTTTTTAAATTATTTTTTCATTTTTAAAATATATCCTTATATATATAAATTTCATTTTCCATGATATTGACCTTAAAAAATTCTATAAAATCTAGAAAAGTTACGAACATCTTCAAAAACATAATTTAATCATTTAAACCATAACTGTCATGCATTCATAAATATTTTTGTGTGAATTAATACATTTTAAATTAGAAATAAATAAAAAAATTTATTTTATCCCTTAGTAATTATTTTCTTGATAAACCAATATCATAAAATTCACATAACATGTAATCAAATCATGAAAAAGCAAGACTATCCTTTAAAAAATGAAGATTATCATCTTAATCATTTATTAACCATGATAACATGCCTTTATGATCATATTTATAGGAAAAAATGGAGAAAATGTGTCATATGAATGCATAAATTTTCATGTTATCAAGGCTTGAGAGAGAAAAGAGAAACTTGTGTAGAGAGAGAGAAATGCATGATAGAGGGAAATAAGCGGAGCGGCAACAAGGAGGTTCTTCACTTGTCAGAGATAAACTTTCACATTCACACGAGAGAGAGGGAGAGTGAAGAGAAAGGAAGAGATATAAAGAGAGAAGAACAAAATAAAAGAGACAGAGAGAGAGAGAGAGAGGATCCCATCCGATGCCACTCTAGCACTGATCTGCGCCCCTTGTGGTTCCTGTCTAAGCCTAGGGTTTTTTCTCCTCCCCTGCCTTTTGCCCCTTGTGACCCTTTTTCTCTACTTCCATAGGGATGCCCCCCTTTTTCCCCCTCTCTCTCTCCTTGAGTTGGACCACTTTGGGCCTATTTGGACATGAGCTTGTCTGTCCACCGTAAAAGACTCGATTAAACTTGTCATAAAGCTGGCAATTCGCCTTTATTTTCCAAATTTCTTTCACAAAAGTTGATGTAATGCAAGAGGCAATTTCTGATAGGGGCGAGAAAGACGTCTTCTTGAGGCCTATTTAAAACTTATTGGTCCAAGGAAGAATCTCTAGGAGTTCATAATATTTGCTAAAGGATTATCGAGAGACACAATTATTTTTTGACAAATTCTACCATTGTCAAAGTTGTACAATATCTCTGTTATGACTTGCTAGAGCCTGGAGGCTTCCTTGTGAGTTTTATCGCTTGATACATATAAGATGTCACACTTGTATTTTCAAGGTTTTGAGTTGTCTTTTCTAGGTTTTTGTCTTTTGGACAACCCTTTACTTTTAAGGTCCCAGTTATAACCCTTGTAGACACAAATTGAAGTTATTCTCTTTTGCGATCTTTGCTCCCTTCCCTCTAAGTGTTCTCCTTGTTTTATAGTGCTCCAGTGCTTATGGACTCATGTACAAATCCTTGAGGACTCAAGGGTTGAATAGGTTATCTCTATGGATTCAAAATCCAACTCTTATTGTAGGGCAAGGCTTGTGGATTCAAATAATTATTTTGTATTGTTCTTGATCTAAGGTTACATCAAGAATAGTCAGGGTAGATGACATAGATGCCTTTTGTTTCGGTGACTCTTTGCTCTTGGGGAGAGAGAGAGAGAGAGAGAGAGAGCTGAGAGAGAGAGAGTTGGGAGCATGAAAGTGACAGAAGTAGAGATGGATGAGAAGACGGTGGAAAGAGTGAAATGATGACATAGGAGACAGATGAAGTAAAATTCTCGTGCGAGAGAGAGGAGTGAGAGAAAGAAGAGATGAAGAAGTGACACATGAGAAGGAGGAATCATGATGAAAAAAATCATCTTCCATCTATGCAATTCACTTGTGTGTGTGAGAGAAGGAGAGAGATGACAACCTAGAATGAGGCAGCGCAAGAACATGGCATGAAAAAATTTTCTTCCATTGCGAGAGAGAGAGAGTCTTCCTTTTTTTATTGATAATTGTTAAAATTTTCTATTTTTATCGATTTCTTTTTCAATGATTTTAAATTTAAAAAAGAAAATCAAGAATTTCTTTATTAAAACTAACATTGTCATTTTAAACCCTATTAATCATGCATTTGTAAATATTTATGTGTGCTTAAATGCAGTTTTAAATTAGAAAAAATAGAAAATTTCAATACCTTAATACAAATTTTCTTGATAAATTAGGATCATAAAATTCTCCTAAAATGGTATCACCTCATAAAAAACCAAGAATATATTTTTAAATATAAAGATTATCATTTAATCATTTTATATCAGGATAAAATGCATTTATAATTATATTTATAGAAATAAATGCATAAAATGCATGATATCAATGCATGAGTTGACATGTTATCGTAACCCCCAACTCAAACCCTTGCTAGTCCCTTAGAAATGTCCATATAAATTTATTTAAGACTGCCTCGTCACTAGTGGAATCATCAACCGTTGTGCCTGAAGTCTTTTAATAGTATCCCTCACATGTTTAGCATGACTACGTCGTGACAATCCTAGCACACGTCCATTTCGAACATGTGAGAATGACCCTGAGGAGCCAATGAAGATGAATAAATGATGCTACTTCTTTCTAGACGGGACACTATAAAACCTGAATGTTTTCCCTAAAGCTCATGAAGTGGTGGGCCTCATGCCTCTCATAACAAGGGAATTAACTCCCTTTTTTCGGCATTTTTTACGTAGCTCTTGAAATTCTACCTTTCTCCCTCCTGTTTGGAAACAAGAGTAAGGCACTCTTCTCCTTGCTTAAGCACCAAATCAACAAAGTAACCATAAAATCATGGCGTATGAGGCTATCATCAATGACAGTCTTTTAAGTGTTAAAGAAGTAAAAGAAAGATGAAAGGCCCGCAAAAGAACAAAGAGTTTGATAGTTGTAGAAGGGCATAACAACATAAAGGGGGTAATGATCAAATGTTCCAGATGCATTTCGTCGATTTTAATCTCAACCGTT
>CM044108.1:12464972-12477472 GCA_024174645.1 Lemna minuta
GTGAAGGAATAATCACCACAATCTCCCTCCCCAAGAAGAGAAACCATGCTATTCCTGCACACACACCGACGAGAGAGAGAGAGAGAGAGAGAGAGAGAGAGAGGTTTCCATGTTGGGTCGGAAGATCAAGAAAGCTCACCATGCTCTCCCCTGCTGTACACACATACCGAACAAAATTTAACTCCTTCTAACGTTTCATGGACCATGAACACTGAAGTAATGTGGACAGATGCACACGTGAAAAGGATGCAAGGGAGGACGAAGAATAGAGAAAGAAAAGGTGGGCTAATGCGGATAGCTTTCTAAATGCTACGCTGTCACAAAGCTACAGCTGGCTTCCTCTGTCATGATGATCATTTTTTAATAGACCTCCCTTTTGTAATTCAATGGATACTAGCCATTATTCTGGAAGATTAACCGAAGAATGTTCTGAATCCTTCACCGGAACCGCATCGCCCATTCGTTTTATTTTTAGCGCAGAACAGTTCATCGATTTTCTATATTCCGCTGAGTTTTAAATCCTGGTTTTCAGAAGGAATCGAATGGGTGATCGGATTCGCCAGTATTTCTTTTTCCGGAGAGCCTTGGCAGGATTCCTCTTTTGATAGGAGCGTGAGGAAATTGCCATCATTGGAAATTTCTGGTAGAGTCTGATAATTGTCAGGATGCCCATTTGCTGGAGATAATTCAAGCGCGAGAATAAAGATCATCATAAATTCCGATTACGAGTCTCCACCAGCCTACTTGTTAGTGGAAATAATGAAAAGATATTCTTTATTGCTGATGTTTATTTCTGATGGCATATGGCCTGCACATCATGACTGAGCTCAGCGCGCAAAAGCGTATCTTGAACCCTGAACGATCGAAGAGTGCTGGCCATCTGGAACTCTTCTGATGATGAACCCAAAAATTTGGTCTATAATGATACATTCTTTCTATCTGTCTCTGCCCAAAGCTCACAGTCACTACTCTCTCTCTCTCTCTCTCTATCGTTCACGATCTATCGATCTCTACTCGATTTCCGCCATCTTTCTGTACCCGTCTGCGGCTCTCTCGCTGGTGTCGGGCCTTCTGTCTGTTTGGTCCGTCTGCCCACGACTCTCTTCACCCGCCCGTACACTCCCCACTGTGCCAGTCTCTCTCTCTCTCCGGTGTCGTTAGCCGTCTGCAGATCTGCCTGTACCTGTTTGGGCAACGTCTCTCTCATCTGTCTCGAGACCGTCTGTATACACTCTCGCCACTCGTACAGCACTGCTCCCTCCCCCTCTCCGATCGTATCTGTCTTGCGTCTGCAATGTCTCTCCGATCTGTTTCTAACCGATCTGCAGTTTCCTTTCAGGCCATGTCAGACTCTGTCTCTCTCGTCTCTCAAGTAACTCTGCCCATCCACTCTCTAGATTGTCCCTTTTCCTTTCCTCGTGCTTTCTCTCTCTGCTACCTGTCAGCAGTGCCTCCTCTCTCCTCTTTCTCCCCTACTGCATGTCAGCCATGAGGCTCTCTCTACCTGTCAGCCGTGCCTCTCTCTCTACCTGTCAGCCATGCCTCGCTCTCTCCTCTTTCTCTCTCCACCTGTCAGCAGTGCCTCCTACCTCCTGTGTGCATCCATACCCCGGTAATTTTACTGCCGTGAAGGATTAAATTCTATAAAATTGAACCGACAAAATAACATGATAAAAATATGGAAAATTGTGAAACAAAAAAATGACTGAGTTTATGTCCCACTGTCAGTCATCTAGGTTTCTAAAAAAGATGATTACTAAAGACATGATTTTCGTTCTTACGTTAAATCACTCGCCCTTCATCCTGGGCCCGCCCCAAGAAAAACACCCAAACCGTCAAGTCATATGGACCTCGCTGCCCTTCCTCCTTGCTGAACGTGGTGGATAGGCCAGATAGCCAGCAGCATGGGCAGTTTTCTCCGTATAGGAAGCTCAGCTAGCTTCTCTCTTTACCTCTATCTCATCTATCATCTCTTCTATCCTCTCACGTGTTTTCCTTGCCTCGTAGTCAGAGTCAGGTAGATCTTCAACCTCGATAGCCTGCGTTCCATATGATATGGACACCTTCACCTGAAGGCACCCGGTAGAAGAGGAGAGGGAGGGAGAGAGAGCGAGAGAGAGATAGGAAGAGATGATATGGCCACATTTTTGATACAGACCACACTTGTATCTTCCACCCACTGCATGGGCAGCCTGCCAGAGAGAGAGAGAGATAGAGATAGAGCGAGAGAGAGAGAGAGAGAGAGAGAATGAGATGGAGAGAGAGAGAGATTTGACCAATGACAGAGCTGATAAAAGATGTAATGATGTTTCACCTTAATGATGCCATTCCTCCTTTCCGAATAGATGGACATCCATTTACAAAGTTACTGTGATACAGACCCAACAAACAAAGTTTCTCAGACCTTGTACATGTAAATAGAGAGAGAGAGAGATGAAGAAAATCCATGACCCATCAGAGGGACGAAACATCATTACATGAATCCATCGATAATGGAAGCCTCCATTCTATCTACCTCTTATTCCCAAACCATGGGTAAATTGATTACGGAAAAATTTGACAATATGGAGGGGGACGCAGACAAACAGGAGCTAGGGTTTAAGAGGGTGTTGGCAAATGGGAGGGGTAAATGCAATGAAGAATGGAAGAAACGCAAGATGGAGGCTAAACTCCAGTTGCTCGGTTAGGGATCGAGCGCTGACCACCATGCCAAAAGCAATGGCGAGATTAGCGTGCAAACTTGATTTCTCAACATCAGAGGTCACCAGGCAAGTGCACAAGGTAACACCCTTGCAATGATGCTATCTCCACTGCTGACAGCATGAGAAGAAGAAGAATGTTGAATCATGGGAACGGAACAAATTGTGGGGTGAATGGGGCTTCTTGGCTTCAATTACAGGCTATTGGAATTTCTGGAGGGAGGAGAGATTTGTACCGCTCTTATTGTACCATTGCTGGCGAAGGAGCCGGCGGCGACGGCGACGGCCGCCGTCGCCGCCGACTGCCCCGCCGGCCGCCAAAGCATTGACTGCGTGGTTTTGCTGGTACTCAACTTTGTAAGCCATCTTTCCCTTTCTCTCGTCTTCTGTCATCCGCCTTCACCTTATCACTCCATCGCTGTCCGTCTCTCCAGTTGCCCTGAATCCTCGGTCCTCTCTGATCCATCAGGCCCTTCAGAATGTCTTCTGGGCTTCATTACACCGAGAAATGTACCAGACCGATGATCAATTATCTTAAACCCTAAACCCTTAATCCTATACCTTCTTTTGTGGAAGCGTCTCGCTCCTCACTTTGAGATCATGACTCTGTAGCATCCTGCTGCTGCTCCATGTCCGAGCTGAGAAAATAACGGTCTTCCTCCGGTAGAGTGGGCGCCCAACTGGTGGTTAAGGCGTTTCGCGTCCTCAGGGCGCTCTCTTCTTGCCATCTTCACCTTCTTTGAAGTAATTCTGTTGATATTCTCCCACTCCTCCAGGCACCTCTTTTTGCGCTCCGGCTGTACCCCAACCGTCGCATCCCAGAGGCTGCGCGTCTTCCACAGAGGAGTCTTCAGGCCCCACCTCCTGGTACTTAGTCTCCATACCGCTCCCCGATTTATCAGCGGACTCCGGACTTTCGGTTAGCTCCGACGCCGGATTCAGCTCGGCGGGTCCGGGGCAACGCTTGCTCCGGATCTCTTGATTGGCGTAGGAGCCACGGCGGCAGAACGCTGGCGGTAATGTTACTGCGTGCCCACGTCATCTTCTGCAGGAAGGTTAAGATGTTGGCGTCTCTGTCGCCGACATGGCGCGCTCCTGAGCGAGTGCCTCGTGCTCGCGGGAGCAACCTTCCGCCATCTTGTCTTCTCCAAGCTTCTTCTCTGATCACTTCTGTCGCGCTTCGGGATCATCTCTAAGAATTTTTGTCTGCATCTCCTCTTGGTTTCTCCATTACTTGCCCAACAGCCTGAAGAAAGCCATCATCTTGCGCTTTCCTTCCGTCAACGCCGTGCCGCTTGGTGCTCGTCGGAATCGGAGGCGGAGGAATCTATTACAGAGGAGAAGCCGTTGACCAGAGAGGGGGTTCTGGATGGGATGGCGCGAGGGGGCCGGGCTGGAGCTTGGCGGAAGAGCTGCTGACGTCAGCGTTGGGACTGGGGATTAGGCTTCTGGCGCCGTAGAGGTTCCCGAGCTGGCGAAGAAGCGGTAGTTCTGCCGCTCCGGTCTGCCGGCGCGGCTGTCCTGTGCGCTGCAGGTACTTCTGACGTTCTCGAATTTCTTGCATTTCTTCGCGTTCCGCTTGTACCCTGAAGTTCATCAGCTTCTTGCTCACCAATGTGAGAATTTCGTCAATTCAGATCCCTTAGAGAGAGAGAAAGAGAAGCAGTAGAGAGAGAGAAGATGGAGAGATCAGGCCTGGCTACCGAGAGACCTAAAGGACAGAGAGAAAGGATCCGCTGCTGGAACTGAGAGAGAGACAGCGAGAGCAGAACCAGTGAGTCGGGAGATCGAGAGAGAGAGCTCCAGCTGAGGCGGGGAGGGAGACAGACCACAGAAAAAGGGAAGACCCAAAAACAAGATAGAGGGGGAGATAAAAAAAAAGAGAAAGAGAGAGAGAAACCTGAGGGGAGAGACATGCAGATCCAGAGAGAAAAAGAGAGAAAGAGAGAGATAGGAGATCCAGAGAAAGAAGAGCAGATTCCAGAGAGAGTAGACCCAGAGAGCGAGGGTGAGAGAGAGAGAGAGCACATTATGAGAGTAGGAGAGAGAGTGGGATACAGAGGGGATAGTGTCGTAGCAGAGGTTGTGATAGAGAAGCAGCAGTCCCAGTGCGGGGAGGTGCAGATAGAGAGAGAGAGGCAGACCCAGGCACCTAATCCACAAATCTCCTCCCTTGTCCTGCCCATTTGGGTGGAAAATCCAGGAAGATCCTTGTGTAAGCACGGCCAATTTTTTCCTGAAGAAGAGTATTCCCATTCTCTCTCTAAAAACCCTGATACTGTCTAATTCAGCCTGCAGAATTGCAAGCCAGAGACTCCACAATTCAGCATAAAAATCCTCCCACCTGGGGCAAAACTCCAGGAAACCTCCACAAACATGACCAATTCTCTCTAAACAGAACCCACATTCCCTTTCTCTCTCTCTAAAAACTGTGGGCACGCAGACTTCGAAGAACTGATTACCTTGAGACTTCCTCCTGCCACAGCGGTCTTCTTCAGAGGGCGTCGCATGGAGTTAAAGGCCCATGTCTGAATAGGAATCCAGAGCAGAAGTGAGTTGAGAGTTCTCCTGCGGCCACTGCTCTCTGCAACTCTCTATCGTTCTCCCTTGTCGCAGCGCTGCCGGAGCTTCACCTGAGCTCTCCTCTGCTGCCATATACTTTCTGCATCGGAATTCGCAGGTGAGCTCCAAGCCACTGTCTCCGGAATTCCTCGAATGGGCTCATTTGCAGGCTCGTCCCCGCATACTGGGAGCTCTTCTTCCCGCATGACTCACGAGCAGAAATCTCTCTCTCTCTTTCTTTTCTCTACCGCCGTCGATCAATCTGCCGCCGGAAGGTAGAGTTTAAGGTGAAAGAGAGCGAACTCCAGAAATTCGGAGGAGGGGAGCAGACCATCAAACTAAAACCATGCGAATTGTTCCACCTCTTGGGTATAGCACTGGACTGTAAGAGGAGAAGAAGGTAGAAGAAAACCGTGCGTGAGATGGCAAGGAGCTGAGGACTGGAGAGAAACGGAATATGACTGATGGGAGAGAGGGTGAAGAAAACGAGATGCTGCGGTGTCGAGCTTACTTTCCTCCGATTCCTAATGAGAGTTAGGTTCTTAACCTTCCCTGCCATCTACAGAGGTAGCAGCAGAGAGAGATAGATAAGAGGAGGAGAGAGAGAGTTACTGGGCCCACAGCATGGGGTGTTGGCGTTCAGCGGCCGGTTCACGTGGTGAAACCGAACCGGTCGAACCGGCGGTTAATGGTGTACCCAGGTAAAAAAAGGATATTTAAAACCACTATCACAAAGATAATACGCGCAATAAAGAAAGCGGGCGGCGAACATCGGACAGCTGTCTGGGGCTCACGTGGAGGGCTTCGCCGCAACGCCTTACCCGGCCACGTGCCATCCTCTACGTCGGACACGGTACCCTCTCTCTCGTCATCGGCTATCGGATCGATGAGGATCGAAGCGAGGCGGTTAGAGATAGGGTGGGGACCACTCATGTGCCTGGTTACTGTCACCGAGAGGTGAAATCACCGCGGACGTCATCAACTGCCTGTTTGAGTCGTCGAGGTAGTGGAGGGGGCTCGGTCGGGACCATGACAGGCTGGGGAGCACAATTGGGTCAATGTGGCCACATTTTCTGCCTCGCTCCTCTAAAGCACGCCACGCATCCGCCTTTCTCAGCAGATCTCTCTCTCTCTCTCATCAACTGTCATAAGCGAAGAACAGCCGACCGCCCGCCGTCGCCCTGGTTACGTCATGCTCGCTCGGTTACGCCGTAGCGCTCGCCAAGTAAATCCTCCCTCTCTCTCTGTCTTTCTCTCTTTCTAGAAAATATTTATCTATTTATCTGGACTTTCTCGCTCGCTGGCAGGATGCCCGGTGGCACATGGGTCGAGGAGGCATGGACGAACCAATGGCAGCTGACGTGGATGGTCACGACTTTCTCCTAGGGTTTTCCTATGAAATGAAGACTCAGCTGCTGATAGCCATGGCGTAACCCTCAAAATATACACAAAGATTTACTCACGCTTAAGCAGCTGCAGACCTCGAGGTCTTTTAGGGTTTCCGCGAATCTCCACGGATCCAAGGCTTTGGAGAGCTTTGTCTCAGGAAGGAACCCGGGGACCCAAGATACTGGAGGAGATGAACGTGGCAAGCAGCTGACGCGGAGGGGTAAGTTTGTCTGGAGATGAAGATCAGCTACTATCTGTGAGCATGGGGTTAACCCTAAAATACCATGAGGTAGTCTTTTAGGGTTTCCTTGAGGATTTAATGGACCCAAGAGATCTAGATATAACATCGCAGCTACTCAGCAGCCGACAGTGGGATGGTCCATTTCTTCCAGGCTTTTCTCTGAAATGAAGATTATCTACTTACTGGCAACGGGGGTAACCTAAAATGTCGAACAGGTCTGTCAGTTTTTCCTTGAAATCTCCATGGATCCGAGGTTGTTGAGCTGTTCGAAAGGAATTGACAGTTGCTAACCAGCTGACGTTTCTTTAGGGTTTTTCTCTGAAGTGAAGACCAGCGATGGGGTAACCATGAAATGCGAAAAAGATATACCGACAAATCTTTTAGGGTTTTCCTAAAAGTTTTAATGGATCAAGGTTGGTGAGGCTTTTTAAGGGTTCTCTGCGGGTAGCAGAAGATTTGACCAGCGGAGCGACGCCGGAGATCTGCCGAGTCGCTGAGGTGGGGACAGCTGGGCAGCGAGGGTTGGCTGTCTTTTGCCTTCTCCGCCATACGTGTGGACGTGTTTCTACTTCATTATCGTTGCATTAAAAAGGTGGGTCCTTGAAAACGATGGTGCCCTCCTCTCCGGGAGATATAGTTTATATTCATAGGGGAGGCTAGGGTTTATTACTTCACTTCATGGTTGAATAAGACTCACAACAACTATGGGAGGCGTAAAAAAAAAAAGAAAAAAAAATGATAGTTAGAACATAATTCACATGCCATGAAATATTTTGTAAAGTCAGATAAAAGAATTTGTGAAGTCAAAGAAATAATTGAGATGGAAAACATGATGATTAAACATTTTAGGAGAGATATTTAGATGCAAAAGAAAATTAAAATATTTATTATTTTGAAATTCTATAATCCATGGTGCCACAAAAGGTGTATAGAATTTTTTACTCATAATTTTTCATTATGCTTTTTGATTGCATGATTAAACCATGGTGAAGAAGACTATTGCACGTTTGAAGATTCTTATTTGCTACTCTATCGTCCGAGGTTGATGACAGCCGACAGTTTACATCAAACATGCCAACTTAAACCAGTTTTGCCCCCCACCTAGCCCATTAAAACTATAATATTTTGACTAAATATGGGAAAATGGCTTGAAAAGCTATAATATGACATATAATAAAAGGAAGTATAATTATTGAAATTAGTTATGAGAAAAATTTGAAAGTGTAGAACAAGGTTGAATCGAGTCCAGCATCACCCAACCTAGGACATGCATTAATAATGGGGTTCCTATGAGGATTGCGGGTTGTTTCTTAGTTGAAATCGTCTCCATGGATTGTGTAAACCCTATTTTTGATTTTTTAATTATAGCTTTTTCATCATTTCATCATCCAAACCCTTGATATCCATTCATTACTCATCATCCTCTAGCAAAACACACTACCATCATTCTCTCCTCTCCAATTTATTAATTCAATTCCACTTTCATCACATTAGTAATCACTAAGGAAATTTTTTAACATTAGTGCCACATCCAATTTGATCATTATTATCTTCCATATTCTTTACATTCTCTTCTAGATCACCTTCTACAAATAAGTATCCCTTCTCTATAAATATCTAACCTCATTATCTAGGCTCCTTGAGAATTCAACCCTTGCTTAATCACAAAGGAAATATAAATATTTTTGCATGAAATTAATTCCAAAAAAATGACTGAAAATACCTTGAAATTGAGTTCAGAAATTGGTTTTTATCACCACCTTGTGGAGGGATATGAAGAAGTGGCATTGCCATTGATACAATACTAAAATAACAACGCATCCGTTTGATAAGCAGCACGAGATGAGGCATTCTAAGACTTCAAGAAAGCCATGGCCTCTGACGAGACGAGACCGTGAGGTCGTCGATTTCACACGGTCTCGTGTCAAAAATAATTCCAAACTTACCAATTTGATGAAAATGTATCGAATTGAAGGGTATAATGGTAAATAAGGGTCGAATCCACAGGGAAATAAGGAAATTCTTGATGTAATCTTCAAAATTGATCAAATCGGACGATGAATTTATGATAGAAATTGGGGAAAATGGTAAATTATGAAAGATAACTTCAAATTGATTCCACGGAATCAAGAATCATCGAATTTGGACTTGATTTTGTGGAGAAATCGAAGATTGAAGTGGAGAGAAAATTTCAGAATCGTAAATCACGATTTTAACTAAAATTAAACCAAATTGAACCTTAAATCCTAATCTAAATCGAAATCAAACTTAAATAGACTAAATATTAGTAAAAATTGCTTCCATTAACCACGATTAGCGATCGGATTAACTCAATCAAACTGATTAATTGATGCAAATACCAAAGAACGCCTTCGCGAGTTCAAGCTGCAATTTCTACCAATCTACACGGCCAAATCTTGATTTTAAGGGCTCCAGAGGTGCGGAATTGAAGCTAGAACACAATGAGATCAAGAGAAACGAGAGGGGAGGTATCTAGAAAGATCAATTTGTTTGACTTCCAACTCGAATGCTTAGAACATCGAAGAACACCTCTATTTATACACAATTTCGGCGTAACCGTCCGATCAAATCGATCAACGGCTCTAATAAAATGGTCCATCGCGAACCATTTTCGTTAAGTCACGATCGTTCGATCGCGATTTGACGCGTGAGATGTCGCCACGTCACCGCGCGTTTTAAAACACGTGAAACGCTCGCTGTCGGATCTTGATCTGATGGCTCCGATGCGTTTATATGCATTTTAATCTCGACCGTTATAACTCGTGAGATCAACGCTCGAGATTAAACGCAATCCGTGTACTCCGTGTCCACCGATCTGAAGTGACGATTGACGGGCGATATTCAATCGCGCGATCCGACGCCTCACAAGCTACCACGTCGCCCCCGCTCTTTATTAATCTGAAAATTCGATATTTTAATTAGAAAATCGATTTTAAATTTGGAAAATCCTTAGAAATTCGAAAATAAATTCAGAAAAAATCCAATAAATTCCCTAAAAATTAGAAAATTCATATCTTTTAATATATAACTCCAAATTAATCCAAATTTCTTTCATTTGATCCAAAATTTAATTATCTATCACTCTAAAGATTCAAAATTAATAAATAATGAGAGCTTTAAATCTTATTTCAAAAATACATTTATTTATTTAAAGATTTTAATTTAAGAGAATATAGATAAATATTTATAAAAATTTTCTCTCATTATTTTAACTTTTAAAAACCTCTATAGTCTTAAGTAAAGATGGGTTATGAATTATTTATCTTTTAAATCATCATTTTGACCCTAATTTAAAGTATTTTTTAGATTATAATGACTTTTTCATGGAATGATAGAAAAATACACATAAGTATGATAACATGCATGTAAATGAAACCATTTATACCTTAATATGCATAAAAATCATGTTTTATTATGTTAATGTAGCATGTTATCAGCCTCCACCTCAGCGCTTGCACTCCCTGAGTTGTCCCAACTATTTTTAATAAAGTAGGATGCATCAAGTGTAGGTCTTGCGGTCATGCTTATGATGGAAGGTGGCCAATACGTTTTCCAGTTCTACCCAAAGAGATAGTGAGGTGGGGCAATGAGAGACAAAGAGATAGTTAAAGGGAATGAAAGAAGGAAGGGGACAAGATGAGTTCCTTCCCTCTAATTGTTCCATATCCCTCTTGGGTTTCTCCTACTTTGATGGCCCTTCTCCAATCGCCTCCTTTCCTTTTTCGCCTCTCAGTTCTTGATTGGGTTTAAGAGCCTTGCCCATTTCAGATTTAACTAACCAACTCATCCCCTATTCACCTCCATCTCCTTTTGAATTTGGGCTGCATGCCACCCCATTAAAAAGGTGGTACCCTCCCTCCTTTTAATTAGGATCTAGTCCTAATTAAAAGGAGCCCCCATGTAGGAGGGCTTGACCTCCATTTCAAATAGGATTAGATCTTATTTTCAAGGGGTGAGTCAAGGGTTGACTTAACCTTTATAAAATTATAGGAAATCTGACCACCCATTGAATTCTTAAAAATGTGGATCATTATAAAAAAGGATGAGCTATCTAATGACTTTGAAACATGGTTTGACCACCTTTGTCCCTTCACGACTTCGCTTTGACCTTCTTTGATAATATTTAACTTCATAAAAATAAAGTTGATTTGGCCCTAAAAGGTAGAGAAATTCATTTCCTCATGTCTCTCTCACATTATAATTGTAACCATGTTCTTCCATATGTGTACCTATGTCCTTGCATCAACACAAATTCATAAAAATTTGAGGATTCCGTTATTGGAATTCTTATAAGTCAAATCGGGTAAGTCTCATAGTATAGACAAAATCTAGATAATGATGCATTTAGGACAAGTTGATATCTATACTATATTTAGTTACAAGGAAATTGATGCATAGATACTTTCATTATTAGTGTGAAACAAGGGATGATGAATTTAAGAGAGGGGGTCAAAAGAGAGGGAGGCTACTGATAACATGCATTTATAACCTGAATTCTTATCCTAATTAACTCATATTCATGCTTATTTTATGAGAATATGATGCATGTTATCATACTTTTTAGGAATTTTCTCCATTGGCATGTCATTTCACTA
This sequence comes from Lemna minuta, assembly GCA_024174645.1. NCBI lineage: Eukaryota > Viridiplantae > Streptophyta > Magnoliopsida > Alismatales > Araceae > Lemna > Lemna minuta. Next base: position 12,476,480 of record CM044108.1, read on the forward strand.
AAGTTGATATTTATGCATAAATTAGGGATAATTTCACGCTTAATAGATGATTAATCTTTTGTTTAAATTAATAGAAGTTAATCTCTGTTATTGAATGATTTTTGACTTTAGTAAATGTTTGGAAGGATAATTTCATGATGAATTTATGATGTAGAATATTTATAAAGAAATGATTTAAGTAAATTCTAAATCATCTTGATTTCTTCTTTCAAAATATATTTTAAATGACATGGTGTTAAAAAGGAAGGAATTTGTGATCCAATGGAGAAAATTTGGATTAAAAAGGAGTTGTATATTTAAAGTTATGAATTTATGAAGTTTATACCTTTTTCTGATTTTTATTTGATTTTTAAATGAATTTTTAAAGCATTTTCTATTAAAAAAAATCACAAAAAGTGGGTTCTTACTTGCAGGTGTTGACGTGGTGAGCGGGAGCTCCGGAGAGCTAACACGTGGTGCGCGGGACCACCGCACGGGTGCGACACGACGTTGAGGCCACGTGGTAGAGCCGTCGGTGGCCCACGCGAGGCGCATGAGGCGCAAAGTGTCGCGGCCACGTGGCAGGGGGCCACGCGACCACGCGGGGTCCATGTGGGCACCCGTGTGGGGCACCACGTGGCAGGTAGGTTAGCAGATGGAGGGCCCACGGGTTAGTGGGCCCTGGTGAATTATTTGGGGCGGTAACGCAAATGCGTTACCGCGCTCCCCTATTTATACGCTTTTTGTCCCGAAATTCTCTCCGTATGGGACTATGTTCCCACACAGTCTTACCTTTTGCAGGTGATGTGGATGCACGGCGGGCGTTGGATTCGGTCAGAACGGTAGAGATCGCGTGGACCCGAGTCCACTCGATCATCAAATCATCACGTGCGTCTAAATCAAGTTAAGTGACGGCGATAACCGGGCTTACCTGATGACACGTGGAAGCGCCATGAACGTCCAATCTTCGTCGCGATTTCATCACGCTTCATCGGACGATCGCGATTTCTCGCA
>CM044108.1:12482472-12515286 GCA_024174645.1 Lemna minuta
TTCGACCACGTCGAATTAGATTGCCCCATGATGGCAATCCAAGGGCAAGGGATGTATAGACAATGTCCATCAAGAGAACCGAGTCAATAGGGACGACCAAATTATCCAGGTAATTATCCTAACCAATATAATACCCCTATTTTTAACAATTCTTCGCAGAATAATGGCTATAGGAGGAACAACGATCAACCCTATCCTACACAATATAATGGTCAACAAAATTACCCTAATCAAAGACAATCATCATTCATCCCGTCGACTCAACCGCAATCATACACGCAAGCTCCAAGCCAAAACACGCCGGCATCCAACCCGATCCTCGACGCGATCTCGCAATTAATGGAGCAAATGACGAGGATGAACTCACACGTGGACAAAATTCAAGACTTCGTCAAGACGAACGTACAACCGACGACGGATAAAAAGGGTAAGCAAGTAAATTTTACTGACCAACTACCCTCACAGGTCACAACAAATCCTAGGAATCAAGGAGCTTCGTTGACCCAAACGCACAATATCAACCATGTACACGTTGACGAGGAAGCCGTAGAATCAGCCCTGGCCATATCAAGCCTTCAGAGTGGGAAAGCTCTGCCGGATCCATACAAGGATCATCCTTTCCACCAAGGCTCGAATGAAGAAAAAGAGACACCAATTATCGTCGAGCAAGACACTGATTCAAAGGACAAGGAATAACAGGTTATGGCTGAACCTAACCCTGAAAAATACAAGCCCCTTGTGCCTTATCCTCAAGCCTTAAACTGACCAAAAGCCAAGAATAGTGAAGCTGATGAAAACCTACTAGACGCCTTTAAAAAGGTAACGATAACCATTCTCTTGACAGAAGCCATCAAGCATATCCCTTCATATGCAAAATTCCTAAAAGGTATATGTACTCCCCATAGAAACCCTAAACGGATCCAACTTAGTGAGATGGTAAGCTCCATCATGATGAATTCCTTACTCGTAAAAAAGAGAGATCTGGGAGCACCCATGATCACGAGTGAAATAGGAGGAATGTCCTTCACTAGGTCCCTACTAGATACAGGAGCTAGTATAAACATCCTCCCTAAAGCTGTATTCGACCGTCATCATGTAGGGGAGTTACAACCATTTCTAGTAGAACTATGCTTAGCCGATGGATATGTTAGAATACCCCATGGACTAGTAGAAGACGTCTTCGTCAGAATAGAGGATTGTTATTTCCCGGTAGACTTCCTAGTGGTCGACATGAAAATGACTAAAGAGCTGAGCCAAGCCCTAATTATCCTAGGACGACCCTTCCTAGCTACCACCAAAGCCGTAACCGACTGGGGGAAAGGAGAAGTAATTCTCTAGGTGGGAGAGCACACTGTGAAGGTCGACATCAACAAACTCATGAAATACCCTTCACGAGCTTCCGAAGACTTAGGCGCCATCGACTTCGCCGACGATCAAGACATAGACGAATGCGTAGAAGAAGTAATGATGATCGACGAGGAAGCAAGATGTGAGGAGCTTCCGATGGACGAGCCAACTTTAGAGCTCAAAACTCTCCCGTCCACACTTAAATACGCCTTCTTTAACGAAGAGAAAGCAAAGCCGGTAATTATTTCGTCCAAGCTGGACCTAAAGCAAGAAGAGCAATTACTGGAAGTGCTAAGGAAGAATAAAGAAGCAATCGGATGGACCCTGATGGACTTAAAAGGGCTAGACCCTTCACTATAAACTCATCGCATCTTCCTAGAGGATGAGTCAAGACCCGTCAGGGAAGCCCAAAGACGACTCAACCCGAGGGTATGAGATGTCGTAAAAGAAGAGATTCTTAAATGGCTCAACGCAGAAATTATCTACCCCATATCCGATAGCCAATGGGTGAGTCCGGTACACGTCGTTCCGAAGAAAGCCAGAGTAACGGTCACGACGAATGAGAAAGGCGAGGAAATCCAGATGCGCCTACTGACGAAGTGGAGGGTCTGCATCGACTATCGGAAGCTGAACTCCGCTACTAAGAAGGACCACTTCCCGCCGCCGTTCATCGACTGCGATCCCTCGGATCGACCGGTGATCAAACTACTTCGCTTCTCGACTGGATACTGTGCTATAATCAGATTGCTATCCACCCCGACGATCAAGAGAAGACCATGTTCACTTGTCCTTTTGGCACCTTCGCCTTCAGACGCATGCCATTCGGACAGTGCAATGCACCCACGACCTTCCAACGATGCATGACGGTAATATTTTATGACTTTCTTGGCAACAGCTTAGAAGTCTTCATGGACGATTTCTCTGTCTTTGGAGACGACTTCGAAAGTTGTCTTGCTCACTTGACAAAGATACTGGAGGTATGCGTCAGGAAATGACTGGTACCCAGCTGGGAGAAATCCCACTTCATGGTATGAGAGGGAGTAGTGCTCAGGCACATCGTCTCGGGCAAAGGCATAGAAGTGGACAAGGCCAAGATAGAGGTCATCCAAAAGCTCCCTATACCAAATAACGTGAAGGATTTGAGGAGCTTTCTCGGGCACGTCGGCTTCTACCAAAGATTCATCCAAGACTTCGCAAAACTTTCCAAGCCCCTCACCACCCTTCTTTGTAAAGACAAGGACTTCATTATCGACGAAGAATGGAAGCGCGCATTCAAGACATTGAAGCAAGCACTGATCGAGGCACCGATTCTACAAAGCCCTAATTGGGACTTACCCTTCGAGATCATGTGTGACGCTTCGGACTACGCGGTGGGAGCGGTCTTGGGGCAGCGACTGGACAAGAAGCCGGCGACCATCTGTTACGCAAGTAAGACCCTAATTGAAGCTCAAATTAATTACACAACTACGGAGAAAGAGCTTCTTGCGGTGGTCTACGCTCTCAAGAAGTTCCGGCCTTATATCTTGGGGAGCAAGATCATCATCTACAGTGATCATGTGGCCCTGAAGTACTTGCTCTCCAAGAAACAGGCCAAATCACGACTCATACAATGGGTGCTGCTCCTTCAAGAATTCGACTTGGAGATAAAAGACAAGAAGGGCAGCGAAAACTCGGTGGCGGACCACTTATCGCGTCTCCACATCTCGGGAGGAGAGGACATCGGAGATACATTTCCAGATGAGCATCTCCTCGCCATCTCAAGTCATGCCCCCTGGTACGCGCACATCGTCAACTTTATCATCACTGGATCAATCCCGGAGCACTGGAACTGACATAAAAAAGATAAGTTCTTCCACGAGCTCAAGTATTATTTTTGGGAAGAACCGCTTCTATTCCATCTATGATACGACGAAATCATCCGACGATGTGTACCGGAGGAGGAGCAAGGAGACATACTGGCGATGTGTTACTCATCCACGTGCGGAGGACACTTCGCGGCACAAAAGACCGCGGATAAGATCCTACAGATCGGCTTCTACTAGCCCTCCATCTTCAAGGATGCCCACCGTTTCTACACTGAATGCCTACAATGTCAAGCAGTGATCAACATTTCCAAGCGAGATGAGATGCCGATGCGGCCGATCCTTGAGGTAGAAATCTTCGACATTTGGGGGATAGATTTCATGGGACCTTTCCCACCTTCTGACGGGAAAGAGTACATCTTGGTGGCGGTGGACTATGTGTCCAAGTGGGTCGAAGCAATCCCCACCAGGACAAACAATCATCGGGAGGTTCTGCGATTCATCACAAGATGCATCTTCGCCTGATACGGTTGTCCGAGGGCTATCATCAGCGATAGCGGCTCACACTTCAACAACTCGCACTTCCGGGCGCTGTTGAAGAAATACAGAGTACACCACCGCATCACCACGCCATACCACCCCAAGGCGAATGGGCAAGTAGAGGTTAGTAATCGAGAAGTCAAAACTATTCTTAAGAAGATAATTCCGTCCCGGATGGAAAGGATTGGGCACACAAGCTCCCCGACGCTCTATGGGCATACCGGACGACATACAAGACACCGATCGGGATGTCTCCCTTTCGACTCATCTACGGGAAAGCCTGCCACCTTCCGGTTGAGCTAGATCATCGAGCTTACCGGGCTATCAAGAAGCTCAACCTCGCCCTGGACGAAGAAGGCAAAGAAAGACTTCTCCAGCTCGAGGAGTTACAAGAGTTGAGGCACGACGCGTACGAAAACGCGGCGATCTACAAGGAGAAGACCAAGGCCTTCCACGACCGACATATTCGATGACGATCATTCCAGGTCAACGACAAGGTCTAGCTCTACAACTCGTGCCTCAAGCTCTTCCCCCGGAAAGCTGCGCTCCGATGGGATGAGTCTCTATGTGGTTCTAGAATTGTTCGATGGCGGAGCAGTACTCATCTCCGATCCTAAGATCGGTCGAAAATTCAAGGTAAACGGCCATCGTCTCAAGCCGTACTTGACCTCAGAGCCACCCGCACCAGAAGATAAGGTAAATCTGCATCTTCCCGAGCACTCGAGGATGTGATGGTATCACCCTCGACCCATCAGTAGTCTAGGTTTTATTTTGTTTAGTCTGACTGAAGACGTTAAACTTAGTGCTCTTGGGAGGCACCCCAAGATTATCTTACCTTTAGTTTTATGTTTTGATTTTAGTTTCTTTTAAACGTCGGAGAACTATATAAGGAAAGGGCGCACCTGCACCGGAAATCTTACGAGCATCACGGACTAATGAGCTTTTCTAAACCTATCTCACTGCACCTTTTATTGTTTTCATGCCATGATTCGATGAGCTTTTCATATGAGCATGTAGTTTTCATTGAGGGCAATGAAAGATTCTAGTTGGGGGGTGAGGATTTAGAAAAAATTCTACCATTTTTCAAAATTTTTAAAATTCTACCTTCTAAAAACTCCTATTTTCAAAATCTTTGATCTAATCTACCCCACCTTAGAAGTCTTTTCATCTAGAGATCTGACCTAGTAGAGATGTAGAAGTGAGGACCTTATAGTCCATATGATTACATTTTGAGTAATAAAGCCAAATGATCTAGAGAGACCAATGGATTAGAGTTAGTGGTTAACTTCTTTGGGGTTGGGTACCTAACAAGCACCAAGGAAAAAGAGTAATCAAGAGGTTGAAATGCTATGGGATTGGAAAGGAGAGTATTTAAGAGAAAATAAATTCCATCCTTTACCTATTATTAGCCCAAACTGCTTAGTATAAGGAATTTTTTCGAGGCTAGACTTTCCCCTTTAAAGAGTGCAATGATCCATAATCTTTGTAGCACCTATCTTTCCTTATAGGCATGTAGTTTTCTCTTTTAAAGCAATCAAGTAGTAACACCAATTTGTTTTAAACTTCGCTTTTGATGATGAACACTCCCAAGTGAACCCACATATCCATCTCACCTTCCATTTTTCCTCCCACATGTGCTTATACCTTCACTACACTTCATTTGCTACACACTCTCTTCAGAAATCCTAAAACTCCTCCACATCATCATTCTAGTCTTCTGAAATGCTTAAGAAAAAATAAAGAAGAAAAGAAAGAGGAGAAAAGTCAAAAGAAAGAGAGAAATAAGAAGTTACAAGAAGGAAAATAAGTGAGAACATCTTCTACCTTTATATCTACCTCCACTATCATCTCCACCATCTACCCTACCCATCATCATCCACCTCACTTGGGAGTATAATCATCATAAGTGGTACCTTCTTTGATTTTATAATCCACTTTGTTTTATCAGCATATTTGCTTTTAGCCAAGTCATACCCTTAGAAATAGTGTCTTTTATTTCCTTCAGCCTCCTCACACAATGCATCCAAAGATAGGAATCCTTTTGAATTGCACTCTTTTAAGGAGGAAAGCGAGTTGAGGGGAATTCTAAGTACTAAGTAGCCTCCATCTTGAGGGAAGGAGTGATGTGTTTATGGAGAGGGTAAGGAATTACATCCACTCATGAGAGAGTGAGTATATTTTCAGCCCCATAGCATCATACCTTATATAGGCTCACCTTGATTACAATCAAGAATTAGACTTGAGCATTAGCCGATGAGCACTACCCTAACATACACTAGAGAAGTCAACCTAGAGATGGAATCTAGATCATTATGGCCTACAGTATGAGGAAAACGTGATCATACATTTATACACTTCACCTTTTTAGTAGTGGGATCAAAGGATGAAAAGACTTTCTAGGGAGATCATATAGTAAATTGCTAAGAGACTAGCAATAATTTAAGTTGGGAGGTGTGATAACATGCTATATTAACATCATAAAACATGATTTTTGATGCACATTAAAGTATAAATGATTTCATTTCCATGCATGTTATCATACTCATATGTATTTTTCTATTATTATATGAAAAAGTCATCATAATCTCAAAATACTTTAAATTAGGGTTAATTTTGATAAATTATAATTTAATAATTTGATAACCCATCTTTTTCTTGAGATTATAAGTGTTTTTCAATTAAAATAACAAGAAAAATCATTTTTTATAAACATTTATTTTATTTTATAAAGTTTAAAATCTTAATAAATGAATGTATTTTTGAAATAATAATTTAAACTCTTGTTATTTATTAAATTTGACTTTTTAGAATAATTGATAATTAAATTTCGGATCAAATGAAAGAAATTTGGACTAATTTGGAGTTATATTTTGAAAGTGATGAATTTTATAATTTTCAGGGATTTTTTTGATTTTATTTTCGATTTTAAACCGTTTTTTTTAAAAAGGGTTTAATTTTCGCGCGGGGCCACGTGGATGCGACGTGGCAATCCAGGCCACGTGGCAGCGCCACGTGGACCTACGCGGCGCCTACGCGGCGCATTATACACTTATATTTATATAGTTTATCGTACATATATAGTAATGTCAGCCTTCCGTATATCGGAAGGGTGTTCGACTTACATATGCGTCGGATATTATAAACCCGACGCATTTCTACAATTAATTCCGTGTGGGACTAATCCACACATTTTACTTACTATGCAAGTGACATGGACGTGTACGAGCGTCAGATCGATGGCGCGTCGATATCACGCGGGGATCGGATGGACGCCGGACCACCGGATCAAGATCAAGGCACGTGCCTTAAATGGAGAGTTATAACAGTCCAGATTCGATCGCGCAGGGAGAATCTCGGCCGTCCGATCGCGATCCAAAGGGCGTTATTTGAAGCATTTTATAAAGCGTTTCATCAGATGAAATCGAGACCGTCCATCACGATCGGACGGTAACGACATTTTGAAAACGGTCCATCGTGGACCATTTTGATCGTAACCGTCAATCGTTTCGATCAGACGGTTACGATCAAACACCCTATAAAAAGAGATGTTCTTCGACATTTGTATGCATCCGAGTTGAGATTTCAATCCAATTGAGCTGACTAGACACCTTCTCTCTCGTTTCTCTTGATTCCATCCTCTTTCTCTCTCATTTCTGCATCCACGGAGGGGTTGAAGTCGAGATTTGGTAGAGAATCGAAGGAAAAATCGCCGCTTGAATCTATCGATCGTGTTCTTCGTGTTTTTCGCAATTAAGCAGCTTAATCACAGCGATTTGATCGCAACCGTGAATTAGTGGAAGCGGTTTTTGCTTCCTAATCTTCCATTTAGGTTTAATTTCTGTTTAGATTAGGATTTAAGATTTAATTTCATCGAATTTAGCTCAAAATCGCGATTTTAACGTTCGGAAATTTCTCTCCACTTCAATTTGCGATTTCTCCACGAAATCAAGATCATTTTCGATGATGTTTGATTCTGTGGATTCATTTTGAAGTTATCTTTCATAATTTATCAGTTTCCCCAATTTCTACCATCAATTTCTCATCCAATTTGATCAATTTCGAAGATTACATCAAGAAATTCCTTATTTCCTTATAGATTCGACCCTTATTTACCAATATACCTTTCAATTCGAGTTAATTTCTTAAAATTGGTAAGTTCGGAATTATTTTTGACGCGATACCGTGTGAATTCAACGACCTCGCGGTCTCGTCCCATTACATCTCATTCCTTGAATTAATATCCTCAAATACTGAGGGTAGACGATCCCATCTTGATTGTACAATCATCTTTGAGAGCTTCATGCCATATCCAATATATGATATTTTGAAAATCCCTTGGCTTGGGATTTGTAAGTTGTAATCAAAATATGATCATCCATCTAAAAAATGTCTTTGTTATCTCGAGTCAAAGGAGAACATACACAACTATGACATGAATAAACTCAATAGATAGTCAAATATATTACTATTCAAGGATTCATATGGATGAATTTAGAGAACACATTCTCCAAAGAGTACCCATTATCTATCCTTGGTGTCTTCACACCGATGGCTCTAAGATCAACCATACTCTATTCTTTTGAGGCAGATTAGATAGTGCTACTATTTTTGAATAATTCTATGTCCTCTTGAATATCGCGTGAATAGAAATGTTTAGAAAATATGTTTAAAGACTAGTGATCACTATATTATATTCTCGTCATCATTCACTTAGTCATCATTCTCGTCATTGCATTTCATTGCATTTCACTTAGTCATTTCATGGACTTCATTGTAAACATCACACAAGAATGACAATAAATAAATTTCATTTCAATGAATATAAAAGACATACATGGAAGTGTAATTGGCTTATAGGCCACATAATATCCATCAAAACCTATATGAGAGAAGAAAATAATTATAGAATCGCTATTTTGGGCCCATATTCACTCACACTCCCCCTCAAGTTGGAGCATAGAGATCAAACTAGCTTAACTTGCAAGAAATGAGTTGTATGAAGTTGTGCGGAACCCTTTAGTATGAATGTCAGCTAGTTAGTGGGATGAGCTAGTGTAAGGAGTAGAGGTGGGCCTTGCACGAACTTCAAGATAAAATGGAGTGATAGTCGATCTCAGTGTGCTTAGTGTGCTCATGAATGATCAGGTTGTTGGCCAAGAAAATTGTAGCTTGGTTGTCACAATATATTGGCATGACACCTTGTATTGAAAAATTGAGCTTTTGAATTTATGAACATACCCAAATCATAGTATTCAAATTTGGCTCTAGAAAGAGAAACAATGTGCTGCTTTTGACTTCATCATGTGACTAGATCCCTGACAATGAAGGTGCAGTAATTGGAAGTGGATTTCTAGAAACCTCGATCACTTGCATAGCTGGAATCAGAGTAGGCCTCTAGGTGAAGATGATCGTGTCATTGATTAAAAAGACCATGTCTAGCATTATGCTTAAGATATGTAAGTATGCGAAGAGTAGCATACTAGGGGATCTCCTAAGGCTCATGCATACAATGGATAAGAAGACCCATAATATAGGTGATAGTCTGGCGTGTCGTGGTCCAATAACTGAGCTTCTTAACAAGCCAAAAATAAATATTAACATCCATAAGTAGATGAGAAGTAGTGTCCCAAAATTTAGCTTACTATCTATAGGAGATGATTAGGGTTTGCACCTAAGAAGGCCAATCTTTGTAAGTAAGTCCAAAATATATTTCCATTGATTAAGAACCAACTTGTTTGAGGAATAGGGAAACTCAATGCCCAAAAAATACAAATGAGTGCCCAAATCTCAAATAGTAAGATTCTAATGTATGGAAGTGACGAAACAAAATTGTGCGGTTGTTGAAAACACACTTCCTCGCGTCAAAATAGTTCCAAACTCACCAATTTGAAGATTTAATCAAGAATTAATTAGTATAATGGTGAGTACAAGTTGAATTCACGAAGGATTAGGGAATTTTTGAGATATATTGAAAATTTGATCAAATCAGATGATGAATTGAGGTGAGAAATTAGAGAAATTAGTATTTTTAGAAAGAAGAGTCCAAGAAGAATCCACAACCAAAAATTACTTGATTTGGATTAATATTTGCAGAGAAATCAAGCGGCAAAATGAAAAGAAAAAATTCAATCATAAAGAGAAAGAAATTCACTAAAACTCATAAAATTAAACTAATCTATGCATCAAAATGAAAATCTAATGTTATAAGACAAAAGATTAGGAAGAAAACACAAAATCTAATGTAAAATCGCACTCGAAATGATCCAATTAATTGCCCCATCAAGAGGAATTATTTTGTGTTTCAAAAAATGAAAATTTGGAGCTCAAGCGGTGAGTTCGTACTATTCTCTCGATAAAATCTTAAATTCAAGCATTTTTGAAACATGGAAATGAGTCTAGAAGAGGAAGAAAGCAAAAGATTAAAAGATTGAGATGTCCAAAAGGTCTGATTGATTGAAACATCCAAGAATGGTTTATATTGTTGAAGAGAGAGAGCATAAATAGGCAAAAATTGGGCATGTCCGTTCGATTTGACGATTGATCTTCGATCAATGGCTTAGATGAAACGTGAGGATGCAAATATTCACTATTGATTTCTGTTCGTTTGATCAAAGATGGAGTGCTAAGATATCGCCATGTAGCGCGCGAAGACGAAGCGTCGCGTAACACATGTCGTTCAATCTTCATCGGATGCATGAGATGCTGCCATGCATCTCATGAGGTCCATCGGGTGTACTTAATCTCAATCGTTATAACTTCCCAAATGAATGGCTGAGATTGCACGATTTTTAGAAAAATTATTTTCTACCTAATAAGAATGAGCCACGTAACTCCTTCACTTAAGTGAAAGTAAAGGGTTAAGATTTAACTCGTTCCTTCGCGCAAATTGAATGCTCGTGAGGGTACCACGTCACCTGCATAACTAAAGAGAAAGATAGTGTCACATTACAAAAATTATTGGACATATCATGTATAAAAAGTATGCTTAACCCTAATGATGTACACAAGTGCGTTATGCACGAGCCACATGGCACGCGTGTATGCAACCATGTGGTGACATGCAAGCACAATCCCAAGTCATCCGCCACATCAACGTGTGCTTAAAAATATTTTTTAAATTAAAATAAATTCAAAATAAATCTAGAAAAGTTCCAAAAAAATCCTAAAAAATTAGAAAATTCATAACTTTCAAATATAGCTCTTCAATCCAAATTTTTTTGTTTCATCAGAAATTAAAAAAATCTATAATTCTAAAAATTCAAATTTCATAAATAACAAGAGAATAAAGTTTTAACTAAAAAATACACTCATTTTCGTTGGAAAATAAAACTAAAAAATAAAAGAGTGGATGTAAAAATATTTTATCCTATTATTTGCTAATAAAACTTTATTATAATCTCAAATATAAAATGTCAATAATCTATTCTTAAAATTTGAACTTTGATTATGAATGATATCCCTTAAAATATTATATTTTAAGTTTATAACTTTAAATTACATAGACTGATAAATATGCACTCAAAGTATCATAACATGGATGGGAATTAAATGTTTTATGCGTTAATTTAAATTAATAATCATGTAATTACTGTCGGAAACTAGAATTATGCATCATGATTCATCAGAATAATCAGATTGTAAACACGTAATTAAAAGTGTACCTGGATTCACCCGATTGATCTTCATCAATCTAGATTACTGAATCGAAGAATAGTCTTCTTGAATATCCCTGATGTAACCTCCTGATCTCTAGAGGAAATGGGATTCTCTCTTGAGGGTTATGAACATCAGGTTATCCAAGTGGACTATGGCCTTCTATTTATAGGGATAGAGGAAAGCTTAAGCCTCTAATCAGTCATTAGACAGCCCATTATTGACTAATGATTGATTTACTGCCCCTACACATAATTAACCTCCACACACATAAATGAATGTCGTAATCCCCAGATTACACATAATTGAATCACTTAATGGGAATATAATGATAGCTAATCCACAATAATACATAACTATGTCCACTTAATGAGATTAGATCTAACAATTACAATTATATATTACATGTTATTATGAAACTTTGGCAAGAGTAATACTAATTACATTACTCTTAGTGAAGAGAATATCATCAACACACTCAACAAAAGTAGATGAGCGAAAACTAGTAGGATCCACCCACAAAGAGTTGACTCTAGAGTAATGATAAGTTTACTGAAATTGGTGAACTATGTATGAGGGCTCTATTTCAAACCAAAAGGAACATGTTGGAGTTGAGATACTTGGGTGATTGCCCTCAGAACCACATATCCTAGCAATTGTTCCATGAAAACACACTCGACGAGATCACCATAGAGAAAGGCATTCGAGACATTATACATGCCATGAAGTATCACAAGTATTTATACATGCCATGCATTCAATTCAAATTCTTAAAAGCAAGTAAATTTTGAAACATAAAGTATTTATGGAACATGAAGACTTGTGAAACTTTGAGAGATACCATATATCCAATTTCTCACCGATCAAGACCTTTGATTATGCGTTTCGAAAGATGAAGATTCAAAATTCAACAAGCAAATTCTTCCTATTCTCTTGAAAAATTTTTGATTTCAAACACTACTCTGACGCAAAAAGGAGTCTAGAAGAGGAAGAAAGAAAGAGATTCAAGGATTGCGATGTCCAAATGGTTCGACTAATCGAAATATCAAAGAGTGCTTTCCATCGTGGAAGAGAGAATTTATAATATTTTGAAATTGGGTGTGATAGTCAGATCTTCTCCTTGATGAGATCAACGGTCGCGATGGAATCCAAAGAGGCGAATCATTATGGTAAATTTGTGACCGTTGGATCTTCATTAGAGCATCAGGATCGTGCCACGTGATCGTGTGAAGAGAAAAAGTCACCAAATCTCATCCATGCGATCATGAATCGATGCTTCAGATCTCAGAGTAGCTCTTCAAATCTTGGCCATTATAACTCCTTAGATTAACGACTATGATTGACCTCTTAATAAAAGGAATCGTTTTCCACTTAGATGCTACCACATACACCCTTGACATAAGTGAAAGTGAAGGGATCACATTAAATGTCCTTTATTCGCATCGATCAAACATTTGTGAGTGTGCCACGTCACCTGCACTAAAACAAAAAGAAACATAGTCCCACATTAGAAAAATTGCAGGAATTTTTGTAATTAAATAAAAAGGTGAATATAGTGTTTCGCATATGCCCTTAAAAGGTGCTTAACCACTAATGACGGGCGAATCATGCGCCACACGTGTGCCACACATGTGCCATGTGACACGCGTGTACACTACCATGTGGCCACACACATGTGCCCATGTAATGTCATGTGCCATGTCTACGAGCACATAAAAAGTTATTTTAAAAATAATTTTTAATTAAAGTAAATTCAAAATAAATCATAAAAATTTCAAAAAAAATTAAAAAATTCATAACTTTCAAAATACAACTCCTTTTTATCCAAAATTATTATTTTTGGATAAAAAACTAAATTATATATATTTAAGAAATAAATTAAAATTTGAAATTCTAAAAATTCAAATTTAAGAAATAACATGAAAATAAAATTAGGAAAATAAAGGAGTATGAAAAAATATTTTTTCTTAGTATTTGTAATGAAAACTTAATTATAATCTCAAATATAAATGAGGATAATCTATTTTAGAAATTCGTCTTTTATTCACGCATGATTATCCCTTAAATAATGCATTTTGAGATTTTTGATGTAAATTGTATAGAATGATGAATATGTACTCAAAGTATGATAACATGTATACAAATAAAATATTTTGTCTTTAATAACATACAAAATGATACATAAAAATATATAACTATTAATGCAAATCAAGCCATAAAACATTCCATTCTTATATATGTTATCAAATTTTGAGTATATATCTATCATTCTATGAAAATTTAAGTTATTATCTCAAAATACACCATTGTAGGGATAATCATGATAATTAAGAGAAACTTTTTAAATATTTAATTATTCTCATTTTTTATTTGAGATTATAATTTGGTTTTAATGTTAAATAATAAGAGAAAATACTTTTTATGCACGTATTTATTTTTCTAAGTTTTATTTTCTAAGAGAATTGAGTGTATTTTTAAAATAAAAATTTATTCTCTTATTATTTAAATAATTTCACTTTTTATAATGATCGATAATTTAATTTCTGATCCAAAAAAATAAATTTGGATTAATTTTGTGTTTTATTTTGAAAGATATAAATTTTCTAATTTTTAGGGATTTTTTGATTTTCTTTCAATTTAATTGGATTTATTTTGAATTAAAATGAATAAAAAATATCTTGTTATCGCATGTTAACGTGACAACTGACTTGGGGCGGGCAAAAATGCAGCGCCACATGGCGCCTTATGAAAATGCCATGTGGCACACACATACGCAAGTGCGCGGGCGTGTGTAATTAATGAGAATAAGCACTCTTTTTAAGATTTTCGCTATCTCATTAATTACTCATAGCTTGTATACCGTCGAATTACTGTTATTTTTTTCATGTGGGACTATTTTCTTTTGTTTTTCTGCGCAGGTGACATGGTGAAATGAAATGCGGAGCATCCGATCACGCGATTCAATTGCAATCGTAGATATTCACTTGAGTGAGGGGTTATGCGGTGCACTCTAATGGGGCGAAGATTCATTTTATAATATTTTAATCTCAGCTGTTGATCTGAGGAGTTATAATGGCTAAGATTAAATGCGCCCGATGGACATTGATGGACGCGTGATGATATCTCAAACATCGATTCCCGATCAGACGAATGTGATCGTGAGACAATTCGTCTTCACACACAACGTGGTGAAATCTGGACACTTTATCTTCGATTGAACGAACGCGACTTAATAGTAATGATGTGCATCCAAGTGTTTCATCTGAGCTGTTGATTGAAGATGAAGAGTCAAATCCAACAGCCATGCCCAAATCTACTTATAATTATATATGTTCTTTACTGATGTAAAGCATTCAAGGGTGTTTCGAGTAATTGAACTATTTAGACATCTCAATACTTGAATCTCTTGCTCCCTTTGCTTCAAGACTCATTTCCACATCTGAGGAGGGTTTGAATAGGGAGAAATTGCTTCTCGAATATTGATGATCGTCTTTGAATTCGTGGAATGAAAAGCCTTTGATCTAGCAATTAATTGGGTCAATTTGAGTGCTATCTCGGGTTAGAATTCATGTTTTCCTTCTAATATTTTGTCGTATAACATTAGATTTCAATTTCAAATTAAAGATTAGTCGAATTATAGATTTAATTTTGGTTTTCTCTCTCTTCAAGTTTGAATTTTCAATCTAATTTTTGTTCATTGATTTCTTCGGGGATCTTGATACAAATTTTGTAATTTTTGATTCCGTGGATTTGAGTTATCTTTATAAAAATATCAAAATCTTTAATTTCTCACCTCAATTCTTCATCTGATTTGATTGAATTTCAAGAAATACCTCAAAAATACCTTAATTCTCTGTGGAATTGACCCTTATTCACCACTATGCTATCTAATTCATGATGATTTCTCAAGTTGGTGAGTTTGGAATTGTTTTTGACATGAGTCTGTGTGTATTTAAAGACCTCGTGGTCGCGTCTTGTCAATTTTAATTTTCATTTATAATCATGTACTTACGAGTATAAGTTGCATGTTACTAGAGCCTACTCGAGAACTACTCACGAATCTATTTCCATCAGGTAGCAAAGGTATGGCCTAGAACAAACCCAATGGTTGGTGGAGTCCACCCCAGGATGCATGAGCGTCGAGGACCAAAGTATGATCATATATTAAAAATGTTGTAAGTTTCATGAGATGAATGCTCAACAATATGTTATGATTGGTGGAGTCCATCCCAAGTCATAATATAGTTGTTAAGATTTCTATCCCCACAAAGAGATTGTCGGTTCTCCCTTTTTCATGCACATGAGGGTTATGTGAATTGCTTAGTTTTAGTGGGAGCATTATTTTCAAAGAATACAATATGTGCATAGAATCAATCGTTAATTCTCATCCATATCCTACAAGCAAAGATGTCGTCGTCTAATCCTCTTTGTGGCATTATGGATGTCAACCGTTTGATTAGTCTGAGCTTAACTGATTGGCTGAGGAACTTATAGATCTTACGTAAGTCTAAGCACAACGCCTTTGTCTTGGAGGGAGATGGCTGACCTGACGAGACGAGACCGCGAGGTCGTCGATTTCACATGGTATCGCGTCAAAAATTTATCCAAACTTACCAATTTGGGGAATTAAGAGTGAATTGAAGGGTATAATGGTAAATAAGGGTCGAATCCACATGGAATTAAGGTATTTTCGAGAGATCTTTTGGAATTTGGTGAAATTGGACGATGCATTGAGGTGAGAAATTAGGAAAAATAGTGTTTTTAGAAAGATAACTCAAAGATCTATCCGTGGAATCAAAAATCGCTCGATTTGGATTAGTAATCACGGAGAAATCAAAGATGGAAGTGGGATGAAATTTTCGGAATCGCGAAGAACACAAATTGAAATTAAAAAGAAATTAAACTTAAATTGAGATCCTAATCCTAAAATTGATGATACATGATGATAGATAAGAGGATAAAATTGTTTTCTAACCTGAGATAACGATCAAATCGATCCAATTGATCGCCGGATCGACAACTATTCATTCCGCGAATTCAATCGTGAACATCGGTGTTCAAGAGACAAATTCTCCTCGCACGATCGTCGAAATCTCTCTTATAAAAACTCCGTGGACACAATTTCGAGTCTAGAAGCAATTACAAAAGAGAGATTCAAGAAAGGAGGGGTTTAAATGGGTCAATTAGGTGAATTCCTTCTTGAATGCATACAAACGACGAAGAACTCGTCTATTTATAGGGCAAAATGGGGAAAACCGTCCGATCTCCTTGATTAACGGTCATGATGAAACGGTCCATCGTGGACCGTTTCAATTAAGTCACGATCGTCGGTTAGAAGATGGACGGCCTGGATGATCGCGTGGATGACCGTTATAAAACGTCTCGAATATTGCCCCTTGGATCGCGATCGGACGGCCTTGATCTGATCCGATGAAACGCTTCAAATAACGCCCCTTGGATCGCGATCGGACGGCCGCGATTCTCCCTGCGTGGTCGAATCTGGACCGTTATAACTCTATTAAATAGGCACGTGTTTCATTGATCTCTGGTGCACCACGCGTCCACGCAGTCGAAGCGTGTGATGCTGCCACGTCTCGCTAAATCCGACCGTTATAACAACTTGTTTAAGCCACGTGCCTGATTGATGGATCAGTGGTCCAGCGTTCACGTGATCGACGCGTCATCCCGATCGAACGATCCTCGTCGCGCCGCGTCCTGCACGTTAAAACACTGTGTGGGACTTTAGTCTCACACGAAAGAAATTAGTGGAATCCGTCGGGTTTATAAGGCCCGACGGATTAAAGGGTAGATTACTCCTTCCCATATAGGCAAGGCTGAAGACCCATTTATATATATATATATGTAATAAATATGAATATAGTATATATGCGCCGCGTAGGCGCCGCGTGGGCCCGCGTGGCGCTGCCACGTGGCCCTAAGTGTGACGTCGCATCCACGTGGGGCCCGCGCGAAAAATAAAATTATTTTTGTCAATTTTTTTTAATTATTTTAACCTTTTAAATCGAAAATTAAATTAGAAAAAATCCAGAAAAATCCAGAAAAATCCCTAAAAATTGTAAAAATCATATCTTTTAAAATACAACTCCAAATTAATCCAAATTTCTTTCATTTGATATGAAATTTAATTATCTATCATTCTAAAAAGTCAAATTATTTAAATAACAAGAGATTTAATTCTTATTTCAAAAATACACTCATTTTTTTAAGATTTTAACTTTAGAATATTAAATGAATGTTTATAAAAAATGATTTCTCTTATTATATAACTTTAGAAACCACTTATAATCTCAAGTAAAGATGGGTTATAAAATCTTTAATCTTTAATTCATCATAATTAACCCTAAATTAACGCATTTTGAGATTATAACATAAAATTGCATAGAATGATAGAAATGCACTCAAAGTATGATAACATGCACATAAATGTAATTTTTTATGCCTTAATTTGCATTAATAATCATGTTTTATCATGTTAAGATTGCATGTTATCAATGGCCCTGTTGAGCCAACATTGGATGTGCTTGACGATGAGGTATGGGAGAAGAGGAAGTTGTAGGAAGATTCTACTATAGTTAAATGTTATATAATGGCCTCGATGTGAAATGAGTTGCAAAGGCAATATAAAGACATGGAACAAAGAGCCATACTACTCCATTTGATAGAGTTGTTTGCGAAGGAGAGTAGAACTTAGAGATATGAGATATCGTAGGTCTATATAGGGCTTAGATGAGTAAGTCGTCTTTGGTACAAGCACATAAACTGAAGATGATAGAGTGGATTGATAGGTTGTCAGTGATCGGAGTTGAACTCCTTGTTGAGAAGAGCACATACCTTATTATTCAATCTCTTCTGCACTCCTTTTCTCAGTTCATTCTTAACTTTAACATAAACAATATTGAGACCTCTCTCCTTGAACTGTTGAACATGCTTATCACTGCTAAGGGGAACCTTCAAAAGGAAAAACCCCAAGTCCTCTTTGTTGGTGGGACCAACTAGAAGAGGAAGGCAACCTTTGCCTCCAAGGGGGGGACAAAGGGAAGAAGCAAGTGAAAGCGATTCCAACAAGGAAGGATGGTGATGACAAGGGAGCATGTTTCCACTATGGCATGAAAGAACATTAGAAGAGAAATTATGAAAATTACCTCAACGAGAAAGCTCAACAGAAGCATGGTGAAGCGATAGGTATCTATATGATAGATACTTACTTGTCTTATAGAGATTCTACATCTTGGGTTTTACATACTCGATTTACTTCTCATATTTGTAATGATTTGCAGAGGCTGAAAAGTAAGCCAAAGCTGAGAAAGGGCGAAGTGGAACTGAGGATGGGAAATGGCGCATGAGTTACTAATGCAGCACAAGGGGTTATGAGCCGCAAGCTATTATCTAAAGATTGTCTTTCTTTAGAAGAATATAATTATATTCCTAGAATATTTAAGAATATCATTTCAGTTTCTTGTTTGGACAAGATGGGATATACCTTGATCATTAAGGACAAATGTTTTTCTATTTACTTAGGAAGCAAACTCGTTCCTGGGACACCTTTAGTCAACGGTTTATATCTGATTGATGTTTCTTCTTATAATCTTCAAAAGGATGTTTCTCTTATGAAGAGTAAACATGATGGGAACGAGGCCTACCTATGGCATTGCATACTTGGGAAGGTTGGCAATAGAATATTATAAAAGTTGCATAGAGATGCATACTTTGGTGCATTTGATTATGAATCATTTGTGACTTGTAAATCTTGCATCATGGGTAAATTATCTAAATCTCCATTCTCAGAGACAAAGAGAAAGCTAAGGGCATCTTGGAGTTAATACATTCTGTTGTATGTGGCCTGATGCCTGTCTAGGTAATAACATGCATATTTAACTCGTATTTTCATCATAATTAACTGATATTAATGCTTAATTTATGTAATTATGATGCATGTTATCATAGTTTTATGCCACTTTTACCATTGGCATGCCATTTCACTAAAGTCCACAGTTTGATCTTCTTTAGTGTTAATTATGTGCTTTATTGATGTTTGACCTTTTTCAAGGTCAAACAACTTCAAATCAACCATTTTCCTTGAGTTGAATTTTCAGGACTTTAGTTGATAATTAAAGAAAATATTAGAAGAAGAGAATGGTGAGAAGAATCAAAAGTCAACTTTAGGGGGTTGACTTGATTTGACTTTTAAAGTCAAGTTAGAATGATTAGAGTTCATAATATTTTCTTGCTAATATTTATATTTCAGGTGGCATGGGTTTAAAGAAGAAGAAATTTGTGACCCAATAAAGAAAATTTGAGTCAAAAGGGCCTTTTAAATTAAAAATTATGAATTTCTGAAGTTTACATAATTCTCTAGAATTTATTTTGATTTTTCAGGATTTTTAAATGCCGAAAAATGTAAAAAAAGGGTTTATTCAGCGTAGGACCCACGCGGGACCCACACGGTGCTGACGTGGTGATGCGGCCTAGTGGCATCGTGATAACATGCTAATTAGACATGATAATACATGATTATAAATGCATATTAAGGCAGAAAAGATTTCATTCCTATGCCTGTTATCATATTTATAAGTACTTATCTATCATTCTATGAAAAAGTTATTATAATCTCAAAATACTTTAATTTAGGGTTAATTATTATTAAATAAAGATAAATTATTTTATAACCTATCATTAGATTATAAGTAGTTTTTAATGTTAAATAATGAGAGAAATCATTTTTTTAATAAACATTGATTTAATTTTCGTAAGTTTAAATCTTAAAGAAATGAATGTATTTTTTAAATAGAAATTAAATCTCTTGTTATTTCTTAAATTTGACTTTTTAGAATGATAGATAATTAAATTTCTGATCAAATGAAAGAAATTTGAATTAATTTGGAGTTATATTTTGAAAGTTATGAATTTTCTAATTTTTAGGGATTTTTCTAGAATTTTTTTGAATTTTTCTAAATTTTTAATGAATTTCTATGGATTTTCTGGAATTAAAAATCTATTTTTCTAATTTACATTATATTTTTCAATTTATTTTAAGTGCGCATCTGACGTGGCGCGATTAGAGCCGTCCGATCACAGAGCGATCAACGATCACGATGAGGAGGCGACATGGCATCGTGAGAAGCGTCTGATCCAAGGTGAAATATCAATTGTTGATCTTCACTGAAATCAATGGGGCAATACATGGTGAAATCGGGTTCACCAGATTGTATTTAATCTCTACCGTCGATTGCGAAGAGATAACGGTTCAGATTAAATTGCGGAAAACACATGTGATGCGTCTAATCGCAATTCAACAGCAGGTGTTTCGAGGTGTTTTATAATGCGCGGCGACGTGGCTTCATCTCGAGTGTCTGATCGCGATCCAACGGCCATGACTTAATGGTAACAATTCGCGATCATGCGTTTCATCAGAGCCATTGATCCGTTTCATCAGACAGTTACGCCCAAATGTCCTATAAATTGAGATGTTCTTCGTATTTGTAAAGTATTCGAGAACAATTCAATCAAATTGAAATTTTTAGACACCAACTCTCTTGAATCTCATGATCCTAATCTCTTCTAGACTCATTTCCACATCCACGGAGTGCTTAAGATCAAGATTTGGACAAACGAGGAGGAAGAAATCAACGCTTGAACTCCAATATCGTGATTTTCGGATTTTTGATGAAAAGCCTCGATTCGTGAGATTAATTGGCCTAATCCGATCACGATTGTGGGTTAGGGATTGCATTTTTTCCTAATATATTGTCTCTTAACACTTATTTTCCGTTTAGATTAGTAATTTCAAGTTAATTTGTTTTTATTTTCAATTATTTCGCGATTTTTCTTTTCGAAAAAATACCCTCTCTTCGATCTTCAATTTCTCCGCAAAATCAAGTCTAAATCGATGATTTTTGATTCCGTGGAATCGCCTTGAAGTTCTCTTTCATAAAATACCATTTTTCCCAATTTCTATCATCGATTTATTGTTCGATTTGGTCAAATTCAAAGAGATCATCAGAAATTTCACTAATGCCCTGTGGATTCGACCCATATTTACCATTATACCCCTGAATTCGAGATATTTTCATTAAATTGGTAAATTTGGACTTTATTTGAAACTAGACTTAGTGCATTCAATGACCTCGCGATCTCATTCAACCAAATGGCGCAGTTGCTGGGGAATTAAGGCAAAATTTTGATCAGTTTAGTCAATTTTGACTTGTTTAGTCAACTTTTCGTGGATATTTGATTCACAAATTTTCACCAAGGTTTGACCCCTTGATGTGCCTTTTGACCAACTACTACTCAAAATCAATCCAGATTTGGGCGTTGACTTTTGAGGGCTATTACTACAAATCTAGAAGGTGAAATTGTCAATTTTGGAATCTTTGTAATCCTCTGATCGTAAACTTCCTATACTTAGGTGATTTGATAGATTTTGGATACCATTTGGCGTATCAATTGAAGGATTTTGACCGAAACCCTAATTTTGATTGATTTTTGTCTCTTGACTTTAAAAAATCATAGTAAATTTAATTGTGTTCTAAAAATCACGATCTTTGTATCAAAATTCTCTTCTTTCTCTCTAGTTTAAAATATAATTTTCATAATATTATCTCATCTTTTTGTTCTCTGATTTCATAGAAAGTTAAAGTAGGGTCAAAGTCAGTGCTTTGACTTTTGACTTTTCTTCTCCAAAAATTTCTGAAAACTGTTAAAACATATTCTCTCATATACTAGTACTATTTCCATTGATTATATAACATATTCCTTTCTTTAAAACCCTAAATAGGCTTTAGCTTGACCAAATCAATTCTTTTGATAAAATTCAACAGTGTTCTCCATGGATTCAACCTGATCTTATTGCTGTACTTGATTTCGAATTTTTAAATCATCATGAGTTTGGAATAATATCTTTTGACCGAAGATTGTGTGTTTCAACGACCGCACATTTCATCTCTTATCACTAGGCCAGAGGTGGCAGCTTCTAGTTCATTAGTTTTGGTGATGATTTCTTTAGGTGTGAATGGGTATACCTTAGAAGGTCTAAGTTCGAAGTTGTTGAGAAATTCAGAGAGTTGAAGAATGAAGTAGAGAAGTAATTTGGAAAGTGTATCAAGAGTCTTCAATCAGATCGAGGAGGTGATTACTTAAGTACAGAGTTCACACACTTCCTTAAAGATAATGGTATATCCTTGCTCTGTTGACTCCTCCTTACACACCTTAGATGAATGGTGTGTCGAAAAGGAGAAATCGTAGCTTGTTGGACATGGTGTGATCTATGATGAGTTTCTTGGAACTTCCGATATCCTTTTGGGGATATGTTCTTGAGACAACAACGCGTGCCCTTAAGTTCTTACCTAGAAAATCTATAGCTTCTACTCTATATGAGAAATGGAAAGGGAAGAAGCCAAAGTTGTCTTACTTTAGAGTATAAGATTATCCCACTCATGTTAAGAAGCATGATACAGATAAGATAGAGTCAAAGACTAAGTTATGTAGATTTTTGAGATATCCAAGAGAGACAATTGGATACTACTTTTACTGCCTTGAAGAACCATTTATATTTGTCACGAAAAGGGTCATCTTCTTGGAAGATGAGTATCTCTTCAAAAGAGATAATAAGAGTAAAGTAGTACTAGAAGAAGTTCCAGATTCGGACACAAATACTTCCTCATTTAATGAGAACTCAATCCCCGAAAATCTTCAAGTACACGTAGAGGCATTGCAAAGGTTTGGTAGAGTACCAAGACAACTAGATCGATATGTGTGACATATTGTGAAAGATGATGTTGATACTTTTCACCTGAAAGATAGTGATCCTTTCACCTACAGTGAAATGGTGAAAGATTCTAACTCTAAGAAATGGGGAGAAGTGATTGATTTAGAGATCCAATCCATGCATCAAAACCAAGGATGGTACTTGGTCGACCATCCTGAGGGTATAGTACCCATCGAGTGTAAGTGGATCTTCAAGAAGAAGATCGGTGTTGATGGATAGATTGACACTTTCAAAGTAAGGTTGGTGACAAAGGGTTATCATCAAAGACAAGTAGTAGACTTTGATAAAACCTTCTCACTAGTTGCTATGATTTAGTCAATCAAGATTCTTCTTGCCATAGCTGCACACTATGACTACGAGGTCTAGCAGAGGGATGTAAAAACCATCTTCCTCAATGGAAACCTTGAGGAACACATGTATATGACACAACTTGAGGGTTACACATCCAAGGAGTTTCCAAAATTTTTTTTTAGGTTACAGTGGTCTATTTATGAATTGAAGGAAGCATGAAGGATTTGGAATATGAGATTTGATGAGGCGATCAGATCTTATGACTTCATTAAGAATAAAGACACGCCTTGTGTGTACAAGAAGATCAATGGGAGTGCGATCACTTTTCTAGTATTATATGTGTGTGACATCCTACTCATTGGGAATGATGTAGTTAAGTTATCGTTAGTGAAGGATTTGGGAAAAGTAACCTAAAGATGAGGAATATGTATCTATAGAGATAGATTGAGGAGGTTTCTTGGACTATCCCAATCCATGTACATAGACACTATTGTCAAAAGCTTTGGCATGGAGAACTCCACAAAAGGTTTCATTCCAATAAGACATGGAGTTCAGATATCTAAGGAGCATTCGCCTAAGACTCCTAAAAATAGAGTGTTGAAAGAGAAGATCTTGTATGCCTCGACAATTGGATCCCTCATATATGATAAAATGATGAAGAAGATCTATCATGTTATCCCTGATAATGGCGCCATTTGATGAAATGACTTCGTGTGGTTGTTGAAAACACACAAATGCGTGTCAAAACATTTACCTAACCAAATTAAATGCTTAATCAAGAATGAATTAATATAATGGTGAATAAGGGCCCAATCTATGGAGAAATAAGGAATTTTTGAGGTGCTCTTCAAATTTGATCTAATCGGATAAGGAATTGAGGTGAGAAATTAGAGAATTTAGTAAATTTTCAAAGATGACTTCGAGACAAATCCACAGAATCAAAAATCACTTGGTTTAGATAAGTATTCACAGAGAAATCAACGAGCAAAATCTAGGTAGAAAATTCGATCACGAAGAAAGAGAATTTGATAAAATTTCTTAAAATTAATCTAATTTGTGCTTCAAAATTAAAATATAATGATAAATGAAAAAAATATTAAGAGGAAAACACGTAATCTAACCTGAAATCGCGCTCGAATTGATCCAATTGATCGTCAGATCAAAGGCTTTTCATTCTACATTTTTAAGCTGATATTCAGAGTTCAAGAGGTGAAATCCCCTATTATTTTAACGAAATCTTGATTTCAAGCTCTCTATGGACGCGAAAAGAAGTCTAGAAGAGAAAGATATAAAGAGATTCAAAGATTGAGTTGTCTAAATAGTTCGATTACTCAAAATGTCCAAGAGTACATTTTCCATTGAAGAGAGAGAGAGAGTGTCAATAGAGTTAAAATTGGGCATGACTGTTGGATTTGGTGGTTAATCTTCAACCAACAGCTTAGATGAAATGCGAATCATTTGTCATTAAGTCCCGTTTGTTTGATTGAAGATAAAGCGTTGAGATTTGGTCATATCGCGCGTGAAGAAAAAGCGTTGCATAATGTGCATCACTCAATCTTCACCGGATGCCTGAGATGCTGCCATACGAGATCAGCCTTTAATACTCCCCATATGAGCTGCTGAGATCAAACGGTTTTAAGTAAAACGATTCACCGTTGAGTGCGCATACACCACGTACCCCATCCATTTAAGTGAAAATAGAGGGTCAGGACTAAAACTGCTCGATTGCTCACTCCTGATCGTACCATGTCACCTGCATAAAAATATAGACCCACATGACAAAAATATTGGCGCAAATCGTGTATAAATAACATGCAGTTTTAGTGGGTTTAATTTATTTCCTTTAATGGATGCTTTACAAACTAATCATGCGTGCACACACACTGTGCGCCACGTGATGCGTGAATACGTTGCCACGTGACAACCTGCAAGTGATTCGCCGCGTCAGCTGCCACCTCAGCGTAGGAAAATAAACATATTTTTTATCACTTAAATAAAAAATAAATGCAAATGAATTTGTAAAAAGTCTAGAAAAATCCCTAAAAATGAGAAAATTCATAAATTTCAAAATAAAAATCTAAATTAATCAAAATTTATTTTGTTAGATCAGAAATTAAATAATCTATCATTCTAAAAAGTCAAATTCAATAAATATTAAGAGAATAATTTTTTATTTAAAAATTACACTCATTTATTTTAGAAATAAAATTAGAAAAATAAATGAGTGTATAAAAAATATTTTATTTGATTATTTAACATTAAAAATTAATTATAATCTCAAATGAAGATAGCATTAATCTACTCTAAAATATATTATTTAATTATGCATAATTATCTCTAAATAATGCAATTTGAGATTATAACTCTAAGTTGCATAGAATGATAGATAGAAACTCAAGGTATGATAACATGCATTAGAATGGAAAGTTTTATACCTTAATTTGCATTAATAATCATATAACTAACTATGTAAATTGCATGTTATCATTATGGTATATAGAAGACCAGATGTGACAATTGCTCTAAGTGTTACGAGTAGATTTCAAGCTAACCTGGGTAAGAGAAACTAGGCAGCCGTGAAATGCGTCCTTTAGTATTTGAGAAGGGCGAAGGATTTCTTTGTGGTCTCTTCACGTTCTCTCTTCATGTGATCACATGACGCGATCCTGACGTTCTGATGAAGATCCTAGGGTCGCGACTTAACCATAATGATTTGCCTCATCAAATTGCATCGCAACCATTGATCTCATCAATGAGAAGATTCGACGGTCACGCCCAATTTCAAAACATTATATATTCTTTCTCTTCGATGAGAAATGTATTCTTGGATGTTTCAAACTATAGAACTGCTTAGATATCTCAATCCTTGGATCTCTTGATTTCTTCCTCTATTAGACTCATTTTTGCGTCCACGAAGTGCTTGAAACCAAGATTTCGCAAAAAAATTGAGAGAAAATGCCTCTTGAATGCCAAATTTTGTCTTCCAAATTACGAAATTATAGCTAGCAATCAATTATATCAATTCAAGCATGACTTCAAGTTAGATTATGCTTTTTCATCCTAGTCTTTCATAATGTATCATTATGTTTCAATTTCGAACCGTAGATTAGGTTAATTTTAGCTTGAAATTCAGTTTTCTCTCTTTTCGCGTTCGAAATTTCTACCAAAATTTACTATTTTATTTCTCCACGAATCTTGATCCAAATCGAGTGATTTTTGATTCCATGGATTTTTCTTTGATTTCTCTTTCTAAATTTATCAATGTCCCTAATTTTTCACCTGAATTCATGATCGAATTTGATCAAATTTAAAGAAATACCTAAAAAAATTCCTTAATTCTCTATGGATTCAACCCTTATTCACTACTATACTCTTTAATTTATGAATATAAATTTAAATTGGTGAGTTTGAAATTGCCTTTCACACGTCTTCGTGTGTATTCAACGACCTAGTAGATTTGTCTCATCAATTAACGACAAGAGAGAGGAGCACGTGGATAGAGTTGAGATGATTGATAGAGAAGAATGTCTCGGTACAGTCAATGTCATACCCTTGAGGAAATCCATGAGCAACTAGATGAGCCGTGTGGCGTGCAATGGTAAGATCAACATGATATTTGACGTTGGACCAATTTGTATATGACAATGTTGGCATCTGGCGGACAAAGAACCAAGATCTAAGTCCCTCGAGAAACCAATGCCTCTACCTTGGAGTTCATCGCCGCTTTCCATTTAGGTACATGTGCCACCTCAACATTCGACCATGGAATAGACTCAAAGGCTACCTGACAGAACAATTTAGTGCGGTCATTGAAAACACATGATCGTCGGCCATAAAATTTTTTTAAATCTGAACTCACAATGATTTAAAAATATGAAATCAAGTATAGTGATAAGATTCGGTCGAACCACAGAGAATATGGTTGACTTTTTATCGAAGAGTTGACTTGGTCAAACTCAAGTTTAGTTAAGGATTTTAAGATTGAAAAATGATATATATTAGTAATGAAAATAATATGAATATATGATAGAAGATATTTTAAGAATTTTGGAAAATGATTTGAGAGGAAACGGCAAAAGTCAAGGTCAAAGAGTTGACTTTGACTAGAGGTTGACTTTCTTTAAAATCAGAAGAGAAAGAGGAGATAAAATATCACGAAAATTATATTTTCAGAAACTAAAGAGAAAATAGAGAATTTTGATTAAAATATGTGATTTTTAGAGAAGAATTAGATTTACTATGATTGATTGAAAATCAATAATAAAAAAATCAAGAAATGAAGATCTGAGTCAAAATCATTAAATTGACTTGTCCAATGATATCCAAATTGTGAAATTAACATATCAATAGAAAGTTAATAATCAAAGGATTCCAGAGAGACCAAAATGATCAAATTTCACCTTGTATTTTAAGAGAAATTGCCCTCGAAAGTCAACGCCCAAATTCGGATTCAAAATGAACAGCATTTGGTCAAAAGTTAAATTGAAGGGTCAAATGGTGATGAAAATTTAAAAATTAGATATCCACGGAAAGCTGATGAAACAAGGAATCTAATGAAGATAATTGGATGATTTGGACTTAAGATCAGGGAGAAATCCTTGTTCGAAAATCAGCAAAAATTTGCAATCCAATTTGGGCGAAATGATGAAATTTCCAATTCCGAAAATTGGAAGGATTACAAAGAAATCACACTACTAACCCGATTGGCGCGAAGATTGTGCTTCAAATCGCTTTGATTGAAGAGTATTGATCCAGTTTCTTCTTCAACGTGCGTTCGACATTCAAGGGGGGATTCCGACCGTTTCTTGCAATGATTCGTGATTAATATTGCCTCAATGTGATCACAATTGAGGATAGAATGCAAGGGAATCTCGAAGAACTTGAGATTTTGCGATTAAAAAGTTAATTTCTTCACGTTTCAATCAAAAGTTAAGTTCAAAGAGATAAGAACATCTATTTATAAAAAATTTGACGTAAAAGTCCACTACGTTCGATTTGCTGATAGGCTTTGGATGTATGCAATTGCACGAAATCAGTGGGCCAAGTTCCCACGATGCGAATTCCACTCCTCCTTGATTATTGCCGTCTGATCTTCATCGAAGTCTCCACATTAATCCACGTGCCGATTCATGATTCATTAAGTGTGCGATTAAATCGCGATTGTTGGATTTCACTTAAGCAATCGACAACTCAGAATTCCGCACGTGCTTTGATGGCGATCTGGTGGACCAAGATCCGCTAGATTAACGCTTATCGCTTGTCGTGCATTGATCCAACACGTCTCGAGATGCCACGTCACCTGCAAACTAAGGAGATATATATTAGTCCCAGACAAAAGAATTTATGTAAAATTTTCATATACATAAGAGAGAACACATTTAAGCGATTGTGTCGTCAATTGGGCCAAGTACACCCCCCTGCCTTCAAGTGGGCCCACTATACCCATGGGCCCACACACAGCCCATCAGACTCTTCACGCCACGTAGGCATCCACGTGGTACACGCCTTTGAGAGCACAAGGGACGAATTTAGAGAGGGAAAGAGAGTGATCTTGACCAAAAGTAGTATATCCAAAAACCTGAGGACGAAGGGAGAAGATTGAAATTCCCTAATGAGATGGTGAAATTACTAAGAGGGGGGTGAATTAGTTTCTTTTTGATCTTTATGTTATTCTAATTCCTTTTTCAATTCATTGATTATCTCTCAACTTTCTCACGTCACTCGTAGGCTAGATTTTTTATACTAGACAGTGTTCCAGACCCCCGTGCCAGTCCTAGGAGGAGACAGTTCCCCTAGAGTCTCTCCTCACCCTTTTTGAATCCCCTAGTAGTAACTACTAGCTGACCGGGATTAACAGATCAAAAGTTCTACACAATCTTTCGATCTGACTCCCTCATGCTCTCGGTTAGTGATCTTACTTCGCCACCGTCCTTCAGTACCCCTCCGCTCGTCCTGTCCCCCAGGCCGGACTCCCGAGCTCCGCGCGCCACTCCCTACGCTCTTTCGGGTTGGCCTGCCCCTCTGTAGTCACTGAGTCTTGGCACCAATCTAGGCACACACCAAGTAAGTCGCTTGTCCTCGAGTATGAGTGATCGTGCAAGGTGAATAACAAGTATCCCTTGAGTTGACTTTCTAATCAACTCCCTAGAGTCGTCTTGACTCACTACGATTCCCGAGGAATCTCCCCCTTACCCTCACGGGTAAGTACGACTCACCAAGAGTCCACCTAAAGTGTGATGGTATGTGTAATTATCCAAATACTTTAATTAAACTTATAAAAATAGAAAACTGTAATGAAAAATATTAAAACAAACTAACCTAATCACAACAAAACTATAACAAATGATGTAATAAAAATTATTTTAAAAATCTTATTAAAAATAAAACAAATTAATATAACCCTCTGATGTGCTGATTTGACTTTGACTTTGACTGCTGATGTTGACTTTGACTTTCTCTTATTGACTTTGACTTTCTATGGTTGACTTTGACTATTTCTATTGACTTTGAATACTGCTGTTGACTTTGACTTTCTAATCACTGTGACTGCTATTGACTTTGACTTTTTGATCACTTTGACTTTAGTTGACCTTGACTGCCGCTGTTGACTTTGATTTTTGACTTTCACCTGAAATGATACACGCACAAGAATAATACTGCCTATCCCTAGATCAACACTGCTTATCCCTACACAGGTATGAGCATGTATATCTTAAAATAAAATAAAAACTTTTACTTGAAATTTTACCTTGACGATACTCACCTTAATTCTCTTTCTAATTCAAACAAAATCCCCTCTACGAGTAATGAATAAGGAAACAAAGATTATCGGGATAATAATAAAGACTAAACTAGATTAATGTATTTTTAACAGGATGGGAATGAGACTAACAAATCAACCTCAAAATATCAAAAAAGTAAATAAAAATTCGACAGAGTTCTGTCTGAATTTTCTTCTAATGCACAGATTTACCTAATCAATAAGACAAATAGAACTACTAAATTGTAAAACACCTAAAAATCAGATATAACAAACAAAGCAACAATTAAAAGGGAATCAGATGTATTAAAACTGTTCTAATAGTATAAAAGAGATAGATAAAACATAACAATATAAAACAGATATAATAGACTTAATGAATCGATAAAATAGATAAAATGTGATAACAGATAATCGAAAAATCACAAAATGGGAGAACAAAAATTGGAGAATAGATTTAAAAAAAACAAAAGTCAGAGAATAAAAATGAGATCTACAGAAAACCAAAAATAGGAAAAACCCAAATTTCGTCAAAAACAGACCAATAAAAAAAATGAAATGAGTGAAACCGTGACGGGGAATCCGAAAATAAGACATGAAATCAAAGCAACCTGAAATCGAAATCTAACAAAAGAAACAAAGGCAAACTAGAAAAAAAATGATTTTACAAACCACACAAATTTGAAAATAACCACAGAAAATGGAATATAGATTTTAGAAAGAGATGGAGTCGTTAAAGAGCTTCCGGTGGAAGGAGATGTTGTCGCCTTCTTTTGATTTCGCCGAGGATGATGATTTAGAAATCGTCTTCGTTTTCTTCTTCGCAGGAGCAAAAGATTGCTGGAGCAAAAGCCCTAGTTTTCTTTCACGAGAATGAGGGAGAGAGAGCCATTGAGTCGTTGTTTCCCTTTTAATTTTTGTTTTATCCAGGATTTTGGGCATATTCACAATTCTTAACATTACATAAAAATGAAGTAAAAGAAGTTTAGATAACATTTAATATAAAAAGGACTACAGTGCAAATGAAAATACATAAGGAGAAATATCATTGATAAAATAAAAACAATAACATGTTTTACTAATAATTACTAACACAGATGTTCTAAGATGGCATTGATTTAAAATTAAACATAAAAATTAACAATAATGGGAACACTAAGGATAATTCATGGTTCTACGAAGATTTGAATCCTATCTTAAAAAATTCTTATTTAAATGTTTTAATAGCAGATTATAGAATAGGTAATCTAGTTCTGATTCGTAGCGATGTCTGCGTTCCAAAGTCGATGAGGGTCAATCTATCAATCCATCAGTACCTGCACTGACACAAACATACCTTTCTCAAATCATTTTGACAAACAGCTATTAATCAAAGTTTAAACACTACTCAAGATAATATTTCATAAACATTAGAAGCACACCTAAGTAAATTATCAAACTTAGGTTAAACTAACAAAGAGGGATGAGGTGGGTAAGAGACAATGAAAAATATTAGTTTCACCAAGAGGAGAAAAGGGGAGCCGATTCTAGAGATAGGTGGTAGTCATAAGAGCGTCAAACCAAATATAAGATGGGACATGCATCTTAATGAGTAGTGTGCGAGTGATATGAAGGACAAGTGGTCTGGTGAATAATGCCACGATAAGCACAAAAGGTACGTACATAGGTTTGGACAAACTCAAGAGCATTATTAGTATGAAGAATCATTGGTGTAGTGAAGTATTGAGTGACAACCTCCGTGATGAAGTGGGTGACTGTAGTGACAACCTCAGAGCGATCAAAGAGAAGGTAGACCAAACTCACACGAGTGTAGTCATCAACAAACATGCTATAGTAGCGATGACCTAAAACAAGATCAAATAAGAGGGACACAAAATATCACAATGAAGAAGATCAAAAGATGTAGAAGAGGGGATGTCATTGATAACATGATATTTTCACATTAATTAACATGATTATTAATGCAATTAAAAGCATTAATCATTCTAATTATATGCATGTTATCATGTTTTAGGTATATTCCTATCATTTTTGTATTAATTCATGTTATGATCTTAAAATATACCAAATTATGGATTATTATACATAATTAAACATCATAATATTTAATCCTAATTATAATTGAGATCATAATCATGTTTTGAGGATTAAAATAATCATGTATTTTTATAAAGTTATTTTATAAGATACATAAATGTATTAAATTAATTAAAATTAAGTATCTTATTATTTGAATAATTTGACTTTTTATAATGATAGATTATTGAATTTCTGATCCAACAAAACAAATTTGAACTAATTTGGAGTTGTATTTTGAAAGTTATGATTTTTACAATTTTATTGAATTTTATGGAATTTTTATGATTTTATTTAAGTTTTATTTCGATTTTTAAATGTTTAAAATAATTAAAATAAATGAAAAAAAGGGGATTTTACGCGCAACCCCACGTGGATGCGACGTGGCGCTCAGGGCCACGTGGCAGTGACACACGGACCTGCGCGTAGGTGCCTGTGTGGCACTGAGGTGACGTGTATATATCAGATTTATATTATATACGGTTCATAGTAAGTATAAGCATTCGATAAAGGAATTTAAGGTAACCGCTATATATCTTATAGTTTATATACTGTTTTCT
>CM044108.1:12515786-12571529 GCA_024174645.1 Lemna minuta
CTGATATTTCAAGACCCAACATGGAAATCCTCTCTCTCTCTCTCTCTCTCTCTCTCTCTCTCGTCGGTGTGTGCAGGAATAGCATGGTTTCTCTTCTTAAGGAGGAGATTGTGGTGATTATTCAACTTCACCCGCTATCATGTTAATCAATTTCTTACAAATCAGTTAAAAATATTGAAAGTGAAGGGTAGGCGAAGCTCGTATCTGAGTCGAAAAGCTAGGAATGGTCGTAAATATGTGAATTGCCAAAATAAATCAATGGAAAAGAATTTTGATAGATAATTATGGGCATTAGAGTGGATACAAGAACCTTTTAATAGGAGCACTGAATACACATCGAGGTTCTCTGCTCAAATACCACAATCATCGATAGCTAGAAAATATTTTCAAAATTCATTATACAATATCATAGAAAATTTTGTTTGTATTGGGTGATTTGTGTAAACACTATTCATAGATTTAAATGAAATAATCAATGAGCGATTGAGGAGTTGAACATTAAATAGTGAGTGGAAAACACGAAAATATGTTTATGTGATAAATATTTTAAACTTTAAATAATAATGACTTGTTTTTAGTCATTACTCTAACTAGTTTAGTATCTGTATTTGCCATCTTTGGTAAACCAAAAATAATAGGTATTAGGAAAAAGAATTTTATCTATAATGAATAATAAAAACTAAAAGGTGATTTGAACAAGCATCTTAAACTTCTCTAATTGTGTGGACACTTATAGTATGATGTAATTTTCTTTATATTTGGGGGTTGTCTATTGACCTAATATTAGAAAAAGGTTTTTAGTGGAATCCATTGTGCTATTTAATTAAATACCTCATTTCAATGAATCTTAAGCAGTCCTGAAATATAAATAACTCAGTACATTAGTTAGTTGGGGAAAGTACTCACACAGGGGATGTTTTCTTAAAGAACTAGCAACAAATTAATGTGATATTCTGAAAAATATTGAAAGTATTTATCACTTGGTGGTGTCGATAATGAGTGAAGTCAATAAGATAAATAAGAGAATCATCAGATGTGTCCACATACATTTAAAAACCTCATTTTTCACATAAATTTTATAAAATAAAATAATTTTATTTATTCATTCCACTTGAATGAACATGAGGATCAAGGATCCATAAATGTTGCTTGAATGAGCATGAACATATTTATAATGAAGATATAATACCAGCTTGTTGTTCTATATCTTTTATCATCTTTACTCCTAATATCTTAAGTAATAATACCAAGGCACTTGACTCTTGTCTTTGATGAAAATTTTCTATTTTTTATGTCTAGGCATTAGAAATGTGTATACTTATATGTAATTTCATCTCATTCTTTAACACAAATCTTGAAATTGATGACACAAAGGTACGAACTATTTCTAGTTCTTGTGTTGTGATCCTTGTGAAGACCAATATTGGCCTTGTTTGAATTGAAATATGAATTTTTTATTATTTTTCTATTGAGGAGAAATCAAAATGACTTTATTTTTATAATAGTATTTTATATATTTTCTGAAATTTTAAAAATCATTAACTAAAATCCACAGCCCTAAAGTGAAGCCCGAGTTTGTTTTTCTGCAACAAAAAAGAAGAGATTACGAGGATACAAAGAAGTATAAAGAGGTCATAGTGGAATTTTTGTAAATATCTTGAACTTGAAGGGATATGTGTCTTTATCAAGGGAGACCACTTTTGACATCTATGTAGGACCATTATGAAACTTTAACACTCCACTAGTTGAATTTAACTGATCACTTTTTTTATGGCAATGACCCTCATTGACCTAAAAGTATAGGGTTTGACAACCATGCTTGACTTGGTTGGACTTATTATTTCTTGAGAGATATCCTAACAATGATGAACCTTATGTTAAGTCTCCTTCAATATTGAATTGGTAAGTTTCTCAGGCTAATCCTTGCAAAAGAAAATTTAATCTTTGATTCATCTTAAGGATGATACTACATCAAATTTTTCACAAGTGCCAACTTGATCCTCTTCCCCAGGGATCCTAGATGAGGGAACTCTAGAAGAGCAACTAACTCCAACTAAGGCCCACGTATAGTCCACATTAGATCTTACCAACTACTAATCATACCTCCTATGTGCTCTTGACGGCCCATTACTAGAAAAGTGAGACACTAGTTTAGGCAAATATTACTTTCATTACCACCTCGACAATAGACATCCAGCCCCTAATTGCAATGACCCAATTGCAAGAGCAGAGTTCTACCAACTGAGCTATATCCCCTTGAGCCAAGTGGATCATGCATGAAGGAGTCAAATGCTTCTTCGTGTGAGTGTGTGTAATAAATTAGTAAATACATTTGAAAAACTTATTATGAGATGGTAGGGTTGAATCTTCCTTTCAAGCCTTGACGTCTTGAAATTGTTTCAAGAATGTCTTATTCATCTTACTTAACATATATGACAGTCATAGCATAATTTCAAATCATAATTTTTTGTCAATCAGTCAAACTTAATAGTTTCTTTATGAATATTATCAAGAATAAATCTTAATTTTAAACCACTATAAAGACAATTTCCATGAATAAACAAGACCCTCTTGTTTAATATTCTTGATGTCTCTTCTTTCCTAAGGTCCTCTTGATATTGGTTAAAAATTTCTATCATTTAGATCTAAAATATATCTATTTTCAATAGCATATGATAAATGATATATCCCTCTATTCCTCTATCTTGAAACCACACCAGATATCTCTAAAAATTATATTTTGATCTCTTTATATCAAGCCTAGAAAGAAAAAGGAGGTCCATGCTACTATAAGGCCCCTAAACTCATTCTATATTGACCCTCCTATATTGGGATTTCATGTTTTCTTCTAAAGAAGCTCCCATCTTAATATTAAAAGAAACAACAAAAATTCCTTAATATTGAAATTATTTAAACTTACGAAGAAGAGTATCTAATGTGACAAACCCAAGTGATGCAAGGCAAGTAAATCATTAAAATTTGATAACGGTTAATAAATGATGTAGTATAATCAATTGATTTTCAATGATCCACAAGCAATATTTAATTTAGTGTGATTAGTTTATAGTGATGTTTCACGTGCTCTATGCATAAACTAAATCCACACATGCATATGAAGTTTTTTTGTGCATTGAATATTCATGTCATGAAAAAGTACAAACATAGGTATCACAAAAATATATTTATGTGAATGGTTTTTATTTAAAATTTTATTTATAATTGAAGCAATTAAATTTTTTATGATTTATAATAAAACATGTATATAAGTCTATTTATTTGTATCAAATGAGGTTATATGTCTCAATTTCTAAATCATAAAAGAGAGAAAAATATTGAAAAGAAGGTTAGAATTAGGGATCTGTGGTCCAAGT
The DNA here is from genome assembly GCA_024174645.1 of Lemna minuta. Taxonomy (NCBI): domain Eukaryota; kingdom Viridiplantae; phylum Streptophyta; class Magnoliopsida; order Alismatales; family Araceae; genus Lemna; species Lemna minuta. The sequence goes on from CM044108.1 coordinate 12,519,158, forward strand.
CATGATATATTTCTGGCATGGTTGTTAGTTAGACATGAGTTTGATGATTTGTCTCCTAGCTTTATTGATATTCTGAAATATCTTTAAATTGAGTCAAAATGGTTTGAGGAAGGTATTTGCTTATGATTGTCCAATTATTATTTAGACTTACTCTTTCCTATTTTTATTTTATTTTAAATCTTATCTTAAAATTATTTTGAAACTAACCTCTATCTCAATTTTTCAATTTTTTTTCTAATTCTAATGATAGGCTTTTATTTTATTTTCAGGTACCAAAATTTTTATAAAAAAAACAAAAACAATAAAAGAAAAGAAAAACCCTAAACCTTCCCCCACATGCTCTCTCTCTCTCTCTCATGCATAGTGAAGTCTCTCCCTCACACTCAGGGCTGAAAGACTTTCCAACTCACTTATGCTATTTCAAAACATTTTCAGTCTTCAACGCTCTCTCTCAAGGAGACGACGACTTCTCTCAACTCTCTCTTCTATGTGCTATCATTGACAATCTCTCTCCCTAGAGGTATCTCTTCCTCAAGGATGATCTCTCTTCAACAAGCTCTCTTCTTTTGAAAACCTTGTGTTTTTTGTTTGTGTGTTCCTTAGATCATGTACTTGATTTCGACTTTGATTTTTGCCCTCTCACATTGCAATTCCACTCTGATTAACAGATTCTTGATTTGATTCTTCCGATTCCATTTTTGTGTGTCGATCTTCTGTTAATTTTAATTAATCTCAATTTCTAATTGATCGAGTTGTTTATCAAATTTTTGTTGACTTTGAACTCTATTCAATATATATATATATATATATATATACAAGTACATTGTGAAATTTCGTTACAAAACTTCTTGAAATCTCATTTCAAAATCTGTTTTAAATCTGTTTTTCTTCTCTCTTTAAATCTGTATTTTGATCTTTAGAATACTCAATTTTTTATCTTTGTCTGGCTTTAATTTCTTGATTTCTATTCTCTTCCATATGAGTTAATTTTTTCTTAACTATTATATACCGCTAGCTGTTCTAAGGATTTTCAATTGAAACTCTATCCAATTCTTGTCTAATTTCTATTAGATTTTATCTCATCACATTAGACTTCAGATTTTAAATCTCTATTTTTGTATTTCTAGGTCTGACTTTCTTTAAATTTTTTTAACATCTGTAGTGGGCCTGAGGAATTTCTTTTAACTTCTATAAATAAACAACTAATATATTCTATTGTGTGCTTAAAAAAATTGTTTTTAACAATTCTAGTTAAAATTTTGACTGCTTATTCAGAATTCATTGTAGTTCCATTTAATATAGATTGTAGAAGCATTTAAAATCTATTTTTCTTATCAAAATTATGTTTTAAATTTACCTAAAGTTGTCTCTAAATTTTATGCATTATCTGTAGTGTGTTCATTTAAAATCTATTTAACATTATCTAAAATCTATTTTTAGTTTGAGTTGAAATCTATTTAATATTTATTGAACAAGTCATTATGCCATTGAAAAGCCATTTCAGGATTAGTAAGACACTTAGAGAAATCTACATCAAGGTGAGATTAAGAAATTTATTTGCAAGGGAGTTTTAATTAGTTATTAGTCCATTTATCATATAGACTCATTACGATCATCGCAAGCATATTTAGACAATCATTCTAGGGGTAGCCAATGATATTGTGTGTTTATTATTAATACATTCAAAAGGGATGATGCCAAGTGTCAAAGTCAAATGTAGAGGTCAAATTAGTCAACATCAAAGTCAACGGCAAAGTCAAAGTCGAAGGCATAATTCAAATCAGTTCTTCAAGGAGCTATTTGAATTTATTTCATTTTTTAAAAAAATTCCTTTGCATAACTTATGCATTTTACATTTCAATTATTGGTTGTTAGCTTTAGTGGTTGGTTTAGTTTTTAATATTCTTTTCATATCTATTTATCTTGTGAATCTATTTTAGGAACTAGGGAAAATTAGCATTACCCTCATACACTGCGTTGACTTTGGGTGAGTCATATTTACTTGTGAGGGTAAGGGGAAGGTTCTTAGGAAATCGGTGCTGGACTGGAGTAGTCTAGGAAGTTGACTGAATAGTCAACTTGAGGCATATGTGCTCTCTACCTTACAGAATCACACAAAATCGGGGACAAGCGATCTACTTGGAGCTTGTGTGGATTGGTGATGAGACTCAGAGACTTCAGAGAGGGAAGCCAGCCTGAAGGAGAGTAGGGAGCAATGCACGGAGCTTTGAGAGTCGGCCCGAGGGAGACAGGATGAGCAGCGATGTACTAAAGGACAGCAGTGAAGTGAGGTCACTAACCGAGAGCGTGAGCCGGTCAGATCGAAAGCTCGTGTTTGAACTTTAATCTAATTATCCCAGACAGTTAGTAATTGCTAATGGGGGATTAATAAGGTAAGGAGTGACTCTAGGGAGGACTGTCTCCTCCTAGGAATGGCACAAGGGGTTTGGATACCCAATCCAGTATAAAAAAAAATTGGTGTACGACTGACGTGAGAATTTGAGTAGGTAATCAACGAATTCATAAAAAAAATTGGAAAACATAAATATTCAAAAGAAACTTATTCACTCCCCCCCCCCCTAGTAAATTTATCATCCAATTGGGTTTTTCAATGGTCAAGCCCAATTGTAGCTTAAATCAATTTATTCATGACTACAATTGATTGACTTAATTTTGACTCAAGCCAATAATGACTAAAAATACAATACATAAAAATTATATGCAAGTTTATTCAACAGCTGAAAAAAAAATTATCAAGAGAGGATATACAAGAACATCTAACAATCATAGAAATGTATAATTTACCTATCCTTAAAACTAAATGGAAAGAAACAAAAATCAAATCGTCTAAACAAAAAATAAGTTTATATATCATCTTCCTTTAGATCTTCCATGTCAAAATCAATTTTATTCATATAAACCCACACTTCTAATGTCATCATAAACAACATAGTTTTTCAAGCCAAACTTCCCTTTTCATGTTACAATTTCTCATCATGATGAGAAAAGACGCTATGGGGGAGATATTGATTCATAAACAAAGACAATGCCCTCATCTAGCATTAAATTTAGTGGACATTTCTCTTACCCAATTTTGCACCACCATTGTAGAATGACAAGATGAGATCCCTTTATTGGAGAGTAATTTACACAATCAAATATTTTTTAGGATACAATTCTTTGTAATGATGTATACCTCTTCCTTTTACACTTAATTAATTTAGTCATTACCTACATATTCATTACCTATGATGGAACTACTTGTCAATGCCTCACTATGTGAGTAAGTGCTCAATGATGACAAGGCAAGCACCAAGTCAAGCAAATGCCAAACGTCATTCAAAATCTGTTCTTGCTCATCAAGTTTAATATATTCAAGTTTCAATGACGGTTTTAACATGGTGGTGATCGAAAAAATAGGCCTTCTTTTTACTTGTAGTTTATACTTTAGTAACTACTCCATCACCATAATATATGATTTTTTTAGCATCATCGACTACTCAATTCTCATTGGTCTCCTCATTGCATCTTGACTAGGTGTATCCAAAGCAGAAAATGATGCAATCAAATGTATTAGAAAAAGTTCAAAAATGGAAGTTATGTTACCTGATGTTATGGCCTTTGACTTTGAAAATGCATTGGTGGCCTCCAAAAAATCTGAAGTCCATGTACCAACATCTTGAGAAGAGCCCACTTTTTGAGATATGATAAAAAAATTACTTAAACATCTTAGAGAAAAATTTTCCCATGATGGCATACATCGATATCCACTTGGCAAGGACATCTAGACCGATCAAGTTTTTTTGGCATTTTATTCTTTTGGCACAATTCCTTGTATTGAAGAATCTTTTGAGGTGTAAAACTAGCCACAAAAACAAGACTTTGAAGCTAATGAAGAATAACTCCAAATGCTCTTTTTTCTTAAACTTCTATGTCTTATCTTCATAATCATCGTTATCCTCACTCTTGCATTGTGAAGAGCTTGCAGCATAGTCATTTCTAGACAAAATGTCGATGCCTCATTTGACATGATTTGAAAGAAAACAAGGTAAGTATTCATATGCTATTCCTATATTTTTTGGATATTGATATAAAATATAATATACCTCATCTCTAACATAAATAATAAATATGATTGGTTCAAAAAAAAGACAATCTAAAATATGGGTTAAATTAGATTAAAATATCAGAGTTACATGGCAAAACAAAATTAAAATTTCAAAAAAGAATTGAGAATTTCATAGAGAGAATAGATTATGATGGCAAGAACTACTGATATCTAAGGCTTGACAACCTCTCCAAATTTTTAGTCAAGACATCAAGTACAACGGGAGATGTTGAATCAAACATTCAACAAATTTTGTAGCACCAAGAATAGATGATCCTCTTATATATTCTAGATGATCCTATCATCTATTATTCACACTTAAAGGGATCATGTAAAGCAATTCTTCAAGCCATTCAAGCGTCCAGCGTCTAGAATTATCCACACAATCATTGGACACTTAGATCTCCTCTAGAACACTCATTACTTGACAACTCTAAAATATAAGTGATATGCGTAAATATACTATCGTTGAATGCACAACTTTACGTATCAAAGAAAATATACTCAACTCTTCAAATCTGATTTTTACTTTAAAATATTGGTGAATCGACGTCGAATCCACAAGGAGGAAGGTTATAAGATTGAAATCAAGAGATTTTTTTGGTATTTTTTTTAGATTTAGACAGCAAAGATGAACGATGAAAGGAAGAAAATGTGTATGGAAATGAGATGAATCGAGCAAGTGCTTCCATACTCCTTGCAATAATTGAAAACCCTTAATTGATGGTGGAAGAGTGATTTTAGGGTTTGGAAATGTGAAAATGTTGATAAAATGATGGGGAAAGTAGAAAAGATGATAGAAAATTGTTCTAATCTAAATATTTATGATGAAGACACAATCTAGAGATGCTCCCTAATCAAAACATACCTTTGAGAGCCTGTATATTTCGCTCGAACTTGGCATCTTGCTTCCAACATGAGGAATGAACAGAAAAAGGAAGAAACTCACTCAGAATGGTGTTTCACACACGAAGAAAGATCAATCGTTTCTTTATTTCCTTCTGGCGAGCCAATAGAAGCATACAATGAAAACATTAAAAACCCTATTTTCTTCATCTTAGAACTGAAATCAGCCCCAATAGATTCGTAGAACTTGAAATGATGATCATGTCCATAAAATTTCATACCCTAACTCTATCAAGATTATCAAATATCATGCTTTTAATTTAGAGAGATATAGACTATTGATTGAATTTCTCTCTCCTCAAATCACGCCTATCAACTCGCTCGACCCCGGTCACACCAAAAATTACATTAAATGCCCCTCTCCTCTCTTCTCTCTATTCTCTCCTCTCTTCTCTCTATTCTCTCCCCTCTCTTCCATCGAGCGGTCAAAGCAGGCACACGCGACAGAATTCTTCAATTGAGCAAGAGAGAGTAAGAAAGAGGAAAGCTAAGGAAGAGAGGAAAGAGAGGAGGGGAACGGACGGTGATGGTGAGTGGAGAGAGAGAAATAAGGGAGAAAAGATTTCTCCCCCTTCACACGTGCACATGCGTGCGCGCGTAGAAGAGGGAGGGAGAGGAGATCTGCGCACATAAGAGAAATTTTGCACGCCATAGAAGAGAAATCTGTTAAGCATGAGAGAGAAAAAGAGATAAAAGAGGAGAGAAGAAGAAAAGAAGGAGAGGGTGCAGAAGAGAGGGAGGACGAGATGGAGAAAGAAGAGGAGAAGAAGCAAGGATGGGAAAGAGAGTGGAGAGGAAGGCCAACTCTACTCGTGACATAAATTTCCATCGCGAGAGAGAGAGAGAGAGAGAGAGAGGGTGGCAAGCTGCAACGGGAAATTCTGTCATGAGAGAGAGGGAAAGAGGAAGAGAGAGAGAAAGAATTCCCGAAGGAAGACAGAAGAAGAGGGAGAGGGAGAGAGAAAGAAATAGAGAGAATAAAATTTAGATAGAGAATGCACATTCGACAGAATTGGTCTTCTTCATGCGCGCACGCACACCAAAGAGAGAGAGAGAGAGAGAGAGAGAGAGAACAGAAGAGGGAGATAGGTGAGAAAAATAAAGAGAGAAAGAGAAAGAAATCCTGGAGGGAGAGAAGAAGAGAAGGAAGGAGAGTGAAGAGAGTGAAGGAGGAAGAGGAGGAAGAGGAGAAAGAAGAGGAAGAGAATGAAGAAGAAGATTGCTTTTCCTCGCGATGGAGAGAGAGAGATTTTCATAATTATAATTTCTAAAATTCATTAAAAGTTCTAGAAAATCCAGAAAATAAAATACTCATAATATCATTATATTAGTATTCTTGATAAATCATTATCATAAAATGCTATAATTTATGAAAAATCAAGAGTATTCTCTACAATATAAAAATTATATTTTATTCATTTTAAATCATGATAACATGCATTTATGATTAGATTTTTAATAAAAATATATAAAATGTGTCATATTAATGCATAAAATTATATGTTATCTATAAGTCACATTCATGCATCATTTATCATGTTTTTCTATTGATAAAGGTTATGACAATGATAATATCTATTTCTATATAATTGAATGTGGTGAAAATATGACTAAGTCATATCATGCCTCATTTATTACATTTTTATTATATTATGAGACTAAGTGATAACAGGCAATTACATGATTATTAATACAAATTAAGGCATAAAACATTCCATTTTTATGCATGTTATCATACTTTGGATGAATATCTATCATTTCATGCAAATTTAAGTTATAATCTCAAAATGCACTATCTTAGGGATAATTATGTGTTTTTAAGAATATATTTTTAAAGTAGATTATTCTCATCTATATTTCAGATTATAATTGGCTTTTAATGCTAAAAAAATAAGAGAAAATACTTTTTCTATACTCATTTATTTTTCAAAGTTTCAGTTTTTAAGACAAGTGAGTGTATATTTGAAATAAAAATTTATTCTCCAGTTATTTAAATAATTTGAAATTTTAGAATTATAGATAATTTAATTTCTGATCCAATGAAACAAATTTAGATTAATTTGGAGTTATATTTTGAAAGTTATGAATTTTCTAATTTTTAGGGACTTTGTTAGAATTTTTCTGAATTTTTCCTGAATTTAAAATTGATTAATTTGATTTAAATTCATTAAAATAATATTCTTATTTTTGCGTCCTGATGTGGCAGATGACATGGCATGAGCGGAAGAAAAAAAAAGTGCACCACGTGGTGACATATGCGTGTGCGAGTGCGCGTGTGTGCGCGTGTGTGCATGTGTGTGCATGTGTGTGTAATTAAGGAGAAAGCACCTTGTTAGGGATTTTCGCTAACTCCTTAATTAAAACCACCTTATATACACGCATTTTCGTTTGTATTTTTTTCATGCGGGACTTTGTTTCGTGTTTTAGGTGCGCAGGTGACGTGACAACACGACGAGCGTCCAATGCGCATGTTGAATATGAATCGTCAATCTTCACTTATGACTGAGGATACGCAGCGCAATCCTATTCGTTGGTGTATCATGTTTAAAATGATTCAATCTCAGTCGTCGATCTGAAGAGTTATAATGGATGAGATTAAAACAGACGAAAATGCATCCGAAGCGTCAAATCAAGGTCCAACGGATGGCGCCCACGTGGGTCCATGTCGGCCCCCCTGGCGCTGCATAGGTGCCACGTAGGCGCCCACGTGGGTCCGTGTCGGCCACCGTGGTGCCCCCACATGTCCACATCGTGCCACATCAGCTCTATGTGGGTCTTGCACATATAAACCCCTTTTGCAATTTTTAAGCCTTTAAAAATTCCAAAAAATTCCTGAAAAATCAAAATAAAATCCAGAAAAATATATTAACTTCAAAAATTCATAAATTTCAATTTATTAGGCCTTTATGACTCAATTTTTTTCCATTAGATCAAAAATATCATCTCTTTAATCCCATGCCACCTGAAATATAAATTAAATCAAGAAAATATGATGAATTCAAAATAATACTAAGTCAACCCTTTGAAGTTATATTTTGATTCAGCCTATCATTCTCTTCTTGTTATTTCTTCTTTTAATCATCCACTAAAGTCAAAATAAAATCAACGAAACTGATTAATTTCCAATTTTTTGACCTTGCAAAAGGTCAAACATCAATAAAACACATAATTAACCCTAAATAATGCAAAAATATGGACTTTAGTAAAATGGCATGCCAATGGAGAAAATTCATAAAACTATGATGACATGCATCATAATTACATAAAATACGCATTAATATCAATTTAATATGATAGTATTTCAAGTTAAATATGCATGTTATCAATCAGCCTACTCATAATATGAGTCAAATAAGATAGTTTTATTATTTCTTAATAATTTGATGTCTAAATCAAGTTATAGAAATCGATACTTCTATATCTAGATAATTTGAATATCCCACAAATAGGAATATTTAGAACATATGTTTAAACACTAATGATCAATTGTATTATGATCTCATTATAATTCACTTGGTCATTGCATATGTTCATGGACTTCATTACAAATATCACACAAGAAGAATTATGAATAAATTTTTATTCAATAAATATAAAACAAAAGATAAAAGTGTGATTGGCTTGCAGGTCACATTATTTCCATCAAGAATAGTGGATGAGATTGAGATTATAAAGAGATGAGATTGAAGACTTCATGAGAGTACAAAATAAGAAGAATTGGGAGAAAAAGGAAATGAATTTATGAGAAATAGGGAAAGAGCAGTGCAAAGTACAAAAAAGGTAAATTCAAAATAATTATAAGCAAAGAGATGAATATAGATGAAGGATTGATGATGCAGTTTTTAACCATCCATTTAATACTAGCAACAACCATCCAATTGCATCAAATTTTCTATTTTGTTTATTTTTCATCAAACTTCAAATAAAATTAAAAATCAAGAGAGATAATATTAAGCATAAGTTATATAATTAGATTTAAAAAAAATTAATAGGGAAAAGATTGTGGAAAATGATAATGCTAGGGCTTGAAATACTAAGCATCAAAATCCAAAATTTCATGCATATTTACTTAATCTCTTTCTAATTTAAAAAAATATTAAAATCATAAATGCATTTATAGAAGGGCGACTCAAAAGGAGTTATGTGAAAAGATAACTAGCAAAGAGGAAAAATAGCTTTTATGAACATGGTCTGGAATGGAATTTCAAAATTAGGGGCATGCCAAGAACAAATTTTTGAATTAGAAATAACAATAAAGGACTCCTAAATAATATGAAGTTACATAGAAATAGGCTTACAAAAACAATCCTGGGAAATGAGATGAATAGAGATGTGTATTAGAATCTAAATTCAAAAGTTAAGACCAACACGGCCATATGGTTGCCCAACCTTTACATTATGGAGATTAATATGGCATCTACCATCGGTAGTCAATTGTCTCCCATCATCATGTAATATCAAATGTGATACTCTTTGTTCATCATTGCAGCTCCTCATACGTCACTATGTTATTAATCATGCGCTCATTCATGATTTGTGAGTCATGAATCTTGAAAGCCTAAAACATTGAAACACAAGCCCTAATTAGTCATTCGAGCTTGGGGGGAGAGAGATATGTAGGGAAATAATAGTCTCACATGGTTTGAATCTTTGATAGGAAGATGGTAATTTCTATATAAGTGAGAGAATACCTTTTTGTTGTATGTGTGAACCTAAGTAAATCAATTCAGTAGTTTAAAAATTTCCAAAGGTGAAATAAGGGAATAAGAGATTGCACTATAATAGAATGAGGGTTACATGAGGATGCCCTTATATAGGGCTACATAGGATATAAAAAGATATAGATAGTAAGTGTTGGGAATTAATGGGCTTTCACACACACCCTAAATCTTGCTCAGCTAGGAACATAGGAAGCCAAATTAAAACTAGTTCAAGTCATACTATGACACCATGAGTGCTCCTCCAAGGAGATGACAACTCAAGTTGGTAGTTAAGGAGATTCATACTCTAGAAAAGATGAAACATAAGACATGAGCATGCAAATTGGTGATAGGATTTAATACTCAATAGGCTCTCAAAATTTTGATCAAAATGTTGAATGCAATAGAAGTCATTGAATTGAATATTCCAAACATCAAGACATCAAAATTTGATGATCCTATCACCTAATAGAGGTTAAAATCTACACTTAAAGGGTTCATTCAATAAGTTATCAAAGATGTTTGAATGTCCACCCTCTAGCAGTATCTAGACAATCATTGGGTGATGAAATCTCCTCCTAAATGCTATTTAGCAAGAGAGAAAGAAAAGAAAGGAGAGAGTTTCTCATAAATTCCTCATGGGCACCTTGATTTGTCGTCATTCTCCCCTGATTTATAGGCATTTGTTATGTAAAATTGTCCCAAAAACCTCAAAAAATATCTCTATATCTACTAACATTTTTGGATCTTAGATGTGTGACCCTTTAATCCATAAATCTCGCTAGTTAATAAGTTCACACACATAATAATACTTATTAGTTAATCATCGAGAATTTATTATTAATTAATTATCAATATCAACATATAAATAATTAATCAAGGATTGATTTAACCTAATAGACAAGTTGAATTATGAGCATGTGGAACCTAGCCATCATCGATTACTATGTATATATTATCCTTTATCTATGTGATACTAATGAATGACAAATTAGTACTAATACATGAAGGAAATCATCAAGAACACCTTCTCCGATATTTCTTCTACCTTGTGTAAAGATTTCATCATATCTTATCCCTTGAGTCAATCTTCTCTAATACCGAGGTTGGACAATCTCATATTAACAACACAATTACCCTTAAGGACTTCACGTTATATCTAATCTATCACATTGTTGTGATATCATGGCTAAGGATTCATAATTAATTGTCAAAACATGATCATCCATCCACAAAATGTATTTAGTGTCTTAGGTCAAAGGACCACATACATAATCATGACATGAATTAACCCAATTGGCAATTAGGTATAATATCATTCACAGATTCATACATATCAATTAAGTGAACTCTTTCTCCAAAGACCTCCCATTATCTATCATTGGTGTCTCTACACCGATGGCCACAAGATCAGTCATACTCATCATATGAACCAAATCACACAATGTTATTCTTTAAAAATATTTTGAAGTCCTTCTTAGATATCCCTCGATTAAGAATGTTTCAAAACTTGTGATCGTTGTTTCAAATATATGTTTAGAGACAAATGCTTTGAAAAAAATGTAGCTCGGGAGAATAATGATGAAGTAGTAGTGATGGCAGAGAAGGTAGCTAGTGTTATACGGCTCTTGTTGAGCTCAAGGTCAGTGTGGGTTCAAGCATGATAAATTTACTATTTATAATCTAGAAAACTATAGAGTAACTGGATATATAAGAGGTATAGCTTTCTAGGTTGATCCACAAGGATTTTGGGGTGAGGAGATATCAATTGTAGGGGGCTAGGCAAAGGTGAATAGCAAAGGATTGGTGATCACCTCTTCCAGTTGAGCACGAGATTGAAGAAGATTAGTCAATTAAAAGTAGTTTAGTAGCCTTACAAATACAAGGATTATACACTCATACTATATGGAGTTAGTAGAAGAGAGTTCAGAAAATATAAACTAAGAAGACGGGAGGAATTAAAGGAGGAAGAAGGAAGAGAACTTGGTGTTAAAGAGGAGAAAGAGTGACAAATAGTGGGCAAGAGAGGAGTAAAGAGAGGATAAAAGAGAGTGATCAATTGAGAAGAAGAAGGCTAGAAGGGACAAATATAGAGGGGTAAAGAGAAAGAGAGAGGGAGAGATCAAGAGATTTAGAGAGAAGATGAAAGCGATCACAAGATGGAAAGGAAGTGTGAGTGATAAGAGTCAAGAGAGCATGAGGGAGAGAAAGAGAGAGAGCAATAGCAGAGAAAGTGAGAGAGCGACTGAGAAAGAGATTGTGAGAGACAGACAAAAGGGAGAATGAAGGTGATGGAGAGAGAGGATGAAATGAGATGGAGCATGGGATTGAGTAATACAAGAGATATTGAGAGAAAGAATAAGTGCAATAGAAAGGGAGACGAGTGTGCCAGTGATTGAGCAAACAAGAAAATTGAGAAGAGAGAGAGAGAGAGGGATTGTAAACTGGATTTCCGAAGATGAAAAGGAGAGTAGAGGAGAGACGCAAAGGATGAATTATGGTGGTCAAGAGAAAGGGTGAGAGAGTGATGTAGCCCACAATCAAGCCAAGGAGCTTATTTGGATGAAGCTGAGCCAACCCACTTTTATGGGCCCACTTAATGCTTAATAGGCCTTAAGAGAATCTCTAAGAGCTATCAATGTCTGCATGAGATCACCTAGGGACACCAAATATTCTTGACAGTTGAGGAAATCTGTCAAAATATCTCTGTGAAGGCCTGACATGACTTGGAAGCATCACTTTTTCTTTTGTCAGTTCTATCTCTGACACATGCATGTTGTCAGAGTTGTATTTTCAAGACTGTTGTGTTGTCTTTTCAAGGGTCAAATCACTTAGACGACCTATATAAGGCCCCCTTTGTAACCCTAGAGGACACAATTTTGAAGTTGATGATCTCGATTACACGTGTGTTTTTCGTCGTTGTTGTGTATCGATTACATGCAATAAAATTTATATTTACTTACTTAGTATAGTGTAAGCAATGGTTGAATTCACAGGGAGCAGAGGTAATGAGATTAGATATTCAAATGAAAGGTGAGAGAGCGTGGAAGAAGTGAGAGCTTGGAAAGAAGTGTAAACGTAAATGCAGCATGTAGAGATGAATATGAGTGATAGTTTTTAGGTTTCTTTTTTAATTAGGAGAAAAACATGAATTCCAATGGAAAAAAAATTATAAATAAATGACATGGGGATGAGATGATGACAAGGTGAGAAGAGTGGTCGACAGTAGCGATGGATCGACAAATCGATGTGTAGAGATAGGGAGAGAGAGTTGCAAGTCTCAATGATGTCAAAGCCACTACATTAAAAGAAAATAAGAAATAAAAATAAAAGAAAAATACAACTTTACTGTTTATGGAGATGATGAGCACAAGCAAGAACTCAATCCGGATCGTCGCACAAACCCCGTCGGTGCCCGTCCTAGGTCGAGTGATGCTCGATCCGCTCCGATCACGATCTTTGCATGCTCTTTTCTCCACTACAAGGTTGGGCATCAAAAAATTCTCCTCCTTGGGCCTTGACCTCCTCTGCCTTTCCTTCTGGTAGCCTGATGCTAAGAAAGAGCAAAAAATATAAGGAGAGAGAAAATGAAGGCTTTTATAGTGGGTTCCTAGGGTTTGAGTGTAAATAGGGATAAAAGAGTTCAATTATGAAAATCATTTTTTTCAATCTCAATTATTTAATCCAAGGGTACGGATGGATAAAGTGTTAAAAGATGAATCTAGAAATAAAATTTCAGCTTAAAACTCCATCTGGATCATGAGATATCATGATTTTAATATAGAGAAATTCTAGTCTTTGATTGAGAAAGTGTAGAGTGGCATTTCTGTAAATTTTTTACCTCGAAAATTTCTGTAAATCAGAGGGGCATTTGTATAAATTTTCACTTTAAAATCGGAGTGGCATTTTTATAAATTTCTGACTTCAAAAATTAGAGTGGCATTTTTGTAAATTTTCACTCTAAAAATCGGAGTGGCATTTTCGTAAATATGCTCAAAATCTGAAAAGTCCCTAAAAATTTAGAAAAATTCCAGAAAAATTCCAGAAACTTAGAAATTGAATATCTCACAAAATACAACTCCTTTTTTCATGAAATTTTCTCCAGTGGATCAAGAATTTAATCCTCTATCTTTTCATCCCAAAATATCTAAAATCATGAGAAAAAATTAAGGTCTCATTTAATAAAAATTAAGCTTGGTCCAACCTCCTTAAAAATAAGGAGATTGGCCCAACATTCACTCTAAATTAATTTTGGATTAACCTAAAAATCTTATGATGATCCATTTACCAAATCCAAACCGTATTTACCACATTTCATAAAAATATGGTTGTCTTGGTGTTCAAAATTAGTAGAGAGTTGTTTCCTCTTTCCTCTTATCGTCATCAATATCCATGCTTTTCTACTTGCATACCTAGTCCCTACATCCACATAACTCATAGAAAATGTGAGAATTCAACCACTTGACTTTGAAAGAGTCAAATGGGGTTAGTCTCATAGTATAAGTAGTTGAAAAGAATGGTGCATGATAGGACATATCTATTTTTTACCAAATTAGCACTAAATAGATACAAGTTGAGTATATGAGTGGAATGAAATGATGAATGAAAAAATATCATAAAAAGATGATAACGTGCATTATATGACTAAGAATTATGTGTTAAAACCCATTTATAATGATGAAAATGAATGCATCAACGACGCGTTATCAGAAGTTATCCCATTTTGAGAGCTCGGCTTTTGTTTTTAGTGTTCTCCTTGTTAGAGAGTTATTTGTGCTTGTGGATTCAAAGCTTGAAGAGGTCAATTATGTGGACTCATAACCTAACCCGTGTTGAAGATCAAGGTTTGTGGATTCAAGCCATGGTTCTTCGTTGTTCTTGCGCTAAGGCTGCATCAGAGAGGGCTTTGGAGAGAGAAGGAGATATCATGAGAGAAAATGGGAGAGGGAGATTTAGAGAGAGATATAGGTACCAGAGGGGGAAAGAGAAGAGCGAGCAAGAAAAATAGAACAAGAAGGCAAAAAGGAGAGGAGAGGGAGAGATTATAAGAGAGAGTGAGTGCGAGAAAGATTGAGTGATGTGTGAGAGGAAATTAGAGCGAGAGAAAGTGAAGTTGCGAGAGAGAGAACAAAAGAGAGAGGGGGAAGGAGCAAACTAGGCACGGAAAGTTTAGAAGCATGAGGAGAAAAAATAGATTGATAGAGAGGAAGATATAGAAATCACGAGAGGGAGATAGCAAAAGAGGCGGTGACAGAGAGGGAAGGTGTACCCGATGGAGGAAGAGGGAGGATTAGAGCGATTGTGAGAATGGGAAAGAAATGGAGAGTGAAAGAAAGAAGGGGAGAGAGAGGTAGAGCGGAAGAAATGAAGAGAGTGAAATAGAGGTTGAGAGAAAATGCGAGAGAGAAATCTTGAAAGAGGGGAGAGCAAGAGTGCGTAGCATAGAGAACGAGATGCAGCAAACTAGAGAGGGAGATTAAGAGAGAGAAAGTAAGGTGGGGAATTTGAGAGGAAGAGAGAGAGATCTTGTAAGAGAGTTTCAAAAAGAGAAAGAGGAGGTCGTGAGAGGGAGAGAGTAAATGACAGCAAGAGAATGGGACGTAAGTCTCAAGAGAGAGAAGGGGAAATCATGAGAGAAAAGAGGGCATCGAGGAAGGTGGAGATCACAATCATGAGAGGATTCAAGAAAGAGATGGCGCATGGATTTCAGAGGAGAATGATATTGGAATCGTAAGAGGAGATGAAATTGGAAACAAAAATCAAAAGCAGAGAGCGTAAGATATTGTGAGAAGATTTCGGAGAGAAATTTGTCTAGATTACGAGGAATAGATATTTCAAGAGCAAGAGGAAGATAGAGAGTGAACGGAGGAGAGAATGCAAGAGAGGGTAAGAGAGAGAAAGAACGAGAGGGAGATAGAAATTGTGAAATCAAAGAGAGGAGTAGAAGGGAAGGGGCATATGCACAAAAAATGACAAGGAAAAGAATGAATGGAAGAAGGAAAGAGCAAAGAAAAAAACAAAAGAAGGAAAACAAAAGAAGCAATGATCTTGATTAGGGTTGGGTGGTCTATCAACTTCTATTAATAAAAATATGAAATTTCTTGGTCAGAAACATTACTGTTGAAACTTACTGATTTGAAACCCCTTCGCTAGTTTGGGGTTGCATAACAGCATGAAAATCAGTTTGGATTTTCACCAAATTCTTCTTCATCACTATTTGCCTCATCCTTTTTACCCCACAATTTTAAGGTCATCAAAACAGATATAGTTCTAGGAGATAATTTCCCCCTTTTGTATGTTACAATCCCTCGTCTTGATGAAAAAAGACACTGTGATGGAGAGCTTAAAGCACAAACTAAGATAAACCCCTTCGTTAACATTGCAAGTCATGCGTATTTTTCAAACCCAATCTTATGCCACCATTGTAGAGCATCAAGATGACAACATTCGATTTAAGAGTCAAGTAAATGATCAAATATTTCATCAGATATTAGTTTTTCTAATAAGATGTTTATGTTTTTCTTCCTTTTGCACTTCATCAATTCAACCATCATTTTCGAACAAGTTGTAGAAGTATTGGATAATGTCTCACTTTGTGAGCAAGTACTCGATACTAGTGGGCCAAGCATCAATTGAAGCAAATGCTTCAAAGTTTTTTTATGATCTACTCTTGCTCATCAATTGGAATTATTCAAGTTTCAAATATGGATCTAGCATTGTAGCGATTTGGAAGATAGGCTTTCTTTTTCGTGTGGCTTGTATTTAACTAACTTTGTTTTCATTGCAGTATATGCACCTTTGAGTGTCATTGATTGCTCTATGCTCATTGGTCTTCCCATCACACCTTGAGAAGGATTATCTAAGACAACAATTGATGTGTTCAATTGATTTAACAGAAGATCAAAAATACATGTAACATTATTCGATGTAATGGACTTTGATTGAGAAAACATCCTGGTGACCTCTTGAAAAGCTAGAAGCTCATCTGTAAAAATCTTATGAAGATCCCACTCTTCTGAACTGATTAAAGAAATTCATTTATCATCTTTAAGACAAGATGTTTCCATTACATTCAACACCTTTCTCTTGTCCCATTCTACCATAATCATGACATATGTCGAATTCCACCTAGTAGGAACATCTATGGTTAAAAAGTTTTTCTTTGATATTTTATACCTCTCGCACATTTCCTTGTAATGATGAATTCTTTGTGGTGTACTATTTGCCGCAATAACAAGTTTTTGAAGTCGATGAAGAATTGCTCCAAATGGTCTTTGTGAAGTAACTTCCACTTCATCTTCTTCACACTCTTCATACCCTCACGGTCTAAACATAATGAAGTCAAAAATGAATTACCCAACTCCATCAAGCCTCCTTGAACAACTAGGTTAAGAACATGGGCCATACAGGGCACATGGAACTGCTTGGTGAATGTCAATCTACTCTCACTCAATAATTTTTCCAAACTTGCCACCATTATCTTGGTATTGCTAGCATTATGTATTGTCATAGAAAAAACCTAGAAAATAAAATAAAATTTATTTTTATAGATTTAAGATTGAAAATACAAAAAAAGGTAAAATCTTACTTACCTTTTGAGTGAGACCATTCTCTACCAACACACAATGCACCACCTCTACCAAAATTGTACCTTAATGTGATACACCCAACTCCTCAACAAGAAGCACTTGTTCATGAAGTTTCCACATATCATCAATCCAATGTATTAAGATCCCCAGTATTGCCACATTATATGTAGTTGTCCAAGTGTTTTTTATAAGGAACACCTTTTCAATTGGTTGAAGTAATTCTCTTAGCTTATCCCTTTCATCTTGAAATAGTTTCTCCATCCCTCATCGTCCGGAATGGCATGGTTACCTATCACACCTTAATTGGTCATTCGACTTAGAACTAGTGTGATTATAAATTATTAGAGAACTCCTTTTATAATATGTCCATTTGCCTCTTCCAAAGACTAGCATGCATTGTTTCCAATTGTTTATCTCCTCTTAGTAATGAGGGTGCACACTCCCATACTGGTCACATGATCACCATCATGAATATCTTGTTTCGTCTAAGCTCCAACCATTTAAAATCTTTTAACTAGAGACTTGTTGGTCAAAGTCAAAATACAACAATCCATCCATAAATATGTCCGAGATGTTTAAGGCTGAAGGACCACCTACAAAATTTAACATGAACCAAATGTTGGAATCTTGGGAACTTGATGGAATATAATATGTACTGTGAAAATGATATCATGTATCACAATAGTCACACTATGGAAGAGAAAAAAATCAAAACTATTGCATGAAAACAAAAAAAAATTGTGATTAGATCACCCTGAGCAGAATTGAATCTGCACTCCCTTCGTTCCCTCCTTTAATCCTTCATCTACACAAATCTCTTAAATGACTTAGGGTATGGTCTACTTTCAAACCCTAATCATTCATTCTAGTTAGTATTGATGTGTGAATGAAATCATCTAGAACACCCTTTTTGATGTTTCAACTATATTGGCCAAAGATTTAGTTACATCTAATTCCTTGAGACAATCTCCTCTTATATTGAGGGAAGACGATTCTACCTTCACTACTCAATCACCTTCAATGACTCCAAAATAATATACAATTTATGAAATTTTAGACAACCCCTAGCTACAAATTTTTAAGTCATTGTCAAAACATGATCATCCATCCACAAGATGTCTTTGGTGTCTCATGTCTAAGGATCATTTGCACAATCATGACAAGCATTGACCTAATTGACATAGGTATAATACCATGCAAGGATCATACAAAATAACTAAGTGAAATATTTCTCCAAAGAACACCCTCTATATATCCTTACTATCTCCACACCAATGGTTGTAGGATCAGTCATACTCATCATATTAGTCAAAATAAAGAGTGTTATTCTTATCACATATTTTCATGTCCTTCTCAAGTATCCTTTTAATAGAAATTTTCATAACTTATTTTTAAAGATGTGATCTTTGTATCGTGATCCATCATAATTCACTTAGTGATTCCATAAGTTTATGAAATTCATTACAAACATCACAGAAGAATGATTATAAATAACATTTTCTTTTTATGAGCATAATTGAGACATGGAAGTGTGATTGGCTCCAAGGCCACATTATATCAATTATACCCTTTATTGATAATTAGTATAGTACCAGCTAAATATTTATTTATATTTTTTCACATAAATTTTCCTCTAAAGAGAACTAGTTGTCACACTATAGTGCCTCCAATTCAATGGCCATTGAATCAACCATCCTCATCAATTGAGCAAGATCATTGATCAGCGTAAAATCATGATTTTTGAAAACCCAAAATTATGCATCAAAATTTATATTCAAACCTTCGAATTTCATCTTAAAATTTAGAACAATGGTGGGTCGAGGTTGAATCCACTAAGAGGAAGGTTAAAAGACTGAAATTAGGGTTTGTCTAATATTCTTAGATGAAAAAAGCAAAAAATATAAGTAAAGTATTCAGACGAATATGAATGATACGATGAATCAATCAAGAACTTTCAATCTCCTATAAAAGATCAAAAATCCTCAATCATATGATGAAATTGTGACTTTGGATTGAAAAAATATGGATATATGGTTGTAAAAAATGGAATTACAATCCAAGACCAAAAGAAAATTATCCTAATATAAAGATTCACAATAAAAAAACTCACTCAAGCGATGCTCTCTAACAAAACGTATCGATGAGGTCATTATATGCACACCGATTTGTGTCAAAATAAAGTCCAAACTTACCAATTTAATGATTTAATTACGAATTGAGGAGTATAATGGTAAATAACGATCGAATCTACGGAGAAATAAGGGATTTTTGAGAGATTTTGTGGAATTTGATCAAATCGGACGATGAATTCAGATGAGAAATTATGGAAAATGATAGATTTGGAAACAGAACTTGAAGATGAATCCACGGAATCAATAATCAATGAATTTGACTTTGATTTCACGGAGAAATTGAATATTGAATAGAGAAGATTTTTTTGAAAATCGGAAGAACGAAATTACCAAAATTAAGACTGAAATTAAACTAAATTAAGATCCTAAATTATAAATTGATGATACATGATGAAAGATTAGAGGGAAAACACGTAATCTAACCCAAGATAGCGATCAAAATAATCCAATTAATTGCTGGATTCAAGGCTTCTCATTCTGCGATTTCGAAAATGATCGTTGGTGTTCAAGAGACGAATTCTCCTTAATCGATTGACGAAATCTCACTTTTAATCACTTTGTGGACGCGAAAATGAGTCTAAAAGTGATTAGAAGTGAGAGATTCAATGATAGATGTGCGTAGATAGATCAATTGAGCGAAATCATCCAAGAATACATTAAAATGTCGAATAACATCTCAATTTATAGTGATTTTGGGCGTAACCATCCGATCGGGCGTTTCCTCTTTGATCAACGGCTCTGATTGATCGCATTAATGCGAATCGTTACCGTTATGTTGCAGCCGTTGGATCGCGATCGGACACTCGAGATGAAGCCACGTCGCCACACGTTATAAAACGCATTGAAACGCCGTTGTTGGATCGAGATAGGACGCATCAGATGTGTTTTCTCGCAATTTAATCTCGACCGTTATAACTCTTGCGATCAATGGTCAAGATTAAGACAATCTGATGAACCTTGATTTCGCCATGTGTTCCCATCGAGTAAGTGAAGATTAACGGTTGATAAGGATCATGTGCGATCGAACGCTCCTCACGGTGCAACGTTGCCTCCTCATCGCAATCGTTGATTGCGATCTGATCGGACGACTCTGATCGTGCCACATCACCTGCGCGTTATAAAATATTCAAAAAATTGATTTTTAATTAGAAAAATTGATTTATAATATTGGAAAATCCTTAGAAATTCATTAAAAATTCACAAAAATTTACAAAAATCCCAAAAAATTAGAAATATCATAACTTTCAAAATACAACTCCAAATTAATCCAGATATTTTTCATTGGATCAGAAATTTAATTATCTATCATTATAAAAAGTCAAAATATTTAAATAATAAGACAATAAATTATTATTTCAAAAATACACTCATTTCTTCTTAAAAACAAAACTTTAGAAAAATAATGAGCGTATATAAACATTTTCTCTTATTATTTATCATTAAAAACCTAATTATAATCTCAAATTTAGATGGGAATAATCTACTCTAAAAGATATTCTTAATTGTGGGTAATTATCCCTAAAATAGTGTATTTTGAGATTATAACTTAAATTTGCATGAAATGATTGAAATGCACTCAAAGTATGATAACATGCATGAAAATGGAATATTTTATATCTCATTTTGTATTAATAATCATGTTTTTCGTGTTAAGATTGCATGTTATCACTCTCCAATCAATGAATCCTTTGAGAGCCCGTATATCTTGCAAGACTTGGTGACTTGCATCCAACATAAGGAATAAATAGAAACGAGAAGAAGCTCACTGAAAATGATGAGTACATGACAGACAATTGACCGACTCTCTTTGTCCTTTGAATAACCGATACTAGAAGCATACAAAAAAATCACTAAAAACCTAGCTTTTCCTATGAATCCATTCTTTTAATCAGCCACAATAAAGAGATAGGAAACAAAATGAGAATTTTGCCAATAAAATTTCAGCTCTAAACTCTATAGTGAACATGAGAGATCATGATTTCAATTTAGACATTCTTGGCTATTGATTTCCCCTTTATAGTTGATTGATTGATCACTAATCATTTGATATAATTTTATCAAGGTAATAAGCTCTAGAATCTCAACATGTGTCAACCATAGATTTGTTGCAACGAAGAGAGAGAGAGCAGAATAAACTATGGCCCTTTGATCCACTTTCATCAAAGTTAGAAGCTCAAGGGATCACACCATGCAATAGCTACTAATTCACCACGAAGAGAGAGAGAGAGAGAGAGAGAGAGTGGAGAAATAGGAAATTGTCAATCCAACGAGACTGAGTGGTCGTTGAAAACACATAGTCACATGTCAAAATAAAGTCCAAACTTACCAATTTGATGAATAATTCATAAATTGAGGGGTATAATGGTAAATAAGGGTCGAATCCACAGGGAATTAGGGAAATTTCTGATGATCTCTTCGAATTTGATCAAATCAGACGATGAATCGATGATATAAATTGGGAAAATGGATATTTTATGAAAGAGGACTTGAAGACGAATCCACGGAATCAAAAATCAATGAATTTGACTTTGATTTCGCAGAGAAATTGAAGATTGAACAGAAGTGAATTTCTGAAGAAAAAAAATGACGAAATCCAAAAATTAAGACTGAAATTACTTAAAATTATGATTCTAAATTGAAATTAAATGCTAAACGAAGATAGATTAGGATGAAACTTGATCCCTAACCCACAATTGCGATTGAATTGATACAATTAATCGCCAAAATCAAGGCTATTCATCAAAATGTGGAAAAATTGCGATTCATGGAGTTCAAGCATCGATTTCTTCCTCGTCGATCATCAAAATCTTGATCTTAAGCACTCCGTGGACGCAGAAATGAGTCTAGAAGCAATTGGGATCAAGAGATTCAAGATTTGGTGTCTAAATAGTTCAATTAAGTCAAATTTCTCTCGAATGCTTTACAATCTCACAGAACATCTCAATTATAGGCAATTTGGGTGTAACCGTCTGATGAAATGCTGGATCTTCTATCAACGTCTCTAATAAACGGATCACTACGAATTGTTACCGTTAAGTCCCAACCATTGGATTTCCAATCAACCACCGAGATTTTTCCACGTTGCATGCATTATAAAAACGCACGTAACGTCCGCCGTTGGATCGCGATCAGACGCTCTTGATGCATTTTTTTGTCTATTTAATATCGACCGTTATAACTCCTCTTGATCAACGGTCGAGATTAAAACGCATCCGATGAACCCGATCTCGCCACGTACCCCCCCCCCCCCTCACTTAAGTGAAGATCAACATCTCTGATTCGCCACGCGATGGGATGCTCCACAGGCTACCACGTGGCCTCCTCGCATCGACCGCTGATCCCGACGCGATCAAACGCTCTAGATCGCGCCACGTCACTGCGCGCTTTATAAAATTTTGAAAAATCGATTTTTAATTAGAAAACTCGATCTTTAATTCTGTAAAATCCTAAGAAATTCATTAAAAATTCAGAAAAATTCAAAAAAATTCTCGAAAAAATCCCTATAAATTAGAAAATTCATAACTTTTAAAATAGAACTCCAAATTCACCGAAATTTCTTTCATTTGATCTGAAATTTAATTATCTATCATTCTTAAAATACAAATTTAATAAATAAAAAGAGATTTTCTTTCTATTTCAAAAATACTTTCATTTATTTAAGATTTAAAAATTTAGAAAATTAAATGAATGTTTATAAAATGATTTCTCTTATTATTTAACTTTAAAAACTAATCATAATCTCCAGTAAAGATGTGTTATAAAATTACTTATCTTTAATTCATCATGATTAACCCTAAAATAAAGTATTTTGAGATTATAAAGACTTTTTCATAGAATGATAGATAAATACTCATAAATATGATAATATGCATAGGAATGAAATATTTTATGCCTTAATATGCAGTAATAATCATGTGTTATCATGTCTAATTAGCATGTTATCAAAACCACATGTTACCACCGATCCACATGCCCCTCCGAAAAAGAAAACATTAGTCATGCATGAGAAAAAATCAAAGGAAAAAAATTGGTTTAAAATTAAGGTCTACTAAGGGCCATTAGCAATGGTAATGTCTCTTAGTACACAATTAAAATAAACAATCAATTTATTGCACACGAGCATCCACTAAATGACATGTGGCATCAATGTATCAAACTATGTAGATGTGCTACCACATCAACATGCCCAAATAAAACCACTTTTTTATTTTTAAAAATGAAAAAGCCTAATAATCTAAAAAAATCTCAAAATAATATAAGAAAAATGCATAGAAAATCAATCAAACTAAAAAAAACTCATAAGAATATAAAAAATCCCTAAACTTCAAATGCTCATATTTTTTTTCATAGAAAACTCATTTTTGAGTGAAATTTTTACCATTTTGATCCTCATTTCATCCTCTTTAATTGAAATTGAAGTTTTATGGTGATTTGTTTGCTTCTTGCCTTTGTCCCTATAGCCCTTCGTTCACAACCTACACACATGAAAGTTACACAAATATAATTAGTCCACACTTGTTTATCTTGAAAAAGGTCAAACGCACAATATGAAATGATGAGTGTGAAAATTTCATCAAAACATGATAACATGTATGACAATGATGCAAATTATCCTTTAAAATATACAAGAATAGTGAATTATACATGCAAAATGTAGGCCATCAAGCATGTGATTCTATTCTACCCAAATGTCCAATGTTTTTCTCAAATATGAATTCAAAGCATGTATTCATCGACAAGTGATTTATGCATGACATATCACTTGACTTCGTTATAAATACATCTTGTCGAACAATAAATAAAATATTTTTAATTTAAAAAAATGAGATGTGTATAGTTTGACTACCTTGTAGGGCACTAAAAACATGCATCTTAGTATATGCATTTACATGCTTGTAAACACTTTTTATGCATAATTTCATTATATATGATGCATGTTATCATCTTAAAATGGAATTTCTTAAATTTAAGGCCAAATCACTTAATTTCATATTTTTCATTAATTGAGCATGTTATGTGTTTTAAGTATATTTGACCCTTTCACAGGTCAAACCACTTGTATTTGACCTCAATTTTGTGGTTTTAAATGTTTCATGATGTGAGTGATTTCATGAAGGTTTAAGAAGAGGAAGGAAAGAAGAAAAAATAGATAAGAGCAGTCTCGAGACTACGCGGTGGGAGCGGTCTTGGGGCAACGACTAGACAAGAAGCCGACGGCCATCTGCTATGCAAGTAAGACCTTAATCAAAGCTCAAATAAACTATACGACTACGGAGAAAGAGCTTCTTGCGGTGGTCTACGCTCTCGAGAAGTTCCGGCCCTACATCTTGGGGAGCAAGATCATCATCTACACTGATCATCAGGCCCTGAAGTACTTGCTCTACAAGAAAGATGCCAAACCACGACTTATACGATGGTTGCTACTCCGTCAAGAATTCGACTTGGAGATAAAAGACAAGAAGGGCAGCGAAAACTCGATGGCGAACCACTTATCGCGTCTCCACATCTCGGGAGGACAGGACATCGGAGATACATTTCTAGACGAGCATCTCCTCGCCATTTCGACTCATGCCCCCTAGTACGCGCACATCGTCTACTTCATCGTCACTGGATCGATCCGGGAGCACTGGAACCGGCATCAAAAACATAAGTTCTTCGATGAGCTTAAGTACTATTTCTGGGAAGAACCGCTTATGTTCCACCTAGGATATGACCAAATTATCCGACGATGCGTATCAGAGGAGGAGCAAGGAGACATATTAGCGATGTGTC
The DNA here is from genome assembly GCA_024174645.1 of Lemna minuta. Taxonomy (NCBI): domain Eukaryota; kingdom Viridiplantae; phylum Streptophyta; class Magnoliopsida; order Alismatales; family Araceae; genus Lemna; species Lemna minuta. The sequence continues at coordinate 12,544,365 of CM044108.1, forward strand.
ACTCATCGACGTGTGGAGGACAGTTCACGGCACGAAAGACCGCGGACAAGATCCTGCACAGCGGCTTCTACTGGCCCTCCATCTTCAAGGATGCCCACCATTTCTACACGGAGTGCCTACAATGTCAAGTGGCGATCAACATCTCCAAGCGAGATGAGATGCCGATGCGGCCGATCCTTGAGGTGGAAATCTTCGACTTTTGGGGGATCGATTTCATGGGACCTTTCCAACCTTCTGACGGGAAAGAGTACATACTGGTGGCGGTGGACTATGTGTCCAAGTGGGTCGAGGCAATCCCCACTACGACAAACAATCATTGGGAGGTTCTGTAATTCATCACATGATGCATCTTTGCCCGATACGATTGTCCGAGGGCCATCATCAGCGACAGCGGCTCACACTTCAACAACTCTCACTTTCAGGCGCTGTTGAAGTACGGAGCACACCACCACATCACCACGCCATACCACCCCCAGGCGAATGGGCAAAAAGAGGTTAGTAATCGAGAAGTTAAGACTATTCTTAAAAATACAATTCGTCCAGATGGGAAGGATTGGGCACACAAGCTCCCCGATGCACTATAGGCATACTGGATGGCATACAAGACACCCATCGGGATGTCGCCCTTCCGGCTCATCTTTGGGAAGGCCTGCCACCTTTCAATTTAGCTAGAGCACCGAGCCTACTAGGCTATCAAAAATCTCAACCTCGCACTGGACGAAGCAGGGAAAGAACGACTTCTCCAGCTTCATGAGCTACAAGAGTTGAGACACGAAGCGTACAAGAACGCGGCAATCTACAAAGAGAAGACCAAGGCCTTCCACGACCAATACATCTGACGATGATCATTCCAGGTCAACGACAAGGTCTAGCTTTACAACTCACGCCTCAAGCTCTTCCCTGGAAAGCTGCGCTCTAGATGGGATGGTCCTTACGTGGTTTTGGAATTGTTCAACGGCGGAGCGGTACTCATCTCCGACCCTAAGACTAGTCGACAATTCAAGGTAAGCGGCCATCGTCTCAAGCCGTACCTGACCTCAGAGCCACCCGCACCAGTAGATAAGGTAAATCTGCATTTTCCCGAGCACTCGAGGACGTGACGGTATCACCCTCGACCCCTCAGTAGTCGTAGGTTTTATTTTTATTTAGTCTGGCTGAAGATGTAAAACTTAGCGCTCTTGGGACGCACCCCAAGATTAGCTTACCTTTTTAGTTTTATGTTTTTTTTATTTCAGTTTTTTTAGACATCGGAGAACTACATTAGGAAAGGGCGCACCTGCACCAGAAATCTCACGAGCATCACGGACTAATGAGCTTTTGTAAACCTATCTCACTGCACTTTTATATTGTTTTCATGCCATGATTTAATGAGTTTTTCACATGAGCATGTAGTTTTCATTGAGGGCAATGAAAGATTCTAGTTGGGGGGTGAGGATTTAGAAAAAGCTTTACCATTTTTCAAAAAATTTAAAATTCTACCTTCTAAAAACTCCTATTTTTCAAACATTTTGATCTAATCTACCCCACCTTAGAATTCTTTTCATCTAGAGATCTGACCTACTAGAGATGTATAAGTGAGGACCTTATAGTCCATATGATTACATTTTGAGTAATAAAGCCAAATGATCTAGATAGACCAATGGATTAGAGTTAGTGGTTGACTTCTTTGGGGTTGGGAATCTAACTGGCACCAAGGAAAAAGAGTAATCAGAGGTTTAAATGCTATGGGATTGAAAAGGAGAGTATTTGAGAGAAAATAAAATTCCATCCTCTACCTATTATTAACCAAAACTGCTTAGTATAAGGAATTTCTCGATTCTAGACTTTCCCCTTTAAAGAGTGCAATGATCCATAAATTTTTGTAGCACCTATCTTTCCTTATAGGCATGTAGTTTTTCTCTTCCAAAGTAGTCAAGTAGTTACACTAATTTGTTTTAAACTTCGCTTATGATGATGAACACCCCCAAGAGAACTCACATATCCATCTTACCTTCCATTTTTCCTCCCACATATACTTATACCTTCACTACACTTCATTTGCTACATACTCTCTTCAGAAATCCTAAAACTCCTCCACATCATCACTCTAGTCTTCTAAAATGCTTTTAAAAAATAAAAAAAATAAAAAGAAGAAAAGAAAGAGAGAAATAAGAAGTTACAAGTAGGAAAATAAGTGGGAACATCTTCTACCCTTATCTCTACCTCCACTATCATCTCCACCATCTACCCTATCCATCACCATCCACCTCACTTGGGAGTATAATCATCATAAGTGGTACCTTCTTTGCTTTTATAATCCACTTTCTTTTATCAGCATATTTGCTTTTCGCCAAGTCATACCCTTTGAAATAGTATCTTTTATTTCCTTCAGCCTCCTCACACGATGCATCCAAAGATAGGAATCCTTTTGAAATTGCACTCTTTTAAGGAGGAAAGCGAGTTGAGGGGAATTCTAAGTACTAAGTAGCCTCCATTTTGAGGGAAGGAGTGATGTGTTTATGGAGAGGGTAAGGAATTACATCTACTCATGAGAGAGTGAGTATATTTTCAGCACCATAGCATCATACCTCAAATAGGCTCACCTTGATTACAATCAAGAATTAGACTTGAGTATTAGCCAATGAGGACTACCCTAACATGCACTAAAGAAGTCAACCTAGAGATGGAATCTAGATCATTATGGCCTACACTATGAGGAAAACGTGATCATACATTTATACACTTCACCTTTCTAGTAGTAGGATCAAATGATGAAAAGACCTTCTAGGGAGATCATATAGTAACTTTCTAAGAGACTAGCAATAATTTAAGTTGGGGGGGGGGGGGGGGGGTGTGATAACATGCTAAATAAACATTATAAAACATGATTTTTGATGCATATTAAGGTATAAATAATTTCATTTCAATGCATGTTATCATATTTATATGTATTTTTCTATCATTCCACAAAAAATCATCATAATCTCAAAAATACTTTAAATGAGGGTTTAATATGATAATTTAAAGATGAATAAACCAATAACCCACCTTTACTTAAGATTATGGATGCTTTCTAGAGTGAAAATAATGAGAGAAAACGTTTTATAAACACTTATTTATATTTTCTTAAATTAAAAATCCATAAAAATAAACATGTTTTTGAAATAAAATTTAAAACTCTTATTATTTATCAATTTTTATCTTTTAGAATGATAGATAATTAAATTTTGGATCAAATGAAAGAAATTTGGATTAATTTGGAGTTATATATTAAAGTTATGAATTTTCTATTTTTAGGGATTTCTTCCAGATTTTTCTGATTAATTTTACGATTTTTAAATGTTAAAAATGATTTAAATAAGGCAAAAAGGGGGGTATTTCTGCCCGGGACCCACGTGGATGCGACGTGGCACACAAGGCTACATGGCAGCGCCACGGGGGCCCTCGCGGCGCCTACGCGGCATAATAGGACACATTATTTATATTTATTTATATAGGTTATAATATATATAGCCTTCCGTTTATCGGAAGGGATTATTAACCCTCTATATCGTCGCATCTTATAAACTCAATAGTTTTCTTTAACTTTTCTCGCGTGGGACTAACTTCCACACAGTTTATTTAAGTGCAGGACACGTGGCTAAAATCGAGGCATTGGATCACGATCGGAGCGCGTCGATCGAGTGCACCAGTGGTCCACAGGATCCGATCAACGCACGTGGCTTTTAAAAAGCGTTATAACGGCTCAAATTAAACGTGCGGGGAGAATCCGGACCGGTCAGATCGCGATCCAACGGCGACAAAACGACGCTTTTTATAACGTCCATCTGCGCGGATCATCCAGACCGTCCATCAAGATCGGACGGCTACAACTTAATTGAAACGGTCCGCGATGGACTGTTCCATCGTAACTGTTGATCATTTCGATCGGACAGTTACGCCCAAAATTCCTATAAAACGATGTTTTCTTCCAAATTTTAAACCATTCGAGTTGGAAATCAAAGCAATTGATCTGTCTAGACACCTCCCCTCTTGATTCTCTTGATCCCATCATGTTTTACACTCATTTCCGCACCTCCGGAGCCTTTGAGATCGAGATTTGGTTGAGTAGATTAGGAGAAATCGATGCTTAAATCTCATCTTCGCGTTCTTCGTGTTCTAGGAGATTAAGCAGTTTAATCACATCGATTTGATCGCTATTTGGGATTAGTGGAAGCGGTTTTTCATAGTCTACCTTCCTATAATGTTTAATTTCAATTTAGATTAGGATTTCAAGTTCAATTTTGTTTAATTTTAGTCAATTTTGTGATTTCTTCGTACGAAAATTTCCTCCCACTTCGATCTTCAATTTCTCCGCGAAATCAAGACCAAATTGGATGATTCTTGATTCCGTGGAATCGATTTGAAGTTCTCTTTCATAATTTACCATTTTCGTCAATTTTTATCATCAATTCATTGTCCGATTTGATCAATTTTGAAGAAAACAATAAGAATTTCCTTATTTCCTTGTGGATTCGACCCTTATTTACCATTATACCCTTCAATTCGAGACATTTTCATCAAATTGGTAAGTTCAGAAATATTTTTGACACGAGACCGTGTGAAATCAATGACCTCGCATTTTCGTCTCGTCAGTAGAATGATCAACTGAGTTCATCAGTGGATAAAAATCTCTTACATTAGAAAACAAATGGACTTATAAAAAAATTTACGATAAATAAACAAGGACTTTCAAGGGTCAAAGCTTATGATTTGGGGTTTTCATTGGTGCGAAAATCTAATATCAATAGCTTTTAACTTAGAATTTGGTCTTCCTCACATTTAGTTCTATCATTCTTATAGTCAATCAAGTTTGTAGTATTACGGTTTAAGCATCTTCTCAGAAATATAAAATCTCATCTAAAATTCATTTAATATGTTAACCAATTCAATAGCCAATATGATGGGTGACGGGACGAGACCGCGAGGTCGTTGATTTCACACGGTCTCGTGTCAAAAATATTTCCGAACTTACCAATTTGATGAAAATGTATCGAATTGAAGGGTATAATGGTAAATAAGGGTTGAATCCACAGGGAAATAAGGAAATTCTTGATGTATTCTTTGAGATTGATCAAATTGGACAATGAATTGATGTTAGAAATTGGGGAAAATGTCAATTATAAAAGAGAACTTCAAATCGATTCCACGGAATCAAGAATCATTGAATTTGGACTTGATTTCACGGAGAAATTGAAGATCGAAGTGAGAAGAAAATTTCGGACGAAGAAATCGTGATTTTAATGAAAATTAACCAAAATTAAAGCTTAAATCCTAATCTAAATTGAAATCAAACATAAATGGATGAAAGATTAGCAAAAACCGCTTCCACTAACCATGATTAACGATCGGATTAACTCAATTAACCTGATTAATCGATGAAAATACCGAAGAACGCGTTTGTGAGTTCAAGCTGCAATTTCTACCGATCTACATGGCCAAATCTCAATCTCAAATGCTCCAGAGGTGCGGAATTGAGTGTAGAACACGATGGGATTGAGAGAAATGAGAGGGGAGGTGTCTACACAGATCAATTTGTTGATTTCCAGCTCGAGTGCTTTAGAATTCAGAAGAACACATCGTTTAATAGGGATTTTGGGTGTAATCGTCTGATCGAAACGATCGACGATTACGATGGAACGGTCCATGGTGGACCATTTCAATTAAGTCGTAGCCGTCCGATGTCGATCGACGGTCTGGATGCGCTCTGATGAAATGCATTATAAAACGCCTTGATTTGCGCCCCTTGGATTGCGATCAGACGGCCGCGATGCACTCCTCGGACGTTTCATATCAGCCATCATAACGCTTCAATTAAGGCACGTGCACTTGATGGTGATCCGGTGGACCGTGCGTCCACGTGATCGACGCGCCTCGATCGTGCTTCACCTGATCTGACGTCTCCCCTTCCGCCACGTGTCCTGCATTTAAATAAAAACCGTGTGGAACTTAGTCGCACATGAGAAAAATTAAAAGAATCAATCGGGTTTATAAGGGGCGACGATTCTAAGGGGTAATAATTCCCTACCGATAAACGGAAGGCTATACATTATAATCTATATAGTTATAAATATAAATATCATGTCGCGTAGGCGCCGCGTGGGCCCGCGTGGCGCTGCCACGTGGCCTTGCATAACACGTCGCATTCACGTGGGTCCCGCCCAAAAAATAAAATCTTTTTGTATTTATTTTATTTATTTTAATAGTTTAAAAATTGATAATAATTCAGAAAAAAAATCCGAAAAAAATCCCTAAAAATAGAAAATTCATAACTTTTAATATATAACTCCAAATTAATCAAAATTTCTGTCATTTGATCTAAAATTTAATTATCTATCATTCTAAAGAGTCCAAATTAATAAATAATGAGAGTTTTAAATCTTATTTCAAAAATACATTTATTTATTTAGAGATTTTAACTTAAGAAAATAAATAAATGTTTATAAGACATTTTTCTCTCATTATTTTAACTTTAAAACCTTTATAATCTCAAGTAAATATGGGTTATTAATCATTTATCTTTTAAATCATCATATTTAACCCTAATTTAAAGTTTTTTTGAGATTATAATGACTTTTTCATGGAATGATAGAAAAATACACATAAGTATGATAACATGCATGTAAATGAAACCATTTATACCTTAATATGCATCAAAAATCATGTTTTATTATGTTAATGTAGCATGTTATCAATGGGTAAGCTGATGACATGAAACTTATTTGGGAATTACATCATGAGTAACCATATCAAATGGTTAATATTTGCACAATCACGGTTCATATCATCATGTTCTTGTGATATTTTTGCATTTAATTTCTCATTTTACATGATTTAAAAACTATCATTTTTATGTGAAATTATAATTTTTAGCCATTTTGAAGGCCAACTACTTGTAATTGATTATATTTTTCTCAGTTATCATGGTTGCATAGTTTGTTGTAAAGAATATACATTATAAAGAGAAAGAGAGAAGTGCTTAATTTAACTTTCCACAATAATTTGACTATCATTGTGGATGCTCATTAATGTTCTTCTATTGAATTGGAAGATTTAGCATTAAAAGGTGTGAGATGGGACACATTCCCAATCATGCACCCAATAAGGAAATCCAATGACCAAAATTTGACATAGAAACCTCTCACCCCTGAGACATTGTACTTTTATGATCCTACGAAAAATTTCCATGTATGTGAAAGAAAATTACACATCAAATGGTGCTAAAAGATTCATCAAGGGCAATTGTTTCCACATGATTCTTCACTAAAACATTGAAGCTCTTATAGGCAGAATAGCCTTAATGCTCCAGAAATTGGCTGGATCTCTTAACTTCTTAAGGTCAAAGGAAGGTTAGTTGATTGATACAATATTATGTAGGTTTTTCTTTGTTAAGTTTCTAGATTAAACTTCATTGTTTAGATAACACTGATAATGTGTTTGTCAATTGAATTAGCGAATTTGTGCGATCATTGAAATCACAATTTCCCCTATCAAAATAATTTATAAAATCATTGAATTTATGATTTAATTACAAATTTATTAGAATAATGGTCAGTAAGGGTCAAATCCATGGAGAATTAGGAAAAAATTTAGATATATTCAAAATTTGATCAAATTGGAAAATGAATTAGGGTGAGAATTTAATAAAATTGATATTTTTAAAAAGACTCCAAGATGAATCTACATAACAAAAAATCACTCAATTTGGATTAATATTTGGAGAGAAATCAAAAAGCAAAATAAGGAGACCAAATTTGATCTTGAAGAGAGAGAAAATGACTAAATCTTGCATCCAAATTAAAAGCTATTCTACGCATCCAAATTAAAATATAATGTTATAGGGCAAAAGATTAGGAAGAAAACCCAAAATCTAACTCAAATAGTGCTCTAAATGATCCAATTAATCATCAAATTAAGGCTTTTCATGCCATGTTTCAAAAAATAAAAATTTGGTGCACAAGCGGCAAGTTCTTCCTTCTCGCTCAACAAAATCTTGATTTTAAGGACTACCTGGATGCAGAAATGAGTCTAGAAGAGGATAAAATCAAGATATTCAAGAATTATGTTATCCAACAGGTTTGATCAATAAAAAAATCCAAGAATATATTTTCCATCGAAGAAAGAGAGTATAAATAGGAGAAAATTAGGAGTAGCCGTTAGATCATTGATTCATCTTCGATCAACGGTCCAGATTAATCCAGGGGAGATGTATCATTATTCTTATATTATGACCATCAGATTCACAATGGAGCGTCGTGATGATGCCATGTCAGTGTCTGGATATTAAATGTCGTGAAATGCTTGATGTTGGATCTTCGAACAACGTCCAAGATGTTGTCACGTATCATCTAAAGTGCATCAGCCACACTGAATCCTGGCCATTATAACTCTCACGATGAATGGCCAGGATTCATCGCAAGAGATAACTTAAATCACCGTCCAATAAGAGATGAACAAGTACCCCCCCATTTAAGTGAAAATGGAGGTTTGCAATTAAATCGCAAGATCTCATGCTCCAGAATGCTTCACGTCACCTGCAATAAAATAAAAGCGCACATAGTCTCACATTGGAAAAATAAGATAATACAACACATAAAAGATACACAAGCTTATGTGATTAGCTTATTCCCATTAAGGTCGCTTAATCACTAAAGATGCGCTAATCATGTGTCATGTGTACGCCACACGTGCACCACTTGGCATGCACACAAGGCGCCACGTGACGACACGTAGGGGTGTATGCCACATCAGTTGTCATGTCAATGAACACTTAAAAACCTTTATTTAATGTTTTTAATTAAAGTAAATTTGAAAATAATTCAAACAAAATTTGAAAAAGTCCCTAAAAATTAAAAAATTCATAACTTTCAATATATAACTCCTTTTAAATCCATTTTTTTAATCACAAATTAAATAACTATCATTCTATAAATTTTAATTTAAGAAATAAAAAGACAATAAAGTTTTAACTCAAAAATACACTCATCTTCTTTAAAAATAAACTTAAAAAATAGATGACTTTGCATTAAAATATTTTCTCTTATTATTTACATTTAAAACTCAAGAAAAACTCAAATATAATTGAGAATAATCTATTTAAAATTTTAATTTTAATTTATGTATGATTATCCCTTAAAATTATACATTTTGATATTTTTGATGTAGATTATACAGAATAATGAATATGCACTCAAGGAATAATAGCATGCATAAGAATAGAATGTTTTATATATTAATTTGTATTGATTATTATGTAATTACAAGTATAAATTGCATATTATTATCGATCATCATCGTTGAACTTATTTCATAGTGGATTTGACTTGTATTTGTAAGTACACTTGAATTTCTTTGAAATCCAATCTCGTCTTTCAATCTCACTCATTTGAGCTCATCAAAATCTTATTTTTCATATTTAGGAAATCTAGATTGCCAAGCTGCGAGAGGGATCTTGGGGAAGAGAGAGAGAGAGAGAGATTTACTTAACGGCATGTGGTGCAAGAGCATGGCTATCAGAAGGTGGTAATCATTAGGGGCTTACAAATACACAAACACATTGAAACATCAAACCAAACATGTTGTCCAATCAATCAACTACCTCAAATACTAATTCATATTCTTGGTCCTATGCTTTACTTATTCAAGCAAAAGATAAAAAAAATTATTGATTTATTTATATTTTTTATTCAAACTCCTTTAATGGCCCAAGAGGCCCTTTTCTTGAGAGAGCCAAAGAAATATCCTTGCCCTTCATTCCACATAAAAATATCTCCAACGCCCACGCCCGTTAAATCTCTGAAGAGACAAGCCATGGATTCCTCGAGGGACAAAAAAACCTCTGTCCTTCCGCATGCCGAAAAAGCTCATCTCTCCTCAAGTCCTCGACTATGTTTAGTCCTCCCCCAGCATCTCCATAGCACTCAGAATCCACGATGGCGCTTCAAGCAGCCCTGATATTCACTCCCCCGTCAATCTCTTCCTCTCCTTCTCCTTTTCCCGTTATCCCTCTCTCTATCTCTTCTTCCCCATGTGGGTTTTCCCCTTGTCGCTCTTCTTTATCTTCCTCTCCCTTCACCGAGAGCGACTCTCCGGAGAGACACCGAAGGGATTCGTGGCTTTACAAAGAAACACATCTCCCCGAACCAGTCAAAGGTCCATCATCCGCCTTTGACGATGAAAATCACGAAATTGCTCTTCAGCTTCCTGAGCTGAAAAGATTGTTGGGTTTGTTGAGAGAGAAAAATGGTAAATGTGGGGAGAGAGAGTCGAATCTGGGTTCTGTTGTTCTGGTGGGAACTGGGCCGGGTGATCCAGAATTGCTAACAATTAAGGGTGTTCGTGCAATTAAGGCGGCTGATCTTGTTCTCTATGATCGGCTTGTTTCGCATGAAGTGCTTGAGTTAGTTAGGCCTGATGCTCGGCTTTTGTATGTGGGCAAGACCTCTGGTTATCATAGTAGAACCCAGGTTTGGAAGAAATGGTGATGTTTGCCCGTTAAAGAAAGAATTTTTTTTTACTGGAGTTTTGTTGTTGTTTTCTTGTGGACAGGAGGAGATTCATCAGTTGCTGTTGAATTTTGCGGAGGCAGGGGCTAATGTGGTGAGGCTCAAGGGGGGAGATCCTCTGGTGAGCACTGTCATTGGTCCAAACTTTTCATTTTTTATCTATTTTTATTATTGTCTTGCAAATATGGGAACCCATTGGAATTTAGATCAGAAGTTAAAAATCTGAGCAATTTCTCGGGCATTTTCTGACATCTGGTTGTGTAATTTAGGTTGATTTTTGGGATTTAATTGATATTTCTGATGTTCGGTAAAGAAGGAGAGGAAATTGATTTTCTACAGCAATATCTTGGGAAATTGAATTGCACTTCTCATTTTTTATCTTTTTATGTAATGTCTTGCAAATATGAAAACCCAACTTGAATTTAGATCAGAATTGAACAGTCAGAACAATCTCTTTAGGATTTTCTTGTTGTCTGGTTATGTGTTTTAGGCTGATTTTTTGGAGGTTTATTGATGTTTCAGATATTCGGTAGAGGAGGAGAGGAAATTGATTTTCTACAGCAACAGGGAATAAAGGTCAGGGTTATTCCAGGTATGGTGAATGGCGATTTGGTTCGCTGAAATTCTTGTCTAAAATCTCAATGCAGCTTCCTCACCCTCTCTATGGTGATAATAATTCCCAGGAATAACGTCTGCCTCGGGAATTGCGGCAGAGCTTGGGATTCCCTTGACTCACAGAGGAATTTCCAACAGGTGAGCGTCTTGTTTGTTCTTCTTCTGGAAAATCTGACTGACTTTTGAATGCGACATAAACATCAATTCAAATCATGCAGACACAAATTTTCGATTCATCAAAATTGTCCTTGCTCCAAAAATCTATTGTTAGATCTAGGCCTTTATCCAAACATTCCTTGGCAGAGATTTAATTTTCAAGGAGTGATTTCTCCATGAATCTTGCATCATTTTCTTGATTTCTTGTTCTGAATATGAGTGGAACACTCTATAGCACAAATCAATCAAGAGACTCGAGAGAAAAGAGTAAAGAAGATATGCTCCACTTTGATGTGTTCTGAGGAGTTGGATTTGTTGCAGCATTAGATTTCTGACGGGGCACTCGAGGAATGGAGGGACCGATCCTCTCTTTGTCGCAGCAAATGCGGCTGACCCAGAGTCCACTCTCGTTGTCTACATGGGTCTGTCTACTCTCCCACGGCTCGCCCCACAGTTGATCAGGCATGGTCTCCCGCCTGACACACCGGCCGCTGCCGTCGAACGAGGCACCACTCCACAACAACGAGTGGTAAGCATGAATTTTCTATCAAACTCTTATCTTGGATTTGCAAGAAAATGGGGAAATACATCAGGCATTGTCTTATCGAACATTTATAGATTGGATCGGCTGAGTTTCTATCTGCCTCTCACCGAGAATTATAAGAAAATCATTTTTTAAAATAACTATTAAGAAAATATAGGTCAAAGAACTGAGACACCGCTCCACAGTAATGAGTAGTGAGCATTGCGATACAGCTCTTATCTTGAAATCGCAAGAAAATGGGAAATACAGTCTCATCCGTCAATGAGAGATCGGATCTACTGAATTTTGATCTGCCTCTCACCAAGAACTATAAGGAAATGTAGATCCTAGGCCTCTAATACCTCTTCCTTCAGCTCATTGCTGCATCCAGGTTTAGCTTCTTTGGACCAGCTTGCCTCAGCTTCCCAGACCACCAAATTCCCTCAGTTGTGTTACTTTTACAGGACTGTCCTACTTATACGCTTCACATAAACTATAACGGATATATTACACAAATACCCTTGACAACTGACCTTTTTTGAGAGCTTTATCAGCTATTACCATGCACTCTAATTTAGGGTTTGTATCACATAGCCATGGCCATCAACTTCCATTTATGCTGTATAGTTACTCTCTGAACAGAGTGTTTATGTTTTATGACAGGTTTTTGCCGATCTGGCAGATCTGGCGAATGAAGTTGAGGTCGCCCGATTAGTATCGCCAGCACTGATAATAATAGGCAGAGTGGTGGCTCTCTCTCCTTTCTGGCCTAAGCCCGTTGAGGATGGATGTTCATCTCGAGTTGGAGACTCCATACTTCTTACAAAGCAATTTGCACAGTAAATCACCAATTCTTTAAATAAATCAGTTTCTATTTGATCTACAAGATGGTTTGCGTCAGTGTCAAGATTGGAAGATTTGTAAGATTTTTTAGTCAATTGTTTCACCAAGGCTTTACAGAGAATCATCATAAGTGCAATATGGGAGAAACTGGAATATGCTTACCTTCATGATGATGGTACTTTCAAGATCTTGCATGGTTTCATGATTAGTAAAGCGCGGCCCTTGTAATAAGGGGCATTAAATAGGTTAAAATTTGGAAAATTGATGAATTAAATAGTTTAAATAATCTACATAAAAGCCAAGTTCTTTCTCTTTCTCTCTCCTTCGTATTTCTCTTCGTCTGATCTAGCCATGGAAGTTACAAATTTTCTTCTTGCTGCTACCAGAAAGCTGAAATAATCCCCTTGGGAGTTGTAAGAGAAACTGGATAACAAGAGAGACGAGGGTTTGAGAAGAGGGTACTGGAGAGAGAAAGGAAATTGACAAAATGAAAAGTAACCTTACATCAATAACCTGAAAATAAATGACGTGAGCAATCCTCTTGAACTTTGACTTCTCCCTCGAATATTCCTTCATTTATTCACCCTTATTCAATTTTTACAGACCAATAAAATTCTTTCACTAAAATTTTTTGATAATTTTTCAGAAATTTTTTGTCCCATTTTTACCGACCAATAAATTTCTATTTGGGTCCCATTTTTTTATGACATCATCACGACAAGCAGGGGTCGCTATATGGGCCAGCTACGTATGGGCCAGCCTCATTAGCGAGGGACCCACTTGCATTTCCAAACGTGGGTGGCCCACCTGATCGGCCGATCGATTGGTTTCGGATTGCTCGAAAAATTCTGTGCGGCTACTTCCTACGTAGCAATTCATGGATGCTAGAATCTAATTTTTGAAGAGTAGTGGGGCCTCTAGAGAGAGATGTAATGACATGTGACTGTGAACTTGAGCCATGTTCGTTACGAGTGAGTGAGGACAATTCATTCATACAAACAGACATACATACATACATACATACATGCATGCATGCATGCATGCATACATACATACATACCTGCATGCATACATACATACATATATAACATACATACATACATACACACACACATACATCCATACATTGATACAAACATACATACATACATACATACATGCATACATATATAACATACATACATACATACATACATACATCCATACATACATACATACATGCATGCATGCATGCATATATACATACATACATACACACACACACACACACACACACACACATATATATATATATATATATATATATTTATGTATATTCATGTCCTTAAGAAAATTTTGAGGCGCCATCCCTTGTCTTCTCTCTTCTTAATGATTCAAGGTGATGATCTGATCAATAATTTCATAAATTTATATTCGATCAATCAGAGAGTAAAGCCGACTAATTGAAATTTGTTATTGATCAGCAATCACTCCCTCATATTAATTATCTGATGGCTATTTTATTTCATGGTTATTTGTCATATTTTTATTTATAATTGCTTTAGTCAAAATATTTTTTAATTTTAATCACTAATTACTTGGTGATCATCGATTGCTGATTGATCAGTGATCAGATGACTGATTGAAACGATGGACCGATCACTAAGCCGTTCATATCGTGGCCGTGATCGATGATCATCACTGATTGATAGATCAAATCCATCCATCAGTCGATGAACGATCATGGTCTCGATGATCTTCCACTCGTTCAGGACTATGAATGGGCGTACCACATCGCATCGCATCGCCCCGATTTTCCTCTTTTCTTGACCACTGAAGGACGACAGGTGATTTTTTTCCCACGTGTGCATGACATGGAATTGAAGGCGAGTAAATGAGAAGCGACTCTTCGACGCCCAGAATCCACTCAATCCCTTCCATTAAAGATGAAAGCGTTACCTGGTTACAGACTTCTGGCAGCTTCCAACGATACCAGGCAACTGCCGCATCGTCTTCGCCATTATTTCCAACTGTTTCTCTCTACCTTGGAGCTTAATGCCCGGAAAAATGAACCCACTTGCACGTTAAGGTCAAGCTGAATGTCGATGGTGAGAGTAACCCGTGAATCGCCAATGACGCCGGAGAATCCGATGAAAGATTTACCGAGCGTAATGCAGGAGAGGAACTTGCCGACAATCTAGGGTTTTGATGCCTTCCTTATAATTGTCTGTGGGGCCGCGCTTGATTGCATCCACTATTTTCTGGAAGTACAGTTAGGCTTGTTTGGTTACCATTGAAGAAGACTATAAAAACGTGGGAGACAGAGCAAGAGAAGCAACAGGGGCGGCGAAATGGAGAGGAGAAGCTCAATGCCGAAGTGGGCAGAGGCCCTGAGGCTGTTGGCGGCGCTTGTTTTCTTGGGTTACATTGTTCTGTGGATGATAGCGCCGACCAACCGGTTCTGGGTGACTTGGCTGCCCAAGCTGAGGGCGGAGACTAACTCAACCTACTTTGGAAATCTCGGTCAGAAATGAACTCTTGGAACTTCTTCTTCTTCTTCTTCTTGGGTTTTCTTCTGGGAAATTCTTCTTCTTCTTATCCTTATTGTTCTTGTTCTTAAAGGAACTTTTTCTGCTTCCTTTAAAATCTCAACTCTCTTCCAACTTCTTAACCTTCTTTGCCATCTCTTCCTCGTCTTTGTCTTCTTCTTCTTCTTCTTCTTCTTCTTCTTCTATTTCTTTGCCATCTCTTCTTCTTCTTTTCTGCCATTCTTACCTGACATCGCCTTGTTGTGTGCATCATAGGCGCTAATCTTCTCATCTACACCTCTCCCGTCCTCTTCATCTCCATACTCGGCTGCTTCTACTCTTACCTCAAGAAGGGCGCCCACGACAATACCAGGCAAGCTCGAAACTCCCCTGCACACTCCAACCACCAAAATTAATGACCGTATTTTTTAAATTTGTGTTGAACAGTCAACGTGCCAGCTTCTTGAAGAGACCTGCGATCGTAAGCGGCCCTCTGGGAGTCGTCTCGTGGACGGAGTTGACTTTTCTGACCATGTTCATTGCCCTCCTCACGTGGTATTTCTCCGTCTCTCTCTCCGCCGGCTTCTCTAATATCGCTCACGGAAGAGTGCCGGGTGAAGGACTGAAAGAGTAAGAAAAACTTCTCGCCTCTCTTTCGTTGAAAAATTTCTCATCCCTGGTTTACAGATGGCAGTTGAAGTTGGAAACGGCGGGTCTCCGTCTTGGTCTTCTGGGCAACGTGTGTCTGGCTTTCCTCTTCTTCCCTGTCACACGAGGATCTTCAATTCTCCCTCTGGTGGGGCTCACCTCAGAAGGCAGCATAAAATACCATATTTGGCTGGGCAACCTGGTCATGGTCCTCTTCACCCTCCACGGGCTCTTCTACATCATTTACTGGGCTTCCACTGACTCGCTCTCTTCGGTACGTAACACTTTTCTCTTCAATCTTCCTTCAAGCGTTATCTCACCCTAGACTCTGGATCAATGGATAGATGCTGGAGTGGGCTAACACGGGTATATCGAACTTGGCCGGAGAGTTGGCGTTGCTCTCTGGGCTGGTTCTCTGGGCTGCTACACTTTCGAGGGTGCGGCGGAAGATGTTCGAGCTCTTCTTTTACTTGCATCATTTCTACATCCTCTTCTTGCTTTTCTTCCTCCTACACATAGGGATCGGCTTCTTCCTTCTCATCCTCCCGGGGGTCTTCCTTTTCATGATTGACCGATTTCTGAGATTTCTGCAATCGCGACGTCGCGTTCGCTTGGTGTCTACGCGCCTTCTCCCCGGGGATACCATTGAACTCAACTTCGCTAAGAGCCCGAGTAAGCCCTCTCGAGTATTACAAACTTTTATTAATTATGATGCAAGGTTGCCAATTTATTGATGCAATTTGACTGGCAATATTCATGGAAGTATGATGAAGGATTGAATGATCATGTTGATCTGATCCATAGATCGACGTCCCGACCAATCGCTCCGATTGTTGAGCATCATGGTTGAGCTTGATCCATGATCTTATCATCCATATAGCATGGCCCTCATTGGATTTGAACCCACAATCTAGCTTATAGACATGATTCTTGTTATTTTCAAGGTCTCGAGTATCGTCCCCTCAGCAACGTCTTCATAAATGTGCCTGTCGTCTCCAAGCTGCAGTGGCACCCGTTCACAGTAACTTCCAACAGCAACCTCGAACCAGACACTCTCAGCATAATCATCAAGAAAGAGGGATCCTGGACGCAGAAGCTCCACCGACTCATCTCTTCCAGTCCCCATGAACCGTTGGAATTCTCCCTCGAAGGACCCTACGGCCCCATCTCCAACACCTTCACAGGGTACTGAATTCCGCATCAATTGTTCACATAGATTGACCATAACGAGCTCTATCATTCTTCTTATATTCAGGTACAATTCTCTGGTCCTGATCAGCGGTGGCAGCGGTATCACCCCCTCGATATCCATCATCCGAGAACTCATCTTCAGAAGTGCCGAAGCAAACTGCACCACTCCAAGGATCCACCTCATCTGCGCCTTCAAAAACTCAGCCGACCTGACAATGCTCGATCTTCTCCTCCCATTATCCTCCACCGTTTCTGACCTCTCCCAACTCAACCTACATGTCGACGCATACGTCACCAGAGAGACGGAACCCTCCGCCAAAGAGGGCTCCATCCGTGCTCTCTGGTTCAATCCCCAACCCAAGCACCAACCCCTAGCAGCAGTCTTGGGCCCGCACGGCTGGCTCCACCTCGCTATCATCATTTCCTCCTCCTTTATCTGCTACCTCATCCTCCTTGGGCTCATGAATCGTTACTACATCTACCCAATAGACCACAACACGAACGAAATTTACTCCAGCACAGCCAAAGCCCTATTGAATCTGCTTCTCATCTGCGGTGCGATAGCTCTTATAACGACAGCAGTATTCCTGAATAGCAAGAGACGTCACGCCATTGAAGCAAAGCAAGCTCAGATAACAGATGCAGCAACTCCGGGAGGATTATCGCCTCCGAATACAGTACAGGAGTTGGAGAGTTTACCTCGGGAGTCGCTCGTTCGATCAACCAAGGTGCATTATGGTAGAAGACCGGATCTCCAAAGTAAGCTCTCATTCATTTAATTTCCTCAAATAGTATGCTCACATCTCAATAATATTCACATGCTAATCTGTTCATAGACGTAGAGGGTCTGATCTCTACTTTCTCTGGGTCTTCTCTTGCAGAGATTTTGCTGGAACAGGAGGATAAGAGAGTGGGCGTGTTTGTTAGCGGACCTAGAGAGATGCGTAGAGAAGTGGCGAGGATATGCGGGTCTGGGCTTGCGAACAATCTTCACTATGAATCGACGAGCTTCAACTGGTGAGGATAGATCTGAAAGAAGGGGATTGCCGCTTTCTTTGTACATGTAATGGTGCTGTTGTAAATTTGATAGAAGTACTTTTGCACAATCTCGTCAATGAGCTCTTATATTTCATTTTATGTTTCATGGCATTCATGTATTGCCTAAAAGATCGATCAAAAGATGGTAAAACGTATATAGAAAATTCTCAACTCCTTGAAATATAGATTTGAAACTTGCATAGAGATCAAATCCAAAGAGAATTAGGTATATAACACTAACAAATTTTTCACACTCGAACAAATTTCAATGATGTGTTTGATGATATGAAGTCAGATTATAGAGATTTTTGGAAAGTAGAAAAAATAAACTCTTCAATAGAGGACCTAAATAATGAAACTAATGTTAGGTTTAATCCCAATTATGTGGACATAATATGAATTATTGTGGATTAGCTATCGTTTAATCCCATTTAGTGATTTAATTATATTAAATGAGGGGATTAAAACATTCATTTATGTGTGTGGAGGTAACTTATGTGTAGAGTCAATTAAATCAGTTTATAGTCAATTACGATTTAGAGGCTTAAGCTCTCCTCATTTTCTATAAATAGAAAGCCATGGTCAACTTGAGTAACCTAATGTTTTCATAACCCTCTAGATAGATTTTCATTTCTTCTAGAGATCAAGAAGAGGTTATCTTGGGATATTCAAGTGACTACTCTCCGCTAAAGAAATATATAAAATGAAGAATCATGCAATGAATTCAGGTACAAGTTTATTTCTGTTTATGTATCTAATTATCCTAATGAATTGCAGATGCAATCCAAAGTGATAACTACTAAATCTTGACTAAGCAACAATTTAAGCGCTTTATGATAACACTCAAATTCATGCATTTTATATTTTTATTTCCATAAATATGATCATAAATGTATGGTTTAAATTGATTAAATGATAAGTTTTATGTTTAAAAGGATATTCTTGATTTTTTTTCATATTTTAATGACATTTTAAGAGATTTATGATATTGGTTAATCAAGAAAATAATTTCTTAGGACATAAAATGATTTTTTATTTATTTGTACAAAAAAAATTATGAATGGATATTAATAAAGTTTTAAATGATTAAAATTATTTTTTAGAAACAATTCCTATTGTTTAAAGATTTTTTTATTTTTTAGTCAAAATCATTGAAATTTTAATTTTTAAAACATAAAAGTTTTAAAAGATTCTTTTAAATAATAAATAAAAATAAAATAAAATTCTCTCTCTCTCTCTCCCTCCCCTCTGTCGCTCGCATGCAACGGAAAATTTTTTTCGTCACACATCCTCCTTCCTCAGCCCCTCTTCGTCTTCTCTTGTGCTCTCCACCCTCAACTCCTCTACATCCTCTCTTTCCTCCATCTCCATCTGCGCACTATGCGCCTCCTTCTCCGGCATCTCCCTCTCATCGTCCTCTCTCTCAAGCGGAAGAATTTTTTTCTTCTTCCGCCTTGCGCAATCAAGGAGAAGAAGAAGAAGGAGAAGGAGAAGGAGAATAAAAAGGAGAAGAAGAAGGAGAAGAAAAAGGAGAAGAAGAAGGAGAAGAATAAAGAAAAAGAAGAAGAAGGAGAAGGAGAAGAGGAGGGAGAGAACAAGAATTCAGAAGATAAAATTCTTCCGCGACGTAAGAATTTTATCTTCTGTCAGCCAGCGCGCGCACGTGTGAGCATGAGAGAGAAAGTGATGGAGATGCTCCAGCTCAGCAGCAGGTACGGGAGCGACGATGACCTGTTGTCATTTTTGCAAACACCTTCGTCTTCTTTCTGTTTCAGGTAGTTAGTCTTTTAATAGGGACCGTCGGATGAGGGAGTTAACATGGCCAGGATAAGGCCACGTCACGGGCGACGAAGACGACCTACAGAGGTCGTTGAAACGACGTACTCTCTCTCTCTCCTCTTCCTATTGAACGGGATGTTTTATAAAACATCCCGAAGTGTTCGACGAAATGCATCGCGCGGTGTTTGGAATTTTTCCGCAAATTCAATTGAAAGTAGTCCTGGTTTATCCTCCCTCTCGATCTCTCTCTTACCTCTACGATTCACACGCGGTAGAATCTGACGACTTAGTTCACGTTATTCTCCCAACAATTGGTATCAGAGCAAGTGTTCGTTCCTCCGAAAAATAGCAATGGCGAAGAAGTTCGCGGATGGTGAAATGGGAGCTGCTACGTCGTCTCTCAAGCTTTCGAAGACGAACTACCGAGTGTGGTCCATGACGATGGAGGTATATCTTGACTCTCACGATCTATGGCAGACAATCATCGGAGAGAATTCGACGAAGAAGAAGGATCGACAAGCTTTTTCGGCGATCATGAGTGGTGTTCCGGAAGAGCTCCTCGGCATTCTCGACGCGAAGAAGACCGCGAAGGAGAATTGGGAGATTCTACGTCAGCGCAATCTCGGGGTGGATCACGTAATTCAGTCCCGCATCCAAGGACTGCGTCGTGACCTTGAGGTACTCACCATGGGCAAGGCGGAGACGGTCGTGGATTTCGCGATGAAATTCACGCACATAGTCTCCGACTTACGAAATCTTGGAGAAGTCATGGAGGAAAAGGAAGTCGTCCGGCGGTTTCTCCGAGCTACCCCGGCGAAATTCGACGCACTTACCCTGTCATTGGAGCAATATGGCGAGCTCGACAAGGTAAGTCTCGATGAAGTCATTGGATCTCTTACCGTTCACGAGTTGCGGTTCAAGGAACAGGAAACCCGTGAAGAGGAGCAAATCCTACTAGCTAAGGCGATAGGTAAGACCAAGATTTCGAATGAGGAAGAGTCCTCATCGAGAGGCAGAGGCCGACATTGTGGCAGAGGAAGAGGAAGAGGACGAGGCCGAGGACGAGGACAAAATCAAAGTGGTGAAGAAGAGAAGGAGAAGAAGCCGTTTGATAAGTCCGTGATTCAGTGCTATAACTGTCAACGATACGGGCACTTTGCCTACGAATGTAGAAATCCAAAGAAGCCCCACGAGGATAGAGCTTATGTGGCGGAAGCTACCCCGGCAGCTGCGGCTTCGGCGAGCTCATCCAATACGGTAGTGGCGACGTCATCTCTGCTTATGGCGGTCGTGGAAGAGGTAAGTGATCTTCTTCTTCATGGATCTGAGGGAGCGACCTCCGATCCTGCTCTGTGGTATTTGGATACCGGAGCCACCAACCATATGACCGGAAGACCAGAATTCTTCACCAAGTTGGATGATTCCATCACCGGATCCGTGAAATTCGGCGATAATTCACGGATCCAAATAAAAGGTAGAGGAGAAATTGAGGTAAATCAGAAAGATGGGAGCATTCTTCGCCTTGGAAATGTCCTGTTTGTTCCTAAACTGGAGGCCAATATCCTCAGTCTCGGTCGATTAGACGAGGAAGGTTACCGAATGATCATGGGAGAAGGTAAGCTTACCATCTTCAATCCTGATGGTTTCTTGTTTGCAGAGGTGCATAGATCCAGCGGGTGGCTCTACCTGCTGAAGTTAAGCATCGTTGATCAATGCTTGATCACGACTGAAGCCACTCCCGAAGACTGGATATGGCACTCTCGTTTTGGACATCTCAACTTCCACACACTGAAGGAAATGTCAACCAAAAAATCCGTTGAAGGATTGCCTCCTATCAGCATACCAAACAAGGTGTGTCGAAATTGCATTGCCGGAAAACATTATAGAACCTCATTCCCAAAGAAGTCAGCCTTCCGAGCGACTGAACCTTTGGAGCTGATCCACATGGACATCTGTGGACCTATCTCACCGTCAACTTTGGGAGGAAGCCGGTATTTCTTACTTATCATCTATGATTTTTCCCGACTGATTTGGGTGGACATCTTACAGCATAAATCAGATGCACTTGAAGCCTTTAAGAAATTCAAGGCTCTGGCAGAAACTGAGAAAGGGGTGAAGTTGAAAGCACTTAGAACAGACCGAGTTGGAGAATTCACTTCCACGGAATTCTCAAATTACTGCATCAGCAATGGCATCAAGAGGAATCTAACTGCTCCCTACTCACCTCAGCAAAACGGGGTGGCCAAGAGGAAGAAAAGGACTGTCATGTCTATGGTACGGGCTATGTTAAAAGCAAAGGACTTACCAAGAGAGTTGTGGGGAGAAGCAGTCAGTACGACAGTATACATCCTAAATAGATCACTTTCCCAGAGCTTACTCCACTTACCTTCCTACCTAATTTCCTCTCTGAACAAGGAATTGAAGATCAAGTTGAGTCCTGGGATGAAGAGGAGGAGGCTTCACTCGAAGTGACCTCCTCATCCAATGCTACCAAAGACATGCACTCCCCGAGATTCAGATCTCTGACTGACCTATAAACTGAGACCTCTCCAATCACACATGATGAGGAAGCTCTCTTAATCTCAGGAGAAGAACCAGTCTCCTACACAAAGGCAGCCAATGAAGAAGTGTGGATACGGGCCATAAGGGAGGAAATGTTGTCAATAGACAGAAATGACACATGGAAATTAGAAATTCCCCCACCCAACTGCAGACCAATTGGATTAAAATGGATCTTCAAATTGAAGAAGAATCCACAAGGAGATGTCATCAAACACAAAGCCAGGTTAGTTGTGAAAGGTTATTCTCAGAGGAAGGGGATAGATTATGAAGAGGTTTATGCTCCTGTTGTGCATTTTGAAACAATCAGATTACTAATTGCATTAGCAGCATTGAAGAATTTGCAGATTCACCATTTGGATGTCAAATCCACATTTCTGAATGAAGAGATCAGTGAAGTGATTTATGTAAGGCAACCGGAAGGTTTCTTGGTCAAAGGAAAAGAAGGGCATGTCCTTCGACTCAAGAAGGCCCTATATGGCTTGAAGCAAGCCCCCCGGGCTTGGTATTTCAAGCTTCACTCTTGCTTAATCTCCCTCGGTTTCATTAAAAGCAATTATGAACCATTGCTCTATCTCAAACAATCGGACTCAAACACAATTATAGTTGGTGTTTATGTTGACGACTTGATTGTCACAAGTTCAAGCTCAGTAGGGATAGAGAAGTTCAAGGAGGAGATGACTCGGGAGTTTGACATGAGTAATTTGGGTTTCCTAAGCTCCTATCTCGGCATAAAGGTCAAACAAACTAATCAGTACATATTTCTGTCTCAAGCTTCCTATGCACAAAAGCTCCTGGAACATGCAAACTTTGGCGAGTGCAATGTTGTAGCAACTCCCCTCGAAGCCAGAGTAAAATTCAAAATTGAAGAGGGAGGACCAAGGGTGAATTCTACACTATTTCGAAGTATAATTGGGAGTCTGCGGTACTTGACACATACCCGGCCGGATCTCCTATTTTCGGTGGGTTTACTTAGTCGGTTTATGGAAAAACCCACTCAAGAACACTACGATGGGATAAAGCGCATACTGAGATATGTGAAGGGAACTAAAAACTATGGTTTGTTCTATAAGAAGGGAGATATGAAAGGGGAGCTAATCGGCTTTAGTGATAGTGATTTTGCAGGTGACTGTCACAATCGGAAGAGCACCTCTGGCTACTTATTCCTCTTTGGTGGTATGGCTGTCAGCTGGTCGTCTCAGGAAGCGAGCATAGTCGTTCTATCTTCTTGTGAAGCCGAGTACATAGCAGCTACCTCAGCTACCTGTCAAGTCGTTTTGATGATCCGGCTGATCAGAGAATTGACGAGTGATGACGAGTCAAAGGTAAAGTTGTTGGTGGACAACCAATCAGCAATTACCTTGAGCAAGAACACGGGCCACCATAATCGCACAAAACACATCGACACTCGCTACCATTTCATCCGCGAGTGCGTGGAAGACAAGTGGATTGAAATTATTTTCATTCGAACGGAAGATCAACTGGCGGATATCTTCACTAAAGCTCTCGGAAAGACGAAGTTTCTGGAGATGTGTGATCAGATCGGCATCCGTAGCACTCCTATGGAGGAGCTAGAGCATGGAGGAGATTGATGGAGATGCTCCAGCTCAGCAACGGGTACGGGAGCGACGACGACCTACTGTCATTTTCGCAAACACCTTCGTCTTCTTTCTGTTTCAGGTAGTTAGTCTTTTAATAGGGAGTGTCGAATGAGGGAGTTAACACGGCCAGGATAAGGCCACGTCACGGGCGACGAAGACGACCTGCAGAGGTCGTTGAAACGACACACTCTCTCCCTCCTCTTCCTATTGGACGAGATGTTTTATAAAACATCCCAAAGTGTTCGACGAAATGCATCGCGCGGTGTTTGGAATTTTTCCGCGAATTCAATTGAAAGTAGTCATGGTTTATCCTCCCTCATGATCTCTCACTTACCTCTACGATTCACGCGCGGTAGAATCTGACGACTTAGTTCACGTTATTCTCCCAATAGAAAGAAGAAGAAGCGGAGAAAGAAGAAGAGAAAGGGAAAGATGAAGGAATTCACTCGCCAACAGAAGGAATTCCGCACACGAGAGAATTCTGCCGCGCGATAGAATTTCCGCCGCGCACGAGAAGTGGCGGCGAAAAAAGATGAGGGAATCAAGGTGACCGATGAGAGGAGAAGGTGGAGGAGGAGTGCGCGAGGGAGCGAGAGAGGAAGAAAAGAAGAAGTGATGGAATTTTTTCGTCTCATGAGAGAGAAAAAACGAAGAGGTCGGAGGTGGAGGTGGAGGCGGAAATGCATGAAAAGAGGTGGAAAATGCATGACAAGAGAAAGGAAAACAACAAATATAAGATGATTTTCTATTACAAGAGAGGAAAATGCAAGAGAAAAATTAGATAATCTGCTTGATAGATTAAAACAGTAAATAAAATTGTTTGAAAGCATGATTTCTTGTTTTAAAATAAAAGGATTAGCAATAAAGAGACGAAAATCGAATCAATGGATTTCTTGATTGAAAAAGGAAGATGCTAGAAACGAAAACATAAAACAAATGAAAAACAATAAACAGAAAATAATAATAACAATAAAGCCAAGAACAAAAGGATAAAAACAACTAAAAAACGAAGAGAACAAGAAAAAAAATGAGAAAAGAGGATGAAATAAAAATAAAATTTGGATGAGATAAAACACAATAGACAAAAAAAAGGATAGATAATTGAGATAGGTTTCAAGAAAATACAAAATAAAAAAATGAAAAAAATCAGATCGTCATTAGAGCTTTTTCCAAAAAAAATGCAAGTGTCAAGGCAAGAGGACAGTGGAGCATCTAGGGGTTTTAGGTTTTTTTATTTTTGTTTTAAGGTATCTAAAAACAAAATAAAAATAATAATAATTAGATATTATTAAATAAAAGCTGAAATTGAAATAGAAATACATAAAGAAAATAACCATGACAATCAAATAAAAAAAGACAGGTTTTATGAATAAAATTATATCAACATTGATGTTTTATAATAATGGTAATATAAACATAGATAGAAAAATAGACCAAAATGTAAAAGCTTATGAGGATGAAACTTAATCTCTGTTTATGTCATTAATATCCATATTTATGGGCATTTATAGCTATTGTCTTTATGAGAGAACATGAGCATCTATGAGATAATGGTGATGGTAAACAAATATTTGAATAATGTATTGAAAAATTAATAATATAGAGCCTATTCTTGTCTGTGCCCATGTTCACATGTCGGCGGGGGTCAAGCGAATGTGCCTTTGACACTTGCGCTAACAAACATGCCTTTCTGATATCATTTTGTCTAAAACAAAATCAATCATGTTTATTGATATACTATTTCATAATCATCAATAAATCAGCAACATATATTATTAAAGTTACATGTGTAATTACATGATTATTAGTAAGTTTTAAGGTACAATTCATACTTGTAATACATTTTCAACATTCTATGCAGATCATATCAAAAATCTCAAAATGCACCATTTTAAAGGCTAATCTTCCATGAATCATGAGTTTGAATTTTAAAACTATATTAGCCTCATTTTATTTGACATATTTAGAGACTTAAAGGCACAATAATAAGAGAACAACATTCTCATATATATTATAAAATTATATACTTTTACTTTTTAAGTAAATTTATTGTATTTTATAGTTAAATATTTATTTTCTTGTTATTTCTTAAATTAAATTACGTAATATGATAGATTGTTTGATTTATAATTAAAGAAAAAATGGATTAAAAAGAAGTTGTATTTAGAAAGCTATAAATTTTATATTTTTTTAGGGATTTTTTTTATTCTTTTATGAAATTAATTTTATTATTCTTATTTAAAAATTATCTAAAAAAGAGGTTTTTAAAGTGCACGAGACAACATGACATAAGTGCTTGCATGGCAACACGCAATAGCACTAGCGAGTGTCTCGTGGCACACAAGCAGTGCACTCGTAGAGCCATCAGAGGGGCATATTAGTATTTAAATCAACATTTACGTTAATGAGTCTAAATCAAGTTATATTTATAGCCCTAAATATTTTGTGTTTTTGTAATGTGGGACTATGTGTATTTTCTATTTGTAATTTTGTGTTTTTCTAGCGTTAGATCTCTAAATCAAATTGTGACCATTGATTCTTACTTAAAGACAGCGGTACATGGAGTAATTCTATTAGACGATGTTTCTCTTTATAAACATCAATTGAATAAGAGCCATTTATCGAAGGAGTTATTGATAACATGCTAAATTAACATGAAAAAACATGATTATTGATGCATATTAAGGCATAAATGATTTCATTTCCATGCATGTTATCATACTTATGTGTATTTTTCTATCATTCCATGAAAAAGTAAGTATAATCTCAAAAGCACTTTAAATTAGGGTTAACTATGATGATTTAAAGGTAAATAATTAATAACCCATCTTTACTTGAGATTATAGATATTTTTAGAGCCAAAATAATGAGAGAAATCAATTTATAAACATTTAAAAAACACTTAAAAAATAATTATGTTTTTGAAATAAAATTTAAAACTCTCATTATTTATCAATTTTTATCTTTTAGAATGATAGATAATTAAATTTTGGATCAAATGAAAGAAATTTGGATTAATTTAGAGTTATATATTAAAATTTATGAATTTTCTATTTTTAGGGATTTTTTCTGGATTTTTCTGATTAATTTTACGATTTTTAAATATTAAAAATGATTTAAAATAAAGCAAAAAAGGGCGGACCCACGTGGATGCGACGTGGCACTCCGGGCCACGTGACAGT
>CM044108.1:12572029-12600464 GCA_024174645.1 Lemna minuta
AATGAAATTTTTATGCCTTGATATGTATTAATAATCATGTATTATCATGTCTAATCAGCATGTTATCATCGCCCAATAGGAGTGTGTCACTAAAGTGATGATGGACGATCGCGATTTGAATTGCTCGATCAAACTCTCCACATGTTGCCACATCACTTGCGCATAAAAACATAAGCAAATAGTCCCACATGACATAAATTAGTGAAATCTGATGGGTATATAAGTAGTATGAGATTAATGACATAGAGAATATCCTGAAATGGGTGCTTTCTCATTAATCACACGCGCGCGCGCACATGTGCACACAAGTGCACACAAAGGCACTCACACAAACGGGCACATATACATTTGTGTCACACGTAACGTTCTAATACTCCACCATGTGACGCCACAATTTTGTCCGTGCCACATAAAAATATAATTTTGCACGCGATATATATAACTTTTATTCATTTCAATTCAAAAAAATCAAATTAAATTTATTAAAAATTCAAAAAAACACTAGAAAAATCCCTAAAAATTAGAAAACTCATAAATTTCAAAAGACAACTCCAAATTAATCCAAATTTGTTTTTTTGGATCATAAATTAAATTACCTATCATTCTAAAAATTCAAATTATTTAAATAACAAGAGAATAATTTTTTATTTCAAAAATATATTGATTTTTGTTAGAAATTAAAATTTAGACAAATGAATGAGTACATAAAAAGTATTTTCTCTTATTATTTATCATTAAAAACTAATTATAATCTCAAATATAGATAGGAATAATCTACTCTAAATATATTCTTGAAAAATGCATAATCATCCCTAAAATGTTGCATTTTGATATTATTACTTAAAATTGCATGAAATGATATATATGTACTCAAAATATGATAACATGAATAAGAATGGAATGTTTTATGCCTTAATTTGCATTAATAATCGTATAATTGCATACTCAAATTACATGTTATCAGATATCTATTATTTCATGCAGATTTTAGCTATAATTTCAAAATACTCTATTTTAAGGATAATCATGCACTTTTAAAGAATATATTTTAGAGTAGATTATTCCCATCTTTATTTGAGATTTTAATTGGGTTTTAATGTTAAATAATAAGATAAAATAATTTTTATATACTCATTTATTTTTCTAAGTTTGAATTTCTATGTGAAATGAGTATATCTTCAAATAAAATTATTCTCTTGTTCTTTATGAAATTTAACTTTTTAGATTGATAGATAATTTAATTTCTGATCCAAAAAAAGAAATTTAGATTAAATTGGAGTTATATTTTTGGAAGTTATGAATTTTCTAATTTTTAAGTATTTTTTTAGAATTTTTTTCATTTTTTATGAATTTATTGTGATTTATTTTGAATTTAAAAGAATAAAAAATTCAGATTTTTATCGCGTGCTGATGTGGCAGCTGATGTTGCACGGGAAAAAAGGCATCGCCAAGTGGCTGCGGATGAACACATCACGTGGAGCACGCGTATACATATGCGCGCGTGTGTGCGTGTGTGCGCGTGTGAGTGATTAATGAGATAAAGCATCTTTTTCACCATTTTCGGTAACTCACTAATCTTTTGCATCTTATATTCCTGTTATTCGGTGTTATTTTCGTCATGTGGGACTATTTGTTTCTATTTTATGCACGGGTAACCTGGCCAAATCTAGAGCAGACGATTGCGCGATTAAATCGCGATGATCGATTTTCACTGAAAGCGAGGGCTACGTCGTACATAACGATTCATCAATGAATTATTTTAAAATATTTTAATCTCAGCTATTCATCTGAGGAGTTATAATTGGTGAGATTAAAACGGTTGGATGGACTCTCGTGGACACGTGGTCATATCCAGAGTCATGTTGGTGGCAAAATCTCAGCAGTCCATCTTCAATCAAATGGACGCAATTTAAATGTAACAATTTGCATCCAAGCATTTCATTACAGATGTCGATCGAATATTAAATGTCATATGTGACGGTTAAACCTAAATCTCCTTATAAGTACACATGTTCTTTGATGATGTAAAGCATTCTTTGATGTTTCGAGTAAATTGGACTGTTTAGACAACTCAGCCCTTGAATCTCTTGATTTCTTCCTCTTCTAGACTCAATTCTACCTCCAGGAAGAGTTTGAAATATAGATTTCGTCAAAAGAATAGGGAGAATCGCCTCTTAAATGTCCAATTTGTCTTCAAATTCGCGGAATGAAAAGCCTCTGATCCGGCGATCAATTGGATCAATTAGAGTGAGTTAGATTATGAATTTTCATCCTAGTCTTTCATCATGTATCATTATCTTTCAATTTTGAATCATAGATTAAGTTACTTTTATATTTAATTTTGATTTTTCTCTCTCCTCGCAATCGATTTTCTACCTAATTTTTGCTCTTTTATTTCTCCACGAATCTTGATCCAAATCAAATAATTTTTTATTATGTGGATTCATCCTTGAGGTATCTTTCTAAAAATATAGAAATTCCTAATTTCTCACCTGAATTCATCGTCTAATTTTATAGAATTTGAAGAAATACCTAAAAATATCTTAATTCTCTGTGGATTCGACCCTCAGTCACCTCTATACTATTTAATTCTTGATTATTTCTCTAAATTGGTGAGGTTGAAACTATTTTTGACACGAGTTCTTATGTATTCAATGACCTCGTAGTCTCGTCTCATCAATAAGGTCTATGAGCATATGCAATGACTAAGTGATTTATAATGAGATTATAATATAAGGATCACTAATCTTTAACGAAAGTTTCTATACAGTCTTATTCTGGGGAAATTTGAGAAGCACATTAAAATATCTAAAAAGAAAAATATTATATAATTTGACTCATATGATGAGTGTGGTTGATCCTATGCCCAATGGTGTGGAGACACCGAGTATAATACTATTTGTGGAAAGAATTTAATGAATTGATCAATATTAATCCCTAAATAGTATTAGTTTTCAGTGTCAATCAAATTAATTCATGTCATGGTTGTGCATGTGGTCCTTATCTTGAGACACTAAAGCCATCTTGAGGATGGATGATCATATTATTATGACCATGACCTATGAATCCATTGCCATAAGATCTCCAAAATTTCGTAGATTGGAGGTCATCTACTGATTTATCACAATATGGAGAGTCTCTTGACATGAATGAAGTAGTATCAAAAACTATCATAGACAGATCCTTGATGCAAATAAGGGTAAAAGATAAGATATAAAGATGCCACTAGTTTAGTTAGTAGCTGAACTTACGAACTAATAATTAAACTATTGATTATTGGATTCATGTTAGTACCTAGAGAGCATCATCTTAGAAGTATTTTTAAAGTAGTACATTTGATCATCTCTTGAGTCAAGTGAATTCCACGTAAATCACCAAACTTAAAACTCACTAGGTGACAACCCAATATGTTTGCTTGTGTTTTTCTATCTATTTTTTGAGAAAGCAAATGGCTCAAGTGAGAGATGAAAGCTGATAACATGCATTTATAACTTAAATACTTATCCTATTTAACTCATATTCATGCTTACTTTATGAGAATATGATGCATGTTATCATAATTTTTAGAAATTTTCTCCATTGGTATGCCATTTCACTAAAGTTGATATTTATGCATAAATTAGGGATAATTATGTGCTTTCTTGAGGATTAATCTATTGAAGGTTAAATTAATAGGAATTGAGTTATTTCCCTGACTTATGTTGACTTTAGTAAATGATATTTAAAGATAAGAGGAAATTATTTGATGAGTAAAAGGGAGAGATTTTAATGAATACCTTTATGTTATTTTTATTCATCTTATCTTCTTATCTCAAAATTATATTTTCAATGGCATGATATTAAAAAGAAAAGAATTTGTGATGCAATGGAGAAAATTTGAGATTAAAAGGAGTTGTATTTTGAGAATTATGAATTTCTGAACATTTTATACTTTTTTGATTTTTATTTGAGGTTCAAATTGATTTTTTATATGAGTATTTCCTTATTTAAATCGCAAAAAGGAATTTACTTACCTGCAGATGCTGACATGGCGAGTAGGACCGGTTGGCGAGCTGTCGTGGTGCGCGGGGCCACCGTGCGGATGCGACGTGGCACTGAGGCCACGTGGCAGGGCAGTGGGTGGCCCGCGCGAGGCGTAGGTGGCGCATAGGGCGCGAACACGTAGCAGGAGGCCACGCGGACGCCCGTGAGGGGTGCCACATGGCAGAGGGGCTGGCAGTTGGAGGGCCCACGGGTTAGTGGGCTCTGATTATAGGATTTGGGTGGTAACGCAATAGCGTTTAATCGCACCATCTTTTAAACTTACCATTTCCGTCTTTTTCTTCCGTGTGGGACTATGTTCCCACACGTTTCTACTATGTAGGTGATGTGGCGATCGCACGGGCGTCGGATCTTACCGCGAACACCTACTGTTGGTCAAAGTCAACGCTTTGACTTTTTACTGTCAAACCCAAGATTTCAATTCTTAAAACTTCTTATTTAGTATATTTATATCATTTCCACTCATTACATCTTATTTTCACTTCTTTAAAACCCCTTTTAAACCTAAGTTTGACCAAGTCAACTCTACAATTAAAGTCAACCGTGCTCTCTGTGGATCGACCCGATACTTACACATTACTTGATTTTATATCTTATCTTTGTGAGTTCGGTTTTATAAATTTTGTTTGACTTACGTTTTGTGTGTTTAACGACCGCACGAAAATGCTTTGTCAAAAGCCACAATCTATTTTTATAGCAACATACTATAAAATACTCCATAAGTTTTATTAATCTATTTCTCTAGAAAATTTATGCCTCATTTTTCATGCTTCTATATTATTATGCTTCAACTAGGATAATGGTTTTATTGAGAACATCCTAATGTTCAAATTTAGGGCAGCTACATGATTTAGAAAAAAAGATTCATTTTTAGAGGTTTTTGTGATATGTTTCAAAATATCTTCAAACCTATTTTGCATTTAGAGTCTAATTTAGAAATACATGAAACACATTGAAAAAAGATCTTCAAAATGAAAATAATTTTGGACATAGCCTCTGGAGCATAAGAGTTCCCTAGAGAACACATAAGATATATTTTTTTCAGAATTGGGTAACCTTCTAGAGAATCTAAATGCAACTTCAGAACTAGTAGTGATGTCTTTTGTATCCCCACATTTCAAACGAGTCAATCATCGATTCCTGAAGAGCAAGAATAGAAATGGAATGGGATTGGATTAGCTACCTCTGCTTGAGACCTTTAGTCCCCTGTTGTTCGAAATCAAGTTATGAGGATCATAAATAGAAGAAGAGTAGTAAGTTCAGAAGTGGAGGTCTTTTTTAGCTACGGAAATTTTGACATAAAACTTTGTGCTGCCTTGGGAGGGATGTTTTGTTGATGGTTTCTAGTTTTGATATTTATTGGCCCTCATGTGCGTTTACATATTTATTATACAAGTACAGCCAAAGGAGTGCTATGATCAAATGAGATGTGAATTAGGTCGTCCCTAGGAATTTTGAAAAATATATCTTAGACCTACTTGCTTTCACTTTTTGGTCAGATCAACCAATTCCCATAAATAAATATCTTAATATGAGGATTAGAAAAAAAATTACATTCGGAAAATAAAATCAATTAATGAGTCTGAACTCTTTCAATATCAAACATCTTTAATATGAGTTCTCATTCCTTTCATTTTGAATTGGGCATGCTAAGGAAAAATGACAAATATGTAGCTCAATTGATATTAATTTTTGAGGTTAGTATTGGCAAGAGATTAGTGTTGATTCAAAATAAATCACATTCTATGCCTCAAGTTGGAATTGTTCTGGAAAATTATGTCTCAAACTTATTAAATACTACCCTCTACACAAGTTATTAAAAGAACTACAAAAGTTCCTAGGGCATGATGATTTTTATTCGAGATGGATACTAGACTTAAAAAAATTTTCAAAACTTTATATCACCCTTTTATTTTGAAGCAAAAAATTTTATCATCAAGAAATAATGGAGACAAGCATTATGCACACTTAAGTGAGAACAACATGAGACACATGTTTGGCAATGTCCTAACTTGGACTTATCTTCAGTGTTTATGTGTGACATTTCAAATTTTGTAGTGGGAGCATTTTTAGAGACAAAGGATTGATAAGAAACCGTAGGTCATGCTATTAAGATGCTGATGAGAAAGATCCATAAGATTGATCTCTCCCCTGACGAAAGTTCAACCTCATGTATTTTACAGTAAGATCATCATTATCTACTGCTGTACAGAAAAAGTACTTACTCTCTATGAAAGAATAAAAAAGATGACTCATACAATAGGTACTACTCCTTCAAGAATTCAATATATAAATGGAACACAAGAAGGGCAGCGAGAATTGGGTGACACATCACCCCCTAAATTCATGCCAAATGAGCATATGAGTGAAATGACACGGAACGTACCAAAATTTCATAAAATATGATTACATGGATGATAACACGTCATTGATGCATTCAATTCTATCATCATTAACAGACTTTAATGCATAATTCTTTCTAACATGCTACACATTTTAATGATATTTTTGCAATTAACCCATCATTCCACTCATATGCTCAATTCGCATCAATTTAGGGCTAACTATTTTTAAACATGACAATGTCCTATTATGCATCATTTCTTTGTATTGCTTACATCATGAGGCTAACCCATTTTCCTGTTTTGAAGTTTGGTTAAATTCTCACATCTTCTATGAGTCATATGGGTGCAATGCCACGAGTAGGAAACTATGGATATGAATGAGAATAATAGAGAGGAAGAAAAAACTCTCCATAAACTATTAAAGATAATTCAACCCTTTCATTATGAAGAAAAGCAGTCAACCGGGTTTGCTTGTGATAGATTTTATCATTTTAAGTTTTAAGATGATCCATAACTAGTTGGAAAGTCAAGTTGGGCTGATCTCCATTCTTTAAAAGAGGTTGAACCAAAATCAACTTTATGAAAAGATCCCTTTAATTCTTTTCATGATTTTTGGAATTTATTAATGAGAAAATAGATGATTTGATAATGAATCAAGTGGAGAAAATTTGATGGAAATATGAGTTGTATTTTGGGAGAAATTGAATTTCAGCTTTTAGGGAATTTTATGGCTATTTTAGAGTTTTTTAGAGGAATGTTTTTTGAAAAAAAGGTTTAAAGGTAGGGTTGAAGTCATGGCCGATAAGGTTGCAACAAGTGTTAGGAAAGATATGCTTTTAGGAAAACACACCCATTGAGATTATAAAATAAGTCCTCTTTTTATACTAAAATGTTTTTTAGCCTTTTTCCCATGTGGAAAAAAATAGAAGAAGGGTTATGTGTACTGCTAAATGGAAATGAAAGAGGGGTGTTTAGAAGCTTCACAACAAGGATATGGCCATGTGGCCTCATTTAATGGATGAGAGAGGAGAAGAAACACACCCATTGAGCACGTGGCACATGGCACACTACCCATGCATGGGTCCCAAGTGGCCTATGTGGCAGCCGTGCAAGCAGAAAATAAAAAAAAAGTCCTAAGAGAGTATGTTTTTATTAATACACACCCATTGATATTACTAAATTAGTCCTCTTTTTATACTAAAAAATTTCTAGCATCTGTCCCATGTGGAAATAAATAGAAGAAGGGTTATGTGTGCTACTAAATGGAAATGATCAATAAATGAAAGAGGGGGGGTGTGTTTAGAAGATTCATAACAAGGATATGGCCATGTGGCCTCATTAAATTGATGACAGAGGAGAAGAAACAAATATAGAAATGCAAGGTAGAAAGAAAATGTCTGATTTCTCGTGTTATTTATTAAATTTGACTTTTAAAATGATAGAAAAAATAATTTAATTTCTGATCCAATGAAACAAATTTGGATTAATTTAGAGTTGTATTTTAAAAGATACGAATTTTCTAATTTTTAGGGACACTTTTTTAGGATTTTTGAATTTAAAATCGATTTATTTCATTTAAACTCATTAAAATGATATATTTATATTCGCGTGCTGATGTGGCAGCTGTCGTGGCATGACTAGAAAAAAATAGCATGCCACTTGGCGACATATGAGATTGCCACGTGTCGCACAGTGTACATGTGCGCATGTGTGCGATTGCGCGTATGTGCGTGTGTGCGCAAGTGTGTGCGCGTCTGTGCACATGTGTGCGCATGTGTGTGCAATTATGGAAAAAGGGCCTTGTTAAGGATTTTGGCTAACTCTTTAATCATGCACACCTCATTTACACATGATTTCTCTTTTATTTTTGCCATGTGGGACTTTTCTTGTTTTTAATTTGCGCAGGTGACGTGGCAACGCGTGGAGCGTTCGATTGCGCAATAAAAATGCGATTGTTGATCGTCACTTAAGAGGGGGTACGTTGCACATTCTTACTCTTTGGTGAATCATTTTTAAAATGATTTAATCTCACTTGTTGATCTGAGTTATAAGGGCTGAGATTAAAACAAACGAAACACATCTAAAGCGTCCGATCAAGAGCAAATGTTGAGCGTTTGATGAGTTACATAGAACACACGCGACGTGATGAAATCTCTATGGTTCATTTGCGATCCAATGGCCAACAACCATGACTGTGATCCAACTGTAACGATTCACACTCTTGTGTTTCATCAGAGCCGTCGATTGAAGATCGAACATTTCATCCGATGGTTATGCCCAATTCTCCCTATAAATTGAGATGTTATTCGACATTGTAAATCATTCATAGGTTCTTTGAGTAATCGAACTATCTAGACACCAAATCCCTTGAGTCTTTTGCTTCCAATCGCTTCTAGATCAATTTTCGCTTCCACGGAGTGCCTTAAGGTGAGATTTTGTTCAGAGAATAGGAAGAAATCAGTTCTTCAACATCAATGATCATTTTTTGAATTCGGGAATGAAAAGATTTTGATCCGGCAAGTAATTGGATCAATTCGAGCCCAATCTTGGGTTAAAAATTGAGTTTCATCCTAATCTTCCTTTGTATAGCCTTAAATTTCAATTTCAAATTGTAATTTGAGTCAATTTCAATTTTTTTGCAATTATAAACTTCAGAAATTTCTATATGATTCACTCGACGATTTCTCTGCGAATCTTGATCCAAATTCCAAGATTTTTTATTTTATGGATTGGCCTTCGAGTCTTCTTTCCAAAACTATCAATTTCCCTAATTTATCACCACAATTCATTGTCTGATTTGATTGAATTCCAAAATATATCTCAAAATTCCCTTATTTCTCTATGGATTCGGCCCTTATTCACCACTATACTTCTTAATTCGTGAAAATTTCATAAAATTGGTGAGTTTGGTATTAATTTTGACACAAATTGGTGTGCATTCAATGACCGCTCCAATTCATTCAGTTAGAAAGCATTATAGACATCCAATTGCTGGAGAGGTCACCATTAAAAGAAGTATACATGAGAATTAAGATGAAGCACTAGGGAGAAGGTTTTTTTGTAATCAACATTGTATTGCTAAGAAAACTCATGAGCCACCGAGCATGCCTTGTGACGATTGATCCATTCAAAATGTATTTGAGAGTCAACACCCATCTACAAGGAATAGTGTTAGAACCATCAAGGAGAAGGACCAACACCCATGTCCCCTGCTTGAAGAGAGCCTCATAATCTACATTAATGGTGGCCTTCTAGTGAGGTCACTGGATAGCCTCCATGTGTGACTTGTGTATTGACTTAGCAACAAGAGAAAGAGAAAATGCCTGATATGTAGGTTGCAAGTGGTCATAGGCAGCAATGTAAGAAAGAGGATGAAGGATATCTGTGTGCGTACCTTTCTGAAAAGCGATGGGTCGAAGAAGATTATTTGAGAGCAAGGCAATGGGCATCATGTTAGGATTTAAGGTAGATAAGCCTTCCAAAACTTTGAATTTCTTCTTCTGAGAGAGAGAGAGAGAGATAGAGAGGAGAAGAAGAAGAAGAAGAAGAAGAAGAAGAAGAAGACAGGAAAGAATTCTCACAAGGCCTTCAAGGGGTCCTTCAGTTGTGGTCATTTTCTCTCTTTTTTTTTTAATTTAGGCATGTAAACTTTTCATAAAACCCTCATATTTATTGTCTATATCAACTAAAGTTTATAGACCTTATGTGTGTGACCTCCTAAGTCCATATATCTCACTAGTTAATAACTCTATAGACCCAAGAACAACTTATAGTCAACCTTATTAATTATCCAAATCAACATATAGATTAACTAATTAAGGATTGATGTCACCCAACTGATAGGTCAAATTGCCAGCGCATTGGGAGGCAAACTACAACATGTGCCCCAGGAGGTATGGACTCTCATATGAAACCTTCATGTCATTGGCCAATTGTCAAACCATAATCGATAACTCAAATTAGTATTGATTTGTAGACAAAATCATTGAGAACTCCTTTCATATTCCCACTACCTTGGCCAAGGGTTTCATCGCATGTCATTCCTTGAATCAATCTCCTCAAATACCAAGCGTAGACAATTTCATCTTAACCACAAAATCACCTTTAAGGACTCCATGTTGTGTCCAATATGGAGATCCAGTGACTTGGGATTCATAAGTCATCATCAAAATAAAATGATCTATCCACAAGATGTCTTTACTGTCTCAAGTCAAAGGACCATATAAATAACAATGACATGAATCAACTTGATTGGAAGTTATGTGTAATTCATTTAGGGATTCATTCCTAAAAAATTCAATTAACCCTTTCTTCAAAAAGCACCCACTATCTATCGTTGGTGTCTACATACTAATAGCTACAGGATCAGTCTTACTCATCATATGAGTCAAGTCAAATAGTGATATTATTTCCAAATAATTCAATTTCCTTCTTAAATATTTCAGAATAGGAATGTTTAGAACATATGTTTAGTGATTGCATATCCTCATGGACTTCTTTGAAAATATCACATAAGAATTAATATAAATAAATTGTATTTCAATTAATATAAATGAAAGACATGGAAGAGTGATTTGGCTTATAGGCCACGTAATATCCATCATATCAGGCTTGGGCATGAGGTGGAGGATGTATCAAGTGGGTATGTGGAGACTTGAGCAAGAGTAAGTTGGGATTATGTGGAGAGGGCAAAAGTACGGTCTTGTTAGGTAGAACTAGGATAGTCATTCTATGAGGTTTAGATAGAGATGGACAGTGGGGTAGCCAATGGTGACTAAAGTAATGGTGTTGTAGAAGACGATATTGGTGATAGAGGAGGAGGTGAGATATCCAATAGGGGGACAAAATATGAAATTGGTGTATAAGGTGTTGGTGTGGAAGGTGCAAGTGTAGGAGATTTTGAAGGTGATGGTGTGGCAAATGAGAAAAATTGAGTAGAATCAAAGAAAGTAACATTGGCAAAAACAGTGTATTGACACAAATTAGGAGGGTAGATACGGTAGCCTTTCTTACTGAGCAAATAGCTGAAAAGTACACCTTTGAGGGAGCAAAGAGCTAAATTGGATGTATTGGTCATATGATCATACACGAAGGCCACACATCCAAACAATGGAGGACGTAGAGGAAGAGCTTGCATCCAGTGGACGCAATGAAGGGAACCATTGCTACGGAGAAGAGAGAAAGACAAGTGATTAATGAAGTAGGAAAAAGTGAGGAGAGCATTAGACCACAGGTAATGGGGAAAACCTACTTCAAAATAAAAGAATGTGAGTCATGCCTAAGAGATGTAGATGTCTAAGAGATGTAGATGTTTTATTAAGAGGTATGGTTAGAATGTGGTCTGGTGAACGATACTTAGAGAGAGACAATGATATTGTTAGGCATTTTGACCAAACTCAAGACCATTATCAATTTAGAGAATCTTTTCAGTAGAGATCTATTGGGTGGATATTTTGAGTAGAAATTAATGAACATGAGGCGTAACATTAGTACAATCTTTCAAATCATACATCATGAAGCTCGAGAAAAATCATCAACAAAGAAAATGTAATATCAAAAACCCAAAATAGAGGAAACACTAAAAGGCCCCCACATATCACAATGCACTAGAACAAAAGGTTTCTTGACCAAGGTGGGGTATCTAAACTCAAAATATTTGTCCAGATGACTGTACTCGCACTCAACAGAAGAAATTGAAATCAAATCGCAATATTGGGATGCCTAAAACATCAATGTTGGAGAAGATATGTATCATGCAAGGAGATAAGACAAGAGAGTCCTATCCAAGGAGTGTCAAGTACAAGTTCATGGAGGCCTCATCTAGTCTCTCATCCCAAACCAATTCTCTTCACCATGTGCAAGTCTTGAAATGTACAAAGATAAGGGATTAAGTTAACTAAAAAAACAAGGCCTTAGTGATCATGTTGATGGAGAGAAGATCAACAGGAAAATTATGTCCATAAAGAACATTGGACAATGAAAGAGAAGAAGTTGGGTTGGCCAAGCCCTGCCCCACCACAAGACAAGCTCAACTGTTCGCAATTGAAGCTGTGGAGGGGCAAAGTAAATGGTGTAGAAGACAGAGATGAGATTGGGTACCTCACTAATCTAAGGTGCAAACAGAGTGGCAAGTAAGGTCATACCTAAATCAGAAGTAGAAGCATGATTAGATACATGAGAAGCCCTATTCATTTCTCATAGCCATGTCAGATGATCATACTCCTCCCATGAAATAACCATAGTTTGAGGAAGGGAGAATGATGTGGAATCAATAGAGATAGAGTTGGCAATCACATTGGTTTGGCCAAACTTCTACCAAAAAGATCAGAAGAATGACATACTAAAAACAATGCTCACATGGAGGAAAGTTCTGTCATCGCTCTCTCGACCATGCCCTACCCACTATAGCCTTCTCCACCATTTGATGCACTTGATATGCTAAAAAATTTGGTCATTGAAAGTGCAAGTTATTGTATCAAAACTTATACTCAACTCTTAGAACTCTAATTTAAAATTTAGAATAGTGGTGAGTCAAGGTGGAGTCCACAGGGAGAAAGGTTAAGAGGTTGAAATCAAGGAATTTTTTTAGGTATTTTCAAACTAAGAAAGTGGAGATGATTAATAAATAGAAAAAGATGTATAAGAGAAATGAAATGAACCAATCATACGCTTCCAAACTCCTTTGAAATATTGAAAACCTTTAATTGATGGTGGAAAAATAATTTTAGGATTTGAGAATATAAAAATTTTGATGAAATATGGAGAAAAAGGAAAAGACTAATGGAAAATGATTCTATTATAAGGATCCGTGATGAAAACACACTCTAATGATGCTCTCTAATCAAAACATACCTTTGAGAGCTTGTACATTTTGCCCAAACTTAGTGTCTTTCATCCAACACAAGGAATGAATAGAAAAGAGAATAAACTCACTCAAAATGATGTTCCATGAGCAAAAAATGATCAATCAGTGCCTTCTTTCCTCCTGGCTAGCCAATGCAAGAACATCACAGAAAAACAATAAATCCCTTCTTTTTTTCCTCAAAATTGAAATCAGCCCTGAGATTTGTGATCATGCCCACCAAATGGTGTTCATGCCCACCAAATTTCAGCCCTTAACTTGATCAAAATTATAAGAAATCATGATTTTAATTTGTAGTATTTATGGGCGTTGATTGACTTTCTCTCATCTCAAATTGCATTGGTTGACCTGCTCTAATCAAAATGCTTAAATCAAATTGTAGGTAAAACTTCAAAAACTTTTAAAAAGTGTTATTTTCTCCCTCTTCACTCTTCTCACTTATCTTCTCTCTATTGTCTCACCTCTTTTCTTTCCTCTCTCTCATGATGGTGAGAAGTGTTGATGCGCAAAATAAACAGAGCAATGGTGCATAGGTTATTCGAGTGCACGTGAGAAATTTAAGCGTGCACGCAAGAGAGAGAGAGAGAGGGAGAGTGGAGAAAGTGACAAGTGGGGAAGTGAGAGAGATAGATGAGTGGTGAAGAAGGTGAGGTATAGAGAGGCAAAGAGGGTGCAGAGAGAGGTGGTGAAGAGGTGATATGCGCAACAAAAAATTTCTATCGCACTAGAGAGAAAGGGAGGGGAAGAAAGGGATAGAGGGAGGAGAAAATTTCTCCCACTCATGTGCATAGAGAGAGAGAGAGAGAGAGAGAGATTTATGCGCGATACAAGAGAATTTCATTGCATGAGAGAAAGGAAGTGGGAGAAGAGAAGAAAAAGAGGGAGAGAAAGGGGAGAGAGGGAGAAGGGTGCAACGGAGGAGGGAGCTTACATGCAAGGGAATTTTTTCATCAGACAAGCGAGAAAGAAAGGGAGATAGAAAAAGGGAGAAAGAAGAGAGAGAGAGGGGAGAGGAGGAAAGGATGTAATCTCCTCCTCCCCCTTGAGCAAGAGAGCACTTGAGAGAGAAAAGTGGAGAGAGAGAAGTGGATGAGGAGATGAAGAGAGGGGGAGAAAGTTTCTCCCCCTCATGCGCGCATGCAAGCAGGTGCACACAAGTAGGGA
Organism: Lemna minuta; assembly: GCA_024174645.1. NCBI lineage: Eukaryota > Viridiplantae > Streptophyta > Magnoliopsida > Alismatales > Araceae > Lemna > Lemna minuta. Next base: position 12,586,442 of record CM044108.1, read on the forward strand.
GCTAGAGAGAAGGAAAAGAGAGGGAGAACAACAAAGAAACAAGAAAAAGGATATGGCAATTTTGTTGAGATAGAAGTGGTGGAAGGAGCTTATGCATGATAGAAATTTTCTATCGGGAGAAAGAAAAAAGGATGAGAAAAAGTAGAGGAGGGGTGGGAGGATGGGGAGAGGAGGAAGAAGAACGAGAAAAGATTTTTCCATCGTGCCTCTTCTGATGTGACTGAATTTTTTTCCATCTCACGAGAGGGTTGACAAAGCATTTTTGTGCGTCGTTAAAACACAGAAACATAGGTCAAACAAAATTTATAAAACCGAACTCACAACGATAAGATATAAAATCAAGTAATGTGTAAGTATTGGGTCAATCCACAGAGAGCAGGTTGACTTTAATTGTAGAGTTGACTTCGTCAAACTTAAGTTTAAAAGGGGTTTTAAAGAAGTAAAAATAAGATGCAATGAATGGAAATGATATAAATAGACTAAATAAGAAGTTTTAAGAATTGAATTCTCGGATTTGACAGAGAAAAGTCAAAAGTCAAAGTCTAAGCATTGACTTTGACCAACAGTAGGTGTTCTGTAAAATCAAAGAATTAAACAGTGTCGAAGATTACAAAAAATTATATATTTAGAAACTAGAGAGAAAATGGAATTTATTGATATAAAATTCGTGATATTTGGATAAGAAATGGATTTACTATGAATTCTTGCAAATCAAATATCGAAAATCCCCGAAAATGAATACCTCAGAGAAAATATTCAAATTGACCGGTCAAATGAAATCCAAATCTTCCAATTTATATGTCAATGGAAATCTAAGAACCAGAGGAATCTAAAAAGACCAAAATGATCAAAATCCTATTTGTAAATTGAAAGTAATTGACCCCGAAAGTCAACGTTTGACTTATGATGAAAGATGAATAGTGTGTCCACGCGGTGCTCCCCAATCCCCGAAATCGTGAAAGATCGCGACCGTCCGATGAAGCCACGTCCGATGAAGATCATGCGATCATGATGTGTCCATGCGTCATCAAGTAAGCTCTCCATCAAATCCACTTACTCCTTGTTTTGAACACGTGTGTTGATGGATGATCGCGTGGACTCGGGTCCACGCGATCGATGATTCGTGCTTGGATCTAACGCCTATCACGCGTCCACGTCGCCTGCACAGGTGAGATTACCCGGGACATAGTCCCACATTGAATAAAAACAAGGGAATCGTTAGTATAAAAGGTCGAGTGCGGTAACGCATTTGCGCTACCGCCCCAAACTCCTAACGAGGGCCCACTAACCCGTGGGCCCTCCATATGCTGACCCCTCCCCCTGCCACGTGGCGTCCCACAGAGGCATCCACGTGGACCCGCGTGGACACGCATGGCCTCCTGCCACGTGTACGCATCCTGTGCGCCACCTAGGCCTCGCGCAGGCCACCTGCGGCTCTACCACGTGGCCTTAGTGACGCGTCGCATCCACGCGGTGGTCCCGCGCACCACGCAGCTCACCCGCTGGTCCTACTCGCCACGTCAGCACCTGCGGGTAAGTAAACTCCCTTTTTGCGATTTTAAATAAGAAAACTTAATAAAAATTCATTTAAAAATCAGATGAAATTTCAAAAAAAGGGCATAAACTTCAAAAATTCATAACTTAAAATATACAACTCCTTTTTAATCCAAATTTTCTCCATTGGATCACATATTTCTTCCTTTTTAACATCATGTCATTTAAACTATAGTTTCAAAGAAAAAGTTAAGATGAATTAAAAATTACTTAACTCATTTCTTAATAAATCTTCTAAATCATAAATTCATCTTGAAATTATCCTTCAAAACATGCACTTAAGTCAAAATCATTTAAGAAAAGAGATTAACTTCCATTAATTTAAACTTAACAAAAGACTAATCATCTATCAAGCATGAAATTATCCCTAATTTATGCATAAATATCGACTTTAGTGAAATGACATGCCAATGGAGAAAATTCCTAAAAAGTATAACATGCATCATATTCACATAAAATAAGCATGGATATGAGTTAATTAGGATAAGAAATTAAGTTATAAATGCATGTTATCACACCCCCCCCCAACTTAAATCATTGCTAGTCCCTTAGCAATGGAAAGAGAAAAAGTATGTAATAGGACTAACAAGCTTAGAAAGCCATGGGTTAAGCATTGATAGAATCTGAAATGAATATTCTACCTTAAATGATACCAAGAAGAAAGTAATGTACTATAAACTCAAGATCAAGGCATTCCTCCGGCAAACACTTTAATCCACCAAATAACTAAGAATGCTCTTGCTCTACATACTACTAGAAATATACATAATTAAAAATTCATCATACCAAAGCAATCGTCGCTTCCTCCTTGGACTATGGACATGAATGATAAGGGCACAAGAAGTAGAAACAAGCATCATCCTTTTATTCATAGTGGATATAAAATAAAGTCGGCTAAAACACATGGGAGGTAGCTTAACATTCTAATTCTACTCTTTCTTTTTCTTTCTTTCATCCTAATTCTATTTTTTTGTCTTTTTCTTTCTTTCTAATTATAATTTATTCATCCTAATTCTACTTGCTACAAGCCTTTTTGAAGAAGGAGATTAGATAATTCAGAATTTGAAATTTACAAGGCTTTTTATGCAACTTTATTGAAAAACAACATAACTCATTTCATGGTGCTCATCCTACCCATGTGGCGTCCTTAGTAGACATGCAGCTTATTCCCCCGAAGAGGTTTTGGTATCTCTATGGATCAGGGAGCTTCACTATGTCAATAATATTAGTGCCAACAAAGGATGATACAAGCTACGACTTGCTATGGAAAACGGAAGGATGTGCGTGCAAGGAGTCATTAACTCAAAGTTTAGAAAGAAGAATGAGTGGATGAGAAGTATAGAAAGTTTTGAAAAATCATACTATGAGCTTGACTACATCCTTAGTTTGGATTTTGTGGCTCCCCAAAGGAATACCTAGATCCATAATTCCATTGACTCTACCATCTCCTCAACATACACTTAAGGTTGCTCTTCCCACAAATTTCTAAACAAGTGGAGGTATTAATGTACTCTATCCTTTTCTATTTCATGTGTCTCTGAAAAGATCATGTTGTTGTTCACACGTTTAAAAATCAGATCATGCATAGAATACTAAATATAGAAATGCAAAAATTTTGAAAAATTTTAAGTTTTCTAGAAAACTCCCCCCCCCCATGCTTATTCCTTTTATTGTCCTTAATAAAACCCAACATGTTCATGGAAAAAGTGATGAAAATCAATGTACATGGCATGCAACATCAGTAAAAGCAAAAGAGACATAGGAGGGAAAAGAAAAACTTAGCGGGAATTTGCATTGGTTGCATTCTTCTCTTCATTTGTGGAGTTGTTTTGGAGCTGAATTTCTTCTTTTGATGTTCCCCTCTCCTTAGTACCTAAAAAAACTTATAAAGAAGCAACAACAAACATCAAAGCAAATATAAAATATAAAAGTAAAAATAAATGCTAAAACAAGAACAAAATTAGATAATAAATGCAAAAATAAAAATAAAGATGGGTTGCCTCCCTACAAGAGCTAAGTTTTACGTCTTTAGCAAGACGTAACTTACTCTAACGACTAACTCGTGGCTGAGATCTCAAGGTATTGCAGCTCTTCACTATGAGGAGGTGGTGGTCCTGCTTCACCAATATATGGCTTCAACCTATGTCCATTTACCTTGAAGGAATTTTGGGACTTAGGAACTAAAATCAAGACCGATCCATTATCATACACTTCAAGGATCTCATATGGACCATCCCACCTTGAGCACAATTTCCCTAGAAAGAGTTTAAGACGAGAAATATAAAGCCATACCTTGTCATGAACATGAAAAGTTTTCCTATTAATGTGCTTGTCATGAAAGGCTTTATTTTTGGCTTTATAAATCTCCGCATTTTGATACAACTCATTCCGTAGTTCTTGGAGCTCGTGAATTTGTAGAAGTCTTTCTTTTCCAGCTTGATCAAGATATAGATTGAGCTTTTTAATGGCCCAATATGCTCTATGCTCTAACTCAACGGGAAGGTGTCAAGGTTTGCCATAAATGAGCCTAAAAGGAGACATCCCAATGGGTGTCTTGAATGCGGTGCGGTAGGCCCATAGAGCATCGGGTAGCTTCACCGCCCAATCGCTTCCATGCGTGCGAATGATCTTCTTCAATATGTTCTTGACTTCTCCATTGCTGACTTCTACTTGGCCATTTTCTTGGGGGTGATACGGGGTCGTGACGCGATGGTGAACTCCATATTTTTTAAGTAAACTCCTAAAATGAGAGTTAGTAAAATGAGATCCACCATCACTAATAATAACTCTAGGACAACCAAATCGAGAAAATATATTGTTAAAAATGAACTTATTAACCACTCGATGATCAATTGTCCTCGTTGATATCGCCTCGACCCATTTGGACACATAGTCCACCGCTACAAGAATATACTCCTTGCCCTCCGACGGTGGAAAGGGCCCCATAAAATCAATCCCCCAAAGATCAAAAATTTCTACCTCAAGGATGGGTTGCAAGGACATTTCATCTCGCTTTGAGATGTTCAATGCGGATTGACACTTTAGACACTCCTTGCAATACTTGATCGCATCCTTGAATAGAGTTGGCCAATAGAAGCCACTTTGTAGCACTTTCGCTCCCATCTTCCTCGACGCAAAATGTCCTCCACATAAAGATGAGTGACACATCGCTAGAATATGCTCTTGTTCCTCCTCCAGAATGCATCGCCGAATAATCTGATCAGCCCCTACATGGAACAATTGGGATTTTTCCCAAAAATAATGTCTAACATCATAGGCAAATTTCTTATTTTGATGCGTGTTCCAATAATTGGGGATAGATTTTGTGACTAAGTAATTAACAATATGTGCAAACCAAGGTACCTTAGTCACAACGGTGAGGAGCTGCTCATCAGGAAATGTATCACAAATCTCACTTGAAGATGTAGTGTGGAGTCGAGAAAGATGATCAGCCATCGAGTTCTCACTTCCATTCTTTTCCTTGATCTCCAAATCGAATTCTTGATGAAGGAGGACCCATCTAATCAGTCGCGATTTAGCCTCTTTCTTGGACAGCAAGTACTTCAATGCGGCATGGTCCATGTAGACAATGATCTTACTGCCCAAGATATACGGCCTAAACTTCTCCATAGCAAAGACAACCGCTAATAACTCCTTCTCTGTAGTCGTGTAGTTAAGTTGAGTGTCGGCTAGCGTCTTGCTTGCATAACATATGGCAGTCGGCTTTTTGTCAATTCGTTGCCCCAAAACTGCGCCCACTGCAAAATCAGAAGCATCACACATAATCTCAAAAGGTAAGTCCCAAATAGGACTTTGTAAAATAGGCGCTTCCACTAAAGCTTGCTTCAGCTGCAAAAAGGCGTGTTTCCCTTCTTCCTCAATGATAAAGTATTTATCCTTACAAAGAAGAGAAGTTAGTGGTTTTGAGGCTTTAGCAAAATCCTGAATAAAGCGATGATAAAAACCGACATACCTTAGGAAACTTCTAAGTTCCCTTATCGACTTAGGGAGTGCAAGGTCTTGGATTACCCCAACCTTGGCCTTGTCCACTTCCAAACCTTTGCTTGAAACTAAATGTCCAAGCACTATACCTTCTCGCACCAAGAAGTGAGACTTCTCCCAACTAAGACCTAGGCGTTTCTTAACGCAAACGTCGAGGATTTGCGTTAAGTGCTCTAAGCACGCATCGAAACTCGGCCCAAAAACTTAGAAGTCGTCCTTGAAGACCTCCATGCTCTCTCCTATAAAATCAGAAAAGATGGCCATCATGCACCTCTGAAATGTGGCAGGGGCGTTACATAGTCCAAATCGCATGCGCTGAAATGTATATGTGCCAAATGGACATGTAAACGTCATCTTCTCCTAATCATCAGGGTGTATGGCTAGCTGATTATACCCCGAGTAGCCGTCTAGGAAGCAATAAAATCCTTGACCTGAAAGCTTGTCAAGAATTTGGTCAATAAATGGCAAGGGGAAATGGTCCTTCTTTGTCGCCGTGTTCAGCTTCCAATAGTCGATGCATACTCTCCACTTCGTCGGAAGACGCGTCTGAATTTCTTCGTCCTTGTCATTTATCGTCACCGTGATCCCTGCCTTCTTGGGGACAACATGCACCAGACTGACCCATGGATTGTCGGAGATAGTATATATGATGCCTGCATTAAGCCATTTAAGGATTTCATCCATAACGATATCCCATACCTTAGGGTTGAGCCGTCTTTGTGCCTCTCTAGAGGGACGAGCGTCCTCCTCTAGGAAACTGCGATGCATGCACAAAGAGGGATCAATTCCCTTAAGGTCCGACAAGTTTCATCCAATTGCTTCCTTCCTCGCTCGCAAGACGGCCAATAATCTCTCCTCTTGGTCGTGATCTAGCTGTGAGGATATAATAACATGATTAGCACTATGATGATCAAGAAAAGCATACTTCAGTGTATAAGGTAGCGGTTTTAGGTCAAGTGTCGTCTCGCCGGAGGGAAATGGATCATCCTCGGGCTCCTGGAAGCTCCTGTCCTCAATAGCCGTCATCGTCTCCTCGATACAACTCGAGATCTCCGGATCCTCATAAATATCGACGACGCCTACTTCATCGGACTCATGTGAAGGATGTCACATCAACTTGTTGATGCTCATCTTCATCGTGCTATCTCCAACCTGAAAAATAACTTCCCCCTTGCCCCAATCGGTGATCGCTTTCACAGTAACTAAAAATGGTCTCCCTAGTATGATGGGAGAGTCGATGAGGTCCTTCGTGGATTTCATATCCACGATAATAAAGTCTACCGAAAAGTAATAGTTTACGACCTTAACTATCACATCCTCCACCACGCCGTGAGGTCGTCTCACGGATCCATCCACTAAGCTCACCTCGATAAATAATGGCTGCAACTCGCCAAGTGGACAAATGTCATATACTCCCTTCAGGAGAATATTGACACTAGCCCCCGTGTTGAGGAGAGATCGAGTGAAAGTCCTACCCCCTATCTTAAAACTAATCATGGGAGCTCCCGGATCATGTCGCTTACGATGAAGCGTACTCAGCATGATGGAACTAATAGTCTCACTCATATGGATACATTTCGGCTTCCTCGTAGGGGTGCAAAGTCCTTTCAAGAACTTTGCGTAGGATGGAATATGTTGTATGGTGTCTACTAAGGGGATGGTGATAGTAACCTGCCTAAAAGCCTCTAATAATGTGTCATCGCTATCACTCGTAGGGACTCTAGGCCGGCTCAAAAGTTGAGGATATGGCACCGGAGATTTGTACACCTCGGGATTGGGCTCTGCCCTACTCTCCTCATTGGGTGCCTCCTCATCCTCGGAGTCCTCCTCCGGAATAATCGTGGGAGATGGACGATCGTCCCTCTCCTCAAGCGGGTCCTTGCGGCGCTTGTGGTTCGTATGAGAATCCACTAAGACCTTGCCGTTACGTAGGCCCGATATGGCGTGTGCCTCCTCTGATGCACCATCAATGCGAACTTCGTTCACATTGTGAGTGCGGCTCGACGATGCTTGACCTACATTCTTGGGATTTGCCAAAGATTGGGAAGGTAATTGATCTATAAATTCAACACGCTTACCCTTCCTTTGCTCGGTGGGAGCATCGGAGCATTGGGCTTTAGCCCCTTCGACTCGGTCGAGTCGGTCGCTAACCTCATTCAGTTTACTCATCATTTGTGCTAATGCACTCATGACGGGGTCAACTGAAGGTGCCAGAGGTGGGACAGCTTGTGGCGGTGTGACCGCTCGGGGAATACCGGGGGCGAATGATGTCGGCCTCGGGTTCCCCATGTGCTGCGGCGCGGATCCATAGGGATGATGATATGTCATGTGCTGCCCGCTCCGTTGCTGCGCATAAGTAGGGTTATGAAATCTAGAATAACCCTGATTCTGGTAGGTCGACCTACCCGAATGGCTCAAACCTGGATATGTAGTAGGGTTTGGTCGAAATGAATATGGACCTTGGATTGCCATCACGGGGCAATACAGCTCTACGTGCTCAAAACTAGAGCAATACGAACACGGCGAGACATCAACATGTGAAACTGGCGCAAAGCCATCAGAACACGGTCGGATCTTAAGCGAATCCATGATCAAGTTCTGGGCTTCTGTCAGTTTCTCAATCTTATCTAAAAGCATACCTGTCTCTACCGCCTTCGCGTCCAACATCCCTCCCTTAGCGGGAGCGCTCCGTCCCCCGAAGGATTTAGCCGCATGATGGTGGCTATTCTCCGCCACCAACTCGATCAACTCGAGGGCTTCATCCTCATACTTGCTCATGAACGTGCCTCCACTAGCGGCATCGAGCAAGTACCTATCAGGTGCACCTAAACCATCATAAAAAATCTGAGTAATCTCATTTTTAGGTATACCATGATGCGGACACTGTCTCAAGAGATCTCTAAGTCTCTCCCAAGCCTCATAGAAAACCTCACCCGGCCCTTGTGAGAACTCACATATGGCGCGTCTCACGGCACTAGTCCTACCTACCGAGTAGTACTTATGCAAAAATGCATCTTCCATATCTCTCCATGAATCGAACTCGTGGCCCAAGGTGAAAAACCACTCCTTTGCCCTTTCCTTAAGCGTGAAGGGGAAGAAGCACATCTTGGTCGTTTCGGAGGGAACATTATGTAATTGGTTGAATTCACACACCTGGTTGAACTCGTCCACATGTCGATATGGGTCCTCTGATGGTAATCCATGAAAAGTGGGCAAAAGGCCAAGAATATGTGAGTCAATTTTAAAATTCACACCTCGTTGAAGAGGCGCATTGACTCGCGTAGTATGCCTTTGGACGGCCGGTCTTGCGTAATCGCTAAGACATCGTCTCACTATCTCAAGAGGAAGAGGGGCGTCTATCGGCTCTCCTCACCCTGGTGTGGCGATGGCTGAAAGGGAATTGCTAGAGGCCTTCGATGGAGCTCTAGAATGCGTGGATGTAGCGAAGAGGTCCTCATACAAGGCGTTGTTCCTTGTATGCCTCGTGAGTCACGGAAAATGGTATCCTTATCGTCCTCCTTGGTTCCTAGGATGCCTATTCATATCTAAAGCCAAAAAGATCACAGAACATCAAGTATATATAAATAATAAAGTCAAAAAAGGGTGAGACGAAAAGGATGATGTCCAAATGAAAAATGTTTCACTTAATCCACCAAAAAGACAGATCAAGCTACACACTATCAAAACTCACACCAATAAAGATAATAATACCAATAATTCACTCATAACAGAGGATGAATTTAGATATATCAATATCGACGTCTCGATTCGATGAAAAACACAAAATAGACTACCAAATTTGCACCAAAACTATCAAATAAGGGGAAAAATTAGGTAATCTTACCTCACTATACCTTTTCCACCACTAATAGGGTCTGATAAACTCTCTAAAGGTTAGTAAACAACAGAAGACAGAAACTTAAATATAACCACAAAATCAAGCAATCAAATCAATAACCCATGCTCCCAAGCAACGGCGCCATTTTGATGAAGCATTTTTGTGCGTCGTTAAAACACAGAAACGTAGGTCAAACAAACTTTATAAAACTGAACTCACAAAGATAAGATATCAAATCAAGTAACGTGTAAGTATCGGGTCGATCCACATAGAGCAGGGTTGACTTTAATTGTAGAGTTGACTTCGTCAAACTTAGGTATAAAATGGGTTTTAAAGAAGTAAAAATAAGATGTGATCAATGGAAATAATATAAATAGACTAAATAAGAAGTTTTAAGAATTGAATTCTCACATTTGACAGAGAAGAGTCAAAAGTCAAAGTCAAAGCATTGACTTTGACCAGCAGTAGGTGTTCTGTAAAATCAGAGAATCAAAAAGTGTCAGAAGATTACAAAAATTATATATTTCCAAACTAGAGAGAAAATGGAATTTATTGATATAAAATTCGTGATATTTGGATAAGAAATGGATTTACTACGAATTATTAAAAATCAAATATCAGAAAATTCCCAAAATGAACACCTCAGAGGAAATATTCAAATTGACCAATCAAATGAAATCCAAATCTTGCTATTTATATGTCAATGGAAAGCAAAGAACTAGAGGAATCTAAAGAGACCAAAATGATCAAATTCCTATTTGTAAATTGAAAGTAATTGACCCGGAAAGTCAACATTTGACTTCTGATGAAAGATGAACAGTGCTCGGTCAAACGTTAAATTAAAAGGTCAAATAACCTCGGAATTCGGCGAATTAGCTATCCATGGAAAGCTGGTGAAAAGAGGAATCTAATGAAACCAAAATCCAGTAATTTGGAGTAATAATCAGAGAGATATCCTATTTTCAAAATCGGCAATTTTTCAGACTCAAATTTGGGGAAAATGAAGAACACTAAGAACTAATTTGCAAAATTAAACTTCTATATCTAATAAAAACTCAAGTTACCTCTTGATAATCCATCAAATCTCACTACTAACCGGATTGCCACAAGAATGAGGCTTCAACTCTCCTGGATTAAAGCGAATTTGCTCAGATTCTTTCTCGTGGACATTCGGAATTCAAGGGGAAAATTTGATGAAATCAAGAGAGAATTCATGATCAATCCCGCTCCAATTGCTTCGCAATCGAGTCTAAACACGGGGGGGGGATCACAAATAACTTAAGACCTTCCTCAGAATTCGTTTATTTACCTTCACGAATCGATCAAAAGTTGAAGAACAAGAAGGGAAATACATCGTCTTTTAAAAGGAATTTTGGCCCAAAAATCGTGACCGATTGATGTGGTCATGGGAGCGGATTGATGGCCACGATCGAGTGGCGATCGTGGCCCATCAATTGGCGGCATTGTGGCTCCCAATTTGGCGTTGAATCAGCTCCGATCCCGGGGCGATCGGGCCACCAGCGAAGCGCGATCGTGAGCCACGATCGTGAGTCTTGCTTAGTCATTGTCGTCCGATGGAGATCGAGGGCTCCAGAATATTCCACGTATCGCGAAGGTGAGAGGAAAATCGGGGAGAATTGTGGCCATCTGATGGAGATCGCACGGCCGATAGTGATTGCGCGTTTGATGATGATCGAACGTGCCATTTTCGTTGACGTGTCAGCAGGTGAGCCTTCCGATGCCTCCTGATGAAAATTCTAATCCACTGTCCGATGACGACTCCCAAAATTGTGCACTCGCGATGAATCGAGTGTCTTCCATCCGATGGAAATCGTATGATCACAGTGTGGCCACGCAGTGCTCCCTGATCCCCAAAATCATGAAAGATCGCGACCATCCGATGAAGCCACGTCCGATGAAGATCTTGCAATCGCGATGTGTCCACGCATCATCAGGTAAGCTCTCCATCAAATCCACTTACTCCTTGTTTTGAACACATGCGTTGATGGATGATTGCGTGGACTCGGGTCCACGTGATCGATGGTTCATGCTTGGATCCGACGCCTATCACGCATCCACGTCTTCTGCCTAGGTGAGATTCTGCGGGACATAGTCCCACACGAAATAAAAACAAGGGAATCGTTAGTATAAAAGGTCGGGTGCGGTAACGCATTTGCGTTACCGCCCCAAACTCCTAACCAGGGCCCACTAACTCGTGGGCCCTCCATATGCCAACCCCCCTACCACGTGGTGCCCCACACAGGCGTCCACGTGGACCCACGTGGACACGCGTGGCCTCCTACAACGTGTCCGCGTCCTGTGTGCCACCTAGGCCTCGCGTGGGCCACCTGCGGCTGTACCATGTGGCCTTAGTGCCGCGTCGCATCCACGCGGTCGTCCCGCGCGCCACATCAGCTTGCTTGCTGGTCCCGCTCGCCACGTCAGCACCTGCAGGTAAGTAAACTCCCTTTTTGCGATTTTAAATAAGAAAACTTAATAAAAATTCAATTAAAAATCAGATAAAATTTCAGAAAAAGGGCATAAACTTCAAAAATTCATAACTTCAAATATATAACTCCTCTTTAATCCAAATTTTCTCCATTGGATCACACATTTCTTCCTTTTTAACATTATGTCATTTAAAATATAGTTTCAAAGAAGAAGTTAAGATGAATTAAAAATTACTTAACTCATTTCTTAATAAATCTTCTAAATCATAAATTCATCGTGAAATTATCCTTCAAAACATGCACTTAAGTCAAAATCATTCAAGAAAAGAGATTAACTTCTATTAATTTAAACTTAACAAAAGACTAATCATCTATCAAGCATGAAATTATCCCTAATTTATGCAAAAATATCGACTTTAGTGAAATGACATGCCGATGGAGAAAATTCCTAAAAAGTATAACATGCATCATATTCACATAAAATAAGCATGAATATGAGTTAATTAGGATAAGAAATTAAGTTATAAATGCATGTTATCAAGGGTGTGATGAGAGAGAGGGAGAGAGTTTACTTTCTCTCTCTTTCTTCTCTTTTTCATATATTTTATTATTTTTTCTTTATTTATTTTCTTAGTAAAAATCATTTCTTACTAATTTTAATTTCTACAAATTTCAAAAAATTCTTCAAAAATCCAAAACAATGTCATGTTTCTCATAGAAATAAATTTATTCAATGAAATTCATGATAAAATGTATTCATAAAATATTTTCATGTCAATATGCATTTGAAATGGGAAATAAATAGAAATTTCATTTTACAATAAGAAGAACATTACTTTATTCATGAATCAATGTCATTAAAATTCCCATAAAATGTTATTAATTTTTTAAATCAAGAATATCCTTTTAGCCATAAGAATTATCATTTTAATCATTTTAAATTATGATAAAATGCATTTATGATTATATTTTTTAAGAACAAAGGCATAATGTTGGACATAATGCCTCTATTAACCCTACATGGAAACAGTAGCTATATTTTCAAGAAGTTTTATTTTCTATTAACCCTAACTCGTTACTTGTTTCCTCTCCATCTTTTTCCTCGCCTCCTTTCTCCCTTTGATTCTACATGGTATCAAAGCGTGGGCTCTAACCCATCATCTTCCACTCTTCTAGTTATCGCTTCTGACATCATCAATTTCTGCTATAGCAATCTCACGATCTCTCTACCATGAATCTCTCTCATGGCCTCTCTGCTAAAGATCAATTATCGTGCTTTAGCATCGTTGCTACCTCTATGTGAATGCATAATTTTGACTGATTCCATGAATAGTAGGATACCATCAGGAACTTGATGCATGTAAGGTGCGTGACAAGGAGCTTTTAGGGCACCATCAAGAGCAGAGTGTCAGCTTGGATACATGTAGAGCACTAGAAAGAGGATGAGGAGGGCCAATGGCTACATTTCATCTTGGGTGGTGGCACACATAGGGCACTATCTAGGGAAGGAGCATGCAAGGTCAACTATAAGGGTACACTTGTGAGCAAAGCACCAACTAGAGCACTAACAAAATGAATGTTTGTAGTCATGAAAACACACTTCCTTGTGTCAAATTTTTTTCCAAACTTACTAATATAATGGTGAGTAAGGGTCCAATTCATGGAGAATTAGTCAAATTTTGAAGATGCATTCAAAATTTGATCAAATTGGATGATGAATTGGGGTGAGAAATTAGGAAAATTATATTTTTAGAAATAAGACTCCAAGACAAATCCACAGAATAAGAAAAGACTTAATTTCGATTAGTATTTGATAACATGCAATCTTAACATGCAAAAATATGATTATTAATGCAAATTAAGGCATAAAACATTCCATTTTTATGCATGTTATCATACTTTAATTGCATTTCTATCATTTCATACAATTTTAAGTGATAATATCAAAATGCACTATTTTAGGGATAATTATGCATTTTTAGGAATAGATTTTAGCTTATATTATTCCCCTATAAATTTGAGATTATCATTAGGTTTTAATGTTAAATAATACGAGAAAATATTTGTATACTCACTTACTTTTCTAAGTTTTATTTTTCAAGTAGAAGTGAGTGTATTTTTAAAATAAAAATTAATTCTCTTGTTATTTAAATAATTTGACTTTTTATAATGATAGATA
>CM044108.1:12600964-12770376 GCA_024174645.1 Lemna minuta
AGGAACGAATAGAAAAGAGAATAAACTCACTCGAAATGATGTTCCATGAGCAAAAATGATCAATCAGTGCCTTCTTTCCTTTTGGCTAACCAATGCAAGAACCACACAAAAAAACATTAAATCCCTTCTTTTTTTCCTCAAAAATTCAAATCAGCCACGAGATTTGTGATCATGCCCACCAAATGGTGTTCATGCCCACCAAATTTCAGCCCTTAAATTGATCAAAATTATAAGAAATCATGATTTTAATTTGTAGTATTTAAGGGCGTTGATTGACTTTCTCTTTCTCAAATTGCTCTAGTTGACCTGCTCTAATCAAAAATGCTTCAATCAAATTGCAGGTAAAACTTAAAAAACTTTTAAAAAGTGTTATTTTCTCCCTCTTCTCTCTTCTATTCTCTCCATTGCCTCACCTCTTTTCTTTCCTCTCTCTCATGATGGTGAGAAGTGCAGATGCGAGAAATAAACAGAGCAATGGTTCGGAGGTTATTCGAGTGCATGTGAGAAATTTAAGCGTGCACGCAAGAGAGAGAGAGAGGAGAGTGGAGAAAGTGACAAGTGGGAAAGTGAGAGAGATAGATGAGTGGTGAAGAAGGTGAGGGATAGCGAGGCGGAGAGGGAGCAGAGAGAGGTGGTGAAGAGGTGATATGCCCAACAAAAATTTCTATCGCACTAGAGAGAAAGGGGAAAGGAAGAAAGGGAAAGAGGGGGAGAAAATTTCTCCTACTCATGTGCATAGAGAGAGAGATTTATGCGCGATAGAAGAGAATTTCATTGCATGAGAGAAAGGAAGTGGGAGAAGAGAAGAAAAAAAGAGGGAGAGAAAGGGGAGAGAGGGAGAAGGGTGCAATGGAGGAGGGAGCTTACATGCAAGGGAAATTTTTCATCGGACAAGCAAGAAAAGAAAGGGAAATAGAAAAAAAGGGAGAAAGAAGAGAGAGTGATGGGAGAGGAGGAAAGGATGGAATCTCCTCCTCCCCCTTGAACAGAGAGCACTTGAGAGAGAAAAGTGGGGAGAGAGAAGTGGATGAGGGAGACGAAGAGAGGGGGAGAAAGTTTCTCCCCCTCATGCGCTGTCATGCAAGCAGGTGAACACAAGAAGTAGGGAGCTAGAGAGAAGGAAAAGAGAGGGAGAACAACAAAGAAACAAGAGAAAGGATAAGGCAATGATAGAAATTTTCTATCGTGAGAAAGAAAAAGGATAAGAAGAAGTAGAGGGGAGGGAGGATGGGGAGAAGAGGAGGAAGAAGAACGAGAAAAAGATTTTTCCATCGTGCCTCTTCCGATGCGACGGAATTGTTTTCCATCTCACAAGAGGGTGTGATGAGAGAGAGGGAGAGTTTACTCTCTCTCTCTTCTCTTTTCATATATTTTATCATTTTTCTTTATTTATTTTCTTAGTAAAAATCATTTCTTACTAATTTTAATTTCTACAAATTTCAAAAATTCTTCAAAATCCAAAACAATGTCAAGTTCCTCATAGAAATAAATGTATTCAATGAAATTCATGATAAAAATGTATTCATAAAACATTTTCATGTCAATATGCATTTGAAATGGGAAATAAATAGAAATTTCATTTTACAATAAGAAGAAAAAAATACTTTATTCATGAATCAATGTCATTAAAATTCCCATAAAATGTTATTAATTTTTAAATCAAGAGTATCCTTTTAAGCATGAGAATTATCATCTAAACCATTTTTAAATTATGATAAAATACATTTATGATTATATTTTTAAGAAAAAAAGGCATAATGTTGAACATAATGCCTCTATATATCTTCTCTTACATGGAAACGAGTAGGCATCTTTTTCAAGAAGTTTTATTTTCTATTAACCCTAACTCTCTCTCTCTCTCTCGTTACTTGTTTCCTCTCCATCTTCTTCTTTGCCTCCTTTCTCCCTTTGATTCTACATGGTTTCAAAGCGTGAGCTCTAACCCATCATCTTCCACTCTTCTAGTTATCGCTTCGACATCATCAATTTCTGCTACAGCAATCTCACGATCTCTTTTGCCATGAATCTCGCCTCCTGACCTCTCTCGCTAAAGATCACTTATCGTGCTTTAGCATCATCGCTTCCTCCGTGCGAATGCGCGATTTTGACTGATTCCATGAATATTAGGATACCATCAGGAACTTGATGCATGTAAGGTGCGTGACAAGGAGCTTTTAGGGCACCATCAAGAGCAGAGTGTTAGCTTGGATAGTAACATGATGAGGGAGAGTAGCGGAGGACACTCGAGAAGGCTGATACATGTAGAGCACTAGCAAGAGGATGAGGAGTGTCAATGGCTACATTTCATCTAGGGTGGTGGCACACATAGGACACTAGCTAGGGAAGGAGCATGCAATGTCAACTATAAGTCTACGCTTGTGAGCAAATCACCAACTAGAGCACTAACAAAATGGATATGTGTAGTCATGAAAACACACTTCCTCATGTCAAATTTTTTCCAAACTTACTAATATAGGGATTTAATTGTGAATTTATTAGTACAATGGTGAGTAAGGGTCCAATTCATGGAGAATTAGGAAAATTTTGAAGATGTATTCAAAATTTGATCAAATTGGATGATGAATTGTGGTGAGAAATTAGGAAATTATATTTTTTGAAATAATACTCCAAGAAAAATCCACAGAATAAAAAAGACTTAATTTGGATTAGTAATTGATAACATGCAATCTTAACATGCAAAAATATGATTATTAATGCAAATTAAGGCATAAAAAATTCCATTTTTATCCATATTAGCATACTTTAAGTGCAGTTATATCATTTCATACAATTTTAAGTGATAATCTTAAAATCCACTATTTTAGAGATAATTATGCATTTTTAAGAATAGATTTTAGATTATATTATTCCCATATAAATTTGAGATCATCATTAGGTTTTACTGTTAAATAATAGGAGAAAATATTAATACACTCACTTATTTTTCTAAGTTTTGTTTTTCAAGTAGAAGTGAGTGTATTTTTAAAATAAAAATTAATTCTCTTGTTATTAAAATAACTCAACTTTTTATAATGATAGATAATTAAATTTCTGATCCAATGAAAGAAATTTGGATTAATTTGGAGTTGTATTTTGAAAGTTATGAATTTTCTAATTTTTAGGGATTTTTCCTTAATTTTTCTGAATTTTATGAACTTTTCATGAATTTAAAAGGATTTTTCGGAACTAAAAGTCAATTTTTTGATTTATTATAAGTGTGCAGGTGACATGACGCAATCTGGAGCATCCGATCAATCGCGATCGATGATGTGGCAGCACGAGGAGCGTCCGATCGAGCATTAAATTTAAACCATCGATCGTCACTTAAGGGTACGCGGCGCATTCTGATTGGACGAAGATTCATATTTCAAAATGTTTTAATCTCAGCCATTCATCAAAGGAGTTACAATGACTGAGATTAAACGTATCCGATGGAGTTCTATGGACACGTGGAGACATCGCGGACGTTCAATGAAGATCGAACGACAAGCGTTACGCGGCGATTCAACTTCACGCGATCATGTGCCTTCATCTCAGCGGTCCATCTCCTATCCAACAGCCACGACTTAATCGCAACGATTCACATCCATGCGTTTCATCCGAGCCATTGATCGAAGATGAAATGCCCGATCGAAAGCGGTTACGCCCAAAATTCACTATAAATTGAGATGTTCTTCGACATTTTCAAGTATTCTTGGATGATTTTCGCTCAATTGATCTATCTAAACACCTCCATCCTTGAATCTCTTGCTTCTAATCGCTTTCGAGACTCATTTTTCGCGTCCACGGAGTGGTTGAAAGTACGATTTTTATCAATCGAATAAGGAGAATTCATCTCTTGAACACCGAAGATCATTTTTTTGAAATCGCGGAATGAAAAAGTCTTGAATCCGGCGATTAATTTGGATCATTTTCGATCGCTATCTTGGGTTGGATTATGTGCTCTCCTCCTAATCTTTTCTTTCATGTATCATCAATTTGTAATTTAGGATCGTTAATTTAGTTAATTTAGTCTTTAATTTTCAGATTTCTCTTAAACTCGCGTTCGAAATTTTTCCCTCTCATTCGTCTCATCAATTTCTCCAGAATATTGATCCAAATCGAGTGATTTTTGATTATGTGGATTTGTCGTTTGAGTTATCTTTTCAAATATATCATTTTCCCTAATTTCTCACCTCAATTCATTGTCCGATTTGATCAAATTTGAAAAGATCTCTCAAAAAATCCCTTATTTCTCTGTGGATTCGACCCTTATTTAACCAATATACTATTGATGAGTTTGGCTTTATTTTTTTGACATGAATCGGTGTGCAATTACAACCGCATCAATTCGTTCCGTTAGTATTCATGGAGAAATCAAGGAACAAAATAAGGACACGTAATCTAACCCAAAAATCGTCGGATCAATGCTTCTCATTCTGCATTATTAAAAACAAAAATTTGAAGTTCAAGTGGCAAATTCTTCTTCCTTCTCCCTCGAGAAAATTCTTGATTTCAAGAACTCCCTAGATGTAGAAATGAGTCGAGAAAAAGGAAGACAACAAGATATTCAAGGATTGAGATGTTCAAACAGTTTTGATTGATCGAAAACATCCAAGACTACTTTTTCATCGAAGGGAGTATAAATAAGAGAAATTCGAGTGTGGTCCTTTTATCTATGCTTCACCTTTCAATCAGATGGTCCACATGAAATGCCACGAAGTCAAATTGATGCTCTTAAGTCACGATCGTTGGATTTGTGATGAAGCGTTGAGATTTTTCCACGTCGTCACATGAAGAGGAAGAGGAAGAGTGATCGTGACTATCGGATCTTGATTTGACACTTTTGAATTGATCACACATCACGATGAGTCCACCAGTCACATTTAATCTAAACCATTATAACTCTCAAGATGAACAGGCATGATTTATCACGAGTTATAAGTTGAATCGTCGTCCAATTGCAACATCACACGTACCCCTCTTCTTAAGTGAGCATCAACGGTCACGATTAACTTCAAATATCAAACCCTCCAAATTATGCCACGTCACCTGTATAGAATAAAAATAAACATAGTCCCACATTGAAGAAATCATGGAAATTTCCATATAAATAGTAAAGTGGACTATGTAGTTATTGTTCAGCCAAGAGTCGTTGTTCATCTTACGCTGACAAATTTACTATTTATAATTAAGAAAACTAAGACTGGATGAAGAAAATAAAAGCGTATAGCTTTTGAGGTCGATCCACAAGGATCTTAGGGCAAGAACATGTCAATTTTAATAGCATGAGAAGGAACTATCCAAGATTACTTAGAAGATTTAAGCAGAAATTGCAGTTAGAAAATATAAGAAGCAGAGTTTTAGAGATTTAATATTAAAAGAAGAATTGAGGGAGGAGAATATAGGAGAAGGAGGTAATAATGAGGGTGAGGAGAGGAAGGGAAATTGGAGGAGTTGGAAAGAAATTAAGGAAGAGGGTGAAACTGCGATAGAGAGAGAGTGAGAAATGGTGAATGAGAGAGAGAGAGGTGAAGTGGACTAGAGGACCAAGAGGGGATTTCAAGAGAAAATAGATATCATAGAAAGGTGGAAGTGTGGAAGGGATTGGAAAAGACAGAAAAGAGAGAGAGAGAGAGAGATAGAGAGAGAGAGAGAGAAATAAGGAAAGAGCAAGAATTTAGGGAAATGAGGATCGCAAGGATGAGGGAGGACAAGATTTCATGCACTAAGAGATTAGGAGCGAGAAAGCACAATTGCGAGAGCGAGGAAGAGGAAGAAAGAGAGAGAAAGAGAGAGCATAAGCGAGAGGCATAGTGCGTGGAGGAGAATTAAAGAGAGGTAAGAAATAGATTGAAGGAATAGAATAAAGGAGGGAATGTTCGGAAAGGAATTTGTGGAAATGACAAGGAAGAGAGGTGAAGGGAAGCTCGGAAATGACGGATGAAGAGGGAAGACTAGAGAGATTGTGAGTAGCTAAGAGAGATGGAGAAAAGGAGAGATATTGAGCGAGCAGGCACCAAATGAAAGAGAGATTGAAAGAGAAAGAGCCGCGAGATGAGATTTATAGAGAGAGAGAGAGTGTGGTTACTGAGTAACCTGCAAAAATATACATGAAAAATATATGACTATTAAATGCAAATTAAGGCATAAAACATTCCATTCTAATGCATGTTCTCATATTTTTTTAGTGTTTATCTATCATTCTATGAAAATTAAGTTATAATCTCAAAAGTACACTAATTTAGGGATAATTATGATAAATTAAGACAACTAGTTCTACGATGAGATTATCCTGCATTTTTTATTTCTAATTATAATTAGGTTTTAGTGTTAAATAATAAGAGAAAAATACTTTTTATACACTCATTTAAATTTTCTAAGTTTATTTTTCTAAAAATAAATGAGTATATTTTCAAATTAAAATTTATTCTCTTCTCATTTATTGAATTTGACTTCTTAAAAATGATAGATAATTTAATTTCTGATCCAAACAAAAACAAATTTGGATTAATTTGGAGTTATATTTTTGAAAGTTATGAATTTTCTAATGTTTAGGATTTTTAGAATTTTCCTATTTTTTTATGAATTTAATTCAACTTATTTTAGAATTAAAATGAATAAAAATGTTATTTCTATGGCATGCTGATGTGGCAACGAACGTGGCAAGTGTAAAAGCATGTTGTCACGTGTCAATGTATATACATGCCACGTGGCGCACGCATATGCGTGTGTGTGTGTGTGTGCACGTGTGCACGTGTGCACGTGTGCGCGCATATGATTAGTGAGATTAAGCATCCTTTTTCTGATTATATGCTAACTCACTAATCACACGTACATTATATACGTGTCAAATTGCTTCGATTTTTTTGTCATATAGGACTATCTTTTTATTTTTATGCGCAGGTGATGTGGCAACATGTGGAACGCCTCGATCGCGCGATTTAATGGCGATTGTTGATCCTCACTTAAGTGGGGGGGTATGTGGGGCACTCTGATTCATTGAAGAACCATTTTAAAATAATTTAATCTCATCCATTCATCTAAAGAGTTTTAATGGCTGAGATTAAAACCGCTCGGTGGACATGTGGACGCATCCAGAGCGTCGGATGAAGATCGAACGATGAGCATTTCGGGGCCTTTCTTCTTCACGCGCAAGTGGCAAAAATCACAGTGGTTCATCTTCGATTGAACGGACGCAATTTAAACATAAAAATTCACATCAAATGCATTTCATCAGAGCCATTGATCGAAGATTAAATGTCGATCTCGACCGTTACGCCCAAATCTCCCTATAAATTAACATGTTCTTTGACGATGTAAAGAATTCTTCAATGTTTTGAGTAATCAAACTATTTAAACATATGAATCCCTAAATCTCTTCCTTTATTCATCATTCTAGATACATTTCCACATCCAAATAGTCTTTCGAAAGTAAGATTTCGTTGAGAGAATAGGGAGAAATCACTTCTTGAATGCCGACGATCGTCTTTGAATTTGTGGGACGATCTTTGATCCGACAAGAAATTGGATCAATTCGAGCACTATCTAAGGTTAAAATTTATGTTTTCCTCATAATCTCTCTTCCTATAACATTAGATTTTATTTTTGAATCATAGATTAAGTTAATTTTTAATTTTAATTTCCATTTTTCGTTCTCTTCGCGTTCAGAAATTTCTACCTAATTTCGCTTGTTGAGTTCTCTCACCAATCTTGATCCAACATTCTGTGATTCTTGATTCAGTGGATTCTTCTTTGAGCTATCTTTATAAAAAAATATCAAAATCCCTAATTTCTCACCTCAATTCATCGTTCGATTTTCATTGAAATTTCAAAGAGTTCTTTCGAAAAGACCTTATTTCTCTATGGATTCAACCCTTGTTCACCTCTATACTATCTAATTCAAGATTATTTATGAAAATTGGTTAGTTTAGACTTATTTTTATGCAAGTTCATGTGTATTAATTGACCTCGTGTTCCTTAATAACATCCATTTTATACATGAATTACATGATTATTAATTGACCTCGTGTTCTCGAATAACATGCATTTTATACATGAAGTACATGATTATTAATGCATTAATTGTTACATTTGTATGCATGTTATCATATTTTTAAGTACGTTTCTATCATTTTATGTAATTTCATGTTATGATCTAAAAAAATACATCATTTTATGGATAATTATGCATAATTAAACAATATAATTCTAATCTAATTTATATTTAAGATCATAATTAGGTTTTCATGATTAAATGATAAGAGAAAAAGATCTTTTATTTACACTCATATATTTTTAAAAATTTATTTTATCAAATACAGGAGTGTTATTTTTAATATTTTGACTTTTATAATGATAGATAATTATATTCTGATCCAACAAAACAAGTTTGCATTCATTTGGAGTTGTATTTTGAATGTTATAAAATTTTCCAATTTTTTTAGAAATTTTCTGGAATTTTTTTCGAAGTTAATTAACTCCATTTTTTTATTTTTTTCATAAGTTATAAAAGAATAAAAAAGGGGGTTTTTAATAAACGCATGCTGACGTCAGCGGAGCGAAGCCACATGGCGACGCGTGGACGCGTGTGTAATGCATGTGTGTGCGTGGCGTGTGTGTGGCTGACACGTGTGTGCAATGTTAATAAGGGGTTAGGAGCATCCGTTAAGGATTTAAGCTAACCACTTAAGATCTCGTGTATTATATACGCGATAAAACACTCTAATTTATTCCGTGTGGGACTATTTTCCTTTATTTTTATTTCAGGTGACGTGGGGCTATGTAAGACATCCGATTGCATGATTCAATCATATGCGTTGGATGTCACTTACTCAAAGGTGTACGTGGCGACATCCTATCACACGTCGATTTGATTAAATGACTTTTAATCTCAGCTCGTCGATCTCGGAATTATAACGGTCAAGATTAATCGCGTCCGATGGACCTCTGGATTAATCCCTGATCGTCCGATGAAGATCCAACGAACGCGATGAAACGACACTTCTCTTCAACGAGCGATGTGGTGGCATCTCAACGCTCCATCCGCGATCAGACAGACACGACTTAAACGCGTCGATTTGTCAACCCGACGCGTAATCTCAGCCATTGATCGCGATGAACGAACGCATCCGACGGTTACGCCCAAATTTGCTTATAAATTGAACTGTTATTTTTCGACGGAAATGTATTCTTGGATTTTCGAGCAAATCGAACTCGTCTAGACACCACAATCTGAGAATCTTTTGATTGTTTAAGCTTCTTGACTCATTTTCCACGTCCGAGGAGTGCAAGAAATCAGAATGTGATTGAGGGAATTGAGAAAAATCACATCTTGAATGCCATCTTCCTTTTCAAAATTGCGGAATGAAAAAGCCATGAATCTGGTGATTCATTGGATCATTTCAAGCGCGACTTTGGGTTAGATTGCATGTTTTCATCTTAATCTTTTATCATTTAGCATTAAATTTATATTTTGAATCATAGATTAAGTTTAATTTTCGCTTTTTAATTTCATTTTTCAATCATTTTTGCTATCAAATTTCTATCTCAATTTCAAACTTTGATTTCTCTACGAATTCTAATCCAAATCTCTTGATTTTTTTGATTCCATGGATTCGTATTGGAGTAAGCTTTCTTAATACACTAAATTGTCTAACATCTAACCTCAATTCATCATCCGTTTGATCGAATTTCAAAGATATCTCAAAAACTTTCCCTAAATTCCCTGTGGATTTGACCCTTATTTACCATTATACCCTTCAATTTGTGAATTAATCTTTAAATTGGTAGCTTTTTGTACTTTGTTTTGACACGAGATTGTGTGTATTCAACAACCGCACGAGTTCGCTCCGTTAGTCTCGCTTTCATTAGTTACATGGGAGAGGGAGCGGGATAGACGACAACCAAGAATGAAAAAGGGAAGTTTTTAGGAGAGTAAGAGAAGAGATGAATCTAAGGAGAGAGAAGAAACTGAGAGAGACAAAAAAAGAGAGAAATAGAATGCAAAAGGGGAGGAGACGCGAATGCGAGCACTTGGATGAGGAAGAGAGTGATTGACCCCGAGGAGGAGAGAACTAGGGAGATAGAAAGATCGCGAGAGAGGGGGTAGAGCAAGAGGGAGTGGAAAAGAGAGAATAGGAGAGAGAGAGAGAGAGAGAGGTTTGCAAAACTTGAATAGGAGACTAGAAAACAGAGATAGAGAGTAGATGGGACCAAGATAAAGAGAGAAGAGATAGAGGGAAGGATCGAGAGAAGAAAAAAAGGGATGTCGAGAGAATGATAGAGAGAGATTCCAAGAATGAAATCAAAAAAAGGAGAGGAGCACGAGAAATGCATAAATGCGGAAGAGGAGGATGTGACACGAAGATGGAACTGAAGTTTCATGAGGAAGAAGAAAGAGTGCAAAAGAAAGCGAGAGAGAATAGGGTCTAAAGAGGTAAATCGAGAGGGTGAGAGAGGGGTTCTAGAAAAAAAAAGTTGCAAGAGATGGAGCGAGGAAGAGGGTTGAAGAAGAGAAGAGAAATCAAGAGAGAAGAAGAAAGAGATATAGATAGAGAGACCGAACAAGATGGAGAGAGAGTTCCAAGAAGAGTGAGAGAGGGTGGACAAAAGCTAGATATTGAGAGGGAGAGAGAGAGGATAAGAGAGGGATTACTAGGAAGCTGGAGGACGGGGAATATAAATCGACTAGGAGTTTTTAGGAAGAGCGAGTCAGAGGTTATAGGAGAACAAAGTTTAAAACAAAAACTACCATTACCAATTTTGTAACTACATTTCGACAAGAAGAACAACGAGCAGAAAAATTGCTAATCCTAAGAGAGAGAGAGAGAGAACGAGGAAGAACATGATGAACAAGCCCCCTCCCCAAAAACGCTTTTTTTCCTTTTTTTTTTTGCTTTTCTCCTTGATTGGCTCCTAAAAGTTTGCTTTGAACAGCCTATTTAAGCCCTTGAACATAATTCCTTTTGGAGAATCTTGCTTTCAAAGACTAATGCTTCTTTTTTACCTCTCAAAGAGCCTCCTTTTCTTCATTTCTTGTTTTTGGGTTCCTGAAATAAAGAAACTAAAATTCCATACAATGCATTCTACTTTAACGTATATATCTTGTACAAAATAGAAAATCATGAAATGATGTATATATTGGCATGCTCAACCATGTGGTAAAATTAAATTAGAAACAAATTCTAAGTGTTTATACTTACTTTAAAGTTATCACTTAGTGCTATCTATTAAGGGTGCTTAATCACTACTGGCACGCGATAATCATCTGTCACACATGCGTCACGCATGTGATAACATGCAATTATATGATTATTAATGCATATTAAGGCATAAAACATTCTATTTTTATGAATGTTATCATACTTTCAGTGCATATCTATCATTTCATACAATTTTAAGTGATAATCTCAAAATACATTATTTTAGGGATAATTATGCATTTTTATGAATATATTTTAAAGTAGATTATTCTCATCTATATTTGAGATTATAATTGAGTTTTAATGTTAAATAATAAGAGAAAATACTTGTTATAAACTCATTTATTTTCTAAGTTTTAATTTCTGAGAGAAATGAGTAAATTTTTTAAATAAACATGTATTCTCTTGTTATTTAAATAAATTGATTTTTATAATGATAGATAATTTAATTTCTGATCCAACGAAATAAATTTGGATTAATTTGGAGTTATATTTTGAAAGTTATGAATTTTCTAATTTTTTAGGACTTTTTTGGAATTTTTTTATTTTTATTAAATTTAATTCGATTTATTTTAAATTAAATGCTTAAAAAATTATTTTATATAGCGTGCTGACATGGCAGCTGATGTGGAAAGGATGAAAATGGCAAAAACACCACGAGGTGGCATATGAGACCGCCACGTGTCACACACGTATATGTGTGCACGCGTGTGTGAGTGCGCATGTGTGCGCATGTACACACATGTGTGCGCTGAGTGTGTGTGAATAAGGAGAAATCACCTTGTTAAGGATTTTTGCTATCTCCTTATTCACATACTCCTTATATACACACGCATTTGCTTTGATTTTTTTATCATGTAGGACTATTTTTGCTATTTTTTTATGTGCGCGAGTGACATGACGAGCGCATGGAGCGTATAATCGCAATCGTCGATGGTCACTTAATGTCAGCCGTTCATCAAAAAGATTTATAATGGTTGAGATTAAAGCCGATGAAAACTCATCTAGAGTGTTCAATCAAGATCACACAGATGGCGTTTTCATGTGTTTCTTCTTCACGCCCGCCTTGGCAAAATCTTGGCGATCCATCTCCGATCCAACGTCGGGACTAGCCGTAATGATTCGCATCTCTGCGTTTCATCGAGCCATTGATCAAAGAATCAAAGCGTGATCCGACGGTTATGCCCAAATTTGCTATAAATTGAGATGTTCTTTGAAGATGTAAATCATTCTTTGATATTTTTGAGTAATCGGACTGTCTAGACATCACCATCCTCGTATCTCTCACTCTCTTCTTCTTCTAGATTTATTTTCGCATCTATGGAGTGGTTGAAAGTGAGATTTCGTCGATAGAATAGGGAGAATTCGCCTCTTGAACGCAGATGATCCCTTCCTCGCAAGTATAGCATGATGAGCCCAAGTTATGGCAGCTCGGGATGAAGGGAGAATAGGGGTATTAAGAAAAGGGATTTCCGGATGATCTAAAACACCAATCCCTGTTTAGGTGCCAAAGAAGAATGAGAGGAAGCCTCGAAAAAGAGCAAAAAAAGAACATAACCTCCGATACTATAAAAAAAGAATAAAACCATATCGAAGTCCTAATTGTACAGCTTTTGTATGATGTCCTTCCAACGTGGATTCACATAGAACATCGCGCCACCATACAAACATGGTATATAGGATAAAAAAATGAGACCCAAACCGAGAAGTGTTGCACCCCCTTGAAATGGGTGCATGTACATCACACCTCCTACGGTAGTTGCAAAAGCTCCGAGTGAACTCGAAATAGGCCATGGACTTGGATCTACCAAATGATAAGAATGCCTCCGAGATTCAATCATAAAACCATTTAGCCCCGGTTGTATGTAAACCTCCCCTTCACCCCACCCCCTCAAGTGGTAAAGAAGGGGGTTGGTCTCATTTTCTTTCTATCCGACAGACAAACAAATAGGAAGGGATGGTTCTTTCGATATAAGTGATACTCAAAAAAATAAAGATGAAGACAATCGTAGGTTTGACCGACGAACTACGTGGGAAAAGAAAAAGACCTTCGATAGATCAGAACCTCACCGTTTGTTGTTTCCAATGCCCTCTTCAATTCTAAGGCACGTTCGTACCGAACAGCTCGCGGAAATTAAATCCTCTTCCACAAGATCCTATATCAGCTATACATCCTCCTTGCGTTTATGCCGAGACGTAGCCAGTGCTATAGGCTTTGGCTTATGTAGATCAAAAATGATGAATGTGATTGTGGCACTCCACTCGCCGCCAATGCGGAAGGATGCCACCGAAAAAGAATGGAACGCTGCTGCACTCTACTCGGGATGCGTCGGATCCAATATAAGAAGCTCATTCTTTACCCGATCATTCAAACATGTGGCGCCGCAGGCGCACCTCGCTCTATTGTTGCGTAGCAATAAAAAGCCTCGCTCATGCTGCTTCTGGTGGCATTTTTCTTTCAGGACCTTCTCTTCGCTCCGGACAGGAGCGCTAATGGACTCGAGGAGGGAGCAGGGAAAAAGCGTGTTGTTCGTAATGGAAAGAAAGACACCATTCCCAGCAAGCAGGGAATGCCTCTTTGTTGGACCGCCGGCGTGAACACAGTGGTCTCCCGACTGGACCAGTGAACCCATTCAAATTTGGATGTTGACATGTCGGTTGTTTTTAACCGTAGGCATCTCGCTAGGAAGTTGGTGGGCTCATCATGAACTAGGTCGGGGTGGGCTGGTGGTTTCGGGATCCCATAGAAAATGCTTCTTTTATGCCTCGAGTATTAGCCACAGCTCGTATTCATTCGACTCAATCTACCCTTCTTCATTCTTGGACCTCGCTTCTTAATATTTTGACTCTTCTATGTTGTGTCTTAGGAACCTCTTCAATACGGTCCGGATTGCTAACTCTCGTTCATAGTTTTGCTACGGATGATACACGAGGAAATTTCTTATGGTGGTTCTTCCTTCTAATTACCGAGCATATCTATTCTTCTTTTCTCCCGGATGAAGCAGCAGGCATCGGTCCATAGAACCTATAAAAAGAGATGGTTGTGGCGCGAAGTACTCTTGTGCACCTACGTCACTCGGCTCGCGCGCAACCCCGCCCCTTATGGAAGAATTGAGCTTATTGCTGGGCTACTTATTCGAGTCAGCAATTGGCTGCTGGATTTCGTCTCGTCCGTAGCGCTCGGAGGTCACTATGGCGTGGCTGAATGTAGAGCAGTCCGCAACGAAAAAACTTTGATCAGTAAATTTTTAACTTCGGAAGATGGTCAAGGTAGCTTGCTTCCAAGCCACTGCACTAGATGCACATGTAGTCGTAGTCATCGGCCCGTGAATGCCTCTGTTCTATACAATACTCTTTTTCTGAATGGGGAGTTGCTCTTTGATCTGCGGAATAAGGCCTCCAAGTTTATGGTAGAGATCTCTCCATACCAAGGTTCTGCAAGAAGTGTAGAAGTCTAATTTTATGTTCATTTTATGTTTTCTCGATTTACTCGTAACCAGCTAAAGCTCCCTTGAAGAACCTTCCAATTAGTGATATTCCCCGATGTGGCTGGCCCCGACTACATGGGAACAGATCCTTCTTCCTCGAAATCTAGACTTATTTCCATCGTTCTCGCGAGTCTTCTGGGAACATCTCGAAATCGAGCGGGCAGCAAGAAAAATCAATCTATCCAACATCTGCTCTATGTAGTGGTCGGCCTTCGTCAAGCTATCGCTTGCCAAGCCGCCTCGCCTCCTTGTGTGGAAATGCTTCTCATGATCTCCAGCTTTTTTTCCCACCAGCTCGTTCTCCACTAGGCATAATGGAAGTCGGGTGAACTCAACGTAAAGAAAGTTATAAAGTACTTACTAATAACGTAATTGAATGCTGAACCTTCTACCAGCAGATAGTAGAAAGTAAAGCGATGTAAGACAACAGGTTTTCTTTGCAGAACCGAATGTTCAGCATTCAATTTACTTCTACACCTTCTTTACTTCGTAACCACGAACCTACACCTGAATCTTGATGAGTTCTTGACTTCGTAACCTATTAAGCGATCGAACCTTAGGGACGAGTTGTAGAGGTTCTGAGTTGTAGAAGATAAAGAAGATGAAGGTTCCAGTTTATGAGCGGGAGAGAAAGTTGTGATGAAGGAACGAAGGGACGAGTTGTAAAACAACGAGGGGACAACGACCGTAGGGAGATAAAGTTGTGGCGAGTTGTAAAACGGGGCGAGTTGTAGAGACCGTAGGGAGATAAAGTTGTGGGACGAGTTATAGAGACCGTAGGGAGATAAATGAAAAAGCCTTGAATCTAGCAATTAATTGGATCATTTTGATCGCTATCTCAAGTTAGATTACGTGTTTTATGTCTAATCTTTTGTCATGTATCATTAGATTGTACTTTAGAATCATAGATTTAGATAATTTTATATTTTTATGTCGAATTTCTCTCTTTTCGCGTCCGAAAAATTTCTACCTAATTTGCTCTTTGATTTCTCCACGAATCTTGATCCTATTTGAGTAATTTTTTTATTACGTTGATTCGTCTTTGAGTTCTCTTTCCAAATCTATAAAAAAATCCCTAATTTCTCACCTTAAGTCATTGTCCGATTTGATCGAATTTCAAGAGATATCTCAAAAAAATCCCTTAATTCTCCATGGATTCGACCCTCATTCACCACTATACTCATAAATTCGTGATAATTTCTTTAAATTGGTGATTTTGGTATTTATTTTGACACGAACTTGAGTGTATTCAATGACCACACAAATTTGGTCTGTCAAATTCGTGTTAATTTCATAAAATTGTTGATGCATGATTGTGTATTTCCGACGACCTCGCAGTCTCACTTCGTCAGTGTGCATCACATGGCACATGAACAAGCTATCACGTGGCAACATGCAAATGTGTGTGCCACGGCAGCGCGCACCTAAAAACCTATTTTTGAATGTTTTTAATTAAAATAAATTCAAAATAGTTCAGAAAAATTCTAGAAAAATCCATAAAAATTAGGAAACTCATAAATTTAAAAATACAACTTATTTTTAAAAAAATTGTTTGATCACAAATTTAATAATCTATCATTCTAGATATTTTAATTTAAGAAATGACAAGAGAATAATTTTTTTTACTCAAAAAGACACTAATCTTCATTGAAAAATAAACTTAGAAAAATGTGTGTATGAAATTATTTTATCTTATTATTTGCATTTAAAACTCACAAAAAGTCTCAAATATAAATTGGAATAATCTATTTGAAAATTTCAATTTTAATTTATGTATGACTATCCCTTAAAATGATATGTTTTGAGATTTTTTATGTAGATTGCATAGAATGATGATAACATGCATAAAAGTGTAATGTTTTATGCCTTAATTTGTATTAGTAATCATATATCAAGCTCTAACCAGAGTGAGCTGCAGGATAGCCTAGTAGGGTACAAATGGCAAGGCATGACCTAGGGCACTAGCATGAGCCAAGTTGATAATGCAAGCATGGTTGAGACACCATAGCATGAGTAGGGCTGAGATGCCATTGGATGAGCACGTGTTGATTGCCAAGGGGCATTGATGCAAACATGGTTGACCGTGTGAGCAGGGTTGAGATAACTCTATGCAATCAAGGTACTAGCTAGGGCACCATTGCAGCTAGGTAGGTGTTGTGCGCAGAGCACGGTGGCATGCAGCAACCACCAGTCAAACAACTGAAATTGGCAACAGAGTTGGAGGATTGCTGGTGCAAGAAAGGTTTTGGCAAT
This sequence comes from Lemna minuta, assembly GCA_024174645.1. Taxonomy (NCBI): domain Eukaryota; kingdom Viridiplantae; phylum Streptophyta; class Magnoliopsida; order Alismatales; family Araceae; genus Lemna; species Lemna minuta. The sequence goes on from CM044108.1 coordinate 12,617,889, forward strand.
TGTCGCATCCACCATAAGGAAACCCTAGGGTTGCTTTTATAATATTTGGAAGCAAGCAAAGAGAATTCATTAATTGATAAGGAAGAGTGGAGATAGAAGGAAACCCAAAACCACTAGGGCCATATTCTCTCATAGTATCTTCCCATAATTTTGAAAAGACATCATCATCTTTGGAAAGTTTCTCTCTTGCTAGGGGTATTGATAACAAGTAAATTAATTGATAAACATCATGTGATTCATGCAATTCTTAACATGAATATAATTGTGATTGCATGTTACCATTGCTTTAAATTATTATTTTTTATTGTAAAAATAATTAGATTTCTCAAGATTTCGAGATAGTTTTGAAGAAATTGTTTAAATTAATTTCATATGAATAAATTATTAATTTAGAAAATAAATTTGTGCTTATTTTTCATTTAATATAGTTTTTATGCTAGCCATCTTGGTTTAAAATTATGAAATTTATTTTTAGAAGCAAGTTTTATTTTTCTTGAATTTTTTGTTTTCTTAGAATTTTTAGAAGTCAAAATGATTAAGAAATAAATTTTTAAACCATAAAGTAAAAAAAAATTATAATTTACATTTTTTTGGATTTTTAGGGGTATTTACTCGATCATGCTGCATGGCGCAATCACTACCATTTAGTCTTAACTGCACTAATCATTAGTTATAGCCTACGGTGAGCGCCATAACTATGTGATTATTCTTTGCTTTCCTTTTTAAGGTCTGAAAAGTTAAACTTAGTGAAATTGAATTGATGCTCACATTCATTGAGCATCAACCAATTAAAAAATATTAGCCTTCTTTCAATTGGTTGATTTAGGATTTTGGGCTGACAAGACTTGATCACCATGAATGAAGGGGCAGCAAGAGGGCATTTGATTGGCTGCCACAAATTTTTGCACAAGCCACATAGCTGACAATACCATACATGAAAATTAACTTGATCACTACATGATAGTGATTGATGCCTCATTAAAAATTCACAGTTTGAATTCTGATGCAAGAGGAATCACCATGGGAGAACATGGCGACATAACAGCACAAAAATTGAAGCAAGTTTGACGGCATTGACAAGGAGAGAGAAATTGATTGATGGTCAAGATTTCTCCATATTCAAAGCTTGATATTTGACAATATTGATAGATTTTTGCTCTGAAAATTTATGGGAAGCTTTGCCTTTTCATCTCTATCCATTTATACCCTCTAATCATATAAAGAGGACAAAAAAGTTAGGGTTTTTCATATTTCATTGTATGCCTTTAGGATTGGCTAAGTCAAGATATAGTTGAAGGAAAGAAGGCTGTAACAAATTGTCATTTATGATGAGGTCATCATTTCTTACGAGTTTCTTCCATGTTTTTGTCATTCTTCAAACTCTTGAATGAGAACCAAAATCCATACAAACTAGATATACAACCTTGAATGAGAAGCCAAGTCCATAAAAACTAGACAAACTCTTGAATTAGAACCAAATCAAGAGCATTGATAGGGCAAGATCTTGATCAAGCATAGATTAGGAATAGATTACTATTTTGTTTCTCTTAATCTTCAACCTACTTTTTATCATCAAAAATTTTTAAAACACCATTCTCATCTCTGACCTAAGATATTTCTTTCTTCGATATCAGATTTTAATATCTTTGGATCCTCGCTCACATTTCCCCCACTCATTGCGCTTTCGAATCTTTTTCATTTTCTCACAAAAAATTTTTAAATTTTTATTTAGATCTAGTGGCCTTCCTCTCTTTTGTTTGACCCCTTTCTCACTTCATTGTGGAGGTGCCAGGTGGCAACATGCTAGAGAGTTAACACATCTTGTGGGTCTTAATGGCTCGTATGAAGACCTTTGTGCTAGCAAGTGGTGTTAGCATGACAAGCAAGCTAGATCCCTACAACCTATGTAAATGTTCTATATTAATGGCACTATGCATACCTGATAAGCTTAATTTTAGGGTTTATGATGACCAAAAACTTATATTGTTATAGCAAGGAGAGAGTCTATTTTAGAAGAAGTTGATTCACATTCAACTAAATTAATTATCTATTTGGTTTTATTAATATTAAAAAAAGTGATATTTTCATAAAAATTATTAAAATGTGAGAATACTTAATATCTATGGAGTTAATATAGAATCATGAATCAAAACGGGATGCTATGCCTCTCAATATCATCACAAGAGTTGTGTAGATATTAATTGTAGTTTCATCTAAACATCATATGTAGTTCCAAATTTGTTTATTACAATTCTAACCAACATAAAAGATGAATTAAGAAAAATGAATTTACTCAAAGACTCAAAATGCATGAATTTCAACAAAATAAATTGTACTCTGATTTATTGTTCCACAATTGTAGTGTTCCGCAAAATGGACTTCATGCACATGTATTTTAACATGCATCAGTTCAAAGCTCTTTAGAAACATACCCATTATCAAATTAAAAACATTCATGATAAATTTACATTCATTAAAAATTTCAAGGCACATAAATGATAAATTGGATCTTAAATATTTCAAACTAGATGCACAAGGCTGTGCAAAAATATTCCAAATCATTTGATTTATAAACTCATTCCTATATGATTGCGATATGTATTTCGTATTAAGTTGGGATATTTTTGTTTATAAACCATGATGATATATCAAAAATACGTATAGTTCTAAAACTACAAAAATGAAGATCATGAAATAAAAAGTGTCTTACAGAAATTAGAAATAGTACTATAACTATGAAACAAAATCATTTGAAAGAATATGTCAATTAAAAAGTCAATATGTCTCACTAAAGAATTAATGAACTAATATTGGAAAAATGAAATATGATTACATGATTAGAATTTGAAAATTTTAAATAACAATTGAAATAAAAATCAAATACAAGGATTTCAGTTCTAATTGGACAAACAGGTTTTGAAGTAACAACATTAACGTGATTCTCTAAATAACTAGCAGCCCAGTTGGTGGCTCTATTAGGGGAATAACAAGAGTGTATGAATAGGAAGGAAAGAGAGAGAAGAGTAGGTCGGCCACACTTCTAAATTAAACTCCGTATTTTGAATACTAGAGCTAAAATATTTCTACCGTATGACTAAGAGCTAATAAATATAGGGATACAAATTCATTATCATATTTCTTCTCTTTCATAGATCTTCAAATTTTTGAAAATTTTCAAACAATCAATTGTAATCTAAGTATTATCATTTTTCCATTTCAAATAATATCACATAAAATAGAAAAATTATGCATGTAATTGGAAATATAACATAGGTAATAGAAATAGGAAGTTAAATACACTTTCATATTCATATAATTAGATTTATCACATACTCAGCTGATGTCCAAAATAATTATTCATCTGCAAACATTAACCAAAAATAAATTGGTTCCTTCTTAGTCATGCTAACAATAAAAAGACAACAGAAAGTAAGTTCCATATTAGTAAGAGTTTATTTGAAAAGCATTTAGACATCTTGATCTCACTGGTGATGTGGAGTAGTGCTACCTGTAGATGAGAATGATGAAGATGTTGTTTTGCGCCATCGTTAGCCCTAAACTGTCCATGTATCGCTTTCATTTTTATTCATCTGCAAACAAAAAGACACATTTTATAGATTGATTTCCAATAAAAATGTATAGCATTTATAAGAAAATAGCATTGTAAAAAAATTAGGATTTTCAAGAAGTCTACTTAAGTTAAAAATTTTCATTGATTACCTCTTCCTGAAGAAAAATCATTCTCCTGTTGAAGATTTTGTTCCTCCACAGACAATGGATGAGGAAAAATGGAGCCACAAGAGATGCATTTGGGATCTCTAGCAATCATCTTTAGATCAGAGTTCTCTTGCCTTAGTAGGACGTTTTGATAAAGGAGCCACCACTCTTTGATCCTCTCCTCCTTATGCTGAAATAGTGGAGGGAGAATTGGATTTATTTTTATCTTAGACGTTATTCAATAAGTTATCACATCATTTCACATGACATTTAGAGAAGAAATGAAGTCGTCGTGGAGAGAAGGAAAAAGAATAATTAACACAAATTGAATGACAATAAATGCGTGGAAGAAGAAATAAATACTTCAAGAAACTATTATTATTATTTCATGATGATTATGGTAATGTTTATGATGATGATGACGAATATGATGTGATAATGATGAACTTGATGGTAACGACAATGAAGACAGTGATAATTAGGATGATGATGGTAATGATAATGATTGAAAAAATTGTGATGACTGAGATCGTGTTACTGACAACGATCTTTAACTTGAATTTCATTATTCCGTGGACATAATCCGCTATCAGCTCATTTAGTACATGGCTCACCGTGAATTTCGGTTCCCTTAAATCATTTGAATTTATCAGTAACATGATGAGAAAGGATAAATCAAGAGAGATATCTGAAACTCCAATGATCGAGAAGTAATATAGAGTTGGACAGAGAATAGACCACGTTGAAAGAAGGTACGGTTTTGATAGAGGAGAGAGGCGAGAGGGAGAACATTCAGGTTACTGCAATCATGTTCATAAATGGTTCGAGCACCATCCCCATAGCGAAATTCCAGTATTTAATGGCTGAAGATCACCACTCTCAATAATGTTGATTCTTTCATCCCAATCGCCACGAATGCTATAATGTGCTAAAATAAAAAAACGACCGGAATATGCAGCAGTTTTAGATTACGAAGTGGACGCACGTGGCGAAGAAAAACATCGGTGTTTTGATCATAGGAGGCCATGCTGATTGAAGTAGAAAAGTGAGTGGGGGTTGCAAAAACGGGGGCAAAAGAGACAATGGGAGAGAGATTCGCGAAAAATCTAAAGAGGATAAGATTGCCGTAGGTCAAGGACAATGGAACTGAATAGGGCTAGGGTTTGACTGAATTTCTTCATCTATATCTCTCATTTGATGAGCGATCATTGAAATTGATTTTGATCGCCTGTCAAATATACCTAGAGTCATCAGCGGTAAAGCGGTCAGTATCAGCGATCTGACGATCAACCGTTGCAATCAAAGATGTCAAAAATACAAATGAAAGCTAAAAAAATGAGAAGAAAAGAGACAATTGAGAAAGAGAAGACCACTGACCAAGATTAAAAAGAAGAAAAATCAGAGATAGGTGACAAAGAAGATAGGGGCAGACAGGGCAAATAGAGGAAGCAAGATTTGATGTTTTCATCAACGCAACAAGTTCATCAGCTAGTTTTTTTAATAACTAGATTTTTGTACTGACAGTGATGATAAGTGTTGGGGATGATTAAGATGTTAATTCTGATCATGATTATGACGAGGATTGAAATGATTTCGACGATGATGATGATGGTAATGATTGTCATTATCACCTTGATAATTAAAACATCAGTTTATTATCCTCGCAAGATGGCATACCTTCAATCGATGGCGATGGTTCTTAAACCAAAACTTCACTTGGATTGGCGTCAACCCCAGTTGCAGGCTGAGATCGGAGTTCATTTGCCCGTTTAGGTACTTGCAGTCATTGAAAGCTCTACAGAAACAATCTCAGAAATAGTAAAAACTGTTAATTATGTTGTGATATCCCATGCAAAAAGGCATGAATATGTATTGAATATCCTTAATCTGCCTTACGCCTTCAGAAGCGCTATCTGCTCGGGTTTGAATCGCTCCACCTTGAGGGTTCGATCACTGTCTAATCTAGCATCTTCCGGTGACTCTTGATTCATTTCTCCGGAATTTCGGCCCCCTCCTCGTGCTTAGATTTCAGAAAACCAATAGAACGGATAAATTATCCCTTTTTTTCAGAGTGAAACAGGTGAAAAACGCGGATACCGAAGAAAGAAAAAAAGCTTTTTTTATGTATATCTAGGTTACCCTTTTTCAAGACCTAGTGAAGGGCATTCATGAACAAAACCGAGTGGCAGGTGCCGTCTCTGTTCATATCTACACTGGAAACGAAAAAAAGGAGGGATACGATAGAACATTGCCGGACTACAAAGAAACACAGGAATGTTTATGCAACTTATTTGACCTTAAACAAATGAAGAACGGCAAGCGGTAGAGAGAAGGCGCGCGCACGCTCGGAAAAATTGAGCGCAACACAGCATCACACGGAATGAGGGCAATAAGTGAAATCGAGGCACGCAGGACGGCGAGGGTGATAGTGAGATATAGAAAGAGAGAGTGAGGGAGAACTTCGATGCGTCGTTCCGAAGTCAGGGGCAAAACGGCCAGTTCAGGAAGAGGTGCCAGTTGTCGGCGTCACGACTCCAAAAAAGTCTGCACTCACGCACTCATTGCTTAAAAAGGACGACCCTGCGTTAGGTCATCTCATTGCTTTCACTTATTCCTCTCTATCTCAGGCGCTCTAGCTCTTCGTCTTCCTTCTCTCTGCTTCTCTCTATATTTTTCTTTCTTGTTATGCGTATTTCGGTTTCTCTCTGCCTTCCAGCATGCGCAAAACACTCTTATGACCACGCGAGAGATGTATTGACACCCAAAAACGGGATACCAAACTCTTCCCCAGCGTCATCTCATGGATGTTGTGAAACGTAGAATTTCGTCTGATTCCACCGTTTTTCTGTCTCTTTATTATACTAGTTTAGCGTACAACTGACCTGTCATCTCTCAGATACTTTCGTAACCTGATGTACTCTCCGAGTCAGCTCTCTGATCTATCGCGTGCTTTTGCCTAGTATTTTAGTTGCTAGTTGGAGCAACTTTTGATGTTTTAGATCTGCTCTTTTACTATGAGTGTTTTTCTAGACCAGTCCCAACAAAATTTTCCGCCAGCGGAACAAGTAATCAGAATCCTGCAATGGTTTTCTACCATTTGATGAATTGGGGATAGAACCATAAAAATTAGAGAGAAAAAAATTGAATATCATCTATCCATCATATATGGGACCTATGATCAAACTATGTTGAAAAATGAGTTGAAAATTATTCATTGCTAGTAAATACATGTCTACTTAAAAGGTAATCCATTTGTCCATGTTTGGTCAATATAATATTGATAGCAAAGAGAAGAACACTCCTTTCACTGACTTTTCAGGATGACAGCTTATACACAGTCTACTTAAACTCAACTTAACGCGTGCTCAAGGCTTTCACGGTTTAGAAAACAACAGAGAAGAGACAATCTCTAGCAGACGCAAAAGTCAATCTCTTCCTGGAAGGTTCCAAGAGTAAATTTTCTTGTAGTTTGCGAATAAGCGATTGTATGCACATGAGAACTCAAAGACAACAAGATTCAAAAAGAAGTACCGGACTTTCCGAGACATTCGGCTACAAAGAAATGCGTTCATGTTTGAAACGTTGGCAGAAGAAGAAAACAAAAACAATGCTGACCAATTGTTGCTAAAATGAATTTAAAAAGCTCTCTAATCTTTGCACCAACCTAAACGTGATGGGAATCAACGCTTCCTGGAAAGGAACACGAGGAACTTGGATTTCATGGCATCTGAGTGAGCAACTCCAGGAAGCTTTTGACTTTGTCCAGCTACAAACGAATAACACCCCTCAGTTGTTCAAGATTTATATGAAAGGCCAAGGTTCAAAAAAATTGTTCCTCTAAATATTTAGTTAGTATAAAACCTTCTAAAATGTGATCGTCACAATCAGATTGTTTACTTTTGTTACCTCCTTCAGAAGATAAGCATTCTCCATTAGCAGGCGCTGCGACTCAAGGGAAACAGGCTGAAGAAAACAACGGGCACAGTTGACGCATATGAAATTATTCACGGTTGTCTTCAGAACAGAGTTTTCCCTCATTAGCATCTGGTTCTCTTGAAGGAGCTCAGACGTGCTTACCTTGACCTTCTTATTCTGCAATGAACAATCCGCAAGTGAAAATTATCAGGTTGTCTAGGACCTTTGTTTCGACACCCAACAGCAATATTTAAAATTAAGATTAAATTATGATATAGAGAGCGGGTTGGAGACCTAAAACTATGTTAATGGAAATGGCAGGTTTGAATGTCTGACTAACATGGAAGGTCTCATCAAACTGGGAGGTCCAGCAAACTACTATCGTCAGGACATCCACCCGTCGTCCTTCTACGGTAACCACCATTATTGGCATTCCGGCAGCGCCACATGTTTACAACACTATCATTTCTACCTCCTCGATTCTATCATTACATTCTTCAATTAAATAACCACTCTCCCTCTACGTCCTAAAAGTATACCAGGTTTTCCACCGAACGAATGATGGGCATTTGAAAGAGGAGAGAGAGGGTATAACAGGATCATTTGATGGGTAAGATAGAGCCCAATCTTTAGGATGGGGACATAGCTTCCAACCTGCATTCAGGACCCTTTACTCTACTCAGTAGTCCATTCTCACTATTCCATGAACAGTGAGTATCAGAGACGACATTGAGAAATCCTATCCAACACATCTTCTATTAATTCGTTTTTTTCACCTTTGCAAGCTCTCCTCGCCTCTTTCACATAACATATAATCCTACAACACCTACATCGATAGCCGGGCACCACACTCCCAAGTTTTGAGATAACCTGAAAACCCTACGTTTTGGACTCTATTGACCTTGCCTCTAAGCCCAGAAGCCTTGTTGGCAAGTGTTTGTTTTTCTGGTCAGTCCCCGGTTCAACCCAGCCCACTATCTGGCCACTCAGAACACTTTCCCACACCGACTGGAAATATGTAGGAAACCCATGAGATATAGACGTGTGGAAAACCATCCATATTTTTAGTGGAGATAAAAAGTGAATCTCCAAGAGAAGTATCCACCAACTCGAGGAGAGCCAAAGGTTTACTTTTCCTTATACGGCACATAATATGTCTCTCAATTCGACATATTTTACCTTGCTTGGGACTTTACATCAGATCCCAGATCGCTCTTTTTGATATATGCGGTTTTAGATGATGAACTCGAAAATAATCTCGTCAATGATACACCACAGAAAAAAATGTATCAAACTCCCTCAAAGAATTGACAGCCTCAAACGATATTTTTTTATGCCCCCCAGAGCTCATTGCAAGTCACCCAAACGCCATTCATGTAATTGAGACAATCTTCTACAGCAAGTAGACTATATATCATTGTCCAAATTCTTTCCTATACACGAATAACGTGGCAGTGAACGCCCATGGTGTGTATCTCATCGGACTTGTTTCCGCTCAATGACCTAGTAAAGATAAGGGCATTGACATTGCCTCGTGGCACATACTTTAAAAGCACCACCTCCATTGTGTCCACTGCTCAACAATGAGCAGAGTGTACAAGTGTTATTCGGTTCTCCTTCCCAACCGTGACAATCAGGAAACCTTTCATTCAAATATCACAAGAATGTATTTTATAAACGCCAGCCATGCTGAAGATTATACTAGAACACCTTTCATTCCTGTATTCGAGATTCCTTGGCCCCAGAAGGCTCTCTCTAGTCTTGGCCCCTCAACAACCCATAGGAACCTCGTGATTTGCAGCTTCAAATCCCCAACAAAGCAATATGACTTCACAAGTGCTGTTGCCGCTGACATTGTGGCCAATCCACCATACCTTTGACCACCCAACTCTTAACAGTCAAGTTCTTCGTGCGAGAGGTTCATCAAGATGTGCTTTACATTTAGCCTCCACAGCGGCACTTGAACTTCCAACCAATTCTATCAAACTCAACTTGTTAATTTCATCCAACTTTTGACCAATTATTGTATTCTTGACCTCCATTATATCAGTCATTGCACCACTCTCCCTCTTCATCCCCAAACAGATTTCAAGGTACAAGAAATAATAGCTGATGGAAGGAGATAAAGATGTGATATAGTCTTACCTGAATCATTTCAGAGTGTCACACTCAATTCCATCAATTCATCCAAGTCATGTTTTAGCATGCTCGAAAGCAATATATATTGTATTCTCCATTACGAGACCAACACTCTTGCAAGGTATATCATCCTCTTCAAGATTTCTCTTCAACTCTTAGGTTTCTATGTCTTAGAAGCTAAAGAGTTTTTCTATGCTAGGATGACCAACTAGGGCCGTCTTGGGCCCACCCACTTGAACCATACCTAAAAACACTAATGGGCACATCTAGCTCTATCTTTTTCACACCTCTGTTTCCTCTTCTCCCTACATTTCTTTGGTCTCTTCATCTTCTTCTGTGGTGTCTCTACACCTTTTGATTTTTGTTTGTCTACCCTTATGCTCCCTAGCTAAACCCACCCATGTAACACTCCATTATGAATGAAATGATTAAGCAGTCTATATTACATCATCTCTCCTTTCTCCGTATACATGCTATTAGAGTCATGGACTCATTCCTTGGCCTAACTATGTTTTCGCCACTACTTTGTTGGTCTACTTCTGGTGCACCATTATTTTACTGCCACTATCATAGGGACGTTGCTACTCTGTCTCTCCACGGACGTTATCATGGTGTCATCGTGTTGCTATTGCACTGCTGCAATTATGTCGACGCCTTCACACCATTTTTCTGCTACCACATTTCTGTTGCTCCATCCTGGCCACCATTGCGCTACAGCTACCAAAGTGTCATTACATCTGCTACAACCAGTAAGCCTTCATTGTCATTGGGCCACCCCTACTTCACTTTTCTACCAACATTGTGATTGTATCACCCCCATAGTGTTGCCGCCGCTTGATGGGTTGTTTACATTGCCCTATCGTCCAACCCAGATTGCCTTTTGATGGTGCGTTATGTGTTGGTGTCACCTCCTAAAATCATATCTACTTGCTCTAGAGGCCACAAGCACTATCTCTACTTGCTTGATTCTTCGGTCATTTTTTTCTTCCCAACCTCACCCCTATCGATTGATACTCTTATCAGCATTGTCTTTTTCTAGCACCACCTCTTGCCAAGTAGTCATAGGCAGCCTTGATTGCTTTAGTTACCAATGGTGGCCTCATGAGCCCTAGCTTCCCTTCAAACCCCCTATTACAATAACATCTACTTGGTGGCCAGAGTTGCCAACAGCCACTTCGGGGCATACTTCTGAAAAGTGTCGTGTGAGTAGTTACTCCATGTTGGCTAAGCTCTTACAAATGTCATCCCCTATACTAGGGTGCTCGCTTCTACTTCTACCAATTTTTGATGATGATGCTAAATCCCGATAGCAATACTATCTTGTAGGCAACTTGGATGGTCATTGGGGTGGCGCCAACCCTACATTTTCAGTGCCACTCTCAGTAATAGAGCTTAGCTACTAGCGTCTCTTACTGTTAGCGTTTTTTTCCACTGAGACCCCTCTAGTCAACTCCTCAGCTTTCTACCACACATTGAGATTCCATCAGGCCCACTATCATCACCACCAGTTCTACTCTTAATGATTGAGATGAGTCCTTGCTCAACCGTCCTCAACCAACGTTAGCAGGGGGAGGATAGAATTGGTTTTTGGGAGATCCCTCCCATTTCTAGCTAGTTCTACTCATTGGTCTCGTCAAGCACTTTTTGTCCACCCTCCCTCACAAAAATTAGCCTAGCAATACTAGTTAGATATCTTGTGTTGGCGTAACCATCTAGATAGCAGCCTCTCTTACCTTAGCATCCATCTCAACTACCAGCCAACAAAAATCTCTTGTCAAAGAGAGGGAGAGAGCACTATCATGTCTCTTCAACCGTATTTATACTTCATCCCCAAGGCCTCTAAACACCCCTTTTCAAGGTCTCTAGGTGCACCTGCAAGCACTTTCGGGTGCCCTTGCTAGCGCTCTAAGCACCTTTGGTGACATCTCAAAGCATCCTTTTTCAGCATCTCTATGTGCCGCTATTAGCACCTTTAGGGTCCCCTATGCGCTCCTGCCAACACCTCAAGGTAAACATTGGTGGTTGCATTGGTATCCAACAATACTCTATATAAATCTAGTCATACCTACATTCGAGCTAGAGGAATGCTTGGATGACCTACTATGGCCATCTTTGACCAAACTCCAAGACCATCTAATGTCTACGTCTCCGCACACCCCACACCCCTCTCCCCCGATTTCTTCATCTCCCTGCATGTCTATGTCTCTTCCTTTTTGTGTCTCTAGAGTTTCTGGTGTCTCTTTTGTATAAATTTCTTCTCCCTAAATAAGACATGTAACCCTTCGTTTCAAGTGCAGTGATCAAGGAGTCTATATTACATGATTTCTCATATTTCCCTCTTTTCTACCTTGAATTCTAGAATCTCCAATCTCTCTTCTGTGGATAAGCAATGCGATAGATGTCTCCCTTTGAAAGTCATCTACCCAATTCATCTCGAATGTTGTGTTTTATGAGCTACTCTAAAAAGGCATATTGCCTTTAATTCTGTACAGGAGAATTTGGTGTTGACGCAACCATGGAGACACAATTCTCCTCACAGCTGGTGGTCGGCCCAAAGGTTAAACACCCAATTCCATTCTCGTCATTGACCTTGGGAATCATATACACACCTCCCTCCATTATCATATGGATTTAGTCGTGATGCTTACCCCCATCAATTTTGGTATCTCCGTAGCTGTGCCACCCCATGCCTCAAATTTCCTCTCTATCCTCTATACCACTCGCCCACCTTAAAAGCACCTGCACGAACCACATAGAGGTCCCAAGACTTTAATAGAGTTGTAGGACCGTGTCCTTAGCCAGCTCAGAAGAGGTCTACTCATCAACAACAAGTGCACCTTTGTCAGGACTATCCAACATGTCTCAGACCCCTATATATTCATGGCCGAGTTCTTCGCATACAGACTTGGTGGGGATAGTTGAATGACGATGAGGATGATGATGATGAATGTGAACACAAGAAAGAAAAAGTCAACTTGGCTGATGTGGATGAGGAACATGAGTCTACTCAATTATCTACGACAAACTGAAGTGATGGCTGGAAAAATAATCTATGGAGTTCTATGGAGTGCTTGCTGGAAAAATAATCTGAGTTCTATGGAGTGATTGCTGGAAAAATAATCTATGGTGTTCTACGGAGTGATTGCTGGAAAAATAATCTTGATAGTAAGGCCAACAAAGAACGGAAGGAATGCTTGACCAATTGACTTATTCATTCTTCCACCACTGCCCATTTTCCCCATTTTTGGCGCGCACGTGATGACTTATCAGTCTCACATTCTTTGACTCTTAAGAAATTTACTTGAGTCCGAACCCAGTCTTTTCTCTAGCCCCTAATCGTGTAATCGTGGCTGCCCATCTGCCAGAGTGATAATGGCAAGGATGGGGTCATGTTGTCTGCGGCCCTGTAACGGCCACCATGGCCGTTACTGCTGTAGGTTGCAAGGCAAGCTGGTTGATCGAAGCCTATAAAAGACCATTGTATTCCGCTTCTCGGTGTGCGACATACTAGTTTGATTTCCTCTCAATAATCTTGTTTTTTTCTCAATCTTTCTGGTGATTCTTGAGTGACCTTTGGAGAACTAGAGAGTTCTGGTTTCTTCAATGATGACCAAATTATCTCAATCACAATGCACTGGGGGGCGATGAGATGGAAAAAAAGAGACAGAAAGAATGTTCTGAACAAAAAGATGCAGGAAAGAGATAATGTGAAGGAAGAGAAACATGCGCGTCGGAAAGGAGGAGAGTTAGCGAAGGAGAGGAGAACTGGGGTTGAATGGAGGTTTTCAGAAAGTTACTTACCAACCAAACTATGAAGACGTCGGTTTTTTTATCTTATGAAAGAGCAAGCAAGAAGACCAAGGAATAGGCAATGGAATTACAATCAACGAGAAGAACTAAGAGGTGAATAATACCTTCATTCGACAACGACGGTTCTGAAACCAGAACTTCACCTGCATTGGCGTCATCCCCAGTTCCTGACTCAGAGAAGCCTTCAGTTCCGCGCTCGCAACTGCGCTCTCCCTAAAGGCCCTGTAGAAGCACACCCCACCGATTATCAATCTCCGGAGAAAAGAGTTATCCTACTTGCATCACGCAATTCTTTTGAAAAACCCTTCTTGGATGTCTTACGCTTCTAGACGGGTTTGCTGCTCGGGCGTGCAACGATGAACTTGGAGACGTCGACGACGGTCAGTTCTCTCGTCTATCGGTAACGGTTGCTTCATTTCATTGTGATTTTCCTCTCCTTCCCCATCCTTCGATGCAATGAAAAGCGAGAAGAATGAAGATACCATCCGTTTAGGCAAGCGCTATCGGGTAGCGTAAAAACGTGAAGAATGAGAAGCAAATTAAATATGTTTTTGCGGATGTAGGTTACCGTGGGCTTGTCAAACGTTTGATCTCTGGTGCCGTCACCGTTCATGTTTCTGCTGAAAACGGCAGAGTATGAGTGTAAAAATATCACACCACAAATGGAAATATGGTCTGATGAAGGCAATGAAACGACCTTCAACAAATGACGAACAAATAAAGTGAGCCAGACAGAGAGGGAAAAAGAGAGATCGGCCGGGCAAAAGAGAAAGAAAGTGAAATAGACGGCAGAGAGAGACCAATGGCGAACACGAACCAGAGCAACAGAGAGAGCTATAGTGAGAGAAAGACCAGGCAACAGAGGGAACGAGAAAGAACTTATCGAAGAGAGCGACAGAGCATATAGAGAGAGTGAGTTAGGGTGCTGAGGAAACCCACGAGGAGAGCACGCAGAACAGCGACGGGGGGCGAGAGAATATGAATGCGTCGCTTTCAAAGGAAGGCGTATGACGGCTTTTGACGGTAAACAGACGCGACTTTATAGACGTGACTCTCCGGCATAAACCCGCACGTGCCACTTAGGGTAGAACGGGAGCGTTTCTGTATGGGAGTCACGTGACCAAAATAATTTAGCCCTTTCGCCGAGGACGAAGCACTCAGGTCATCTCTTTCGGTATTTTCAGTTCTCTCTTACTCGTGTTTTAGGCTATTTCGTCAATTCCTCTCTCTTTCTGAGAGAAGAAATGTTGCACAAAACGGCCTTTCGGGGATGTCTGATGTGTGCGAGCCCTCTCTCTGGATTCCAGACGCTTCCCCTTTGTCATCTATTGGAGGACGAGCAATAGGGTAAATTTTCCGATCCGATCGACGCACTAATTCTTCTCGAGATCTCTCATCTCAGTTCTTTCGCATACCTTTGTTTCATCGAAATGATCTCTTCGTTGACTTGCATAAAACGTTTCTTCTGGTTTAGATTTCTTTTTACAATTCGCGACCAGTCAGTGTATTTCTTCTCTTTAACTTCTTATACGTGTATGCGTATATGTCTAATTTGCATGTCGATATATCCATCTCATGAACCATGTGGTATTACTGTCAACTTTTATTGTTTTGATGTACGATTCTCAGCAGGATTTAATCATTTTGTTTCCATTAGTTTGAGCATGGTCAAATGATGATCATTCGAGCAAGACATCGAGCCTAAGCTTAAAATGACAAATTATCCGCTCGTATAATCATTTGAGAGCCCTTTGACCTTTCTCAAAAATTGATCGTCAAGAACAGGTTAAGAACAGGAAGAACTCCGGAAGAGGAGTCGCAGAGCCAAATCTAGGAGAACCATACGAAGACGCGCATTTGTCTCATTTGACGAAGGTGATACACTATGTGTGGAAGGAGGAGATACTACTCTGTGGTTCATAGTAATCTCAAAAAGCCAACAAACCACTTTCATTGACGAGGCTAAAGCTCATGCTTGAAAAGCACAAATTGTGAGACACTATTGATTGAGACTAGCTCCCGAGGAAGAATTATCACCTCACGATGTTACCTGTTTATCACCTGTTTGTATAAGCTACATGGGAAGCTATTAAGGATAGAGAGGGATACAACCCATACCAATAAGACTACTTCTAGTTGTGAAAAAACATCGGAGTTTCCCATATTCAACCTCTCAAGGAAGATCTTCAACTTGTTTTCCCTAGCCTGATTACTTTAGAATGTTGTGCAGATAAGTAAGGATTGCTTCGTCCATGGCATAGAACATTGACGATAGGTGGCATTTGCATCAATCAGAAGAAGAAGAGCATGAAAATATATAGTTCAGTAAATGATGTAGACAATTTTAATCAAAAAGAGGATAAACCTAAATATTTCCACATCCCTACTGAATTTACTACCGTCCAAAAGGAATCCCTCATCATGCACTCTTTGTTTTTCTTTTCGTTACTGTCTATAGTAGTTATAATTTGAATCATCACCATGAACATTGATTGAATACCACCATTTGGGTGGTAAAAAAAGGAATAAAGTATAATTCTCTCATCAAGAGAGAGTGATCATCTAGGATCTTTTGACTTTTATCTTGACGTCATAGTGTAGTTCATATCAAGTAATATGGTCCAAAAGTAATGTGTAACTGGAGTAGATGTAAATCTATATCAGATCAAAAAAGCACTAAAAAGAGCCACGTTCGCTTTTTTTAAGTGTTTCAAGAGGAAATATTGATCAAGTGTATGACACGGTTGCCAATTTAATCAAAATAGGAAATGAGTTTTTATTGTTTCATGCAGAAAATTAAGGAAGCTTCAAAAGTTACGATGACCCCTTTATGAAATAAAGGCATGATTAGAATTTTACTTAATGGACTATTTAATAATTACTATGATTAAAGAAACGATACAGAAGGAACATATGACTACCATTCTACAAACCAATCTCACATGAGAACGATGCCAAATTGGATGCTTTGCAATGATTTTCTTTATGTAATCTGGATTTGTTTCAGCAGAAGATTTGGAAAAAGTATTTGTGATAACACGATAACCCTATATTTATGCAATTATTTAAATCATAAGTGAAGAAGAGTTTGAAACAAGAAACTATTATTGATATCACTATAAACGTATATATCATGAGATCAAAACACACTATAAGAATATAGTATGGCTTTTTAAAGTGTGAATGATTATCTTATGATATATTGTGGAAACTCAAAAAGAAAGAAAGTTCAAGAAACAAGAGTAGGCCTCTTTCCATTTATGCCGAGAGGAAGAGACTATGCGAAACAAATCGAGATATAAGTATGATTATGTCCAGGGAGGCCCCTTAGAATTGAAAACGCCTAACCCAACTTCCCTAAATCTAGAATATTAAAGGGAAGCATTCCCAGAATGACGTATAGAGTCTGGACAAGGCATCAGAGCATCTTCTGTTGTACAGAGTGACAGTCCAATAAAATGCAATTGATCTCAAAAAGTGGTTTCCATAACAAGTGGTTGGAAACAATAGATGCTTTTGTACAAGGTAAAAATATTTGCTCCCTAATATGCAAAGTGACACGGGTATTGTGAGGGCTGACTTGGTCAACTCTCTATTCTAGAAGCTTCTGGAATGTTCTAGAGCTTTCTAGAATCTTCTAGATGCTTTTTAGAATCTTTAGATGTTTCTAGAATCTTCTAGATACTTCTAGAATCTTTTATGTTTCTTCTAGAAGCTTGTGGAGTCTTCTAGATTACCCTAGAAGATTATGGATATTTCTAAAAAGCTTGCGGAACTTTCTAGATGTTATATAAAGTTATGGACATCTTCTAGAGAGAGAGTCTCTAGAAGCTTCTAAGGAGCTCTATAAAAAGAGGAGCTCACGCCAAGCTTGGCGCAACCTAAAGCAACCAACTCAAGAGTATCCAAAGGGAGTGAAACCCTTGTGAAGGAAGGGTCAAGCTACTTGGATAGTTAGAGAAAAGAGAGGGGGCAACATAGCATCTTTGAAAGATGCTTTGTGAAGAGGTAACACTAGGTGTGGCTCTTCTTGTTAGTTAGTCCCTTTGGTGAACTTGTTCTCTTTCCTCCTTTTTTTCCTAGCTGTTTTGGACCTCAATTGTGAACATTTGTTATCCCATTTAAGAAGGTTTTTTCTCCAATTTGTTGGTGGGTTTTCTCTAATCTCATCCCTATACTCTTGGTGGATACTTAAGCTTAGTTGAATACATACTTTAGGCTCCTTTTATTCTAAAAGATCCTCAACAGGTATTTACATTCATGGAAAGTTAATTTGTTATCACCCTTCTCACTTGCCAAGCAAAAATACATGTAGCATTGATTCCAAGATGTGCATGGATATATAAAAATTCTCCATTCTCTAAGTATGTATTGATCATTGTCGATATCTTAGAATTTTTAATTTGATATATATATTCTCACATTTTATTTTTTTCTTAATTATCATTTTTACAATTATGAAAAACAACTTTCAAACGTTCGATTCATAACTTAATGATTTTTCGGATGTTGATATTTTTTTCGGACAGATGAAACCTCTGCATGAGATCCCAATTTTTTTATAGCCACTATACTCTTTTTGTGCTTTTTAGCTATTACCTAAGAAGCCATGGTTGATCCATCTTACACCATCAAAATTTATCTCCATGTATTCATAAGTTTTGTTTGATATATAGAGCACATTTGGAACAGTAGACACATAATTTCGTTAGAATCAAATACAAAGAAATCGAGATTACTGTTCAGTAGGGAAAATATTCCAAGTATAGCAAATGGATGTCAATGTCTTGCACAAATAATCCTCATATGACGGTGCTCAGACTACGGCAGACAAAAATGATCCAATGATTTTCAGAATAATGCATCAAAAACATAAAAAAATAAACTCTGGTCTATATCACATGGCCGCTGGGAAGATTGAGATATCAACCTACAACTTATATACATATACAAAGATGAAAGAAGAGAAGAGAGTAAGACTGAATGGTCGGAAATTGTCAAGAAAACTACAGATACCATCAAAATCAGAAAAAAAGTAACGACTTGCACGACATGAAATCCAAAGTGGAGAGTGAGCGAAAATACGAAGACACGATTCTATAGAAATCAAAAATACGCGGAACAAGATCCGAGATAATAGATCAAGAGAAGAATAGTTAGATCCGAAAATTATCCTATTATTTGTCCTCCAATAGATGACAAACGGTGAGCGTCTGGAATCCAGAGAGGGCTCGCAAACATCAGAAGTCCTCGAAAGGCCGTTTTTGTGCAACGCTGCTTCTCTCAGGAAGAGCGAGGAAAGACGAAAAACCTAAAACGCCTGTGAGAGAGATAGAAGGAGAAAGAAAGAACTGAAAGGGGTGCTCATTACAGTGGGGCCGAGTTCACGTGACTTTCCTACGGAAAGGCGTCCCTTCTATCCTAGGTCGCACGTGAGGATTTTTAGCGGGATAGTCGTGACGTCGACAACATTGGCGTCTGTCTTCCGTCAAAGGCCTTTATCCGCCTATCTTTTAGAGCGACGTATTCAAATTCCTTCTCTCTCTCTCTCTCTCTCTCTCTCACACTATATTTCATCGCTCTATTCGCCGATCTTGTTTTCGTTCCCCCTGTTGCGTAGCCTCTATCCCTCTCTCTGTCGCTCTGGTGCGTGTTCGCCATCGCTCTATCTCTCGGCCGTCCGTTTCCATTTCGCTGTCACTTTTGCCCGGCCGATCTCTATTTCCCTCTCTCTTTCACTCTCCTCACTCGCTTTCCCTGACTTTGTTTGTTCGTCATCTGTTCGTTTCATTTTGTTCGTTTCATTGTAGTCATACCCCCGTGTTTCCATCTAGTAAGATAATTTTCACTCACTCTTCTCTTCCGTTCCCAGAAAAGCCATGAACGGCGACGGAACAAACGACCAGACGTTTGAGAATCCCATGGTAACCTAAATCTGCAAGAATACATTTTTTTTTTGCTATCATTCTGCACTTTTTATTCAGCCCAATAGCAATCATCAAAACAAATAATATTTTCGTTTATCCTTTTCAAAAATCGAAGGACGGTGACGGAGAGGAAAATCGCAATGAAATGAATCAACTGTCAACGGGAGACGAGAGACTTGGCAGCCGTCAACGCCGCAAAGCTTACCGGCACACACCCGAGCAGATAGCCCGTCTAGAGGCGTAAGCTACCCGAAAAGGGTTCTGAAAAGAGTGGCGTGATGCAGTAGGGATCTTTCTTTTCTTCCGATACTGATAATCAGTGGATGTAATTCCACAGGGCTTTTACGGGGAGCTCAGTCGCGAGCGCGGAATTGAAGGCTGCTCTGAGTCAGGAACTGGGGATAACACCAATGCAGGTGAAGTTCTGGTTTCAGAACCGTTCCAATCAAATGAAGGTACTCGTCATCTCTTAGTTCTTCTCGTTGTTAGTAATTCCATTACTTGCCTTAGATTGATATAAAGAACTGAAATCTTCATAGTTTGGTTGCTTGCTAACTTTCTGAAAAGCTCCATTCTACCCGATCTCTTTCCTTTCATTTATATTCTTTCTCTCTGAAATTCTCCTCGCCTTCGGTAACTCTCCTCCTTTCCAACGCGCATATTCGGCCTCCTTTACTGATTATTTCTTACATCTTTTTGTTGAAACCATTCTCTCTGTCACTCAGCTTCTCTCGCTTCCCTCAGTGCATTTTTGATTAAGATAATTTGGTCATCACTTCCCTAATCCTGATAGCAATCTTTCAGATTACGAGTACAACATGTTAATATGCAATCATGTTATCCATTACTGGATTCCTATAATGATGTGGAACTGGTGGCGTTGCATGGCGATAACAAGGAGTGGGACAATTGATGGAGGGAGAGGTGAAAAACATTTATGAGGAAATGTAACCCTTCCGACAAGGCTGAGCCTTGGGCGACAGGATCCTCATGAAGAGATTCAACTGGTCGTTCTGGTATCATGAAGGACGAGTTGAATCCACGAGTACTTAAGAGAGGAGAATAATCTCCTCTCATTATACTTTGACAATGATGCGCAGATTTTGCGTTAAATAGACCCAAAAATAAAGGCAGGTGTAGCATCGTAGGGAACAAAATCCCCAGCCGCTGCTCTCTTAGAAGCACTCCAGCAAGAGATAAGGAGAGTTTGAGAGGAGGTAAGGTTGACTGAGAAAAAGCTTCTCCATTTCTTAATGCATTTCGACAAGTTGAGGATTGAATAGGTGAAGAAAGTAACCCTCACGAGCCCCCTAGAACACTCAAGAAAGCCAAGAAGGAATTGAGAAAAAAACAAACAACTTCAATGATTGTCAATCAGGGTGGAAATCAAGATACCAAGAAGTGTGGGAACACTCTGCCCCATATAGGCCTATCTGGAGCACACTGTAGCGAATGCTACAGTAGTAACGGCCTCGGGCAGTTACTGACTCCCGCTGCCACGCTGGCAGCATCTCCACCGTTATAACCCGCCAAATGGGCGGCCCAGATGAGTTCTCAAGAAAAAGAGAGAAATTACAACGCTCATTCAAATTTCGAGAGAGGAAAAAACTTCCGACCTCTGGCCTTTTGTCCAATGCTCAATCATTTTCGAAGGTTGGATGCATCCTCGAGCAGTTGATCTCCAACAATAAGTCAATCGATGACCTGTTCTTTAGGGTCTTTGTTGAACACTGTCAAGATTATTATCCAACATCACTTCCTAGATCAGTATGTCAGAGATAGTCCGGTGGTTTCTCTGCAAGCACCAATAGTTGAGTTGACGGATGTTCCTCCTCCCCATCAGCCCGGTGAACATTTTCTTCCTTGTGATGAGATTTTCATTATCATCATCCTTGTCGTTCCTCAACTATCCCCTGCATAATACCTAGATCTATAGTGACCGAAAAAATTGAATATTGGACTTTCCTCGAGGTCTTTCACCTCCTTCCTAGCCACGTTTGTCATCGCCTCTTCCTCGACTACAGCCACCGTCTTTTTTTCTCTACATCCCGTGCAGTCGTGAGAGCTTTCACTGCAATCTTCTGACGAATTTCCCTTGCGAGAGTTTCTCTCATATGCTTAGAATTTGGGAGAGGATCATCCAAAGTTCCCTTGGGAAATTTTTGCACATTCGTCCTTTCACACTTTCAGACTTTCACACCCTTTACAACATAGGAGTCTGGCTTTCTTCAAGCAATCACACCGATATTCAAGACCTAGAGCACCTGAAAAATCTCTTTCAAACAGTTTCAGCAAAATACTTGCAGCTGAAGATTTTTGGCCATGCATCGAAGATGATAAGCATCGTGAGGTGATCCTTCTTAGGGAAGCTTTGTGGATAGCTTCCCACAAACACGAGGTCCATTCTCACTGACGAGAGTAAGCAGTTGGTCTTTGAGATTATCAGGAACCACAAGGCTATCACATGTTTTATTGGAGCCTACGCCACTCTAATTTATGTGTTATCTTATCATTCCACTGAGAATGTATTACCGCCATGAAGCAATGTCCCCGTGCGACTTTAAAAAAATCTCCTGCATTTTGCTCAGTGACTCCTCTTTTTGAAACTAAATTTAGGATATACAATTTTCAGCGGCTACTTCCAAGTAGTACTCCGAAGGGAGAGACAGAGATGAAGAGGGGATGAGAAGTGTCAAAAAGCTTCAATATTTCTTGATAAAAAAGAACTTCTAGGGACTCAACTAAAATTCTACGTCTGTGTGGCTCCTCACAAGTTCAAAAAGTAGGAAAAACTGGGAAATGGAGGAGAAATGAATGAGCCAACCATTATCGCTCTCAGGGGTACCTCTGTCGGCTCAAGTATTTTGGGTCCTATGCCGTAGGTGAACGCATAGGGAGAGGTGGCCTATCTCATGGATTTGCCAGCTGGCTGGCGCATACACCCAGTCTTCCGTATAACTAAACTGCGGAAGACGTTGGGAGCAACTGAAAGAGCACAAGAAATTCCGGCACAACTTACCGAGGACGTCGTATGGGTCACTGAGACTCATTACGTCGAGGAGCTCAGGGAATCAGGTAAAGGGACTTGCCTGAATTTGAAGCTCCCGTTGAGTTAGCATAGATGGCGGAAGGGAGGTCAACCGCCAGTTCAACCCAGAGAACCGGTTCAAGAAACGGTTACCCTCTTAATAGGAATTCGGCGGGCATCGAGCAGATATAAAAAGCGAAGACGGTGGCAGGAGGCGTCCAAGAAGTTGGCGTAACTGAGCAGAGCTGGGAGGGTCTCTCAAATAATCTTTCTAGAAAATCAGTATTCTTCCATTCATCTTATTCTTCTTCCGAAGTATTGTATTTCCACTCTTTCTACTTCAAGAAAAGCATTTGTTTTCACTAATCGTTTGAAGGATTACCGCACCTTTAAAGCTTTAAATCAGATTTGAAATATTCCACACCCGATGCATTCATGGTTATCTTCATTTGCCGCTCTTTCTCTGCAGAACAAGCAGGTCAGGCTAAATACGGTGGAGCTCTGTCAAGAGAACCAGAGGCTAATGAGAGAAAACTCTGATCTTAGGGCAGCCCTAAGTAATTTCATATGCAACAACTGTGCCCCCCATTTTCCTCAACATGTCTCCCTCGAGGCGCACCGCCTTCAAATGGAGAATGCCTATCTTCAGAGAGAGGTAACAAAAATATACAATTTTTTATTCAGCAAGAAAGTTCCGATCGACCACATTTCACTAGGTTGCATACAGTCTAAATATTCTCAGTAATGAGATAGATGATATGCCTAGACCTTAGCCTTTCATATAAGTCTTAGACAACTGAGTGTTATTCGTTTTTAGGTGGACAAAATCAAAAGCTACTTGGGTGGTCTGGGGTTGCTCACTCAGATGCCATGGGCGCCGAGTTCCTCATCCTCCTTCCCGGGGAGCGTTGATTCCCATCAAGTTTAGGTTGGGGGGATAATTATGGGAAGCTTTTCAATTTCATTTTAAGACTAATCATTCGAATAGTTTCTGTTTGCTTCTTCTTGCAACATTTCGAACAAGGAACGCCTTTACTTTGTAGCTGAATTTTTGTCAGTGTCTGATGCTTCTCATTGACTCTTATTCTCTTCGAGTTCTCATTTGCGAGCAATTTATTTACTCGCAAACTACAAGAAAATTCAGTCACGAAATATTCTAGGAAGAGATTGTCTCGTCTCTGAAAGCAATTTTGCTTCTCCTAAAAGGCTAACTTTGTTTTTATCTTCT
The DNA here is from genome assembly GCA_024174645.1 of Lemna minuta. Classification (NCBI taxonomy): domain Eukaryota; kingdom Viridiplantae; phylum Streptophyta; class Magnoliopsida; order Alismatales; family Araceae; genus Lemna; species Lemna minuta. The sequence goes on from CM044108.1 coordinate 12,641,653, forward strand.
CTCTTTCGTTCTGAAACCCCTGTTTGCGATTAAATTAGTAAACTTATGTAAACTTCTCTTTGCGATCAAATCAGTAGTGACTAAACGTGGACCAAGGGATGACCCTTTAAGTACACAGATGAGCTTTGAAGTTGCTGGTGCTCTATGGATTATCTAATTGAGTAAAAGCGGTTATAGAATACCTTCTATGAAACAATCAAAAGCAGACATGTATGTATTTACAACGTCAAGGCGCTTTGCATGAAATTAAGCGTGCCCTTGTAGGTTTCTGATTACATAGTCCAGAAAAATGATTTCCTGGTCCAGAAAAACACTCCTGTAACCCTCAAAGAGCAAAAACTGAAACATCGAGCGGTTGCTCCAACTTGTAGAAACTGAAATTCAAGGCAAGATCACGTGAAAGATCGGATAGCTGATTCATAATGAACAGTTTGGTAACAAAAAGAGGAAGAGTTTGGTAACCGATTTAGGGATTCGAAACATCTCTCAGCTGATCACGAGATCAAGGTATGACCTAATTGCAGGATTGTCCTCTTAACAGATGACCTCCATGCGTTGCACTCCATCAGATATAACGCCACAAGAGAGTCACGTCACAGGACGATGTGAATGGGTGAGTGCGGAGTTTATTAGGTGGGTAGCGTGACACCGACAACTGGCAGCCCTCTTCCTTCACCGTGCCTTTGGAAAGACGCATCTCTCTCTCTCTCTCTCTCTCTCTCTCTCTCCCATCTCTCTCTCTCTCTCTCTCTCTCTCTATTTATCAATCTATCTATCTACCTCCCACTCTCACCATCGCCGTCGTGCGTGCTCTTCCTCGATATTTATCACCCTGTAAATCCCAGTGTCTCTCTGTCTTTCCTTCTCGCGCCCTCCTTCCGTTTGACGCTGTGTAGCGCCCTCTCTCTATCTCTCGCTGTTCTTCATCTGTTTAAGGTCAAAATAACTTGACAAAAAAATATTCCTTTTTTTCCAGTGGAGAAATGAGAAGAGACGACACCAATGACCAGACACTCGGTTCGACCATGAATGCCCTTCACTTGAGCTCGACAAGGGTAACCAAAATATGCAAAAATCTTTATATTTGTTTCCAGTATCCGCGTTTTTATGTCCCCTATTTCACTGTCAAAGAAGAATAACTTATCCGCTTTGTTGGTTTTCCGAAACCTAAGCACGAGGAGGGAGCCGAAAAATTCCCGAGAAATGAATCAAGAGTCACCGGAAGAAGGTAGGTTGGGAAGTAATCGAACCCTGAAGGTCGAGCGCTTCAAACCCGAGCAGATAGCGCGTTTGAAGGCGTAAGGCTGATTAAATATATTCAATACATATTCATGCGGGATGCATGGGATATCATATCCAAATTTAAAGTTTAAGTATTTGTGGGATTTTTTTCTGTAGAGCTTTCGAGGAATGCATGTATCTGACCGCGAAAAATGAAGTCCGATCTGAGCCGGGAACTGGGGTTGACGCCAATGCAAGTGAAGTTTTGGTTTCAGAACCATCGCCATAATTTGAAGGTATGCCATCTTTTGAGGATAATTAAGAGACATACTTATTAATCAAGGTGATAACAATCATCACCATAATCATCATCCAAATCATTTCGATACTCCTCGTCATAATCATTATCAACATTTATCTTCTTTATCATTCTTACACTCATCACTGTCATTTCAAAATCAAGTGATTCAAAAATTAACTGAAGTACTCGTTGCGTTGATGAAAAGACGCAAATTCCTCCTCTTATTTGCCCTTCTCTCCCTTATCTCCTTCTTATTTATCTTTGTTTTTTTCTTTTTAATCTTTTTCAGTTGCCTCCTTTCTCTCCATTGTCTCTCTTATTCTTAGATTGGCTTTTGCATATACATACAAATATATATAATCACCATGCTTTCCCATCCTTGTAAATTATAGTTCTGTTGGACTTTAGTCTCGCTATGATTACGCCGTCAAGGATGAATGATCGCGCATTTGACGAAATGCCTAAAGCTCACCAGCATATCTTTGAATTTTTTTAAGTATGCATTGTATTTATTCTCTCCTCTTTTTTTGTTTCTTGTATTGTGTTAATCTGGGCCAACCATCTGCGAAGTTATAACGGCTGAGAGCTCCCCGAACGGCAACGGGAGTTTGTCATGGCTCATAGGTAGTTAACACTGTAGCTGGAGCTACATGGTGCTTGACAGAGGTCTATTAGAGATGAAGATTTTCGGCACTTTTTGCCTTCTCGATTTCTCACCCTTGTATGATGAAGTAGTAGTTTGTTTCTCCTCTTCGAGTTTTTTTCTTAAGATCTTTGAGACTTTTTAGAATTATCAGTTGGTAGCAGAACAATGATGATCCATCAACTTGACAACGAAGATGTCACCACATGGGAAGATTTCTTCTCATGAGTTGGAGATCACAAGAGGTCCCAAGGGATCGGATGAGTGGATGCAGATTGTCATCTTCCAAAACATAAGCAGACTCAATCATCAAGTGTGTGGACAGTGGAAGTGCCTAGATCGTGAAGGGGTTGAGTTGTGGGATATCATTAAGTTGGAGACTGCTCCACGAAAGAAAGATCAAAAAGTGATGTTGATCATCTTGAGCAGGATCTCTGACGAGATCATGTGTGAACTCGATGTGGATGAAACTAACAAAGCCAGACTTGTCTGAAGATCAAGAGTGGAAGTGTTACACATCCTCGCAAAGCCAAACTTCAATCACTGAAGAGAGATTACGCGAAGCTCTCAATGGAAGACAACGTGGTAACTTTGGATTATGTCGACAAACATTCCGACACAGTAGTCAAAATGAAAAACCTAGGGAGAAAAGACGTTTGATGTTAAAGTGACCTTTGGGTAAATTTGATTCCATAACTATTTACCTTGATAAATTTCAGGATCTTGATTCACTTACACTCAATGAAGTGATGGGATCTGTAACAGTCCTGATGATTCGTCGAAAGATTGGTAAGCAAGGAGAAAAGAGAAGGCTCTACTGGCCTAGGCACTTAGAAATTAAAGAAGGAAGAAGATGACTTATGAGGAAGGGAAGAGGTAGAGGTTATGGAAGAAGCAGAAGATAAAAAAGAGGAAGTGGAAGACGAGGCTCTTATGACAAAGATGACTCTAAAAATGAGGATGAAGAGAAGCCCAAATACAAACCTAAGGTGAAATTTTTTAATTGGCTAAACCTTAGGCATTATGCAAATCAATATGCAAGCTTCCAAAGAAAAGCAAATCAAGGAAAGATGAGTGTGAGAAGATGAATCTGGCAGAGGAAGAATTCCATGAAATTTCATTACTAATGACAATTGAAAAAGTTCACAATGAGATTCTACTTCAAGGAATCTATCAAGTAGAGTTGAACAAATGTCTGTGGTGTCCTATTACAGGTGAGAGGAACAGCTCCGAATGAATGATAGAAGAGAAAGTGAGGTTGGGATATGATTCAAGAACCTCAATCGAGGGTAGAGATAAAATTCTTCTGTATCTCGTGGCATGAACTCAATTTCCATCCAAATGTACCCTATACTCCTAGTTTGAGAGCTAACATTCTGGATTTTTGGATGGTTGGAATGATTAAGGTTACAAAACGTTACTAAGAATGGGTCATTAACAATTCATTATACAAGGGGTAGATAGTTGACCAACGTGTAGGGAAGCACAAAGGCTATGTCTAAGGAAATTAGATATCGTGGAGAATTTTCTACACCATAGAGAACTTGGGATGGGGACATGGCATAGAATTATGGGCAATGCAATTTTTCATATCTCAAATTTCATTCAACTGTTGACATGGTTAGAGGGCTGCCCAAGTAGGAGAAGATTGACGAACTGTGTTGAAATCGTGTAATCTCTCTGCAGACCAAAGTGTCATTTCCCAGTAGTATCCTCATTGTAAGCATCCAGAGCTCTTGAATTGACGATGGAGATCTATATGAACTAATTGAACAAGAAATCCTTGGGGGAAGCAAGTATTTCTTGCTTTCGTGCATGAGTTTTTATTTCTTGGGTTGCAGAGTCTAAGAAGAAATCAGATGGATTTGATTTTCAGTGGCAGAAGCTGAAAAAAATATTGATGATTTCGTTTTTCTAGGATAGAGCAAGATGGAGAATTCAATTCCAAGGAATTTAATCTCTACGAACTCGAAGGCATCCAGAGGCAAGTGACCTTTCCTTACCTCCTTAAGCAAGGGTGCTTGTGAGGAGAAATAGGACTATCTTGGATATGGTGAGATCAATGCTTAAGTCTTTGTCTCTTCCACGTCAATTCTATGGAGAAACTATGAATTAAGTGAATATCTCAAGAATCGAACTCCTACAAAAGAATCTTCAAGGCAAGGATCAATGTGAGGTGAAAAAGAAGCCTCAAGTATCTTTACTTGTATCTTTGGGCGTGTAATACAGGTAAAGATACTTGGAGGGAATCTAAACAAGCTTGATGATAGGAGAAAACCCATGATCTTGATTGGGTATGAAAAGGTTCCAAGGGGTATAGAGTCTATGATTCATCCACAAGCACCACAGACCTCACTAGAGATGTAAACTTGAAGGATGAGGGGAGCTGAAATTGGGGAAATTCCCAAGGATAATTGTAGGCAAGGTGGCTGAACTCGCCATTTTTTTCTCTACTTTCAATATTGAGCCGGTCAACAATAGCAAGGAGACTACTCCAATTGTAGATATGCAGTCTGAAAAATCTAGACATGAATGGTTTTTTTGTCAATCATCATATTCATTAAGCAATGGCCCAAGAAAAATTCAAGAACCTATGCCAATAATATCTAGATACCAAACAGTTGATGGTGGTGACTTTGAGTTAGTCATCTTCGTGAATATGAATTGGAGTCTATCAATGAAGCAATAAAGGAATGAGTTCAGATAACTGCCATGGACGAATAATGTCTTCAATTGAGATATATGGGACATGGAAGCTAGTCCCACCTCCTAAAGATTGTAAAACCATTGGACTTAAGTGGGCTTTTAAGGCAAAAATAACCCAAATGGAGAAATTCTCAAGCACAAAGCTTTATTGGTGATGAAGGAATATTTTCAAAGATATGGTCTGCACTTCATTGAAGTATTTGCACCTGTGGCTAGACTGGAGACAATTTGAGTTCTCATCAATGTGGCTCCTCAATTTGGACGGGAGGTACATCATCTTGATGTGAAATCGCATTTATTAAATGGTAAAATTGATGAAATCATGTATTTCAAGTAGCTAAGGCTTATGGGATAACCGAAAAGATGAGATGGTGAATAAATTCAAGAAAAGCTGTATATGGCTTGAACCACAGCCCGAAGGCTTCGTAGTCACAGCTTGAAAAATCTGATTTTTTTAAGTTCAGTGAGCTGGTAAAATTTATCATTCTAGTGGGTGTTTATGTGGATGACTCCCGCTCCCCGCATCATTTGGTGTTTTTCCGTCCGTCTGTCCGTGGTAGATCAGAAAGCAAGTAGGGCAGGTTATGTTTACATAATATTTTCACTCTTTCTTTTGTTTGGGTTGGTTAGTCAGCAAGTGGGAAGTCTTTCAGTCTCTCGTCAATCAGCTGGACTTCATCGTTACCTCAGAACCTGGCTCAGTTGTTCCGCTTACCATGGTTGTTGCCAACACGGATCTCCCATTCCTAAAGGTCTCAGGTGAATAAGAGTTTTTATGTGAAATTGAATGAACTATTAAGGTGAATAATGAGATTATTTGAGATGATTGTCTTAGTACTCTTCAGTTCTTATTTGGGTATACAAGTGCTGCAAGTTGCAGGGGAGAACAGCATTACACAAGAACCTTTTCAATGAAGATTCTCAAAGTATGATATGCTGGAGGGCAGCCCTCTTTAGGCACCTTATGAGGTAAGACCAAGTCTTAGCTTGAAAAAGGTGAAGAACCTGTGAATTCATTGTCCTATATAAGCTTAATGGGATCTTTGAGGTATCTCACACCTAAGTTGATCTTTAGTGTGGGTTTTCTCCGTTGCATAGTAGAGAATCCTATAACTGAACATATGAAGAGTGATAACCATGTATTCAGATACATAAAAAGGCACACTAGATTTTCAGCTAGGGTACAAGAAAGATGAAATTTTTCATTTGATTGGCTATTGCAACAGTGACTAAGTTGGATATTGATGTAAGACGAGCATATCTTGTGTGCTTGTCCTCCTAGTTGATGACATCAGTTTCACAAAGGCATAAGATTCTTGTCTTATATCATCCGATGTGGAGGATGTTGCCCTCACTTTGGCGTCATATCAAGGAATCTGATTGATTTGCTTTATCAAGTAATTGATCGAGCAAGATTTCAAGCCCATGAATATTTATGTGGATAATAAATCTGCAATTAAGCTCGTGAAGAACCCCAAACTCACACAATTGGTCCAAGTGTATACACATCTGATATCATTCTGTTCAGATTTGTGTAGAAGAGAGGGAGGTCAATGTAACTAAATGGCATCAGAGGAGCAATGTGCAAAAATTCTTGCAAAGTCACTTGGAAGGGTGAAATCTATATAGAACTATGTGATCGTGTTATGATAGTAGATGTCAAAAATCATCTATGAGTTTGAGGAGGACAATGTTTTAATCTCACCATAATTACTCCATCAACCATGCTAATTGATCGTTTGATGAAATCTTGCAAATATCTTTCAAAATTTTAAATATGTGTAGTATTTTCTTTCTCCTCTTCTATTTCATGAGTTTTAATGTAGGTCATCCATCTGGCGAGTTATAATACTCGCCAGCTGTAGTTTTTAATGACCCATTAGTAGTTAGAATTGTGCCTTGCATTAAAAGGTGCTCAATCGAGGTCTATAAGAAATCCTGGGGTCATCATCTCTTTGAACTATTAATTTCTCACTCTTTCCTGATGAAGGATAAGTTTGTTTCTCCTATTCAATATTTTCTTGAGCATTATGAGAGCTGACCATTAGATGAAGTTGATCATCATATTGCCTACCTTGATGTGTTTTCTTGTTGATGATAGAAGGAAAATTTGACGAGCAATCCAATTCAATCTTAATGATTAATCAACAGAGGAGAAATATACATGAAGAAAATTGATTGAACCCTAGACATATTGAGTTCCATCATCCTTGATCTATAGCAATTGTAGCCTCTTCATTTTTCTCTATATATCTCTCCCATTATCTTTTTGTTGAGTCATTTTTCAAGCCACACTCACTCTTCTACAGCAATGGCTCTTTTCATCAAACTACTGGTGTCTCTTCTTCTTGATGTGCTTCCCCGCATAATCGATAACTGTTGCAACCTCCTCAACTATGATAGTCTTTTTTTTATTTAAATAAAATTTTTTTGCATTTATGGTGATTGGAATCAACATGATTTGCAATAAATGATATTCATCCAATAATCATTGGAATTTTTCAATGAAAACGGTAATCAAACCTTTTATGAACATCATTGCACTAACTTCAGCTTTCTTCCTTCCTCTCTCTCTCTCTCTCTCTCTCTCTCTCTCATTCAAAAATCTATATCTTCCTCCAACATGATCTCTTCTCTGTCTGACTCAATAGTATTACTCTATCATTGGATTTTTTTCTATTTCTTTCTCTTAATTTATCCTCTCTCTTGTAATGTCACTAAAAAAATTCAAGTGATTACAAGGAGGGAAGTCCATGGTGGACCATGTACTTAATGAGCTGATAGCTCATAATTTCCACCGAAGTTAAAGATTTTTTTAGGTAATATGATCTTATTTATCACAATCATTTTACCATTATCATAACCATCATCATTCTAATTATCACTATCACCATTAACTTCATTTCCATAATCGTATCATGATGATGGCTATGAATATGATGTGATTTTGATGAAATTGATTATTATGAAAAATGAAGACATTTTCATTGTGATTGTCATCAAAAAAATATTTTTTTACCATAATCTTCACGATCATAATCAAGGTCATTGGCATCAAAAAAATATTACCACCATAATCACCGTGGAGATCACTAGAATCAAATTTAGCAACATCCTCTATGTAATCATAGTCTTGAAATCATTATCATCATCATCTTCACCATGTTTTTTGGAGTCGATTTGAGATCATTTGTACTCACCATCTTTCCCTTGGTCACTTCATAATTTGGATCTTGAGAGTTTTGGAAATGATTTGTGCATTTGCCATCTTTTCTTTTTGGGTTCCACAATCGCACAGATGTCTAGGGTCCATTAGTACTTCAATTGGCATTTCTGCCTCTAAGCTCATACTGCACTTCCCAACATGTCACTCATCCTAAACTACTCCAGCCTAAGTATGCTTAACTTTTTGAGTTCTTATTCACCCTAGTACTACATCAATGTTGATTGAATGGTCACCATGTTATCTATTATCAGATAATCATAAACATTATCAAGATGATGACAATCATTGGCATCATCATCATCCTAATCAATTTGGCCATCCTCGTCATCAGCATCACCATTATCATGCTAAAAGTTATGATCATCTCAACATCATCTTAAACATTGCTAACACAATTGTCATCATCATCATCACAATCTTCAATATCATCATCAACTTCCTTATGGTCGTTATCATCACACAATCATTACCATCAGAATATTCATCCTAATCAATACCATTGTCATAATTTTCACTATGATCATCAAAGTCAATATCAATGATTAACCCATCATCACCATCATCAGTAGACACACAATTTTTCTCAATCTTCATCTATCAACAAATTTTCTATTGATTTGCCTCTAACTAGTTAAGTTACTATTTCTAAAAATATGGTAATTTTTTGTTCTCCTGTGGTGTATTTCTTTCTTCTTCTATGCACTTCTTGTATGTCAATTCGTGTTGTTTTTTTCCTCTCTTTTTTTCAATCTCTCCACAAATTTTTTTGGTTTTTCTCTTTAAATTTCATATGAAATGATGCAATGGGTTATGAAATAAATATCTAAGATGAAGAAAATAAATACATTTCTCTCTTCATGGTTTCAGAATAAGGAGGAGAGGAACAAAGAGTGGTGGCTCCTTTATGAAAATTCAATGCTAAAGAAAGAAAACTCTGATCTAAAGATAGCTGCCAGATATCCCATATGCAATGCTTGTGGCCCCTTTTTCCCTCGTCCCTCTCTCTCGGAGGAAAAAATCTTCAAGTGGAGAATGATTTTTCTTAAGGAAGAGGTAACTGATGAAAAATTGTTTGACTAAGGGCATTTGTTGAAAAAAATCATAATTTTTACTACTTTATTGGACTATAAATTCCAATCTTTTTCATGTAATAGTAATTAATGTATAACATGCTTCTTTGGTTGCAGATGGATAAGATGAAAGGATACATGGCTAGTTTAGGGTTGTTTCTTGAGACGGTGCAGGCACCATGTTCATCATGCTCATCTACCAGTAGCACTACACATCACCAATGAGATAGAAATGTATTTTTTTAAAATAAGGAGCTTAGTTTGTGGTTTGTTTTATTTTTTTAGCACAGATGAAAAAGGAACCTACTGATTTTTTTGAGTGGATTATTTCAAGACTAATATGCTTACATTTGAATCTTATGCTCATTGAATTCTAATATAAAAAGGATAGCTTATTATCTATTGACCAAAAATTAATCTAATATAAAAGGATAAATTAATGCAAAGAGTTCCTCTTTGAATACAAGATAATTTTTATGAGTGAATTCTTACTTCATAGATGCATTTTCTTTATTTATTGTGAAGAAAAAAATAATCCTCATTGGATTTTCTATGGCATATCAATAGAATAAATAAATGAATCAAACACTTTAGAAGGTGCATGTACCAATAAGTTGCTTATGAATAGTTTTGATATTGATGAAATAAGTTACCCATGATCCATTTCATGGATGAGAGGATGAGTAATACAACTGGTACACATACCACTTGAAATTCTCAATTCTCTTGGTAGAAGAAAGAAGAGGCACATAGAAGAAGCATTGCCCTTATATTCATGAATACAGTAAAAATAATGTTTGATTGCTTTTTGTCTATAGCTACTTTTTTGCAACGTATTCTATTGGTAAAAGTTTTTTTATTTTTCATTATTGATTTAATTAAAGTAGCTACATATCTCAAATTTGAATTACTTTGAATGTAATTTCAGTGTATGAAAAATAATTTGAGTAAGATACAAAAATTTTAATAACAATATAAAAGAATGTTAATAGAATTGTAGATATTGGATCTTGATTATATATCATTTGAATGATTATATTTTTTTATAGTTATAGGACTATTTCTGATATGTCCAAGATACTTTTATTCATTTCATGATTAGTTTGCATATTGATGTAGCATCGACGAGACGAAACCGCGAGGTCAGTCGATTTCACGCGGTATCGCGTCAAAAAATAATTCCAAACTTACCAATTTTAGGAAATTCACTCGAATTGAGGGGAATAATGGTAAATATGGGTCGAATCCACAGGGAATTAAGGAATTTCTTGACGTATTCTTCAAATTTGATCAAATCGGACGAGAAATCGATGGAAGAAATTGGGAAAAATGGTATTTTATGAAAGTAGACTTCAAATCAATTCCACGGAATCAAAAATCGTCCAATTTGGACTTGATTTCGCGGAGAAATCAAGATTCGAAGTGGAGAGAAATTTTCGGATATGAAAATCGCGATTTTAGCTAAAATTCAACGAAATTAAACTCTAAATGTCAATCAAAATTGAAATCAAACCTTATTAAACTAATTCTTGGTAAAAACCGCTTCCACTAACCGTGATTAGCGATCGGATTAGCTCGATTAATCCGATTAATCGACGAAAATACCGAAAAACGTCGCGACGAGGTCAAGCTACAATTTCTACCAAACTACACGATGAAATCTTGATTTCAAGCGCTCCGGAGGTGCGGAATTGCAAGAGGAACACGTTGAGATCGAGAGAAATGAGAGAGAGGGGTGTCTTGACAGTCATTTGGATTGAACTCTCCTCGAATGCTTACATTCGTGAAGAACAGGGCTTTTTATAGGGCGAAATTTTGTAACCGTCCGATTTGATCAAATTTGAAGAATACGTCAAGAAATTCCTTAATTCCCTGTGGATTCGACCCATATTTACCATTATTCCCCTCAATTCGAGTGAATTTCCTAAAATTGGTAAGTTTGGAATTATTTTTGACGCGATACCGTGTGAAATTGACGACCTCGCGGTTTCGTCTCATCAAATTGCGCCGTTGCCGGGGAATTAAGGCAATTTTTGATCAAATTAAGTCAATTTTGACTTGGTCAACATGGATTTTTCTCTTAATTTCTTGAAATTCAAGCAATTCAATCGTATTTTGAGTGATCCGAAGTAGAAATCCATCTTTGAGATCCTTAATTCGATAAGAATAAGTGATTTTCGCTCCTTTTCTAAGGATTACGAGCGATCACTTACTCAAAATCGCGTTAAGAACGCGTAACTCTCACGGATAGCGACACTCAGGTACGACTGATTTCAATTTTTAATATTTTATAAGTATTTATAAGCTATTATCCATCTACATACCCGATCCACTCTTCATGAGAAGACGAACGGCCTGGAGAGTACGGAATAATCCCCTAGAAATAGACCTTTTTGAACGATCCTCGCAGACTCCCGAAGCTACCGAGACCGACACTACCGAGACCGACTCAACTTTTGATCCTACCGAACCAGTAGAAATGGCCCGGAATGATGAAGGAAATGCTAGGAAACGCCTTAGTGACTATGCGAGGCCCGTCCTCCAGCGACCCGTCACTAGAATTCACGCACCCGTAGGACGAGGGGTCAATTTTAGAATAGACTCCCATGTAATGAGCATGCTGCCTATCTTTAATGGTAAGCCTTCCGAAGATCCCTATAGACACGTAGATGAGCTTTCCCAAGTTTGTGAGATCAACCACCTTCAAAAATGTCCCCTGCCGACACGATGAAGATGAAACTCTTTCCCCCTACCCTTAGAGATAGAGCCAAGGACTGGTTTTTAAAATTAGGGGAAAGAATTCACAAGTTGGACCGAAATGGAGGAAGAGTTCTTAAGGAAATATTATTCAGTAGGAAAAAAACCACCTCCGTCCGAAAAAGCCATCCGAGAGTTCACCCAAGGCTCGTAAGAAACCTTCCACGAAGCACAGGGAGCGACTAAGAGATCTTACGAGGGAGTGCCCACACCATGGCGTATCTAACCACGAATTAACTCAAATTTTTATGACGAGGTTAGGCCTGCAAGATAGATACCTTTTTGGATGCAGCTAGCGGCGGCACCTTTATGAGCAAATATGAAGACGACGTGATGGATCTCATCGAAATGGTGGCGGAAAAATAGTCACCATAATGCGGCGAAAACCATTTGGAAGAGGTGCAATGCCGAAAGCTCTAGACGCCAAGTCAGCAGAAACGGGGATGCTCCTCGAAAGAATCGACAAAAATGGCGGAAGTCGAGAACTTAGTCTGGACCGACTCAACATCCGCAGCAGTTCCGAAGGACTCGCCCCCGTCTCACTTCAAGAAGCGTCACCATGCGTGACGTGCTCAGGATTCGACCACATCGAATTAGATTACCCGTGATGGCAATCCAAGGGCAAGGAATGTATAGACAACGTCCATCGGGAGGACCGAGTCAACGAGGGACGACGAAATTATCCGAGTAATTACCCTAATCAATATAATACCCCTGCTTTTAACAATTCCTTGCAGAATAATGGCTATAGGAGGAACAACGATCAACCTTATCCTCCACAATACAACGGTCAGCAAAATTACCTAATCAAAGACCGTCGTCGTTCATCCCGCCCGACTCAACCACAAGCATACACGCAAGCTCCACGCCAAACCACGCTGGCATCCGACCCGATCCTCGGCGCGATCTCACAATTAATGGAGCAAATGACGAGGATGAACTCACGCGTGGGCGAAATTCAGGACTTCGTCAAGACGAGACGTCCAACCGAGCGACAAACAAAAAAAGGGTAAGCAAGTAGCTTTTGCTGACCGAGTTACCCTCGCAGGCCACGGCAAACCCAAGAAATCAAGGAGCTTCATCGACCCGGACTCACAACATTAACCATATACACGTCGACGAAGAAGCCGTAGAATCAGCCCTGGCCGTATCAAGCCTTCGAAGTGGGAAAACTCTACGGATCCATACAAGGATCACCCTTTCCACCAAGGCCAAAAAGAAGAAGAGGAAACCCCAATTATCGTCGAGCAAGACACTGATTCGAGAGGACGAGGAAGAACAGGTTACGACTGAACCTAACCTCGACAAATATAAGCCCCACGTGCCTTATCCTCAAGCCTTAAATCGACCAAAAAGCCAAGAACAATGAAAGCCCGAGCGAAAACCTACTAGAAGCCTTTAAGAAGGTAACCATAACTATTCGCTTAACAGAAGCCATCAAGCATATCCCTACCTATGCAAAAATTCCTAAAAGGTATATGTACCCCCATAGAAGCCCTAAACGGATCCAACTTAGTGAGACAGTAAGCTCCATCATGATGAATTCCTTACCCGTAAAAAAGAGATCCGGGAGCACCCATGATCACGAGTGAAATCGAAGGAATGTCCTTTACTAGGTCCCTACTAGATACGGGAACCAGTATAAACATCCTCCCTAAAGCTGTATTCGACTGTCATCATGTAGGGGAGTTACAACCATTCCTTGTAGAACTATGCTTAGCCGATGGATCTGTTAGAAAACCCCATGGACTAGTAGAGGATGTCATAGTTAGAATAGAAGATTGTTATTTCCGGTATACTTCCTAGTGGTCGATATGAAAATGACTAAGGAGCTGAGCCAAGCCCCGATCATATTAGGACGACCCTTCATAGCTACCGCAGCCGTAACCGACTGGGGGAAAGGAGAAGTTATTCTCAAAGTGGGAGAGCACTACCGTGAAGGTCGACATCAACAAGCTAATGAAATACCCTTCACGAGCATCTGAAGACTTGGGGAGCCATCGACTTCGCCGACGATCAAGACATAGACGAATGCGTAGAAGAAGTAATGATGATCGACGAGGAAGCAAGATATGAAGAGCTTCTAATGGACGAGTCAACTTTAGAGCTCAGAACTCTCCCGTCTACACTCAAGTATGCTTTCCTTGATGACGAAAGCAAAGCCGTAATTATTTCGTCCAAGCTGGACCTCAAGCAAGAAGAGAAATTACTGGAAGTGCTAAGGAAGAATAAAGAAGCAATCGGATGGACCACGACAGACCTAAAAGGGCTAGACCCTTCACTATGTACTCATCGCATCTTCCTAGAGGATGAGTCAAGACCCGTCAAGGAGGCCCGAGACGACTCAACCCAAAGGGTATCGGAGGCCGTAAAAGAAGAAATTCTTAAATGGCTAAATGCAGAAATTATCTACCCTATATCCGATAGCCAATGGGTGAGTCAGTACACGTCGTCCCGAAGAAAGCCGGAGTAACGGTTGCGATGAGCGAGAAGGGCGAGGAAATCCGGACGCGCCTACCGAGCGAAGTGGAGGGTCTCGCATCGACTATCGAAAGCTGAACTCCGCGACTAAGAAGGACCACTTCCCGCTACCGTTCATCGACCGGATCTCGGACCGGCGGCGGATTCAACTACTTCTGCTTCCTCGACGGATACTCGGGCTATAATCAGATTGCTATCCACCCGAGCGATCAAGAAGACCACGTTCACTTGTCCTTTTGGCACCTTCGCTTTCAGACGCATGCCATTCGGACTGTGCAACGCCCGCGACCTTCCAACGATGTATGACGGCCATCTTCTCCGACTTTCTTGGCGACAGTTTAGAAGTCTTCATGGATGATTTCTCCGTCTTTGGAAACGACTTCGAGACTTGTCTTGCTCACTGACGAAGATCTTTTGGAGGTATGCGTCGGAAACGACTGATACTTAGGCTGGGAGAAATCCCACTTCATGGTACGAGAGGGAGTAGTGCTCGGGCACATCGTCTCGGGCAAGGGCTTAGAAGTGGATAAAGCCAAGATAGAGGTCATCCAAAACCTCCCTCTCCCAAATACCGTGAAGGATTTAAGGAGCTTTCTCAAGCACGTCGGCTTCTATCGACGATTCATCCAAGACTTCGCGAAAAGTTTCCAAGCCTCTCACCTCCCTTCTTTGCAAAGACAAAGACTTCATCATCGACGAAGAAGGGAAGCGTGCATTCAAGACATTGAAGCAAGCACTGATCGAGGCACCGATTCTACAAAGTCCTAATTGGGACTTACCTTTCGAGATCATGTGCGACGCTCGGACTACGCGGTGGGAGCGGTCTTGAGGCAGCGACTGGACAAGAAGCCGACGGCCATCTGCTACGCAAGTAAGACCCTCATCGAAGCTCAAATTAATTACACGACAACGGAGAAAGAGCTTCCGGCGGTGGTCTACGCTCTCGAGAAGTTCCGGCCTTATATCTTGGGGAGCAAGATCATCATCTACATTGATCATGCGGCCCTGAAATACTTGCTCTCCAAGAAAGAGGCCAAACCAAGACTCATACGATGGGTGCTGCTCCTTTAAGAATTCGACTTGGAGATAAAAGACAAGAAGGGCAGCGAAAACTCGGTGGCGGACCACTTATCGCGTCTCCACATCTCGGGAGGAAAGGACATCGGAGAGACATTTCCAGACGAGCATCTCCTCGCCATCTCGAGTCACGCCCCCTGGTACGCGCACATCGTCAACTTCATCGTGACTGGATCGATCCCGGGAGCACTGGAACCGACACCAAAAAGATAAGTTCTTCCACGAGCTCAAGTACTATTTCTGGGAAGAACCACTTTTGTTCCACCTAGGATACGACCAGATCATCCGACGATGCGTACCAAAGGAGGAGCATGGAGACATACTGGCGATGTGTCACTCATCGACGTGCGGAGGACACTTCGCGGCACGAAAGACTGCGGACAAGATCCTACAGAGCGGCTTCTACTGGCCATCCATCTTCAAGGACGCCCACCGTTTCTACATGGAGTGCCTACAATGTCAAGCGGCGATCAACATCTCCAAGCGAGACGAGATGCCGATGCGGCCGATCCTTGAGGTGGAAATCTTCGACCTTTGGGGGATAGACTTCATGGGACCTTTCCCACCTTCTGACGGGAAAGAGTACATCTTGGTGGCGGTGGACTACGTGTCCAAGTGGGTCGAAACAATCCCCACCAGGACAAACGATCATTGGGAGGTAGTACGCTTCATCACATGATGCATCTTCGCTCGATACGGTTGTCCGAGAGCCATCATCAGCGACGGCGGCTCACACTTCAACAACTCGCACTTCCGGGCGCTGTTAAAGAAATACGGAGTACACCACCGCATCACCACGTCATACCACCCCCAGGCGAATGGGCAAGTAGAGGTTAGTAATCAAGAAGTCAAAACTATTCTTAAAAAGATAATTTGTCCAGATGGGAAGGATTGGGCACATAAGCTCCCCGACGCACTATGGGCATACTGGACGGCATACAAGACACCCATCAGGGATGTCTCCCTTCCGGCTCATCTACGGGAAAGCCTGCCACCTTCCGGTTGAGCTAGAGCATCGAGCCTCACTGGGCCATCAAGAAGCTCAACCTAGCACTCGGACGAAGCAGGGCAAGGAACGACTTCTCCAGCTCCGGGAATTACAAGAGTTGAGGCACGACACGTACGAGAACGCGACGATCTACAAGGAGAAGACCAAGGCCTTCCACGACCGACACATCCGACGACGATCATTCCAGATCGGCGACAAGGTCCTGGCTCTACAATTCCCGCCTCAAACTCTTCCCTCGGAAAGCTGCGCTCCAGATGGGATGGTCCGTACGTGGTTCTCGAATTGTTCGACGGCGGAGCAGTACTCATCTCCGATCTTAAGACCAGTCGACAATTCAAGGTAAACGGCCATCGTCTCAAGCCGTACCCGACTTCGAGCCACTCCGCACCAGCAGATAAGGTAAATCTGCATCTTCCCGAGCATTCGAGGACGTGACGGTATCACCCTCGACCCATCAGTAGTCTAGGTTTCATTTTTTTGTTTAGTCTGGCTGAAGACGTTAAACTTAGCGCTCTTGGGAGGCACCCCAAGATTATCTTACCTTTTAGTTTTGTGTTTTTCAGTTTGCTTTTTAGACGTTGAAGAACTACATTAGGAAAGGGCGCGCCCTGCACTAGAAAAATCCCACGAGCATCACGGACTAATGAGCTTTTCTAAACACATCTCACCGCACTTTTTTTATTGTTTTCATGCCATGATTCGATGAGTTTTTTTCACATGAGCATGTAGTATTTATTGAGGGCAATGAATGATTCTAGTTGGGGGGTGAGGATTTAGAAAAAGCTCTATCATTTTTAAAAAAATTTTAAAAATTCTATCTTCTATAAACTCCTATTTTTTTCAAAAATCTTTGATCTAATCTACCCCACCTTAGAAGTCTTTTCATCTAGAGATCTGACCTACTAGAGATGTAGAAGTGAGGACCTTATAGTCCATATGATTACATTTTTGAGTAATAAAGCCAAATGATCTAGAGAGACCAATGGATTAGTGGTTGACTTCTTTTGGGGGTTGGGTACCTAACAAGCACCAAGGAAAAAAAGAGTAATCAAGAGGTTGAAATGCTATGGGATTGAAAAAGGAGAGTATTTGAGAGAAAATGAAAGTTCATCCTCTACGTATTATTAGCCCAAACTTCTTAGTATGAGGAATTTTTCCGATGCTAGACTTTTTCCTTTAAAAGAGTGCAATGATCCATAATCTTTGTAGCACCTATCTTTTTCCTTATATGCATGTAGTTTTCTCTTCCAAAGCAGTCAAGTAGTAACACCAATTTGTTTTTAAAAACTTCGCTTTTGATGATGAACACTCCCAAGTGAATCCACACATCTATTTCACCTTCCTCTTTTTTTCTCCCACATGTGCTTATACCTTCACTACACTTCATTTGCTACACACTCTCTTCAGAAATCCTAAAACTCCTCCACATCATCATTCTAGTCTTCTCAAATGCTTAAAAATGAAGAAGAAAAGAAAGAGGAGCAAAGTCAAAAAGAAAGAGAGAAATAAGAAGTTACAAGAAGGAAAAATAAGTGGGAACATCTTCTACCTTTATCTCTACCTCCACTATCATCTCCACCATCAACCCTATCCATCATCATCCACCTCACTTGGGAGTATAATCATCATAAGTGGTACCTTCTTTGATTTTATCATCCACTTTGTTTTTATCACCATATTTGCTTTTTAACCAAGTCATACCCTTAGAAATACTATCTTTTATTTCCTTCAGCCTCCTCACACGATGCATCCAAAGATAGGAATCCATTTGAATTGCACCCTTTTTAAGGAGGAAAGCGAGTTGAGGGGAATTCTAAGTACTAAGTAGCCTCCAATTTGAGGGAAGGAGTGATATGTTTATGGAGAGGGTAAGGAATTACATCCACTCATGAGAGAGTGAGTTTATTTTCAGCACCATAGCATCATACCTTAGATAGGCTCACCTTGATTACAATCAAGAATTAGACTTGAGCATTAGCCGATGAGCACTACCCTAACATGCACTAAAGAAGTCAACCTAGAAATGGAATCTAGATCATTAGGGCGTACACTATGAGGAAAACGTGATCATACATTTATACACTTCTTCTTTTTTAGTGGTAGGATCAAAAGATGAAAAGACTTTCTAGGGAGATCATGTAGTAAATTGCTAAGAGACTAGCAAATATTTAAGTTGGGGGGTGTGATAACATGCTATATTTACATCATAAAACATGATTTCTGATGCATATTTAAGTATAAATGATTTCATTTTCATGCATGTTATCGTACTTATATGTATTTTTCTATTATTCTCTTAAAAAGCCATTATAATCTCAAAATACTTTAATTTAGGGTTAATTTTTATAAATTAGAGTTTAATAATTTGATAACCCATATTTTTCTTGAGATTATAACTTTTTTAAAGTTAAAATAATAAGAGAAACAATTTTTATAAACATTCATTTTATTTTCTAAAGTTTAAAATCTTAATAAATGAATGTATTTTTGAAATAATAATTTTAACTCTTATTATTTTAACTTATTATTTTAACTTATTTTAACTCTTATTATTTTAAAAATTGTTTCCCTTATTATTTTAACTTTAAAAACAGTTATAATCTCAAGAAAAATATGGGTTATCAAATTATTAAACTCTAATTTATAAAAATTAACCCTAAATTAAAGTATTTTGAGATTATAATGGCTTTTTAAGAGAATAATAGAAAAATACATATAAGTACGATAACATGCATGAAAATGAAATCATTTATACTTAAATATGCATCAGAAATCATGTTTTATGATGTAAATATAGCATGTTATCAGCATCATTTTTCATATTCAAACATATCCCAACATTATCCAAAAATATTTCTTTAGACTAGTAAATGTGTTGTCATATCTATACCCTTCAGTACCTTTTGTGGAAGTATCATTATACACACATATACATATTATTTATGTGTGTATACATATAGTCATTATCATAAATCATATATCATTTAAATATATTTTTTTCCAATAATTTTTGACTTATTTCAAGAGCTAATATTCAATTGTATAAGCATGAGTTTCTACATAAAAATGATTTGACATAGTTTTTGATAAAGCCTTGTGAATTTAGTTTTAAATATTCATGTTTCATCATCCACTTTATATAATTTAATTTTGATATACTATTTTCTTATAACCTAAAAATTCACTTTATCTAGTCTTGATTACACATCACTTGAATCATGTTAATTTTAACATTACAAAAAGATTTTGTGTATGTTATGTTATGTCTAAGTAATCACTACTCTATTTGAGACTTGGATAGTGTGTGTTTGCCTATATTGCTTTTGTCAAATCCCATTATCATAGGAATAAGGGACTATACGTAAACAATAAGTAGTGAGAGACAAGTTCCATGTGCAGGTGCATAACCCCATTATCTTCCACGATAGACATTATAACTTGGAACCTTATGTGTTAGGAGCTCAAACTATGGGTTGGGCTACATAGATCCATGATTAATTAACTAATGTTGGATATTGAATTTATAAATATGATAGGCTAATGAAGAGCTCTTTGTCATATGGAGTTCTAAACTGGATTTGTGTTTAGGCCTTCATGGCCACACGCATAAGGTTCTTAGAAGATGGGAAAAATTTATTAGTAACTTATTTTGCAGCAAAAAAATTTCATAATATATATTAGATCTTAAGTGGTAGGTTTTAGGGAATCCATGCAACTCCCTTCCTTAGAACCACCATCGTTTGCTCTCTTCCTCAAGCGCATATGATGGGCAATGCTGTTGAGATTGTTAAAAAAATCATGGATACATTGGCTACCGCTCATGATCATGTACATGGAGCAGATCCATCAAGTTTAGAACCCTAGAGATAATGCTAGAGGGTGGGAATCATCAAAAAGTGGCATTTTTTTAGTTCAATTAACCAAAAGGATTGTGGATCTAATTCTACACATGGAAATCTGTCTTGGGATCCGAGGAATCTGATGAAATCCATTATAATCATTGGAAATGAGTAGGAATCACAACAAATATTCTATGGACTAAAATGGAGACAAAAAAATATGTAAACACATCACACAAGTGTCATTGGATCTTCAACCCTTTTTGGTTCCTTTAATATCATGCCAAAGCCACACGTGTGTTCGGCTGTCAACAATATCCAAGTAGTTCTTGTCAGATGAAAAATTCTCCTCATCCATGATTAGAATTTCTAGCCAACATTGTTGATAATATAAAAACTTGCACTTATATTTACATGATTATGAATACAAATTAAGGCATAAAACATTTCATTCGTATGCATATTATCATACGTTGAGTACATATTCATCATTCTATGCAATTCAAATTATAATCTCAAAAATAAATTATTTTAAGTAATAATCATCCATAATTAAAAAATTAAAATTCTAAAGTAATTATTCCCATTTTATTTTTGAGATTATAATTAAATTTTTAATTACAAATAATAAGAGAAAATTTTGTGTAAACACATTTATTTTTTTCTAGTTTTATTTTCCAAAGAAAATGAGTATAATATTAAGTTAAAAAAATTTATTCTCTTATTATTTCTTAAATTTAAATTTTAAATGATAGACTATTTAATTTCTCATCAAAAATTTTTGATTAAAAAAAGGAGTTGTATTTTTGAAAGTTATGAATATTTTTAATTTTTTTAGGGATTTTTAGAATTCTTACAAATTTATTTTGAATTTATTTAGATTAAAGAATATTTTTAAGATGGGGATTATAGGGCACATTGATGTGTAATGATGAGGTTTATAGGGCGCGTTGATGGGGTTTTTACGTGGTAATGACCTTGTGTGTCCCCATGTGATAGCAGATACTCATTTTGCGTGGCGCAAGTATGTGCTCACGTCATTAGTGTTAAGCACCCTTAGATCATTGTATCTATTTATGCAAGTAAAAATCCCACCATTTTTCTAATGTGGGACTATGTTTCTCTTTAGTAATACAAGTGACGTGGCGCACTCAAGAGTGTTTCATCGACATGAAGGAAAGAGAGTTGAATTTTTAGCCTTCACTTTCAGTTAGATTCGCATCCTAGCCTTTCTCTTAAGTGAAGGGGGTACATGGCACACTTTGATTTGACAACGAATCATTTATCTGAACCACGTGATCTTAGCCATTCATCTAGGGAGTTATAATGGCTGAGATTAAATTATACCTGTTGAACTTCACAAGATGCTTTGTAGCATCTCAAGTGTCTAATTAAGATCAAACGGCGTGTGTTACATGACGCTTTCTCTTCACACATATGACTACATTAAAAATCAAACGGCGTGTGTTACATGATGATCTGCCATCTTGAAGCTCATTTTCAATTGGACAAATATGACTTAATAGTGTCGATTCGCATCCTAGCCATTAGCCAAAGATGAAGAGGCAGATCAAATGGCAGATCGAACTGCCCCCCCTCTTCTTCAACTGTGTAAATCATTTTTTTGTATATTTGATCAACTGAACCTTTTGGACAGCATAATCCTTAAATATCTTGCTTACTTCCTCTTCTAGACTCATTTTTTTGCGTCCGAGGAGTATTTAAAAATCAAGATTTTTCAAGGGAGAAGGAAGAATTCGTCGCTTGAACTCTAAATTTTGTTTTTTTCAAAAAAATGCGGAATAAAAAACTTAATCGGCGATTAATTGGATCATTTTGAGCACGATTTAAAAATTAGATTACGTGTTTTCTTCCTAATATTTTTATTCTATAACATTAAATTTTATTTTTAATGCACAAATTAGTTTAATTTTTATGAAATTTAGTCATTTCTCTCTTTTTCGCGATCCAAATATCTTTCCTTATTTCACTCCTTAATTTCTCTATGAATACTCATCCAATTTGACTAATTTTTATTTTGTGGATTCATCTTGGAGTTTTTCTTTCTAAAAAAATTCAATTTTCCTAATTTCTTATGCAAATGCATCCTCTAGTTTAATCAAATTTTGAATATCTCTAGAAAATTCTCATAATTATCCATGGATTCAAACATTACTCATCATTATCCAAATCAATTCGTGATTAATTCTGTAAATTAGTGAGTTTGAAAAATTGTTTTGACTTGAGGAAGTGTGTTTTCAACGACGCACAAAATCGTTCCGTCAATAGCCGGGAATCCTCGCCTATCACACATCATATAGATTTGAGAAAGTAAGGAGAAGACAAGGTGGCACAAGAAAGGGAGTTGCATGGGTCACCCAAAAGTTTATGCTTAAGATCTTTTTATAGAGTTTAGAATTTTTATCAAAAACTCAAAAAATTATATATCAAATTATCAACCCTATTGTCCAAGAACCTTGAGGCCCAAGCACACATCAAGTTAATGAATCTATAGGTTAAATATCTCTTTATTATCATGTCCTATCAACTGATCAAATATTCAATATTAATCAATTAACCATCCATTGATTTTACTAAATCAGTTGGTCCATTTGCCAACATGCGAGTGTTTTTGGGAGATAGTAGGGTTATAATACTCACACATGGAACCTATCTACCAGCAATTGCTAAATATGAATATCCCTCTTTCACAAGACATTCCTCGAGTGACTTAGGGTATGTTCTCTCTCTCTCCCTCGAAGAGACGAAAAGAAAGAGATAACTCTCTCTCTCTCTCTCTCTCTCTCTCTCTGCGGCGAACTCAATTCCTTAGGAAGTCTCATTACCCGGCAAATTATGGCAGATCGCGTGAGTGAGGCAAGTCTCAGAGCTCACACGGCGGAGATGACTGAGCAGTTAGTGCACGCACCGAGAGCTTCCCCTCCCACTCCCCTCTTTTAAAAATCACACCCGCTATCTCATCCCCCGTCACTCCCAAGACCTCCTCTCTCCTCCTCCTTTCTCATAATGGCGATCGCGCATAGAAGGGGCTCACATCCTCTCCTACTGCTGGCAATGATTGCGTTGACTTGCACGGTTGTTCAGGTCAACGCCAGCGGAAACTGCACCGACGACATAACCAGCCTCGTCGCCTGCGCGCCCTTCGTCCTTCCCGGAGCTTCCTCGCCGAACTCCCAGTGCTGCTCCGCCCTCAGCAACGTTCAAAAGATCCTGCATTTGCAGCACCCTCAATATTCTCACGAGTCTCCCCAGCTCTTGCAGCCTCAGCCCCGTCAGCTGCAGTACGCGCCCGCTCTGAAATTTTTTTATTTTTATTTTCGTCAGGGGTTGTGATTATCTGGTGGTTTGATGGTGGGCAGGTTCTTCTTAAGTGCTTGTCGAGGAAGGTGACGAAGCCGATGATGATGAACGCAGTGCGAATAAAATTCCGATTTTCTAGTCTTTCTTCTGCCCTTTGTGAGGTGTTTAAGACCTGGACTGAATAATGAATAAAACGGGTAGAAAGACCGTTTGGCGAGAATAGTTGATTTTATTTGCCTGTTCTTCTCGTGACCAAAAAACATTTAATCTAAGCTGGCCGATCTCATAATGGAATGTTGGCACAAAAAGCCACAGTACAAACACTCTCTAGAAAAGACACTCTCTGCCTTGACAAAAGATAAGAAGAGAAAGGAGAGAAAAGAAAACGTCGTTCTGTATTTTCGTAAGGACACATACATGGCCTTTAACGGCCTCATACAGTAACTGTATCTACTAACTGCTCTAGACAACCACTTCAAATAACCGTCAGTTAGGATTTCTCGTAATGGCTTGGTTAGCGTCAACATTCACCCCCGTCACCTTGCCATTCACGCTCACGTATTTGAGTCCAATCTTGTCTCGCATCTGCAAATAATGAATTCTGCCCAAAGACTTTGTAAAAATATCAGCCAATTGAAGATCCGAGCGTGCATGATCCACCTGCAACATTTTGTTCGCAATACATTGTCGAATGTAATGGAACCATTTCTCGATGTGCTTTGAACGATTGTGAAAAACAGGATTCTTGCTCAATGAAATGGCAGATTTGTTATCCACGAGAATCTTAAATGGCTTCGGGGCTTCTCCCTTCAATTCACCAATCATATGTGATAGCCATATGCCTTGCGTAGCAGCACTATTAGCAGCAACATACTCGGATTCACACGATGAGAGAGTCACAACTGGCTGCTTCTATGAATTCCAAGATATTGCCATAGATCCGAGGAAGAAGATAATACCGGTGGTGCTCGTCAGATCATCTTCATCTCCAGCATGATCACTGTCACTATATCCGACTAGATCCACCTGCACTTGACCTTTCTCATAAAAATAACACGAGGTCATAAAATACCTCAAAATCCTCTTCAAAGCAACCATATGATTCATGGATGGTTTCTCCATGTACCTGCTCATAAACCCAATAGAGCATTGCAATTCGGGACGAGTGTGGGTCAAGTATCTCACCTTCTAATCAAGCTCCTATATTCCGTGGAATTAATCATCTTCGTTGAATCTTCCTTGTCTCTCTTCGAGGTTTGTCGTAACACAGCTCTTGCTTCCATCAGGGGTATCAGTAGCATTTGCCTCCAGCATGCCACTCTCTTCAAAAAAATCTTTCAAAGCATAGGCCCTTTGACTCAGTATAATCCTGTCCTTTCTTTGAGACACCTCAATTCCCAGATATGAAGATAAAAGGCCCAAATCCATCATCTCAAACAATTCATTCATTTGATTCTTATAGTGCAAAATGTGTGACTTCCTCGCTCCGGTCACAATGAGGTCGTCCGCATAAACCCCGACTAGAAGATTTGCACCTTCTGCTACTCGCACATACACTGCATATTCACCCAAGCTCCTGCGAAAACCAAGTGAGGAAAGACATCTAATTTGACATACCAAGCACGAGGAGCTTGTTTAAGCCATATAGTGCCTTCATCAATCTCAGCACATGTCCTTCTTTGCCTTTCTGAACAAAACCATCAGGCTGCTTCACGTAGATAGTTTCTTCGATGTGTCCATTCAAAAAGGCTGACTTCACGTCCATATGGTGTATCTCCCAACCTCCTTGCGCTGCCAATGTAATAAAGGTTTGGATCATCTCCATTCGAGCAACTGTTGCAAACACTTCTGCATAGTCGATTCCTGCATTTTGCGAGTACCCTTTTGCCACAAGCCTTGCCTTATACGGTACAATCTCTTTCTTGGGATTTCTCTTAACCTTAAGTACCCACTTGAGACCTATGGGTTTAACTCCTGTTGGCCTTGGAACCAACTGCCATGTCTCATTCTTCTTGATTGCATCAAGCTCTTCTATCATTGCCTTTCTCCACACTTCTTCCTCATTAGCCTCAACAAATGAAGTCGGTTCTTCTCCAAATTTAAGGTGCAGTTCATGCTCAATGTCGTCCAACTCGTCATGAACGGACTGAATACTTTTGTGCCGTAGAGGAGTGGCATCCTCCCTTTCACCCAAGCTAGAGTCAACCGCATCCTCATTTGAAGGTTCATCCTCAGCAAGTGAGCGAGATGAATCTTCATGCTGATCATTTGGAAGAGAAAATGGATCATAAGACGGATCAATAGAGCATGTACCTCCGGCTGATTTCACCGTTTCCCTCGACCACTTCCAAGTACAATCCTCTTCAAAGATAACATCACGGCTAATTTCCACTTTTCCTGAGTCCGGATCATAGAATTTATAGGCCTTAGACCCAATCACATAGCCAATGAAGACCATAGGCTTGCTCCTCGGATCAAGCTTCTTCAAATGTCCCCCGAGGATCTTCACATGGGCTAAGCATCCAAAAATCCTTAGATGCTCAATGGTTGGCTTCGACCCTATCCAAGCTTCATAAGGTATCAAACCTTGCAAACTCTTCGTGGGAGAACGATTCATTATGTATATAGATGTGCTAGCTGCTTCTCCCCACAACGCATTTGGAAAATTCTTCTCAAATAAGAGGGCACGCATCATGGAGACATTTGTTCAATTTTTCCTTTCGGTGACTCCATTCTATTGAGGGGAATAGGGAGCCGTGAGATGTCTACAGATCCCATTATCCTCATAGAACTTAGAAAATTCAAACGAATTAAACTCGCCGCCTCTATCTATCATGAGACATTTCAACTTCACATTCTTCTATGCTTCGGACAGATTCTTGAATTTCTTGAAGGCCTCAAAGGCTTCAGCCTTCGATTTCAATAGTGCCACCCACATTAGCCGTGTACTATCATCAATAAGGAGCATAAAGTAGTTGCTACCTCCCAAAGTCGTTGAAGAGAGGGGACCACAAAGGTCTGCGTGAATGAGTTCTAGAGAGACTTCAGCTCTATAATTAGAGCTGCTGGAAAATAGTTGGCAATGCTGTTTTCCAGCCACACAAGCCCAACACACACAAAGAGTTTCCCTTAATCTTGGGAAGACCTCGTACCATCTCTTTATCTGCCAAATTTTTAAAGAACGAAGATTAAGGTGACCCATACCTCTTATGCCACTTCACCGTCTTTTGAGCAAGTCTCCATTGTCATAAGATATTGAGACACTACATTGAACTTGTGCATATATAGTCACTGACTCATTCTTCTTCAAATGCAAGAGAAATGATCCTTGCTCATCATAGGCTCAGAGTTGGCGAGAATCCAGTCTAATGTTATATCCTTCATCGTCAATCTTCCCAAGGCTGAGAATATTCACAGCAAGCTTAGGAACATATAAGACGGTCTTCAACTTCACAATTTTTTATCTTTCCGGCGTAGGAGAACCGATCCAAAACCTTCGATCTCAACCGCAGACCTATCTCCAAGGCTTGAGGGACGGCAACGTCACGATGACAGTGGAGAAGAACCCGTGGCCGGGGAAGGAGTGGCGGCGGTCATTGCGGCGGCGGCGCACGGATGCGTGCGGCGGCGGTGGCGGCGCGGCGGCGCGATGGACTCCTTCCCCGGCCTTCCTTGGAGCAGCCACTTGAGAGGGAGATCACTCCTTTCTTTCTTCAAATGACGGCTAGGGTTTGTGGGGAGGTCCCTTCCCCTCTTATAGAGCCCATAATGGGCCAAGAGGGGAAAGGGCCCACTTGAGGCCCACAACCCACACCTAACATACTCATAGAAAGAAATAAGGTTCACAAAGAGAAAGGGCTTCACGAATGGGATCCCAAAAAGGGAAGAACCCACCCGGAAGCCTAAAAAGAGAGAAGAAATAAATGAGGACCCGCTTAAACATGTGCGGGTGAAAAGTTCATAATAAAGAAGTAAAGATAAGCGGATAGATCCGCGCGCGCAAAAGGGCTCCTCCGGCGCCGTGGTATCGTGTCTTGGTGGCGATTGGGGTCGTACGCCACCAAAATCTCTCATCAGAACCTTCATACAAACCCCGTTTTTTGGTGCCAATCCTAGGTCGGGTGGTGCTTGATCCGCTACGATATCGAGCTCCACTTGCTTCCCTTCTCCAAAGCAAACTCGAGCATTCTATGACACCCAGCTTGGGCCTAAGATTCTCCCCTCTTCCTGCTGGTGACCTGGTATCAAGAGAGAGCCAAAAGGCAAGAAAATTCGGAATGGAAGGAGGAGGACTTTTAGGAGTTAGGGTTTCCAACAAAACTGACAGACGAGATCAATTTTCAGGGTTTCCAGGAGTCCAACAGAAAATCCGACCATGCGGATGGAAAGAGCACCGCGAGATTCGTCTCCCATAAAAAATTCAGCCCGTTCAGATGGCTAGATCAGAAGATATCAGTAATCCAAGTTGGAGCATTTCTGGCCGTCGATTTGATGGTCTGATTCAATTACTGAACTCTTCAATCGGTGAGTCCACATGATCGTGCCACATCGCCTATAAACCAACCGCTGGATGCTCGCCACATCGCTTGCACAGTTAAGTGACAAAAAGACAAAATAGGTAAGTCACGATCCCCATTTCCGTGCAAATAAGAAAGCACCACGTCGCTCTCTTATTCAGCTTTGCGGTCAAACTTGATGGCGCGCGAGAGAGGGGGCTCCACGTCACCTGCGAAGGTAAGTAAAAATGATTAAAATAATCTGAAAAGGGTAAGTGAGAGGAATCTGCGGCAATTAATTTCGCCGCAGATTCCTTCTTTTACGCGAATAAGAGAGCGCGACGTCGCTCTCTTATTTTTGCTTTAGGTACAAAACGACAAAGCGAAACACAAAACGACAAAACAGAAATAACTAAAAAAATAACACACGATCTGCGGGCGATTAAGCTCGCGCATATTCTCTTCTTCGCGTGAATAAGAGAGCGCCACGTCACTCCCTTATTCCTCCTTAAAGTCAACTAAGACGGCGCGAGAAAGGAAGCTCCACGTCACTTGTAAGTGAACAAAACGACAAAATAGAAAATAAAGTTAACGATAAAGCAAAACGACAAAAGGAGAGCAAAACGACAAAAATAGAAAATGAGGCTAACGATCTACGGAGATTAATTTTGCTGCAGATTCTCTTCTTTTCAGCGAATAAGAGAGTGCCACTTCGCTCTCTTATTCCACACGTAGTCAAACATGATGGCGCCAACAAGAGGGCTCCACGTCATCTGCACGGTAAATAAACAAACAAAACAAAACAAAAACCAACAAAAAGAAAGAAAATAGGATTAACAACGACGCAAACTCAGATTGCGACACGTGTCGCGATCCGGTGGCCTTTGTCTGACTTACCTTTGCAGATCCAAAAATTGTATATATGCCCCCTGATGCCGATAAATATGCAAGAAATGATTTGATTAATTAGAAATATATCCTCAAGGTACTCCAAAACTCATTTAAATCATTTATAAAATCCTAAAAATGTATTTTTGCCTAAAAATTCATTTCCTTGTCAGCTTATAATCTAAAGGAAATATTCAAATATTACAAAAAGCCGGGAAGTATCACAAAAATCATAATGAAGGCAAAATCAAGCAACTTAATCATGATAACACATAAATATGTTCCTTTTAAGCTAAGTGTTCATGAAAAAAATACAGAGTTTAAAGTCATAAATTCATGTGTTATCAGGGTATCACTAAGAGTATCGATATCCGATACCATCATCCCTTAAGGCCACCGGTATCACTATCGATACCGTTACCGTCATCCGAACGGTCAAACCCTTAATCCCTAGAAGGGTTCGACTGTTTAGATACCGGTATCGAATATTGGTATCTATTACGGTGACAATATCAGGTACCGTTAGGGTCCTAAATGGTACCCGATAGCGAGATCCACATGTCGGATATCGGTTTGTGGATGTCGATATCGTGTTCGATATCAATATCCGATACCGACATCTGCTAACGACGAAGTTTGGATGTCGATATCGGATATTGCTATCCGATATCAATATCCGATAGGAGAAATAACCTAATATTCTATCGAGTCTAGACTTTCCTATCTATTATCTCTAATCTCTCTTCTGCAGTCCAGGCAATCCGCACTTTTGTAGTCCACACTACCACAGTCCTCACTCACAACGACACTTAAGGACGCTAAAGACAAAAACTAATACAGAGTCTCTCAAAAAAGGGACACCTCGCAAGGAGCATTGGTCTTCCCCATGAAGCGCCCGGGTGCCAGTATGAAACTACGGCCATGAACACCTCTGAAAATCTGCTCCCCTTCTCCACCGTCTCCCGGACTTATGGTGTCCTCCTTTGAAGGATGCACAGTCCTATGGAGAGAAACGGCGGAGTTCTTGATACTGCAGTTTTTTTAATAGTGATGGGTTTTTCTGTTCTTGGAGCTCTATCGGATGCACTAAAGATTCCGGAAAGATCTGAATGAGGTAGAGAGATATATTCTTGAGTTCGAAGATGATGGCGTGATTTGCACGTTGAAGGGTTTCAGGGGTTAAATGCAGATCATACAAGTAGAAGTTGAGAGTAATAAGTTTAACGGTGAAGATGCTGACGAAGAGGTATGAGAAGAGAGAGTGTGAGCTCTCCTCCTCCTTTTTGTTGATATTGGCTTTGCTCTCTCCATGCTTCCTTTTCTTCCTCTCTCTTCTAGGATGGCAAAGAGCCAAAGACAATGATTTAAGGAATCGTGGGAGGAGATCAGTTGCGTATGAAGTGAGTGAAAGAAGAGAGACGGGGGATAGAATGGCGTTAATGGGGACGATTATATGGAGATTATATATGATGCAAGAGAGAGAAAGGTGTAGGCTGTTAGATGACTGCTTACTAGCATCCATCATCCGTCATCCAATACCGGAACTGTACTGTTATCATATAGGACCGCACCTATTCTCATCAACTATCCGATATCCAGAACTGGATGACGGTAAGGGGTATTGGGTCTCAGTTACTGGATGACGGTTTCGTGAGATACCAGTACTGGATGACGTACCGGATGACGTAGTCAAACCCTAATCCCTATATCTCACTAACAAGGAAAAATTAGTAGTGTTAAAAAATTATGAAAGAATTTAATTATTTGATCAAAAAATATGTAAATAAAGAATCTTCTCTTCTTCTGCCCATGAGTCTCCAAATTATTCAGTTAAAGAAGAACAAATGATTGATGCAAGATCTGTGATTAGTTTTGTGATCAATCAAACCATATATCTGTGATTGATCAAAAAAATGATAGGAGACACCTCTGCAACTAATGATTTTATTTTCAATAAATCAAAATCAGAAGAAAAAAATATTTAAAGGATTTGCTCTTGTTTTAATGTGCATTAATGCAAGCTAGCTAATGGAGATCCGATCTATCATCTTGATCATGATCGAATATTGGTCGATCTATGGGTTTGATTGATCAAAAAGAATGATCATGAACTGCCCTATGGTCATCGATCATTGAGACAATCAGACCATTGTAGTGATCAATGTTCGTGGCTCCAATAAGTCGCCTCATCATTGATCAGATCGATGTTCACCACTAATTAGTGATTAAATTATTATTTTTAACAAAATTAACCTTATAAACCCTTGACCCTATTTATAAAACAAGAATTATGAACCCACAATCCGATCAACTATCAGATGGCTGATCATATCATTGCTGATCAGATCACCAATCATATCAATATTATAAGGGAGTGATTGGTGATTAATTGCAGATTTGATCGGCCCATCGATCAATTCTGAGCATTGGTGATTGATCAATCCAAGCTTACTTCATCAAAAAAACTTGATCGGATTGTCACATTTGACTATATCAACATGATAAGTGATCATCGTTCCCTTTGTGCAGGCAGACTAAAAAAATAAAGATACAATCTTGTAGCTTTTTACTCAAAGGCCATCTAAAACTAGTTCAAACGCTACCCCACCTTGGCCATAGTCGCTGAAACCGGAACCGGAACCGACACCGGAACCGGAGAACCCTAGCCATATAGACAAGTCGCCCTACTTCAATTGAAATCAAGGTCATCAACATTGAATTTTATCTGTTTTTTTAGGTAAGTGAAAATCTTCTCTAAACATGTCATCTCCTCCCTTGCACCAAACATAAGGAGTCATGCTCAAGAAAAATGAGAAAAAAATCAAAGACCAGCTATCTCCTTCTAGGACGGTCAAAAATCTATAAAATAAATCACAAGACAGAGAGCTTGCTGAGGCCATGGAAGAACCTATGCTTCCTGCGGCGAGAGTGCCTCTCAGAAACCCTAGATAAAACGTATGGCGTGAAGTGGATCTGTGTAATGAAAACATGATTAATTGACTTAAAAAAATTAGCTGGAATTATAAATATTTGATCTAATTCTGCTTAGCATGTGGGGAAGGAAGGTCACCTGGGAATTACCACGAACTCCATGATCCTGAAGCAGAGAATCGTCATCCAAAAAGCTTCTCGTTGTGGTGGGAAAGACAGAAATTAGACCACACGTGTCTCCTGCACATGGACCAATTCACAGGATCTTGAAAATTTTACTTATCAGATCATACATAAGAGTACAATGTAACATATTTTTTTAATATCATGCTCAATGGCACTCCTAATATTTGGGACATTCAGATATTGACAAGGGGTCAGCAAAAAAAGTGACGGTGAGAGCACAGAAAGCGTATCGAAGCATAGGGAAACATGCTTAGGGCGGAGGGATTAGTGATCTGGCAACCCAAGAAATATGTACCAGGGCAACCAAGTACACACTAGTGTACTTGGTTACACTAATTAATTACCCAATCAGGATCAATCTCAATATGATCATCGTTAAATCATGCTCAACGATCAGATCGAAATGCGCTTTCTGAAATCTTGTGTGATGATCAGATTGTTGATCCCGCAATCTGATCGTCATGATTTTTATCCTTAAATCATATTTCCACAAATCATGGCCGTCAGATTACATCAAATGGACGTCAAATCAATCCAGATTGTTGGACCATTGATTCATTGATTATCTGGATCAAATGGGTACTTCATGTGTTTGTGTGTGCTGATTGGATAGCCACAGTCTGAGAATACCAATTTCTCATCCCCAGTCGAGACCTCCCCGCCATATAGAAAGGCCAAGTTTGGGCTAAGGAAAAATCTAGAGTGACAGGTCGCTAAAAACGCAAAGCTTCTAGATTCTCTGGAGAAGGCTAAGGGAAAACTGCTTGCTCGTTCATCTGTTCATGGAACATATGAAACGAAAAATGAACTCCAATAGTTATATTCAATGAAAAAAACAAAAAAATGACAAACTTATTTGTCATTTTGGTTTATGGTTAGCTAATTGAACCTTACATTAAAGAATTTGAAGTTTAAATGTCTAATTCACATTAGGCTAAGGAGAAAGGGTTGTTCATTCGTCAGTTCAACAAACATACAAAAATGAATATGAATACAAATACTAGTAGTCAGTGATAAACATGACAAAAGAAATTTCAATTCATCTGCAAATTCAATTTGAGCAGGAGACTCAGAAACATAAGTCTATGCCAAAATGAGAAGGTGAAATTCATAAGTACAAAGGAAAATGATTTAAGAAGATGAAATCATCATATAACATAAGCCTAAGCTAAATGAGAAGGTGAAATTCAAAAGTTGAAAGGAAAATGATTTAAGAAAAATGAAATCATCATAGATGAATTCAACTTAATATGAAAGGCAAATGATCCCTACCATGACACCTGGCGATGTCCCATTCGCCCTCCCTGCAGCTCCTCAGTTTTCCTCTTAACAGCTAATTTCAGATCCTTAACTGTGGCAGAATTAGCCACTGCAACATCTAAAGAATAGAAACCGCAATTAAAAAAACTTAAAAAAAGCCCTTCCCGCACTAATTTTCAATTACAAAAATGATGAAAAAGAACCACACCGAAAAAAGAACCGTCCATCTTGACAATCAAGATTTTCATGGCACTTCCGAGTTCCAAATTGACGAGCATCTCAACATCTGCAAGGCTCGGATTCTTCGGAACATCAGAGAAAATTGGATCGCTGAGGAGAGCTGAGAGAATTGAGTTTAAGTGAGATCTCTTGGCGGCATTGCTGCTGTAACCGAATGCATTGTCATTTTTTTCTCTGCAGTTGAGGATGTTGATCCCTCCGTCTGATATCCGACACTGGAATTCTAGTTTGGAAAATAAAAGAGATATCAAAAAAAGAGATAAAAACATGAAGAGAAAGTCAAGGATCGGTATTAGGATTTTTGAAATGGACTGAAGAAAACCCAACTATTGATGTGATGTGATTTATGAGGGCCATTGGACAGGGGTTCGGATATTTGCAAGTTGGCCCATTCTGTAGCACAGCCAATGAGTTAAACTTAGCTGAGTTAAACTTTGTTTTAGAGTGGTTTCAAAAGAATGTGTTTGTTAAACTTCAGGGTGATGCATCATTAGCACAGGAACAACACAGCCAGTGACTTGAATCCACAATCCTTGCTCCAAAAAGAAGAGTTAAGTCCTGAATCCACAGAACTAACCTCTTCAGCCCTTGAATCACAAGGGAGTAGTACTTGAATCCGCA
This sequence comes from Lemna minuta, assembly GCA_024174645.1. NCBI lineage: Eukaryota > Viridiplantae > Streptophyta > Magnoliopsida > Alismatales > Araceae > Lemna > Lemna minuta. Next base: position 12,675,926 of record CM044108.1, read on the forward strand.
AGCATCAAGGCATTCTAAAAATAGGAAGAACTCTACAAGGGAACAAATAAAGCCTTCACAAAGGGCTAACTTTAAATTGTGTCCTCAAAGGTTACAATAGGGGCCTTATATAAGCCTCAAAAAGTGAAGGGTCGTCCAAAAGACAAAGCCCTTGAAAAGATCACTCAAAACATTGAAGATATAAGTCTGACTGCATGCATGTGTCAAGCTACGGAGCTGAGAAAAGAAAAAAAAACCCTCTAAGCTCTGACAAGCCTTAACAAAGATATCTGTATATCTCTAGGTGATTCTCTGCAAACACTGCCAACTCCTAGAGATTTAAATGTGCCTCATAAAGTAGGGTTTGTGTTCCCTGTCAAAAATGGGCTTTTGAGCTCCATTTAGGGCTATACCAAATCATTTTTTTGCAAATGGTTCATCACCGAAATTATTGATTTAACCAAACCATCACCATCATTTATATGGTGTTCGGTAGAGGATTAGGTTTTCACAATAAACCAATACCAAAATTGAAACTGAAGAACCCTACCTGCAGGCAGATTGTATAATTATTCATTCAGCAGAAGTAGGGATCACCTGTTCTCTGTGGATGCCAGTTTTTTGGGAAAACCCAATCCTCAACCTAACGCTGGATCAGTGACAGTTCGGTTAAACCTATAGTTTCAGAGATGATAGCACATCATGCTTGTACGCATAAATAGCAACAAAAAGATTCTAAAGCTTCCAATCATCAAAAAAATAGTCAAAATGAGGAAAGAGGCCAGAGAAGAATTTCATAATTCTCTTATTTGACTATTTCTTTTGTGATTTCTATCATGCGTCAAAAAATCAATTACATCTCAAGTCTCAATTCCTCATTGCTATCTCGATTTCTCTCCATATATCTCACTGCCGTCGGAAATAACTCTTAGACCATCTATACCTTGATTTTCTCTCCATGTACCTCATGGATTTCTCACGATCATATCAGCAGAAAAAAAGAGACACGACATTAGCTAAAAATCTCTCATATCTACGGAATAACAGAAATAATAATCTAATTTTTTTATCCCATTTACCTCTAATTTCATTTAATTTCTAGATTGCATCTGATGAGCTTAACGTGGAAATAGGAAATAATCAAATTTCTGAAATAATCGTTAACGAGAAAAATTGTAAAGGGAACTTGGCCAGAAATTGGAAATCAAAAAACGCCAAGTCGATAGGCGTTGGTATGCAGAATCACCAAATCGTCGTACACAGAAATTAAATAAAGATCTTCTCACCATCAACGAGGTTTCTCGGCTTACAGCAAGGGCTCCATGGGATGAGGCTGAACAGCGGGTCGTAATGAGTTCTCAAGTGGCCATCAGAGGTTTTCAAAGACGGGAAGAGGGCTTACCAACATCGCCGGCAAGAGAGGATGAGGGCTTGCCAGCTTTGCCGGCGTGACAGGATCCCGAGACTGTCGGAAGTCGTTGACTCGAGAGCGTGAGGGGCCGAGGGAGAGAAACCTTCACTCGAACCGTCACCGGAGGTGGTTATACTGTGTAATTAATATAAAATATTAATTTCTAATTATTCAAAGTCAACAAAACTAGTCAACATTAACCCTAACTTTATCACAATTGATTTGAACCCTAAACCTAATATTATTGCTTCATTTAGTAGCATTTACTATTGAAAAAAACTTCAAAATTCTAAGTTCTCATGACTCCCAATCTAGAAATTTCCCAATTATCCAAAAGCTCGACGGTGACGGCGATGGCGATGGCGATGGCGATGGCGGCGACGGCGATGGCAGAGACGCCCCCACTTTCTGACTCCTGAGTCCCAACTTCCCATTCCTAAGCTCACGGAATCTTGCACTCATCGTCTCTAGCTCTCGAGCTCTCCTGCTATCCACTCTTAGAAGTCACTCACTAAGTCATCTTCGACGTTAGAATCCCGACCGGCCCCGGCGCCTCTCGCATAATCACCAATTCACCACCTTGTGAGCCCATTGCGGTGTTGCTTGGTCCTCACTCACCACTTGCTTAGATGCCACATCACCAACTCTAACTTTCTATTCCCAATACCATGTGAGAGAACACATGGTATTTTTTATTTGATTATTTTTATATTATATTTTATAAGATCACTGATTAAATTTTATATTTAAGAACATGTTTAATTGTCGATGTGATTTAATTAATTTTATTTTTTTAATTAATTTAAAACTTGTTATTGATGAATTACATAATTTAATTTTGTTTTCTTAGTTTAGCATCAATTTGATACTCTCATTAGTGATTTTAAAACAGAATTGAAGTTCAGATCATGTGAGTCTTTAAATCTCATTTAAAATCAGATTTGAATCATATTTTAAATCATATTTGAATTTCATATTGAGTTTTTAAATTATATCGTAATCATATTTCAAATTATATTTTCAGTCATATTCTAAATCACAGTTGAATCATTTTTTAAGCGGGTTTTTAGATCATATTTTGAATCTAATGTTAAAGTACATTGTAAATCATATTTTAAATGAGACTTGAAGTCCAAATTAACTATCCTTTTTAATCAGATTTTAGTTTAAGTTTGATCAATGAACATCTAGAAGTTTACTGATGGATTATTCTATTTCTTTTGTGGGTTTTCCTTTTTCGTTTTCTTTAAAGGGTTGATGCCCCCTATGTGTTGATAAAAGGCTAGAATACAAAGTCTCGGCACATAGATCAGCCTGATAACATGCTATATTAACATGATAAAACATGATTATTGATGCATATTAAAGCATAAATGATTTCATTTCCATGCATGTTATCATACTTATGTGTATTTTTCTATCATTCCATGAAAAAGTAATTCTAATCTCAAAAATACTTTAAATTAGGGTTTAATATGATAATTTAAAGATGAATAAATTAATAACCCATCTTTACTTGAGATTAGGGATGCTTTTTAGAGTGAAAATAATGAGAGAAAACGTTTTATAAACATTTATTTATATTTTCTTAAGTTGGAAATCCTAAAAAATAAATGTGTTTTTGAAATAAAATTGAAAACTCTCATTATTTCTCAATTTTTATCTTTTAGAATGATAGATAATTAAATTTTGGATCAAATGAAAGAAATTTGGATCGATTTGGAGTTATATATTAAAATTTATGAATTTTCTATTTTTAGGGATTTTTTTCCAGATTTTTCTAAATTAAATTCGATTTTTAAGATTAAAATGATTTAAATTAAGGCAAAAAGGGGGATATTTCCGCGCGAGACCCACGTGGATGTGACGTGGCACACAAGGCCACGTGGCAGCGACACGCGGGCCCACGCGGCGCCTACGCGGCGTGATGAGACGTAATATTTATATTTACTTATATAGTTTATAATATATATAGCCTTCCGTTTATCGGAAGGGATTATTACTCCTCTAATTCGTCGCAACTTATAAACCCCATTCCCTCTTTTAATTTTCTCCGTGTGGGACTAAGTTCCACGGAGTTGTTTTTTATGCAGGTGATGTGGCCACTCGCGGTGCGTCGGATCGGCAGCGCATTGGAAATCCGCGCGTCGATCGCGTGGATGCGCGGACCACCAATCATGATCATGCCACGTGCTTTAAAAGAGGAATTATAACGGTCGTGATGAAACGGCGAGGAGCGCATCTCGACCGCCTGATCGAGATCCAACGGGTGCGATGCATGCGTTTTTATAACGCTTATCAACGGGATCATCGAGACCCTCCACTGAAGATCTGACGGCTGCGACTTTTTTGAATGGTCCATCGTGGACCATTTCATCGTAACCGTCGATCATTTTGATCGGACGGTTACGCCCAAATGCCCTATAAAATAAAGGGTTCTTCCGAATTGTAAGGCATTCGAGTTGGAAATCAAAGCAATTGATCTGTCTAGACACCTCCCCTCTCGATTCTCTTGATCCCATTGTGTCTCATTTCTGGACCTCTGGAGCCTTTGAGATTGAGATTTGGTTGAGTAGATTTGGAGAAATCGACGCTTGAATCTCCTCTTCGCGTTCTTCGTGTTCTAGGCGATTAAGCGGTTTAATCGCATTGATTTGATCGCTATTTGGGATTAGTGGAAGCGGTTTTTCATAATCTACCTTCCTATCATGTTTAATTTCAATTTAGATTAGGATTTCAAGTTCAATTTTGTTTAATTTTAGTCAATTTTGCGATTTCTTCGTACGAAAATTTCCTCCCACTTTGATCTTCAATTTCTTCGCGAAATCAAGACCAAATTTGATGATTCTTGATTCCGTGGAATCGATTTGTTCTCTTTCACAATTTACCATTTTCCCCAATTTCTATCATCAATTCATCGTCCGATTTGATCAATTTCGAAGAAAACATCAAGAATTTCCATGTTTCCATGTGGATTCGACCCATATTTACCATTATGCCACTCAATTCGAGTTAATTTCCCAAAAATTGGTAAGTTTGGTTTTATTTTTTTGACATGATACCATGTGAAATCAACGACAACACGGTCCCGTCTCGTCGAGCCAAGTTACAGGTTTGAGTGGGCAGAGTAATCGCTCCAAATATAATTGGACCCATTGTGTGCCCCTAAAGAACAATCTATATTTGTTTCAAAAAGGGTTGACTTCATGGAAGATCAATATCTCTTGAGAAAATATAGTGAGAGTAAAAATAGTCTTGGAAAAAAATTTCTAGATCTAAACACAAATGCCACCTCATTAGATGAGAACTCATTCTATAAACATCTTCCAATATTCACAAAGGTACTACTTATGTCTGATAATATGTGTATGACATCAATACTCTTTATCCCAATGATAGTGATCTTTTGACCTACAATAAAGTAGTGAATAATTCTAACTCTAGGAAATGGCCAAAAAAACAATGGACTCAAAGGTCTAGTCCATGCATTAGAACCAACTATTGTACTTGGTCAACTCTCTCAAGGGTACAATACCCATCAAGTGTTAAGTGGATTTTCAAGAAGAAGATCAATGTTCATGGATAGGTTGATACAGTTAAGACAAGGTTGGTGGCGAAAGGTTATCATCTATGACAAAAACATTCTCATCACTTGACTATGACAAAACATTCTCACCAATTGATATGATTATCTTATCTCTCCTCTTTTGACAGCAATGCATGAGAGAGAGAGAGAGCGCACAAGCGAGAGAATGCAGAAGATGAGAAAATTGTGCACAAGGGAGAGAGGGGTGAGCAGGCAAGAGAAGACGACGAGAGAGAAATTTGGAGAGAGGAGATCGTGGCAACAAGTCACAACAATGTGAAAGAGGGGGGAGAGAGAGACACGAAGAAGTGGAAGAAGTGGAAAAGAAGAAGAGGGAGATGGAAGGGTGTGGTGACGTACGAGAGAGAAGGAGTGGGAAGGAGATGAAAGGGGAAGAAGTAGGAGAAGGAGATTTTACATCTCATGGAAATGATTTTTTTGTCACAGAGAGAGAGAGAGAGATAGAGGGAGGTAGAAGAAGGGAGGACATGCAAGAGAAGATGGCGGAATGGGAGAGAAAAACTTCTCTCACCGTGTGGAAGAAATTCTATGTGCAAGAGAGTTTATGAGGGAGAGAGTGGGTAAGATGGTGAGAAAGACAATGAAGGAGGAGAAGTAAGAGACAAGGAACAAGAAGTGCGCGAGAGAGAGAGGTTAGGCATGACAAAAAATCTATCATGCAAGAGAGAGGAATAGGAAGCGATGAGGGAGATAAGAATAGCTATGGAAGAATAATGAATGGAGAAGAAGAAGAGCTTCTCATGCATACACACACACGCATGCACATGAGAGAGAGTAAGAAAGAGAGCAAGAGGAAGCGAGGGAGTGAAGGTGATGAGAGGAGCATGAAAAAAGAGAGAAAAACTATCCTCTCATCCTTATGCGCTCAGGCACACGCACGAGAGCAAGCGAGAGAGAGCAGTGAGGTTTACGCAAGATAGAAGAGAATTTCTTCGCACGAGAGAGAGAGAAAAGAGAGGGGGTGAGAGAGAGATTACTCTCTCTCTTCTCTCTTTTTTTCTTCTTCTTTTTTTTCTAAGAGAGAAACATGGCGGCTAATCGCAGGCTGCCAAATCACCTATCCTTTAAAAAAAATGAAAAAAGTATTTTCTTATCTAAAAAAATTCATTTCTTAATGATTTTAACCTCATATATTCCCAAAAAATTCAAAAAATCTAAAAAATCTCAACTTCCTCATATAAATAAATTTCTTCTATAAAATTCATGACAACATGCATTAACAATAGTTTTATCTCAATAAAGACATTTTAAATGGGAAATAACTAGAAATTTCAGTTTATAATTACAAAAGATTATCTTCTTGATCAATAAATATAATTAAATGTTCATAAAATATTATCAAGTCATAAAAAAATTAAGAATATCTTTTTAAACATAAGAATTGTCATTTGAATCATTTAAATCATGATAATATATATTTATGATTATATTTAGAAGGAGAAGTGCATAAAATGCATGATATTAATGCATAAAATTACATGTTATCACATAGATATGTTATCGCTAATGAAGGTGTGGCCATCAAAGAACTTCTCTATGAAATATTTGGGAAAGGCAACCGAGGTATTGGGAATTCATATTTATAATGATTGATCAAGGAGGTTGCTCAAGTCATCCCAATCCATGTACCTAGACACAAATGTCAAAAGGTTTGACGTGGAGAAATGTTTCATACCAATGAGATATGGAATTCATGTATCTAAGGGGTCTTTTCCTAAAACTCTTGAAGGTAGAGCATTAATGGAAAAGATCATGTATACCCTTGTGATTAGATCCATCATGTACGATATGCTATGTACAAGACCAAAAATGATATTTGATCTTAGTTTTATTAATAGACTTCAAGCTCAACCAAGTGAGAAATATTTTGAAACCATCGAATACATCCTTAAGTACTTAAGCACTAAGGATTTGTTTCTACTATATGAAGGAGAAGAGCTATAGCTCTAGGTTTACATTGACTCGAGTTTTTTATCAAACCTACATGATAGTAAACCTACATATGATTCCTATTCACTTTGAATGGAAGAGCAATGTCTTGGAAGAGTTCCAATTAGACCACATTACAAACTCAACGATGGAGGTTGAGTAAATCAATGCAAATGACATCATTATCGCAATAGCCTAGTTGAAGAATCATCGTACGCCTTTGTGTCATTCCTACGATATCAAATGTTCAAAAAAATTGGTTCAATAACATAACCAAAAAGACCTAAGGTCTCATTAGAACTCAAAGCACATTTTCTAGCGCTCTCACTTGATTAGGGAGATCACCACTAAAGGAGATGTAGTGGTGTTGAGAGTTCCATTGATCAACAATATTTATGATCTACTAATAAAGCCTTCAAATCAAGAAGTTTTTTTAGTGTTACTATAGAACTATGGGATTGACACACAAGGATGATTGGGTTTAGTCTGAGTGGAAGATTAATAGATATTATGTGGCTTACAAGCCAATCACACTTTCATGTCTCATTTATATTCATTGAAATGAAATTTTATTCTTCTTCTTTTTTTGTGTTGTTTATAATAAAGTCAATAACCATATACAATGACTAAGAATATTATGATAAGATCATAATATAATAATCACTAGACTTTGAACTATGTTTCAAACATTCCTATTTAAGGGATATTCAAGAAGGACATCAAATTATCCAAAAAAATAAAAAAATGCTCTATAATCTAACTCATATGATGAGTCTAGCTAATCATGTGACTGTCTTTGGAGACACCAAGGATAAATAGTGAGTGCTCTTTGGAGAGAAAGAGTTCAATGAATTGATCTGTATAAATCCATGAATAAGATTATACCTAACTGTCAAATCTAGTTAATTCATGTAATGGTTGTGTATGTGGTTCTTTGGCCTAAGATACCAGAGACATCTTGTGGATGGATGATTGTGTTTTGACTATGACTTATGAATTTCTAGCTACAAAAATCTTTAAAAATCTTCAAAATTTCATAGTTTAGATACAACATGAATTCATTGAAGATGATTGTGTGGTCAAGATGGTATCATCTACCATCACATAATGAGATGTGATGGAATCCTTGGTTAAAAGTAGTGAAAATATTAGAGAAGGTGTTCTCAATGATTTCCTCCGTACATCTGTACTAACTTGAGTGGTTAATTAGGGTTTGATAGTTAACTATATCATAAGTTAGTTATTCATGAGTCTTATGATATTATACGTACAAGGTAATCAATGACAACAAGGTTACATACAAGAGTTCTTAAACACTCCAAATCTTCTAGAGTACATGGTAGCTTGACACTGAAAATTGTTCTACGCCCAATCATTTAAGCACTTATTAAGCCACGTTTGAAAAAATCAAAAAAATAAAAACCAAATCCACTCTAAAGATGATTTAAAAACAAATAAAGTGGCGAATAGGAGTCCAATACACAAGGAATTTGGATTGATGACAACGAGATGAAAATCTAGTCGTATTTAGTCAAATTAGACGATGAAAATAGATGAGAAAAATAGAGATAATGAAATAGATAAAAAAAGATGAAGAAGAGAGGAATCCAATGAATAAAACCAGGCATCCAAACGGAATTGAAACTAAGGAGATATTGAAGAAAAAAGCATTGTGATTTTAAGAGAGAGAATCACAAGAAATCATCAAACATAAGCTAAAAAAATCCTATTCCTACTCCTAATCTAACTCTTAATTCAGCTTTAATCGGCTCGATTATTAACCCAATGGCATCACGAAGATGATCCTATTTTTTTCTGAAATCAAGGGCTATAGATAAAAAAATTCTTCAACATGAGCATTAGTGTTCAAGCATGAACTCCTCATGCATTTCAAGGGCAACTCATGATAATCTCACAAAAATCTCTCACAAAAATGATGAAATAAATGCAAAAATGAACATAAATTGGGTGAAAGAAACATTTTTTTGGCCAAGAACAAGGCCTCACATGTTCAAAGCACAAGAGAAAAACGAGGGGAGAGAACCCCTTTTATAGGTTTTGGGCTTTAAAGTGGCTTTTTAATGGGTCGTTTTAGCCTCAGCCATCTTGTCTGAGCATTAAGGTTGTGATATCTAAGATTTCACCATGTTAGCCCCCTTAAAAAAATAAAGGAAAAAAAGTTTTTAAAAATAAGGAGAAATACTCCCAGCCAGTCCAATTGCGCGTTTCTAGGGATGGTGGACGGCCTAGATCGCATCACATCGCCCTCGATGGGTCGCTTTGATGAAGATCAATCTTCGGGCGCATCATCAACCGTCCGATCAAGCATTTGATGGTTGGGAAACACAAGATTCTGTCACTTGTCATGACATTTTGAAGAAGAACTATTAGGGGTACTTCTTGTCCAATCAAAAATCCGATGATCACAATTATATTACGAGGATAGAGAAAACGGCGATGAATCAGATGCAACCACGACCTCCTCCTAAGTAAGTGAAGATCGATAGTTTTTTTATTAGACAACATAATCTGACACCTCTTGTTGCGCCTCATCACCTACATAGGAGAAATACAAACATAATCCTGCACTACAAAAAAATTAAAGAATTTTTTTAATATAAATAGATGCGTGGATTATATAGATAGCCTATCCCCTTGAAGGGCGCTTAATCACTAAAGATGCATGTGTCATGTGTGTGTCAAGCATGTGTCACATGACAACACACAAGCACATGCCATATCATCAACCATGCCAACGCATGCTTAAAATCACCTTTTTAATGTTTTTTTAATTAAAAATAAATTCAAAGATAAATTCAAAAAATTCAAAAAAATTCAAAAAAATCAAAAATTCAAATATATCCCTTAAAAATTAGAAATTTCATAAATTTCAAAAATGGAACTCTTTTTTTAATCCAAAAATTTTATTTTGTTTTGATCAAAAAAATTAAATAATGTATCATTGTATAAATTTAAATTTAAGAAATAACAAGAGAATAAATTTGTAACTCAAAAAAATGCACTCATCTTCTTTGAAAAAAATAGATGAGTATGTATAAAAAAAGTTATTTTTTTCTATTTATTTTTATTTAAAAATTAAGAAAAATCTCAAATATAAATGAGGATAACATATTTTAAAAAAATTCATCTTTGATATATACATGATTATCCCTTAAAATAATGTATTTTAAGATCTTTGATATAAATTGCATAAAAATGGTGAATATACACTCAAAATTATAGATTGCATGTCATCAGATACCCATTGGGATAACAACTAGACTTGTCAATTAAGTTGAAATTGATCATTGATTAAATAATATAATAAGGTTAGCTGATACGCATTTTTGAGGTATATGGAGTTATGAACTAGCAAGATATATGGACCAAGAGGATCATACTCATAAGGTCTATCAACATTAGTAGATACAAATGTTTGTGAAAAATTTCACATATCCAATGTCTATAAGTAAGGGAGATCAATTATAACTCAAGGTTCACATGTAAACTTAATGGGAAACTTTATCTTTTTCTTCTCTTTCTCTTCGTGAAGAGCTTTGAATAGGAGATCCAATCGTCTATCTATTGTAAGGATACCTCTAGAGGCTAGACACTTGAAAATTTTTTTAGAACTCCCTCAATAAACCCTATCAATAGGTATTTTGATCTATATTAGGTGATAAGATTTTCAGTTAATATTATCTCAATATTTTGAAGTCTACTTTATTGTCTTCCAGTGCACTCAATATTTTGATCAAAAATTTAAGAGTCTATCGAGTATTAGATTCCATCAGCCACCCCCCAAAAAAACAAAGTATGTGGTTGTCACCATTGTCCCTAGAGAAAGAACTTTGTTGTCACTCCCCTCGAAATAGGGTGTATAAATAACACCTCAATGACAAGACATAGGGTGCACATTCCACACTAGAGAGTTGCTTTAATATTTAATCTAGGGGAATGTTTTTATTCCAAATCAAATTTACCAAGTCATTCTCTAGGAGAATTTTGAGTCCATATATTTGATTTTAGCTTGCATGCATCCTTAAAGTTTATATTGGATGCATAGTTAGGAGATAGATCCTCAAAGATATGATATCATCATGTAAGAATAAATTTTTTTCATATAATATTGATGATATTATGCGGCTTGTAAGCTAGATCACACTTATATTTTTTTCTCAATTATATTCATTAAACTAAGCTTTATTTATTGTCACTCTTGTGTGATGTTTTTTTAATGAAGTCCATGAGAATATGTAATGACTAAGTGAATTATGATGAAATCATAATAAAATGATCACTAGTCTTTAAACATACGATCTAAACATTCTTATTCATTAGATATTTGAAAAAAAGACATCAAAATTATCCATCAAAAATTCGTTAGCACTATTTAATCTCATTCATATGATGGGTATATTTGATCTTCTAGCTACTGTTGTAGAGACACCAAGGATAGATAGAGGGTGCTCTTTGAATAAAGAGTTTATTAAATTAATCTATATGAATCCTTAAATAGTATTATACCTACTTGTCAATCAAGTTTGATTCATGCTACAACCGTATATGTGGTCCTTTGACTTGAGATACCAAAGACATCTTGTAGATTGATGATTGTGTTTTGATAATAACATATGAATCCCTAGCCATGGGATCTCTAAAACGGCATTTATTGAATATGACCTGAAGTCCTCTAAAGTGATTGTGTGATCAAGATGAGATCATCCGCCCTCTATATTTGAGAAGATTGACTCAAAGAATAAGATAAGATGAAATCTTTTGATTATCAAAATATGATAAAAGGTATTTTGATTATTTCATCCATGCATTAGTACTAACTTGATTAACTGATTAAGGTTTAATAGTTGACAATATCCTAAGTTTTTCACAAGTCTCGCGCGAACAAAGGATTATGTACATGGTAACCAATAATGGGCAGGTTTCATACAAGAGTTCTTATACACTATATCTCCTACGACATGTGATTTAACTTGGCACCCCACGAGTTAGCAACTCAACTTGTTAATGGAGTTAAATCAATCTTTAATTTATTAATCTATATATTAATTTATATAATTAATAAGGTTAACCAATAATATGTTATTGGGTCTATGGAGTTATTAACAAGTGAGATATATTGACCTAGAGGGTCAGAGGCACAAGGTTTATGGACATTGGGGAATATAGACATAGTTATGAGGGTTTTTTTGTGAAAATTTCACACACTTTATGTCAAGTGTTCACACACAATGTTTCTCTTCTATGTTTTTATTTCAGGAGAAAAAGAGAAATCAGAAAGGTCAAGAATACAAAAGAAAAGGGCAGTCTTCTGCAATCTTTTTGCAAAGAGCACCATCGAGAGGTAAGCCTAAACTTTGTGCATGCACGGTAGAAGATCATTAAAGCCTAAACTCTTTGATCTAGGTCAGCATTCCTATTCCAAAGCTAAGTATCCCATTATGAATCCTCAAGATCAACCCACTCCTATGGCACAGCCTAACATAGCAGACCAACTTAAACTCCTTAAAGACTATTTGAATCCTTCAATTGGAGTTGAATTATTTGATAAACCTTCTTATAGCCACGATATCAAACCAAGAATTTTCCAAATCCTTCCAAATTTTTTTATGGAAATATTAATGAGGATCCCTATGATCATTTGCAAGAGTTCTCCAAGATTTGTGCCACTATTAAAGATGTCAATGATGCTCTTAGCTTAGACCTCTTTCCATTTTCTTTGAAAGGAGAAGCTAGCTATTGGTTTTCAAATTTAGAAGTCACTACTTGGACTAAACTTTTTTTGATGATTTCGTTACCAAGTTCTATCTTCATGGGAAAAATTAATATGATGAGGAAGTTGATTATGAGTTTTTTTCACATAATGCCAATGAACAATTACATGAATCATGGAGTAGATATCAAAGTCTTTTAAGGAAATGCCATCATCATGGTTTCTTCTGTTGGCAGTTAGTCAACTATTTTTTTATGAGGGAATGGATTACCAAAATAAACAAATCATAGATGCTTCTTGTGGAGGTTCTATAGCAAGTAAAAGTGAAAAATCAAACATATAGAATTATTGAGGAATTAAGTCAAAAATTATTTTAATTACACCACTTCTTCCACATATGATAGAGACAATGTCTCATTCAAAAAGAGGGAATATATGAATTAGTGAGACATGCTGATAAAGAATTAAGAGATGAGGTTAGTGAAATCAGTAAGAAATTAGAGAAACTCTTATCAGCCCAAACACCTAATCCCTCTCCAAAAAAATTATATATGTTCCTTTTTGCTCAAGTCAAGATCATAATGAGGCTCAATGAGTAGCTTTTATCAATATGGAGAAAGAAGTTAATGCCTTTTCCCAACCCAATCCTCATAGTCATAGCTGGAATCCACCAATTCATTCTTGGAAAAAAATCAGTCCAACCAAATGGCTACATTTCCTAAGTCCAAATTAAATTTTCAAAAACTCTCCCATTCTCCATTATCAAAATTTCCCAAACCTTCATGCATATCAAAAATCCTCTTCATATAAAAAAACCCTCACATTATGCCAAACTCTCATAGTCTCCCTAGTTTTTTTAAAACCATCAAGTTCCTCAACAGTCCTCATTTCATAATCCTCCAATGCTTCAAAATGTCCCTTTAGGATCTCACCCTCATATGGATCCCTTCATCCAAACCTTGAAAGAACAACTAGCTAGTCAACAACAAGCTTTAGCACAAATGATGTCCCAAATACAAGCTCAAAAACCAGATCATTCAAAACCAAGGACAGTTGTTCAAAACCAGCTTTCTCAATTGTGTAAGGTTTTATCACAAGGTCAAAGTGTGGAATCAAATCCTAGGGGTCAACTACCAAGCCAACCAATAGAAAATCCTAAGCATAACCCACCAAGTTTTACTCCCCCTCCTACTTCTTCCATGGTTCATACCCAAGCAAGCTCAAGTCAATGTCCTAAAATAGAGGAATTTAAGGAAATCACTAGATTGAGGAATGGGAAGTCTTTCCCAAGGGTTGATATGAACCACCCCAAAAGAGTGCTTCCTAGGGTGGGAAATAAGGAGGAGAAAGGGGACAGTGATGAGCAAAAAGAAAAAGAAAAGGGTAAACAGAAAATTATATTGGAGGAAGATTCTTGTAGTGATGAGGATGACTTAATGAATGAAAAATAAGAGTCGCAACGGAATGAAACATCAAATAAACTTCTAGACTCTAAGTATGATCCGCCTGTACCCTTTCCTACAGCCCTCATCCCTAAGCTTAAACCAAAAAAGAAACCCAGTGAAGAGGAAGAACTTATGAAATTATTTGAGCACGTTCATATTAATATTCTTCTCTTGGATGCCATCAAACCTGTCCCTTCCTATTTTCACATTAATTTACATGATTATTAATGCAATTAAAGGCATTAATTATTCCAAATATATACATTTTTATCATATTTTTTTAGTATATTTCTATCATTTTGTATTATTTCATGTTATGATCTTAAAAATAAACTAATTTATGGATTATTATACATAATCAAAACATTATAATCTTTAATCCTAATTAGAAGTGAGATCATAATCATGTTTTGAGAATGAAAATATAAGAGAAAAAGATCTTTATTAACATTTATGTATGTTTATAAAGTTATTTTATAAGATACATAAATGTATTAAATTAATAAAAAAATTCATACTCTTATTATTTTCATAATTTGAATTTTTTTAGAATGATAAATTATTTCATTTTTTTGATCCAACAAAATAAATTTGAATTAATTTAGAGTTGTATTTTGAAAGTTATGATTTTTTTACAATTTATAGGAATTTTTTTCTGGAATTTTTTTCCTGAATTTATATGAATTTATTTCCGATTTTAAAGTTTTAAATTAATTAAAAATAAATGCAAAAATGGGGCATTTTCAGCGCGAGCCCACGTGGATGCGGCGTGGCATGCAAGGCCACGTGGCAGCGCCACGCGGACCCGCGCGAGTGCCTACGTGGCACCGAGGTGATGTGTATACATATATATATTTATTATACATAGGTTATAGTAAGTATAAGTTGTCCATAGAGGACATCGCTAACCGCATAAATACATCTCACCTTATATACCCGTGGATTTTCCATCTTTTTTTATCCATGTGGGACTATGTCCCTTCGTTTCCTTTGATAGCAGGGGGACGCGTGGCAGCATCCGGGCGTTGGATCGATATCAAGATTAAAGGAGCGCGTCGATGCAGTGGACATGTGGCCCACCGATCACCGATCAACGCACGTGGTTAAAAAAACTCACTTAAGTGAGCTGATCCCGACCGTCGATCGCGCAAATTATAATGGCTGAGATCGAGCGCGATCGCTGGATCCTTCGAGACATCAAGAGCGTTGGATTAAAATCCAACGGGTGATCGAAGCTACGCATTTCCTTCTTCACGTGATGAGGATGCATCTTGACCCTTGATTCGCGATCGGAAAATCATCAAAGAGAGACACCGATTCGCGAAACGACGCTCTCATCGCGATCGCTGATCATGATGAGTCTCTTCATCGGACGGTCACGCCTCTTTTTACCTCTTTAAATACGAGTTCTTCGTAACGGAAAGAACTGCCCCTGAATTTTTATTCATTCGAACTGTCCGGACACCATTCAGGGTGCCAATCCGATTTCATTGTGTTCTTGATGCATTTCCGCATCCAAGGAGTGCTTGAGATTGGAAATTGATTGAAAGAGAGGAGAAATCACATCTTGAACTTCAATTTCATCTTCGAAAACTCGGAATGAAATTCCATGCATCCGGCGATTAATTGGATCATTTCGAAGGCTGATTTGGGTTAGATTGCGTGTTTTTCATCTTAATCTTTCATCATTTAGTGTTAATTTTTATATTTCGAATAGTAGATTAATTTTAGTTTAATTTCTGTTTTTAATCAAACTCGCGATATGAATTTTCTCCTAACTTCAAACTTCGATTACTCTGCGAATTCTCATCCAAATCACCTGATTTTTATTCCGTGGATTCGCAATTGAGTTATCTTTTCTTAATATCATAAATTGCCCAATTTCTAACCTCAATTCGTCGTCTGATTTGACCAAATTTCAAAGATATATCTCAAATTTTCCTAATTCTCTGTGGATTCGACCCTTAATTACCATTATACTCTTTAATTAAAATAAATTAATCATAATTTGGTAAGTTTAGGACTTTTTAACACTCAATCGTGTGCATTCAACGACCATACAATTTAGTATCGTCACCTATGCAAAGTTTTTTTAAAATCATTGTGCACCCCAAGAAAGAAACTAGAATCATTAATCTATCATCCGAGGTGAGTGCTTTCATTTCAAATGAAATGGATCCCAGTAGCCCACTTGTTTCATTTAGCATCGGAAACCTTACTTTCAGAAAAAGCATTGTCAGATCTTGGGGCTAATGTTAATATTTTGCCCACTCATCTATTTGAACGGCTGAAATTAGGGAATTTGAAACCCACTTCCATTGGTTATCCTTGGGAGATAAATCATTAAGGTATCCTAGAGGCATGATAGAAGATGTAATTGTGAAGGTAGAAGGTTACTGTTTTCTAGTAGATTTTCTTGTGTTAGATATGACCTCACCGAGAGAATGTTAATGAATCCACCATTATCCTAGACGATCCTTTTTTTAGCCACTACTGAAGCTAATATTGATTGTAAAACAGGGGTAATAGTAGTGTCTTATGGTGGAGAGAGGGTTCCTTTGAAGCTTTTCAATGAGATATAAAGTTTTGATGATATAGAAGAGCCAGGAAATAATGAGGAATGCCACACTATTACCATTGAGCATGACCATAGTGAGATTCCTAGAATTTCTTCATTGTGAATGGTAAAGCCCAATTGTATTGAGTGAGTAAAGAATAGATTACAAGCCTCCATTTATAGATAAGAAAGAGAAAAGATAGAAATATAACCCATGTGGGACAAATATCCTTGAGCGTGATAAAAATATGAATACTTCCCAAGAGCCCACTCATCCTTGTACTGCTCTCACTCAAGCACGCTTAACTATGGAGTTCTTATAAGAGCTAGTACAATACACCTTATAATGAGTTATATCTATGACCTTATAATGAGCTATATCTAACACTCTCCCTCAAGCTGGACTATATAAATCAAGCATGCCCAGCTTGGATCCTAAGCAATCATACGACACACCAATAATGTTCTTTGTGAAGATGTCGGCGAGCTGGTCCGATGATGACACATGTGGTGTAGAAATAACTCTCATCAACACCTTATCATGAATAAAGTAAAAAAATCGATCTCAATATGCTTGGTCAATGAATAAAGTGTCCGACGAGTAAGGGTAATTGCACCTCCCAAAGGAGAGGAAGGAAGCCGATTATGGAGATAAGAGCTTGTCATGATGGCATCAAACCACAAATAATGCGGAGCATACATCTCATATAATAAAGTGCGAGTGATGTCAAGTAATATGCGGTGTTTTCTTTGTGCAACACCATTTTGGGAAGAAGTGTAAGGGCAAGTGGTTTGGTGAATGATTCTCTGGTCAACACAAAAATTGTTGGAGGGCTGATTAAACGAGTTCTACGGCATTGTCAGTTTGAATGAATTTTTGGTGTGGTGGAATGTTGGGTAATAATTTCTTGTGTAAATTGGCAAACAATGTTAAGAACTTATCTACGGTCTTTGATGAGATATACCCAGCTGACTCGAGTATAATCATCAACAAACACTATGTAATATAGATGGCCCGAGGGAGAAGGAACTTGTCGCGAGTCGAAGGCACGAGAAGATGGAATGGAGTCACGAGCTGGGTAAGTCGAGCGATGATGTTTGCCCATTTGACACGAGTCGCACACAAACTCAATTAAAGATAACCATGGTAAGATTTTCTTAAGTTTAGAAAGACAAGGATGGCCAAGTCTACGATAGCATAAAAATAGATGAAGTAGCAGAAGAGCTAGAAAAACAAAGCAAGCAGCCCGGAGGAAGGGGTGTCCAATGACAAATCAATTTATGCGGTCGTTGAAAAACACACAAACGTCGGTCAAACAAAATTTATAATTCCAAACTCACAAATACAAAAAAATATGAAATCAAGTATAATGTAAAGATCGAGTCGATCCATAGAGAACACAGTTGACTTTGATCAAAGGGTTGACTTAGTCAAACTTAGGTTTAAATAGAAATTTTAATAAATGAAAGTAATATATTTGCAGAAGAGCTAGAAAGCAAAGCAAGCAGCCCCGAGAGGAAGGGGTGTCCGATGACGAAACAATTTCAGCGGTCGTTGAAAACACACAAACGTCGGTCAAACAAAATTTATAATTTCGAACTCACAAATACAAAAAAATATGAAATCAAGTATAATGTAAAAGATCGGGTCGATCCACGAGAGAATATAGTTGACTTTGATCGAAGGGTTGACTTAGTCAAAGTTAGATTTAAATAAAAAAATTTTAATAAATGAAAGTAATATACTTGCAGAAGAGCTAGAAAACAAAGCAAGCAGCCCGGAGGAAGGGGTGTCCGATGACGAAACAATTTCTGTGGTCGTTGAAAAACACACAAACATCGGTCAAACGAAATTTATAATTCCGAACTCACAAATACAAAAAAATATGAAATCAAGTATAATGTAAAAGATTGAGTCGATCCAAAGATAACACAGTTGACTTTGATCAAAGGGTTGACTTAGTCAAACTTAGGTTTAAATAAAAATGTAATAAATGAAAGTGATATATTTGCATTTGAAAAGAAAAACTTAGCGAGTATTTGCATTGGTTGCATTCTTCTCTTCATTTGTGGAGTTCTTTTGCGGATGAATTTCCTTCTTTTGTTGTTCTCTCATTAGCATCTATGGAGCTTAAACAAAAGCAAACATCAAGTATAAAAGTAATCATAAAAGTAAAAAGTAAAAGCAAAAAGCAAAAAAACAAGTACAAAAAAACAACAATAAGGTAAAAAAATGTAAATGCAAAAACCAATATAAGGTTGGGTTGCCTCCCAACAAGCGCTAAGTTTAACGTCTTCAGCCAGACTCAACTCCCTCTAGCGACTAATTAGTAGCTGATATCTCAAGAAGTTGCAGCTCTTCATTATGGATTGGTTGTGATCCTTCACCAATGTATGGTTTCAATCTATGCCCATTTACCTTGAAGGAATTTTTTTGGTCTTAGGATCTAAAATCAAGACCAATCCATTGTCAAATGCTTCAAGGACCTCATATGGACCATCTCATCTAGAGCACAACTTCCTTGGAAAGAGTTTAAGACAAGAATTATAAAGTCATACCTTGTCATGAACATGAAAAAGTTTTTTTCTATCAATATGCTTGCCATGAAAGGCTTTGTTTTTTTGGCATTATAAATCTCGACGTTTTGATACGACTCATTTCGTAATTCTTGGAGCTCTTGAAGTTGTAGAAGTCTTTCTTTCCGGCTTGCTCAAGAGAGAGATTGAGCTTTTTTTAATAGCCCAATAAGCCCTATGCTCTAACTCGACGGGGAGGTGTCAAGGTTTGCCATAAATGAGCCTAAAAGGAGACATCACGATGGGTGTCTTGAATGTGGTGCGGTAGGCCCATAGAGCATTGATAACATGCATTTATAACTTAAATTATTATCCTAATTAACTCATATTCATGCTTATTTTATGAGAATATGATGCATGTTATCATAATTTTTTTAGGAATTTTCTCCATTGGCATGTCATTTCACTAAAGTTGATATTCATGCATAAATTAGGGATAATTTCCTGCTTAATAGATGATTAATCTTTTGTTAAGTTTAAATTAATAAAAAGTTAATCTCTTTTATTGAATGATTTTGACCTTAGTGCATGTTTTTGAAGGATAATTTCAAGATGAATTTATGATTTAGAATATTTATTAAGAAATGAGCCAAGTAATTTGTAATTCATCTTGATTTCTTCTTTGAACCTATATTTTAAATGATATGAATTTAAAAAGAAGAAGAAATTTGTGATCCAATGGAGAAAAATTTGGATTAAAAAGGAGTTCTACATTTAAAGTTATGAATTTCTGAGTTTATTCCCTTTCTTCGATTTTTAAATTGATTTTTTTAAATTAATTTTTTTATTAACGTTTCTTATTCAAAATCGCAAAAAGAGGGGTATTTTGGTCCATAGACCCCCCATGTGCTGACGTGGCGCGCGTACTTGACGTGGCGGGGAGCTGACGTGGCTCGCGGGACCACCGAGCCGATGCGACGCGGCTCGAGGCCACGTGGCAGGGCCGCGGGTGGCCCACGCGAGGCGTAGGAGGCGCACGAGCGCGGACACGTGGCAGGAGGCCACGCGTGTCCACGCGACCACGTGGACGCCCGTGTGGGCACCACGTGGCAGGAGAGGGTCGAGCATATGGAGGGCCCACGGGATAGTGGGCCCCTGGTAAGATAGTGGGGGCAGTAACGCGAAAGCGTTACACCGCCCCTAATTTATACGCGGTATTCTTCTCTGTTTCCTCCGTGTGGGACTATGGTCCCCCGGGAGGCTCACCTTTGCAGGGACACGTGGCGGCCCGGAGAACGTCGAATCTACGTGGAAACCATCGATCGCGTGGACTCATTCATCAACGCACGTGCACGATATCGCGTTTAGGTGAGTTTCTGGATGGGCGACATGTGGCAAGATGAGAGCATCACATCTTCATTGGATGCACGATGCTCATCGGACGGTTGTGATCGATCGCGAACTCGGTAATCACGGGACACCGCGTGGGACGCCTGAAGCGTCCGATCTCCATCGGACGGGCGACGCAAACGAAGTACGTGGAGGCATTGGAAGCGTCGGATTTTTCGTCATGATATCGATCGCGATGGGATCGCACTCGTGATCCGAATCGGAAAAACTCACCCGCGGACACGTGGAGCTCACCGGGGCATCAAATCGCTCGACCTCCATCGGACGGCTTAGAAGGTTCGTGGAAGAACTCCACGATCGCGGTGCGATCGAACCGCGATCGCACCACGATCGAGCAGCGATCATGCTCCTTCAACGTGGAATCAAGCGATCAATCCTTCCCACTTCATCAGACGGCGATCGATGGAGCATCAACATCACGATCGACGCCCGATCGTGGCGCGATCGTGGCTCCGATTGAAGCAGAATCAAGGCCAATTCATGGCCAATTTGGGAGCCACGACATCTTCAATTGAAACCATCCCCACGACGCATCAATTCAACTCCCACGACTGCGTCAATTGCCCACGATTTCGGGCCAAAATCCTCTTTAAAAACCGATGTATTTCTCTCTTGTTCTTCAACTTTTGATCGATTCGTGAAGAAATTAAGCAAATTTTGAAAAAGATCTCTAGTTCATCATGATCCCCCCGCGTTTAGACTCGATTGCGAAGCAATTGGAGCGGGATTGATCACGAATTTCTCCTTGAATTCATCGAATTTTCCCCTTGAATTCCGAACATCGACGAGGAAGAATCTGAGCAAATTCGCTTCAATCCACGAGAATTGAAGCCCCATTCTTGTGGCAATCGGGTTAGTAGTGAGATTCGATCGATTATCAGGAGGTAATTTCAGTTTTTATTAGATTTAGAAGTTTAATTTTACAAATTAGTTCTTAGTGTTCTTCATTTTCCCCAAATTCGACTCCAAAAAGTTGCTGATCTTGAAAATAGGATATCGCTTTGATTATAATTCAAAATCACTTGATTTTGGTTTTATTGGATTCCTCTTTTCATCAGCTTTCCATGGATATCAAATTCATCGAACTACGAATTCATTTGACCCTCCAATTTGACGTTTGAAGAGGACTATTTATCTTTCATCATAAGTCAAACGTTGACTTTCGGGGTCAATTACTTTCAATTTACAAATCAGAATTCAATAATTTTGGACTTTTTAGATTCCTCTGGTTCTTAGTTTTCCATTGACATATAACTTGCAAGATTTGGATTTCATTTGATCAGTCAATTTGAAGATTTCCTCTGAGGTGTTCATTTCGGGGATTTTCTGATATTTGATTTTCAGTAATTCATACTAAATCTATTTCTTATCCAAAAATCACAAATTATATATCAATAAATTCCACTTTCTCTCTAGTTTTAAAATATATAATTTTCGTAATCTTCAAACTCTTTTTTTGAATATCTGATTTTACAAAACACCTACTATTGGTCAAAGTCAATGCTTTGACTTTGACTTTTTAACTTTTCTCTGTCAAACCCGAGAATTAAATTCTTAAAACTTCTTATTTAGCTTATTTATATCATTTCCACTCATTACATCTTATTTTTACTTCTTTAAAACCCTTTTTAAACCTAAGTTTGACCAAGTCAACTTTGCGATTGAAGTCAACCCCGCTCTCCGTGGATCGACCCGATACTTACACATTACTTGATTTTATATCTTATCTATGTGAGTTCAGTTTTTTTATAAATTTTTGTTTGACCGGCGTTTTTGTGATTTAACGACGCACAAAAAATGCACCGTTAAGCATTAGGTAGCTTTGCAGCCCAATCTCTTTCATCCGTGTGAATTATCTTCTTCAATATGTTCTTGACTTCTCTATTGTTGACTTCTACTTGGCCATTTGCTTGGGGTTGATACAGGGTCATGACGCGATGGTGAACTCCATATTTCCTAAGTAAAGTCCTAAAAATGAGAGTTAGTAAAATGAGATCCACCATCACTAATAATCGCTCATAGGACAACCGAATCGAGAAAATATATTGCTAACAATAAACTTATTAACCACTCGATGGTCGTGGTGTCCTCGTTGGTATCGCCTCGACCCATTTGGACACATAATCCACCGCTACAAGAATGTATTATTCTCCCTCCGACGGTGGAAATGGTCTCATAAAGTCAATCCCCCAAAGATCAAAAATCTCTACCTCAAGGATGGTTTTCAAGGCCATTTCATCTCGCTTTGAGATGTTTAATGTGGATTGGCACTTTAGACATTCCTTGAAATATTTGACAGCATCCTTGAATAGAGTTGGCTAATAGAAGCCACTTTCTAGTACCTTCGCTCTAGTCTTTCTCCACGCAAAATGACCTCCATATAAGTACGACTTACACATCGATAAAATATGCACTTGCTCCTCCGGAACGCATCGCCAAATAATCTGATCAGCCCCTACATGGAACAAGTGGGGTTCTTCCCAAAAATAATATCGAATATCATGAAAGAATTTTCGCTTTTGATGCGTGTTCTAATATTCAGGGACAAATTTTGTGACTAAGTAATTTATAATATGTGCAAACCAAGGTACCTTAGTTACAACGGCGAGAAGCTGTTCGTCGAGGAATGTGTCACTAATCTCACCCGAAGATGTGGTATGAAGTCGAGAAAGGTGATCAGCCATTGAGTTCTCACTTCCCTTCTTGTCTTTAATCTCCAAATCGAATTCTTGAAGTAGGAGAACCATCAAATCAGTCGCGGTTTAGCATTTTTCTTGGACAGCAAGTACTTTAAAGCGGCATGATCCGTGTACACAATGATCTTGCTGCCCAAGACATAAGGCCTAAACTTCTCCAAAGCAAAGACAACCGCCAACAACTCCTTTTCCATAGTCATGTAATTGAGTTGAGAGTCAAATAACGTCTTGCTCGCATAAAAAATGGCAGTCGGCTTCTTGTCAATCTGTTGTCCCAAAATTGCACCAACTGTAAAATCTGAAGTATCACACATAATCTCAAAAGGTAGGCCCCAATTAGGACTTTGTAAAATAAGTGTTTCCACTAATTATTGCTTCAACTGTATGAAGGCATGATTTCCTTCTTCCTCAATGATGAAATCCTTTTCCTTGCACAAAAGGAAGTCAATGGTTTTGAAACTTTAGCAAAACTTTAATAAAACGACGATAAAAGCCGACATGCCCAAGGAAACTTCTAAGTTCCCTTATCGATTTTGGGAGTGCAAGGTCTTGGATCACCTCAACCTTGGCCTTGTCCACTTCCAATCCTTTGCTTGAGACTAGATGCCCAAGCACTATACCTTCTCTAAGCGTGAAGTGAGACTTCTCCCAACTAAGAACTAGGCATTTCTTAACACATACGTCGAGGATTTGTGTTAAGTGCTCTAAACACATATTAAAGTTCGGCCTAAAAGCTGAAAAATCATCCATGAAGACCTCCAGTCTCTTTCATTTAAAGTCAGAGAAGATGGCCATCATGCACCTCTGGAAAGTGGCATGAGCATTATATAATCCAAATGGCATGCGCTGAAACGCATAAGTGCCAAATAGACATGCAAATGTAGTCTTCTCTTGATCATCGGGGTGTATCGTCAATTGGTTATACCCGAAATATCCGTCGACGAAGCAATAAAATCTTTGACTTAAAAGTTTGTCAAGAATTTGGTCAATGAATGGCAAGGGGAAATTGATAACACGCAATCTTAACATGATAAAACATGATTATTAATACAATTTAAGGCATAAAAACATTACATTTATGTGCATGTTATCATACTTTGAGTGCATTTCTATCATTCTATGCATATTTATGTCATAATCTCAAAATACACTAAATTAGGGTTAATTATGATGAATTAAGGATAGATAATTTTATAACCCATCTTTACTTGAGATTATGAATGGTTTTTAAAGTTAAATAATAAGAGAAATCATTTTTTTATGAACATTCATTGAATTTTTCTAAAGTTAAAAATCTTTTAAAAAAATGATTGTATTTTTTTGAAATATAAATTAAATCTCTTGTTATTTAAATATTTTGAATTTTTAGAATGATAGATAATTAAATTTCAGATCAAATGAAAGAAATTTGGATTAATTTGGAGTTTTATTTTAAAAGATATGATTTTTATAATTTTTTTAGGGATTTTTCTGTATTTTTTTCTAAATATATTTTCTATTTAAAAACTGTTTTAAAAATTAAATAAAAAAATTACCGCAAAAAGGGCACGGGACCCGCGTGGATGCGACGTGGCACGCAAGGCCACGTGGCAGCGCCACGCGGACCCGCGCAGCGCCTACGTGGCGCGATATATCTATACATATATACATTTATTTATCTTATATATAAGAGGTTTTCAGCCCTTCCTAAACGGAAGAGGTATTCGAACCTCTATATCCGTCGGGCTTTATAAACCCGACGGATTTCACTTACCTTTTTCCGTGTGGGACTAAAGTCCCACACACCGTGTTTTAATACAGGCCACGTGGAGCGAGGAGGAGCGTCGGATCGACGGCGCGCGTCGATCTCACGCGTCGATCGCGTGAGCGCCGGACCACCGATCGATCAAATCACCACGTGCCTTTTAAGAGAGATTATAACGGTCGGATGAAGCGAAACGTGGCAGCATCGCACGCGCTGATCAAGTGGCGCCGTGAACCACCGATCACGATCAAAGACACGTGCGCATTAATAAGGAGTTATGACGGTCACGATTTAACGCGCCGAAACGCATCGTGACCGTCGGATCACGATCCGACGAGCCGTTTTTGATGCGTTTTTAAAACGCATATCATCCGATCAATCTGGAGCGTCCAAAGAAGATCTGATGGCCACGACTTATTCTTACTGTTTCAAATTGATGCCTTTAATCTCGGCCGTTGATGCGGATTAAACGCATCAATCGGACGGTTTTCCCCCAATTCGCCCTATAAATCAACGAGTTCTTCGTCGTTTTTGATGTATTCTTGAGAGATTTGATCTAATTGACCTATCTATATGCATCTTCTCTTGAATCTCTCTCTGTAATCACTTCTAGACAAGATTCCGCGTCCACGGAGTGTTTATAAGAGAGATTTCGACGATCGTGCGAGGAGAATTTGTCTCTTGAACACCGATGTTCACGTTTGAATTCACGGAATGAAGAGCCGTCGATCCGGCGATCAATTGGATCGATTTGATCGTTATCTCGGGTTAGAAAACAAGTTTATCCTCTTATCTATCGCCGTGTATCATCAATTTTAGGATTAGGACTTCAATTTAAATTTAATTTCATTTTAATTTCGATTTGTGTTCTTCGCGATTCTGAAAATTTCTTCCTACTTCCATCTTTCATTTCTCCGTGATTACTAATCCAAATCGAGTGATTTTTGATTCCACGGATAGATCTTTGAGTCTTCTTTCTAAAAAAACACATTTTTTTCCTAATTTCTCACCTCAATTCATCGTCCAATTTGACAAAATTCCAAAAGATATCTCGAAAATACCTAAATTCCCTGTGGATTCGACCCGTATTTACCATTATACCCCTCAATTCTCTCTTAATTCCCTCAAATTGGTAAGTTCGGCATTATTTTTGACACGAGACTGTGTGAAATCGACGACCTCGCGGTCTCGTCTCCTCAGAAATGTGTCCTTTTCGTCGCCACATTTTTAGCTTCCGATAATCGATGTATACTTCCACTTCATCGGAAGACGCTTTTGAAGTTCTTCGCTCTTGTCATTCGTTGTCACAATAATCCCCACTTTCATGGGGACAATATGCACCGAACTAACCCATAGACTATCAAATCTGGGATAAATGATACTTGCATTAAGCCATTTAAGGATTTCATCCTTAATCAAAGCATCCCATACCTTAGGGTTAAGCCTCCTTTGTGCCTCTCTAGAGGGACGAGAATCCTCCTCTAGGAAAAATTCAATGAGTGCACAAAGAGGGATCAATCCCCTTAAGGTTCGATAAGTTCCATCTGATTGCTTCCTTCTTTCCTCGCAAGATCGCAGTAGTCTCTCCTTCCGGTCCTTATCTAGTTGCGAGGATATAATCACAGAGTTAGCGCACTGATGATAAAAAGTATAAGGTAAAGGTTTTTAGCTCGGGTGCCGTCTCGCTAGAGAGAAATGGATCGTCCTCAGGGCTCCTCGATGCTCCCGTCCTCGATAGCTGCCATCATCTCCTCGATACAACTCGTAATCTCCAGATCCTCATAAATATTGATGGCGCCTACCTCATCAGACTCATGTTAAGGATGTCGCATCAATTTGTTGATGCTCACCGTCATCGTGCTATCTCCTACCTAAAATATGACTTCTCCCTTGCCCCAATCCGTAATAGCTTTCGCGATAGCTAAAAATGGTCTCCCTAGTATGATGGGAGCGTCAGTGAAATTCTTTGTGGATTTTATATCCACGATAATAAAATCTACTAGAAAGTAACAGTTTTCTACCTTAACTATCACATCCTCTACAATAACGTGAGGTCGTCTCACGGATCCATTCGCTAAGCTCAACTCGATAAATAAGGGCTGCAACTCTCCAAGTGGACAAATATCATATACTCCCTTCGGGAGGATATTGACACTAGCCCCCGTGTCGAGAAGAGATTGAGTGAAAGTCCTGCCCCTTATCTCACAACTAATCAGGGGAGCTCTCAGATCACGTCGCTTACGAGGAAGCGTACTTAACATAATAGATCTAATAGTCTCACTCATAAGGATAAGCTTCGGCTTCCTCGTCGGGGTGCAAAGTCCTTTTTAAGAACTTAGCGTAGGATAGAATATGCTGAATAGCATCTACTAATGGGATGGTGATAGTAACTTGTCTAAAGGCCTCTAGCAATGTATCATCATTCTCACTCATCGAGACCTTGGGCCTCTAGCAATAACTGAGGATAAGGCATTAGAGGTTTGTAAACCTCGGGTTTGGGTTCTGCCCTACTCTCCTCGTCGGGTGCCTCTTCATCATCGGAGTACACCTCCGGAATGATCATGGGAGAGGATTGGTCATCCTTCTCCTCAAGCGGGTCCTTGTGGCCCTTGTAGTCCTTATACGGATCTACTAAGACCTTGCCACTACGTAGGCCCGAAATAGCATGTGCCTCCTCCGATGCACTATCAATGCGAACTTCATTCACATTGTGGGTGTGGCTTGACGATGCTTACCCTAAATTCTTAGGGTTTGCTAGAGTTTGGGAAGGTAATTGATCTACAAATTCTACCGCTTACCCTTCCTCTGCTCGGTGGAAGCATCGAAACATTGGGCTTTAGCCCCTTCGACTCTATCAAGTCAGTCTCTAACCTCGGTCAGTTTACTCATCTTTTGTGTTAATGCACTCATTACGGGATCAACTGAACGTGTTGGAGGTGGTACTGCCGGTGGCGGTGTAACCACTCGGGGAGAACCGGAGGCAAAAGGTGTCGGCCTCGGGTTCCCAATATGCTGTTGCGCGGATCCGAAGGGCTGATAGTATGAAGTGTGTTGCCCACTCCACTGATGTGCATAAGATGGGTTATGATAACTAGTATAACCCTGATTTAGGTAGTGAGACCTACCCGTTTGGCTCAAACCTAGATATGTCATAGGATTTGGCTGAATGGAAATGGACCCTAGATTGTCATCACGGGGCAATCCAACTCGACGTGCTCAAAACTAGAGCAACGTGAACACGGAGAGACATCGTTATGTGATACTGGTGTGAGGCCAACAGAACCCGGTCAGATCTTAAGCGAATCCATAATCAAATTATGTGCCTCGGTCAGCTTTTCAATCTTATCTAAAAGCATACATGTTTCCACCACCTTTGTATCCAACATCCCTCCCTTTGCGGGAGCACTCCGCCCTCCCGAAGGATTTAGCTGCATGATGATCATTATTCTTTGTGACCAACTCAATCAACTCGAGGGCTTCATCCTCATATTTGCTCATAAATGTGCCTCCACTAACAGCATCAAGCAAATATCGATCAAGCGCACCTAAGCCATCATAAAAAAATTTGGGTAATCTCATGCTTTGGTATACCGTGATGCGAGTATTGTCTTAAAAAGATCTCTAAATCTCTCACATGCCTCATAGAAAAACTTCACCCAGCCCTTGTGAGAATTCGTGTATGGCTCTTCTCACGGCACTAGTCTTACCTACTGAGTAGTACTTACGCAAAAATGTGTCCTCTATATCACTCCATGAATCAAACTCGCGGCTCAAGGAGAAAAACCACTCCTTTGCCCTTTCCTTAAGCGTAAAGGGGAGGAAGCACATCCTGGCCGTCTCGGAGGGGACATTGTGGAACTGATTGAATTCGCACACCTAACTGAATTCGTCCACATGTTGATATGAATCCTCAGATGGTAGTCCATGAAAAGTGGGTAAAAGGCAAAGAATATGTGAGTCAATTTAAAAATTTGCACCTCGTTGAAGAGGGGCATTGACTCGCGTAGTCTGCTCTGGACAACCAGTCTCGCGTAATGTTGAGGCATTGTCTCACTATCTCAGTGGGAAGAGGGGCATCTATCGATTCTCCTCGCCCCGGTGTGGCGAGAGCTGGCATAGGAGCACTAGAAGGCTCAACGGCTGAAGGATGATTCAACGGCTGAGATTGCGCGATTTAAGTGGGCCACGATCCCACTATTTTCTCCCTTTTTTAAGGAATTAAATCCATAAAATCTGGAAAATGCCTAAAAAATCAAAATAAAATCTAGAAAATTCTAGAAAATTCAGAAATTCATATCTTTCTTTATATAAATATGTTTTTACTCAAATTTTCTCTATTGGATCACAAATTTCTTCATCTTTAATATCATACCACCTAAAAAAATATAAATTCCAACAAGAAAAAAATATGATGAATTCAAAAATAATCTTAAGTAATCCTTTAAAAATTCTACTTTATATCATCCCATCACTCTCTTCTTGAAATTAATTCTTTTTAATTATCAACTAAAGTCAAAATAACTGAAGGAAAGCGGGTTAATTTCCTATTATTTAACCTTTTAAAAAGATCAAACATCAATACAACACATAATTAACCCTAAATAATGCAAAAATATGGACTTTTAGTAAAAATGGCATACCAATGGAGAAAATTCATAAAAACTATAATAACATGCATCATAATTACATAAAAATAAGCATGAATATTAGTTAAATAAGATAAGAATTTAAGTTATATATGCATGTTATAATCCGACACGAGCTCATAGATCTCACGACCATTCTCATGCCCTCAAACCAATCCTCCGACCTGATACTGAAGGTCCTGGAAGACACAATGAAAAGGGTAGAAAATGGCAACACAATTAAGTGTACGGGTAATGGTACTAAGAGAAAGAAGGTTAGTGGGAAAGCCAGGAACATATAAAAATATTATGTAGAGTAAGGGAGGGAGTAGGTTTGGTCAATGCATACCCTTTTAACAGAGCATGAACAACCATCTGCAATGGACCAGGGGGTGGATAGGCGGTGGTAGGAGTAAGGGAGGAGAGGGTTGAAGGGGTTCTAGTCATATGAGCCGAATCCTCAGAGTCAATAACCCATGACGATCTAAAAGCAAGAAAGGCATGTGTACCTGAAGTAGAAGCCAAGCTGGCAGTCGATGTGGATGCCTTAGGGTGCTTCCATGCTTTATATTCTCGCTGAGGTGAAAGTCATTTGTATAGTTGGTCCGACCAGTGGCTTAGATAGACTAGGAGGCGTCGGGCTCGGAGTAGTAGAGGAAAAACATAGCTTGAGCCCATTCAAGCTTCCCAAACTCCTTCCAGCACTTCTCTAAAGCATGAATAATCTTGCCACAATAAGTGCAAGGCGAGAAGATTTTTCTTGCCCTTGGGCTGTGGGTCGTCCACCACGAGAAGTAGTAGCCTTGGAGTTACGCCCCATCTCGCTCACACGAGTACCGAGATACTAGCACGGCAGACGACTCGGCAACAGGGGATGATGTAGAAGATGAAGGTCTAGTGCTCGAAGTGACTCCAGCGCTCAAAGTGACTCTGGTGCTAACTCGAAGAGCCGAGGAAAAAATCAATGTCATATCCGGAACATGGGTACCGGAAAATACCCGACCACGAATCTGGGAAACAATAGATGATCGTAGGCCACTCGGATAGACTCCAGCAATGAGCTCCTCACGATATTGTTCCAATGTGCATAAATCTGTTGTGGATGGTTGATAGAGAGATAACTCTTGCACAAGTGACTGGAAGCGACCAAAGTGATCTTGAAGGGACTAATCACCTTGTGTGCAAGTAAACATAGACTCAAAGATTTCCACTGTGTGGCTAATGTTGGTCTTGTTTGCGTACTTAGTCTCCAATGTACGCCATACTGTGCTCGCAGGTTTGAGATGTGAGAGAGGTTGAGAAATAGTTGGAAGAATGCTTTGACACATCCAAGAGCGAATAGCAGAATCTAGTTGATTCCATGTATCATAATCTGGAGAAGTTCTGCCAAGAGAAGACTCTGTCAAATGGTGTAGTAGGCTGATAACATGCATTTATAACTTAAATTCTTGCCTATTTAACTCATATTCATGCTTATTTTATGTGAATATGATGCATGTTATCATAATTTTTATGAATTTTCTCCATTGGAATGCCATTCTACTAAACTTCATATTTATGCATAAATTAGGGATAATTAAATGCTTGATTGATGATTAATCTTTTTGCAAGATTAAAATAATATGAATTACATATTTTCCCTGATGTACTTTGAATTTAGGAGACGATTTCGACAATTAATTCTAAGGAAATAATGATTTCATGATTTAAAGAAGGAATTTCTAATGAAAGGCTTGATATTATTTCTCATTTTCTTGTTTTTAATTATATTTTAGATGGCATGATGCTAAAAAGGAAGAAAAATTTTGATACAAGGGAGAAAATTTGGATTAAAAAGGAGTTGTATATTTAAAGTTATGAATTTTTTTAAAGTTTATGCCCTTTTTTTCCTATTTTTTTATCGGATTTTAAATTGTTTTTTTATTAATTTTTTTCTTATTAAAAATCGTGAAAAAAATAGGAGGGTTTTTATTCCACAGACCCCGTAGCTGACGTGGCGCGCGGAACTGCATGGATGCGACACGGCACCCAAGGTCACATGGCAGGGCCGCGCGAGCCCACGTGAGGCACGAGTGGCGCACGGGGCGCGGACACGTGGCGGTAGGCCACGCAGGTCCACGCGAACGCCCGGGTGGTGCCACGTGGCAGAGGGGATGGTAGGTGAAGAGCCCACGGGTTAGTGGGCCCTGGTTAGAAGTATTGGGGCGGTAACGCAACAGCGTTAAACTGCCCCCTATTTAACCGCAACATTCTCCACTTTTTATCCGTGTCGGACTATGTTCTGCGGATCTTACCTTTGCGAGACACGTGGCGGCATCGCGGGGGTTAGCAGCGATTGCATGTGTCGATTGCGTGGACCCGAGTCCATGCGACCACTGATTGAGCATGTGCGCTTAATCGAGTTTAAGTGATGTTGTTGATGGAAGACACGTGGCTTCGCAATAGGGAATCAACCCACATCGGGACGGTCGCGATCCATCGTGACTTCGGCTCATCGTGGAGACGCGTGGACACATCCACGGCTTACCCTGGCGACCTGTGGAAGCTTCGGGAGTGTTGTATCTTCATCAAACATGCAATCGTGAAGTGGCCGTGCGATCGTCATCGAGCGAGCGGAATCAACATCAAGAGAAGGTCCACGATCAAGGCCCGATCGCCACGCGATCGTGGCCACAATCAAGCGCGATTTTGGTCCCATCAGAACGGAAATCATGGCCACAATCACCGGGGGTTGATGGCCACGATCATCGTGCAATCGTGGCCACCAATCGGCACCCAATCGTGGATCAAACGACCTGGAATTTTTCGGGCGAAAATCCTCTTTAAAAAAACCGATGTTTTTCCCCTTATTTGGTAACTCTTGATTGAATCGTCAAGGAATTCAGCGATTTGAAAGAAATATCTTGACTTCTTTGTTCTGTTGGAGCGTGAAGCAATTGGAGCGTGATTTATCGCGAATTTCCTCTTGATTTCATCAAATTTTCCCCTTGAATTTGAACGCCGCGAGAAGAAATCGAGCAAATTCGCTTTCAATCAAAATAAAAAAATTGGAATTTTATTATTTTTGGTCTCTTTAGAATCCTCTTGTTCTTAACTTTCCATTGATATATAAATTTCAAGATTTGGATATCATTTGACGAGTCAATTTGAAGATTTTCTCTAAAGTGTTCATTTTTGGGAATTTTTGATCTTTTGATTTTCAATAATTCATAGTAAATCCATTTTTATCGAAAAATCACGAATTATATACCAATAAATTTAATTTTTCTCTCTTGTTTCTAAATATATAATTTTTGTAATCTTCTGACACCTTTTTGATTCTTTGATTTTTACAGAACTTTGACTATTGGTCAAAGTCAACGCTTTGACTTTGACTTTTTGACTTTTCTCTATCAAATCTGAGATTTCAAATCTTAAAATTTCTTATTTAGTCTATTTATATAGTTTCTATTCATAACATCTTATTTTTACTTCTTTTAAAAACCTCTTTGAAACCTAAGTTTGACCAAGTCAACTCTGCAATTAAAGTCAACCTTGCTCTCTCGTGGATCGACCCGATACTTACACATTACTTGATTTTTATATCTTTATCTTTGTGAGTTCGGATTTTATAAATTTTTGTTTGACCGATGTATGTGTGTTTTAAACGACCGCACTAAAACGCTTCGTCAAAATGGCGTCGTTGCTTGGGGAGCATGCGTTATTGATTTTATTGCTTGATTTCGTGGTTATATTTAGGTTTCTGTATTCTGTTATTTACTGACCTGCAGAGAATTTATCAGACCCTCTCAGTGGTGGAAAAAGGTATAGCGAGGTAAGATTACCAAATTTTGCCCATTATTTGACAGTTTTTGGTGCAAATTTGGTAGTCTATTTTGTGTTTTTAACTTATTTGAGACATCGATATTGATTGATCTCATATTCATTCTCTATTATCAGTGACTTATTAGTATTATTATCTTTAGTGGTGTGATTTTTATATTGTGTAGCTTGATCTATCTTTTGGTGGAGTAGAGTGAAGCATTTTTCATTTGGACATCACCCTATTCGTCTCACCCTTTTCTGTCTTTCTTAAATATAAATACTTGTCTGTTTTTGTGATCTTTTTGGATTTAGATATGAATAGGCATCCTGGGAACCGAGGAGGATGACAAGGACATCAGAATCCACGACCCACGAGGCATACAAGGAACAACGCCTTGTATGAGGACCTTTTCGCCACATCAACGCATTCTAGAGCTTCATCGAGGCCTCTAGTGATTTCCTTCCAGCCATCCCCACACCAGGGCGAGGAGAGCCAATAGACGCCCCTCTTCCTGCCAAGATAGTGAGATGACGTCTTAGTGATTACGCAAGACCGTCGTCCAAAGGCGTGACTACGCGAGTCAATGCCCCTCTTCAAAGAGGTGCGAATTTTTAAAATTAACTCACATATTCTTGGCCTTTTGCCCACTTTTCATGGACTACCATCGGAGGATCCATATCGACATGTGGACGAGTTCAGCCAGTGTGCAAATTCAACCAATTCCACATTGTCCCTTCCGAGACGACCAAGATGCGCTTCTTCCCCTTCACGCTTAAGGAAAGGGCAAAGGAGTGGTTTTTCACCTTGCGCCGTGAGTTTGATTCATGGAGAGACATGGAAGATGCATTTTTTGCGTAAGTACTACTCGGTAGGTAAGACTAGTGTCGTGAGATGCGCCATACGCGAGTTCTCACAAGGGTCGGGTGAGGTTTTCTATGAGGCTTGGGAGAGACTTAGGGATCTCTTGAGACAGTGTCCGCATCATGGTATACCTAAACATGAGATTACTCGGATTTTTTATGATGGTTTAGGTGCACCTGACAGATACTTGCTCGATGCCGCTAGTGGAGGCACATTCATGAGCAAGTATGAGGATGAAGCCCTTGAGTTGATCGAGTTGGTGGCGGAGAATAGCCATCATCATGCGGCTAAATCCTTCGGAGGATGGAGCGCTCCCGCTAAGGGAGGGATGTTGGACGTGAAGGCGGCAGAGACAGGTATGCTTTTAGATAAGATTGAGAAACTGACGGAAGCACAGAACTTGATCATGGATTCGCTTAAGATCCGACCGGGTTCTGATGGCCTCGCGCCAATTTCACACGTTGATGTCTCGTCGTGTTCTCGTTGCTCTAGTTTTGAGCATGTAGAGCTGGATTGTCCCGTGATGGCAATCTAAGGTCCATTTCCATTTCTGCCAAACCCTATTACATATCCAGGTTTGAGCCAGGCGGGTAGGTCTAACTACCTGAATCAGGGTTATTCTAGTTTTCATAACCCTACTTATGCGCAGCAGCGGAACGGGCAGTACACTCCATATCATCAGCCCTATGGATCCGCGCCGTAGCATATGGGGAACCCGAGGCTGACATCTTTTGGCCCCGGTCTTCCCTGAGCGGTCACACCGCCACAGGCAGTCCCACCTCCATCACCTTCAGTTGATCCCGTCATGAGTGCATTAGCATAAATGATGAGTAAACTAAATGAGGTTAGCGACCGACTCGACCGAGTCGAAGGGGCTAAAGCCCAATGCTCTTATGCTTCTACAAAGCAAAGGAAGGGTAAGTGTGTTGAATTTATAGATCAAATACCTTCCCAACCTTTGGCAAATCTAGGAATGTAGGTCAAGCATCGTCGAGCCGCACCTGCACAATGTGAACGAAGTTCACATTGATAGTGCATCGGAGGATGCACATGCTATATCAGGCCCTACGTAGCGGCAAGGTCTTAGTAGATCCTCATACGGGACTCACAAGCGCAGCGCAAGTACCCGCTTGAGGAGAGGGATGACCGTCCCATCTCCCATGATTATTCCGAAGGAGGACTCCGAGGATGAGGAGGCACCTAATGAGGAGAGTAGGGCAGAGCCCAATCACGAGGTTTACAAATCTCCAGTGTCATATCCTCAGCTATTGAGCCGGGCCTAGAGTCTCTACGAGTGATAGTGATGATACATTATTAGAGGCTTTTTAGGCAGAGTTACTATCACCATCCCATTAGTAGATGTCATCTCAGCATATTTTCATCCTATGCGAAGTTCCTAAAAAGGACTTTGCACCCTACGAGAAGCCAAACGTATCCGTATTAGTGAGACCATTAGTTCTATCATGCTGAGTACGCTCTCGTAAGCGACGTGATCTAGGAGCTCTCATGATTGAGTTGTGAGATAGGGGGTAGGACTTTCACTATACGTCTCTCGACACGGGGGCTAGTGTCAATATTCTCCCAAGGGAGTATATGACATTTGTCCACTTGGCGAGTTACAGCTATTATTTATCGAGTTGAGCCTAGCGGATGGATCCGTGAGACGGCCTCTCACGGCGTAGTGGAGGATGTGATAGTTAAGGTCGAAAAACCGCTACTTTCCAGTAGATTTTTATTATCGTGGATATGAACCACGAAAGGACTTCACCGACTCTTCCATCATACTAGGGAGACCATTTTTAGCTACCACGAAAAGCGATCACGGATTGGGGCAAGGGGGAAAGTTATATTTCAGGTTGGAGATAGCACGATTAAGGTGAGCATCAACAAAATGATGCGACATCCTTCACATGAGTCCGATGAGGTAGGCACTGCTCTATATTTACGAGGATCTGGAGATCTCGAGTTGTATAGAGGAGACGATGGCGGCTATTGAGGACAAGAGCTTCGAGGAGCCCGAGGATGATCCATTCTCCTCCGGCGAGAGCGGCACCCGAGCTAAAACC
The DNA here is from genome assembly GCA_024174645.1 of Lemna minuta. NCBI lineage: Eukaryota > Viridiplantae > Streptophyta > Magnoliopsida > Alismatales > Araceae > Lemna > Lemna minuta. Next base: position 12,712,309 of record CM044108.1, read on the forward strand.
CGCTCACTTTCTACGCTGAAATATACTTTCTTGATCATCATTGTGCTAACCCCGTTATTATATCCTCGCAGCTAGATCAGGACCAAGAGGAGAGATTATTGGCATTCTTGCGAGAGAGGAAGGAAGCAATTCGATGGAATTTGTCGGACCTTAAGGGAATTGATCCCTCTTTGTGCACGCATCGCACTTTTCCTAGAGGAGGACTCTCGCCCCTCTAGAGAGGCACAAGAGCAGCTAAACCCTAAGGTATGGGATGCCATTAAGGATGAAATCCTTAAATGGCTTAATGCAGTATCATATATCCCATCTCCGACAGTCCATGGGTCAGTTCGGTGCATGTTGTCCCCAAGAAGGCGGGGGATCACCGTGACGACAAAATGACAAGGGCGAAGAACTTCGAGACGCGTCTTCCGACGAAGTGGCGAGTATGCATTGACTATCGGAAGCTAAACGCGGTGACGAAAAAGACCACTTCCCTTGCCATTTTATTGACCAAATTCTTGACAAGCTTCCGTGTCAAGGATTCTATTGCTTCCTAGACAGCTTCTCCGGGTACAATCAGTTAGCGATACATCCAGCATGATCGGGAGAAGACAACGTTTTATATGTCCGTTTTGCACATATGCATTTCAACGCATGCCATTTTGGACTATGTAACGCTCATGCCACTTTCTAGAGGTGCATGATGACCCATCTTCTCCGATTTTATAGGAGAGAGCATGGAGGTATTCATTGACGAATTTTTAGTTTTCGGGGCGAGTTTTGATGTGTGCTTAGAGCACTTAACGCAAATCTCGACGCTTGCGTTAAGAAACGCCTAGTCCTTAGTTAGGAGAAGTCCCACTTCATGGTATGAGAAGGTATAGTGCTTGGGCATTTAGTCTCAAGAAAGGGTTTGGAAGTGGACAAGGCCAAGGTCGAGGTAATCCAAGACCTTGCACTCTCTAAGTCGATAAGGGAACTTAGAAGTTTCCTAGGGCATGTCGGCTTTTATGGTCGCTTTATTCAGGATTTTTCTAAAGTCTCAAAACCACTGACTTCTCTTTTATGCAAGGAAAAAGATTTTATCATTGAGGAAGAAGGGAAGCACGCCTTTATGAAGCTAAAGCAAGCATTAGTGGAAGCGCCTATTTTACAAAGTCCTAATTGGGACTTACCTTCTGAGATTATGTGTGACGCTTCTGATTTTGCAGTGGGGGCGGTTTTGGGGCAACGATATGACAAAAAGCCGACCTCCATATGTTACGCAAGAAAGATGCTAGCCGACGCTCAACTTAATTACACGACTACAGAAAAGGAGTTGTTAGCGGTTGTCTTTGCTTTGGAGAAGTTTCGGCCATACATCTTGGGCAGCAAGATCATTGTATACACGGATCATGCCACATTGAAGTACTTGCTGTCCAAAAAAGAGGCTAAACCGCGACTGATTAGATGGGTTCTCCTCCTTCAAGAATTCGATTTGGAGATCAAGGACAAGAAGAGAAGTGAGAACTCGATGGCTAATCATCTTTCTCGACTCCACACCACATCTTCAGGTGAGATTTGTGACACATTTCCCGATGAGCAGCTCCTCGCCGTTGCGACCAAGGTACCTTGGTTTGCGCATATTGTTAATTACTTAGTCACAAAATCTGTCCCCGATTATTGGAACACGCATCAAAAGAAGAAATTTTCCTATGATGTTAGATATTATTTTTTGGAAGAACCCCAATTGTTCCATGTAGGGGCTGATCAGATTATTCGGCGATGCGTTCCGGAGGAGGAACAGGAGCATATTCTATCGATGTGTCACTCATCTTTATGTGGAGGACATTTTGCGTCGAGAAATACTGGAGCAAAGGTGCTATTAAATGGCTTCTATTGGCCAACTCTATTCAAGGATGTGATCAAGTATTGCAAGGAATGTCTAAAGTGCCAATCCGCATTGAACATCTCAAAGCGAGATGAAATGCCCTTGCAAACCATCCTTGAGGTAGAAATTTTTTATCTTTAGGGGATTGACTTTATGGGGCCATTTCCACCGTCAGAGGGAAAAGAGTACATTCTTATAGCGGTGGACTATGTGTCCAAATGGGTCAAGGCGATACCGACGAGGACAAACGACCATCGAGTGGTTAATAAGTTTATTGTTAACAATATCTTTTCTCGATTCTGTTGTCCTAGAGCTATTATTAGTGATGGTGGATCTCATTTTACTAACTCTCATTTCAGGAGTTTACTTAAGAAATATGGAGTTCACCATCGCGTCACGACCCCGTATCACCCCCAAGCGAATGGCCAAGTAGAAGTCAGCAATAGGGAAGTCAAGAACATCTTGAAGAAGATCATTCGCACGGATGGAAGAGATTGGGCAGCGAAGCTACCCGATGCTCTATGGGTAGGGTTGGCCGTCCCGGGTCACGGTCCGGTTTTTTGGTACACCATTCGGTTCAAGTCTCGGTCTAGGTCTCGGTCCGGTCTTGGTCCACCTCGGTCACAGTCCGGCTCTGGGTCTTAACTCTCGGTCTCTCTTGACATGAATATGCGTACTGAAAAGATATAAATATATCAACGTCCATTAATAAACAAAAATTTATAGTCAAAAAAACCTTACCGATGATACTTGCTGATTTGAAACAAAGAAGAAGAAAGTATAATAACATAAAAAATTAGCTCGTATCTTCACCCAATTCTTCTTCATCGTATCCGCTTCATCCGTTTTACCCCAAGATTTTTAAGGTCATCAAAATAGATATAGTTCTTGCAGATAATTTTCCCTTTTGTATGTTACAATCCCCGTCCCCGATGAGAAAAGACGCTGTGATGGAGAGCTCGAAGCACAACCGAGAGAAATCCCTTTGCTAACAATGCAAGTCGTGGATATTTTTAGACCCAATCTTACACCACCATTGTAGAGCATCGAGATGAGAACATTCAACTTGAGAGTCATACAAATAATCAAATATTTCGTCAGATATGGTTTTTTTCTAATAAGATGTTTATGTTCTTCTTCCTTTTTACGCTTCATCAATTCAACCATCATTTTCGAACACATTGCGAAGTATTGGATAATGGCTCACTTTTGAGAGCAAGCACTTGATATTGGTGAGGCAGGCATCAATTGAAGCAAATTCTTCAAAGTCTTTGTGATATACTCTTGCTCATCAATTGAAATATATTCAAATCTCAAAGATGGATCTAACACTCGTAGCAATAGGAAAGATTGGCTTTCTTTTTACCTCGTGGCTCGTATTTAAGTAACTTTGTTTTCATCACAGAATATGCTCCTTTCAGTGCCACTGATTGCTCTATGCTCATTCGTCTTCCCATCACACCTTGAGAAGGATTACCTAAGGCAATAATTGATGTGTTTAACTGATTTAACAAAATATCAAAAACAGAAGTAACATTAGGCGATGTAATGGCCTTTTGATTGAGAAAAACATCTCAGTGGCTTCCTTAAAAAGCTAGAAGTTCAACTGCAAATATCTTAAGAAGATCCCACTCTTCCGACATAATTAAAGAAATTCCTTTACCACCTTTAAGACAAGTTGTTGCCATTGTATTCAACACCTTCCTCTTGTCCCATGCTGTCGTAATCATGCCATAAGTCGAATTCCACCTATTGGGGACATCTATGGTTAATAAGTTTTTATTTAACATTTTATACCTCTCACATAATTTCTTGTACTGATGAATTTGCCGTAATAACAAGTTTTCAAGTCGACGAAGAATTGCTCCAAATGGTTTTTGTGAAGTAACTTCCACTTCATCTTCTTCACACTCTTCATCACCCTCACTTTCTGAACATAATGAAGTCGATGATGAATTACCCAACTCCTTCAAGCCTCCTTGAACAGCTAGTTTGAGAACATGGGCCATACATGGCACATGGAACTGCTTGGTGAATGTCGATCCACTCTCACGTAATAAAATTTCCAAGCTTGCAGCCATTGTCTTGTTATTGCTAGCATTATCTCGTTGTGATAGCAAAAACCTAGAAAAAAATAATTCATGTTTATAGATTTAAGATTGAAAATAAGGAAGTTAAAATTCATGTTTACTTACCTTTTGAGTGAGATCATACTCTTCTAACACACGATGCACCACCTCTCGCTAAAATTATCCCTTGATGTGATACACCCAACTCCTCAACGGCGAGCACTTGTTCATGAAGTCTCCACATATCATCAATCTAATGTATTGTGATCCCAAGTATTGCGACATTATTTGTAGTTGTCCAAGTGTCTCGCTGTAAGGGACACCCTTTCAATTGGTCGAAGTAATTCTCTTACCTTATCCCTTTCATCTTCAAATAGTTTCTCCATTCCTCATTGTCCGGAATGGCGGCTAGGAATCCCCTGCTTCACCTTGTACTAAGTAGTTGCAAAAACATTTTAAATTGAGGATGATCAAGTAGCGTAAAAGGTGCATCTGTCTTAACAATTAAATCTATACACTCTGTCCACTTCTAAATTCCTGCCTGAAAAATTTTGAAGTCTTTAAGAAATAGTCGCTAAAGTATTAGGAGCATTTGATGGCCTTAGTTGCTTATAAATCTCAACATAAAAACCTTTCCAAGTGATTCCATAACTTGATTGTGCTACTACTTTTATCCCTCTTCACTTTTATCTCTTTCGATGGGGTAGCAACCTTATAAATTTTGCAAAAGATACTCATCGCTCCTGTGATCTTCATGAAAATGTACTAAGACTCGGTGAGGCTTTTTCTTCGTTTTGAAGAGCTTGTAGCTGTAGCACTTGTAGAAACAAATGTTGATGTATTTTTGATTCAACCTAAAAGAAAAAATATAGCATTAGTAAGCTATGATCATATATTTTTGAGATTAATGTAAAATAAAAATGTACCTCATCTCCAATTGATTCCATTGATGATTATCTAAAATGAAGGTTAAAAAAATTAGATTCAAAATTAGATTTAAAAAGGAAAAATAATTAGAAAGTAATATGGTTCATCCATAAATGATATTGAGCATGTTATGGACCATAATGGATATTACTAAAATGCATATCAATAGAATGGAAATATAATATCAAAAACCATAATAATAAACAAAATTAAATGATATTAAATACCTAGCTTTAGAAACTAGATACTCGAATTCATCACTCATAATGATCACAATAGCAATTACATATCTCTTCTTCCTATGTTTTTCTTACAATACTCTGCTCTCTCTCTCCCCCCTCTCTTACTCCATCTGATTTCTAATTTTATGTTTCATGCCTGCATTAATTCTGGCATTTGACCCAGCCAAGAAAATGCCGAGATAAGAAAGAATTGACTAGAGGGGACCTCCGACCTCGACGATCCACAATGACGTGACTCATAGGGTCCGAGAGAAATCGCCACTAGAGGGAAGTCTGAAGAAGTTCTTTCTATTAAAGTTTTTTTGAAAAGGTTAAAGGTCAAAAACTGATGTCCGATGTTTTCGAGGGTCTAAAGGCCATCCAGTGTAGGTAGAAGGTTTTGCTGGTCAACGGGGAGTTCGCTCCCTTGATTCCTGTCCGAACGATGTTTTTTTCGTATGAACATTGCGGCAAAAAGCAAGATTCATGTCTCGAAGAAGGAGAAGCCAACTGATTTCACTGACCGCTCAGACCCGTGAGATTCCCGCCGATTCGCACTCCAGAGAAGGAGAGAGGTAAGATTTCTTCATGTTCTCGTGATTCCTACCGTGGAAACGATGTTCGCCGTCTCTACTTTATTTTAAATGCCAAATGAAGAAATATTTTCGTGTAGAAATTTTTTTGGATTTTTCGTGAAGAAAATTTGATCACAATAGGTCAACAACAATTTTCCTCTCTTCTTCCTATGTTTTTTTCTTACAAGATCTAGTCACGACACAACAATTTTTCCTCTCTCTCTCTCTCTCCCTCTCTCACAGCAATTTCTTCATTTGAAACCAAATCCTCTCGAGAAGAGAGGAAGAGAGGAACTAGGGGAAAAAGAAAGAGAAGTGAAATGATAAACCTGATTTTGAAGACAAAAAATGGAATTTCCAGGCGATTTCCACGAACGAATGTCGAATGCCAATGCGAAGACCTAATGCCGATTGCCGAATGCCCAATGCCAAATTCCGATCAAACCGCAATGCCAAAAACAGAATTGCCGAATTCTGAATTTGCCTTTTTCTATTCGGTCCAAGACCGAATGCGCGGGAGAGGACCGAACCGATTTTGACCGAGACCGTCAAAGCCCATTTTTGAGAGACCGACGGTCTTGGTCCGGTTCAGCCTACTGAACCTCGGTCGTCTTTGCCCATCCTTATCTATGGGCCTACCGCACCGCATTCAAGATACCCATCGGGATGTCTCCTTTTAGGCTCATTTATGGAAAACCTTGCCACCTCCCCGTCGAGTTAGAGCATAGAGCATATTGGGCTATAAAAAGCTCAATCTATCTCTTGATCAAGCTGAAAAAGAAAGACTTCTACAAATTCAAGAGCTCCAAGAACTACATAATGAGTCGTATCAAAATGTCGAGATCTATAAAGCCAGCCTTTCATGACAAGCACATTAATAGGAAAACTTTTTCATGTTCATGACAAGGTATGGCTTTATAATTCTCTTCTTAAACTCTTTCCAGGGAAATTGCGCTCAAGGTGGGATGGTCCATATGAGATCCTTGAAGTGTATGACAATGGATCGGTCCTGATTTTAGGTCCCAAGACCAAAAAATTCCTTCAAGGTAAATGGACATAGGTTGAAGCCATACATTGGTGAAGGACCCCCACCTTCCCATAGTGAAGAGCTGCAATCCCTTGAGATCTCAGCCACTAGTTAGTCGTTAGATGGAGTTACGTCTAGCTAAAGACGGAAAACTTAGCGCTTGTTAGAGGCAACCCATCCTTATTTTATTTTTGCACTTATTCTCTACTTTTTGTTCGTGTTTTAGAATTTATTTTTACTTTTATATTTGTTATTTGCTTTGATGTTTGTTGTTGTTTTTTTCTATAAGTTCAGTAGGTGCTAAGGAGAAGGGAACATCAAAGGACAAAATTCAGCCTCAAAAACAACTCCAAAAAGGAAAAGAAGAATGCAACCGTTGCAAATTCCCGCTAAGTTTTTTTCTTTTTCTCCCCTATGTCTCTTTTTGCTTTTTTTATTGATGTTGCATGTCATGCATAATGATTGTCATCACTTTTCCATGAGCATGCTGATTTTTTTATTGAGGACAATACAAGGAATGAGCATAGAGTATTCTATGCATTATCTGATTTTTAAATATGTGAACAGCAACATGATCTTTCCAAAAACCACATGAAATAGTAAAGCATAGAGTACATTAACACCTCCACTTGTTTAGAAATTCATGGGAAGAGCAACCTTAAGTGTTATGTTGAGGAGATGGTAGAGTCGATGGAATTATGGATCTAGGTATTCCTTTGGGGAACCATAAAATCCAAACTAAGGATTTACTCAAGCTCATAGTATGATTTTTCAAAAACTTTCTATACTTCACATCCACTCATTCTTCTTTCTAAATCTTGAGTTAATGAATCCTTGCACGCACACCCTTCCACTTTCCATAGCAAGTCGTAGCTTGTATCATCCTTTGTTGGCACTACTATTATTGACATAGTGAAGCTCCCTAATCCATAGAGATACCAAAACCTCTTCGGGGGAATAAGCTGCATGTCTACTAAGGGACGACACATGGGTAGGATGAGCACCATGAAATGAGTTATGTTGTTTTTTTCCATAAAGTTGCATAAAAAAAGCCTTGTAAATTTCAAATTATGAATTATCTAATCTCTTTCTTCAAAAAAGGCATGCAACAAGTAGAATTAGGATGAATAAAGTAGAATTAGAAAGAAAAAGACAAAAATAGAATTAGGATGAAAGAAAGAAAAATAAAAAGTAGAATTAGAATGGTAAGGTACCTCCCATGTGTTTTAGCTGACTCTATTTTATAGCCATTATGTATGAAAAGGATGATGCTTGTTTCTACTTCTTGTGACCTTATCATGCATGTCCATAGTGCAAGGAGAAAGCAACGATTGGTTTGGTATGATGAATTTTTAATTATTTATATTTCTATTAGTATGTAGAGCAAGAGCATTCTTAGTTCTTGTGGTGGATTAAAGTGTTTATCGAAGGAATTCCGTGACCCTAAGTTTCTAGTACATTACTTTCTTCTTGGCATCATTTAAGGTAGAACATTCATTTCAGATTCTATCAATGCTTAACCCATGGTTTTCTAAGCTTGTTAGTCTTATTTCACATTCTTTATCTTTCCATTGCTAAGGACTAGCAATGATCTAAGTTGGGGGAGTGTGATAACATGCATTTATAACTTAAATTCTTGCCTATTTAACTCGTATTCATGCTTATTTTTATGTGAATATGATGCATGTTATCATAATTTTTTTATGAATTTTCTCCATTGGAATGTCATTCTACTAAACTTCATATTTATGCATAAATTAGGGATAATTATATGCTTGATTGATGATTAATCTTTTTACAAGATTAAAATAATATGAATTAAATATTTTCCCTGATGTACTTTGACTTTAGGAGACGATTTCAAGAATTAATTCCAAGGAAATAATGATTTCATGATTTAAAGAAGGAATTTCTAATGAAAGACTTAATATTATTCTCAATCCTTCTCATTTTCTTGTTTTTTTAATTATATTTTAGATGGCATGATACTAAAAAAGAAGAAAAATTGTGATACAATGAAGAAAATTTGGATTAAAAAGAGTTGTATATTTAAAGTTATGAATTTTTTTAAAGTTTTGGCCCTTTTTTTCGATTTTTTTATCTGATTTTAAATTGATTTTTATTAATTTTTTTCTTATTAAAATCGCGAAAAAAAGGGGGTTTTATTCCACAGACCCCGTAGCTGACGTGGCACGCGGGACCCGCACCGATGCGACGCAGCACGCAAGGCCACGTGGCAGGGCCGCGCCAGCCCACGTGAGGCGCGCAGGTGGCGAACAGGGCACGGACACGTGGCGGGAGGCCACGCGGGCCCACGCGGACGCTTGGGTGGTGCCACGTGGCGAGGGGATGGCAGGTGAAGGGCCCACGGGTTAGTGCGCCTTGGTTAGAGTATTGGGGCGGTAACACAATAGCGTTAAACCGCCCCCTATTTAACCGCAACATTCTCCACTTTTTATCCGTGCTCGGACTATGTTCCTGCGGATCTTACCTTTGCGGAGACACGTGGCGGCATCGCGGGGGTTAGCGGCGATCGCATGTGTCGACTGCGTGGACCCGAGTTCACGCGACTACTGATTGAGCATGTGCGCTTAATCGAGTTTAAGTGATGTTGTTGATGGAAGACACGTGGCTTCGCGATAGGGAATCAACCCACATCGGACGGCCGCGATCCATCGTGACTTCGGCTCATTGTGGAGACGCGTGGACACATCCACGGCTTACCCGGCGACACGTGGAAGCTTCGCGAGTGCTGGATCTTCATCAAACATGCAATCGTGAAGTGGTCGTGCGATCTTCATCGAACGGCGGAATCAACATCAAGGGAAGGTCCACGATCGAGGCCTGATCGCCACGTGATCGTGGCCACGATCAAGCGCAATTGTGGTCCCATCAGAACTGAAATCATGGCCACAATCACCGGGGTTGATGGCCATGATCATCGTGCAATCGTGGCCACCAATCGGCACCCAATCGCGGATCAAACGACCCGAATTTTTTTCGGGCGAAAATCCTCTTTAAAAACCGATGTTCTTCCCCTTATTTGGTAACTCTTGATTGAATCGTCAAGGAATTCAGCGATTTGAAAGAAATATCTTGACTTCTTCGTGATCCCCCACGTTTAGACTCAATTGCGAAGCAATTGGAGTGGGATTTATCATGAATTTCCACTTGATTTTATCAAATTTTTCCCTTGAATTCGAACGTCCGCGAGCAAGAAATCGAGCAAATTCGCTTCAATCCACGTGGAATTGAAGCCCCATTCTTACGGCAATCGGGTTAGTAGTGAGATTCGATCAATTATCAAGTGGTAATTTGAGTTTTAATTAGATTTAGAACTTTAATTTTCGCAAATTAGTTCTTAGTGTTCTTCAATTTCCTCAAATTTTAGTCCAAAAATTTTTGATTTTAAAAATAGGATATCTCTCTTATTATAATTACAAATCACTTGATTTTGGTTTCATTGGATTTCTCTTTTCATCAGCTTTCTGTGAATAGCAAATTCGTCCGAATTCCGAGTTCATTTGACTCTTCAATTTAACGTTTGACCGAGCACCGTTCATTTTTTTCATCAGAATTTGAACGTTAACTTTGGGGTCAATTACTTTCAAAAATAAAAAAATTAGAATTCGACCATTTTGGTCTCTTTAGAATCCTCTCTTCTTAGATTTCCATTGATATATAAATTTCAAGATTTGGATATCATTTGACGAGTCAATTTGAAGATTTTCTCTAAAGTGTTCATTTTGGGAATTTTTATCTTTTGATTTTCAATAATTCATAGTAAATCCATTTTTATCGAAAAATCATGAATTATATTCCAGTAAATTTAATTTTCACTCTTGTTTCTAAATATATAATTTTTTTGTAATCTTCTGACACCTTTTGATTCTTTGATTTTACGTAACTTTGATTGTTGGTCAAAGTCAATGCTTTGACCAAGTCAACTCTGCAATTAAAGTCAACCTTGCTCTCTATGGATCGACCCAATACTTACACATTACTTGATTTTATATCTTTATCTTTGTGAGTTGGATTTATAAATTTTGTTTGACCAATGTATGTGTGTTTAAACGACCGCACTAAAACGCTTTGTCATAGGCGATGGGCAATGAGAAAGTCTTTAAAGCCAGTAGCCCATAATATATAATATTGACCATCAAAGGTGTATATCGGGCATGTCAATTGTCTCATGATGGAATGTCGTGTGGTGGAAAAATGCTTCTACGGGGACGATATTTGTGGTAAAAGTAGTCGGGTTTATCGAGTGGAGCGAGGTGGAGCAAGGGGACCCGAGAGATGAAAGTGGCGACGACTCATCCGATCGAGAAGAGGCCATCAAACCCAAAAACAAGGCCTAATTATAATAGCCTTGAAGAGGGTAACAAAAATGGTGGAAGGGGCTCCGAAAGGAAATAGCAGTGCCCCGAGAAGGGCGGCAGCAACGGTGGCGGCGGCCCAATAAAGGAGGCAGCAACGGCAGCGGCGGCCCAATAAGGGCGGCAACAGTGGCCCAATTAGGGCAGTAGTGGCAGCCCAATAAGGGCAGCAGAAAAAGAAGGCAGGAGGGAAGAGGGGATACCTTTGGCCCTCTTGGGCTGCTGGCGAGGAAAGAAGTAAAACAGTGGCGGCGACGACTTTTATTGAGCAGCACGAAAAAAAATTTAATTTATGCTCTGATACCGTGTGAATGGTAAAGCCCAATTATATTGAGTGAGTAAAGAAGAGACTATAAGCCTCTATTTATTGAGAAGAAAGAGAGAAAGATAGAAATATAACCCATGTGGTACTAATATCCTTGAGCATGATAAAATATGAATACTTCCCAAGAGATCACCCATCCTAGTATTGCTCTCACTCAAACACTCTTAACTATAGAGTTTATATAAGAGCTAGTATAATACACCTTATAATGAGTTATATATAAGACCTTATAATGAGCTATAATTAACATTCACAAAATCATGGCATCTCTCCTCTACTTCCAAAATCCTTCACCTTATCTCTTTAGAAGAGTAGAAGTAGGCAATTATGAATTAAAGATGGAAAATGAGAGACTGAAGATAAATCTCAAAAACCATAAAAAGAAAGAGAAAAAGGATATGCATTATAGAGTAGTAGTAGCCTTTAGTTGTGGGCCGTCAACCACGAGAAGTAGTAGCCTTGGAGTTACGCCCCCATCTCGTCCACGAGTACCGAGATACTAGCATGCGCACGACTCTGGTAAGGGGGATGATGTAGAAGATGAAGGTCTAGTGCTCGAAGTGACTCTAACGCTCAAAAGTGACTCCGGTGCTAACTCGAAGAGCCGAGGAAAAAATTGATAACATATCTGGAACTTAGGTACTAGAAAGTACTTGACCACGAATCTTGGAAGCAATAGATGGTTGTAGGCCACTCGAGATAGACTCCAGCGATGATCTCCTCACGATATCGTTCCAATGTGCATAAATCTGTTGTGAGTGGTTGATAGAGAGATAACTCTTGCACAAGTGATCTGGAGGCGACCAAAGTGATCTTGAAGGAACTGATCACCTTGTGTGCAAGTAAACATAGACTCAAAAGATTTCCACTATGCGGCTAAAAGTTGGTCTTGTTTGCGCACATAATCTCCAATGTACGTCATAGTGTACTCGTAGGTTTGAGACGTGAGAGAGGTTGAGCAATAGTTGGAAGAATGCTTTGACACATCCACGAGCGAATAGCAGAATCTAGTTAATTCTATGTAACATAATCTGGAGAAATTTTGCATGAAAAGACTCAGTCAAATGGTGTAGTAGGCGATGGGCAATGAGAAAGTCTTCAAAAGCCAATAGCCCATTATGCATAATTGTGACCATCAAAGCTATATGTCGGTCATGTCAATTGTCTCGTGATCGAATATCATGTGGTGGAAAATGCTTCTACGGGGGAGGATATCTGTGGTAAAGTAGTCGGGATTGTCGGTAGAGTAGGTGGAGCAAGGGGACCCGGGGGTGAAAGTGGCGACGACTCATCTGACCGAGAAGAAGCCATCAAACCCAAAAAACAAGACATAATTGCAATAGCCTTGAAGAGGGTAACAATAATGGTGCAAGGGGCTCCGAAAGCCAATAGCAGTGTCCCGAGAGAGGCGGCAGCAACGGCGGCGGCAGCCCAATTAGGGCGGCAACAGTGGCCCAATTAAGGCTGTAGTGTCGGCCCAATAAGGGCAGCAGAAAAACAAGATAGGAGGGGAGATGGGATACCTTTGGCCCTCTTGGGCTGCTGACGAGGAAAGAAGTAGAACAGTGGCGGCGGCGACTTTAATTGAGCAGCGGCGGCAACACGGAAAAAGAATTTAATTTAGGCTCAGATACCATATGAATGGGAAAGCCTAATTTTATTGAGTGAGTAAAGAAGAGATTATAAGTCTCTATTTATAGAGAAGAAAAATAGAAAGATAAAAATATAACCCATGTGGGACTAATATCTTTGAGCATAATAAAATATGAATACTTCCCAAGAGGTCACCCATCCTATTATTGCTCTCACTCAAGCACGCTTATCTATAGAGTTTGTATAAGAGCTAGTACAATACACTTTATAATGAGATATATCTATGACCTTATAATGAGCTATATGTAACATTCACCAAATCATGGCATCTCTCCTCCACTTCTAAATCCTTCACCTTATCTCTTTAGAAGAGTAGAAGTAGGCAATTATGAATTAAAGATGGAAAAATGAGAGACTGAAGATAAAACCTCAAAACCATAAAAAGAACGAGAAAAAGATATGCATGATAGAGTAGAGCAATTGACCAAAGAAAAATGAAATTCTCAAAAGAAAATTGAGAATCCATAGCTCTAAAAGGAGAAAAAAAGAAAAAAACAACACTAAAATTGAACATTGGATCAAAAATAGATTGAAGATGAAGTTATCCTTGAAAAGAAGAAATCAAAGGCCGCAGAGAAAGGTATAGATTTCAAAATCTATTATGGATAATTATAAGCAGATTGCAGCTCATAAATTGTGGATTCCAGAGTCATTTTTATTATTCTAAAATTGACATTTCTGAATGTCTAGCTAAGGACTCTAAACTAAGCGCCTCTTGGGAGGCAACCCAAAGCTAACTTGTACTACTTTTTGTCTTCTCCTCTCTATTTTTTTGTTTTCTACTTTGTATAGCAGAAATTCTCAGAGAGACGAAAATGAAAGCAAAATCAGCAAGTAGAAAGTGAAAAAGTGGTCAATGAACACGAGGAAAGGGAAAAGCATAAGAGAGAGCTCAAATCTGAAGTTTTTCTTCGTGACCCTTCACATATTCAGGTGGCATCTTTCCATGCCTCTATATTCACATGCCATTGAGGACAATACCATACAAGAAGGGGGATAGCTGCAATTAAAAGATTCAAAATTGAAAAATTTTGAAGTGTATGAATTGAAGTAGATTAACACTACAAACCTATCTAAATAGAATTAGTATTTCAGTCCTCCTCTCATATACTCTACTTCAGTGTAGAAGCTCAAGATATTCCTTTTGTGGGGAAATGACAGTGAATATATGTATTTCCCTAAGATTAGATTCAATAAATCCATTAACCTTAAATATATGTGTCCATTTTGTAGGGAGGCCTTAGATTGCCAAGGTCCTTAGGTGCAAATACCCTCACCTTCCCAAGAACCCTAGAGATATATTATCTTTTAAGTCCTTGGTTTGCAGCTGAAAAAGTATGGAGCTCCAGAGAAACAAAGATAAAAAGAGCAGAGTAAAAATTTATGAAACTCCGAAATCAAAGTGCTAGCTGCAATCAAAAAGTATCAAGTCCAAAACCCAAATTTTAAAGCTTTAAAGTTCAAAGAAAGACTTCAAGGACAAGTTATGTAATTACATGTATTGTAATCAAGCTTCAAGTCACCTTTATGAAACTCATTATCTGCCTACCCCAATCCTTAAGGCTTTGAGTACCTTTTTGGGCAGAAAAAGGAGGACGAGGGGGGATGAGATTACATGCAGAAGACAAGGACTTAAAGACAGAAATAGTCAGTTGATATCAATGAAGAAGACAAGTTTCTTGTTTAGGAAGAGGGCTGTAGCTTGGGATAAATAGACACATTTTGAATCTGTGGTTCACCATCAGAGGATCTTACTTGAAAAAGCCCTTCAATTTATAACTGCGGAAGGAGAGTGGCTGAGATCATGCAGCCCATGATAAGGGGGCATCATGTAGAGAAGAATGATGAACCCTTGATAACCTCGATCTCTAAGATCAAAGCTGGGATTCTGATCTTTGAATATACCTCTTGGAGCTGCCTTTCTACGACAGGGGCAGATTTCTAGAGATATAAAAATGAGGAATCTGGGAATAATTTTGCGGCAAAATCCTGACAGTTGATAAACACATGTACCAATCGCCAAATAAGATAATTCAGCTAGGTCTACAACTGCATTAAACTTGCCAGTTTCCAAATGCAGCAAACTCTAGAATTCAGGTTTATTAGATAAAAGAAGAGAGCCTGAGAGCGATGACCATCGTCCAGCTTACTCATAGACCCAATGGTGGAGGCTGCTCTGCCAATCAGCCGGCCCATCGGGAAACCAAAGAGCAATCTCCTTTCTTGCACTCTCAGTTGAATCGCTACCATGAATCACATTCCTACATTAATATATCCAATGACCAACAGATTCTTCGATAGTTAGAAACATGTGATCAAAAATGGCAACAACTTCGGGATAAACGAACTTACCTTCCAATCTCAACGGCAAAATCGCCGCGGATGGTGCCAGGAGCGGATTCAGAGGGATTGGTTGCTCCAATGATCTTGCGACCAGTGACAACAACATTCTTGCCTTCCCAGATCATTGCAACTACTGGGCCAGAAAATGATGTACTCCACAAGCCCGGGGAAGAAAGGCTTGGCTGACAAATCCTCATAGTGTTTCTCTGCGAAAGCTCTCTCCACGTTTAAGAGTTTCAGTCCTGCAGAAATCAAAGAAGAAAAGAAGTATATTATGAAATGGGAAAATAAATAATAACATGAGTCGCTTGAGTATCAAATTAGAGCCATATTTAGAACTGACGAGCATGGAGAATAACCATTCATCAATTAAGCTTAGAATCGCAACCATGTACAGCAAACCGAGAAACAAAGAATAGCAGTTGCAAATTGCGTTTTACCATTAAAGCCATCTTTAGATAATAGAAGAACAGATCTTTACCTTCATCAATTGCGCCAGTAAATACAGCCATAAATATCAGGAGAGTAGAGAATGTTCTTCGTCACTTAAGTTTAGAAATAACATCAAAGTTAACAAATGTGGAGAATGCAGGGTAACAGAAGTCACTCGAATAAAAGAATTACTGATACGCCCATAGAACGGTGAGTAACATTCAACAATGGGGTTTGCTAGATATTGACAGCCATATTTTCAAAAATTCCAGAATAGAGAATGGCAATCATCACTAGAGTTGACGTTCACAGTAATCTTAATATGTCATGATAAATCACAATCACAAGCAGGTGATATACTCTGATAACGCGAGGTATAGACGGGAGAAGACGAGGAATCATTATAAACCCAAAACGCTCGTACCTTTGAGGTAGAAACCTTTCTTCTCGAAACGGCTGATAATCTCGCCGACCTGGTGGTGCGAATCAGAATCAGACACGTAAAAAGCTAGATGATACACAGTGAAGCGGGACGGGAGATTCGAGCAAAAAAATAAGAAAGCCGTTTCGATTATTTTCAGAGAGAAAAACTGAGGAGAGTAGGAGAAAGAAGGATGCACCAGGCCGCGTTGAACACCGTCAGGCTTGATCATGATGAAGGTCTGCTCCATTGTGCCTGGCGCCGCTTCTGTCGCGAGTGACTAGAAAATGTACCAAAAACCCTAGAACTTCAAAGCGGATAAACTAGAAATATATATAGATGCTGCCGATAAGGTTTAACAGGCCGCGGAGTCTAGGAAAAAATTTATAAAAATATATTTATGTACATTTTTCTCACACAATTTTTAATACCTTCAATTTCAGTAAACTAAAAATTAAAATAATATTCCATGGTTATCAAAATCATTAAGAGTTTAAAACTCTCTTATTCTATTTATTTATAAATATACACTCATGAAATTTTTTAGACCTTCAATTCAATAAAACTAAAATTAAAAACTAGATGAGTGTCATCCAAAATCATACATAGTATAAAACTCTCTCTCATTACATTGTACTAACAAGCTTCATGGGCACAGGGCTCTGATCTACCGGCCTTGTGTTTGCCACGACATGCACATAAGGCACTCGGCTTCGTGATCGAGGGACCAAAGCGTGTGCTTCACGTTCATGGTGTTAAGTAGACGGCATGTGTTGTCATGGGTTGTGATGCTCGAGGTGTAATGTCCCACAGTATTTGGACTAATGTTGTAAAAAGCTAGTACAAGCAAGCTCGTAGAAAGTGCATTAGGCTTGTGCCCAAGTTGTTGGTTTACAAGGATGTGACAAATTAGACAAATTAGACCTAATCCCCCGCATGACATCAGGGTTGACAAGCCAAAAAGGGGCGAGCTTGTTGAACACAAAATAAAGCTACCTAAGAATGAAGTTCTAATCGTTCTTAATTGATGATTAATCAAGTGCACTTATGCTTGAGAGCCGAAATCAATGGAAAATTAGGATTTAGCTTTTTTTACTTCTAGATATTTGATAAATCGGACTTAAGATAAGGGAAAAATCTAAGAGAGAAGTCGGAGAGAGAAAATCCCCCTTCTTAGGGGAGAGAAACGGAAGGAAAAAAATAATCAAACTCTCTAACTCTAAGATTTTGAAAGAAAAATTTAACATTAAATGTGATAGATTAAAGTAAATGTGACCCAGCTAACTTGAAACCATGAACAAATTGATCTAATTAATCCTTGAATTAAGGGTTTTTATTTCTAGATCTCTAAGCTGAAATGCAATATTCAAGCAAAAATCTTTCCAAAGTCCTCATTAAATTATTATTTTTATGTGAACAATAGATGCATGAATGAGTTAGAAAACAAAAATTAATCAAGATATTTAAGCAAAATCTATCCATAATAGTTCAATTAGTCAAAATTTCTAAATATGCCTCTTACATGAGGAGAGAGTTTTTTTAAGGAGCAATGTGGGGTAACTATTCGATCTCTATTGTTTTTACGAGGACTATGAAAGGGGAAAATCCAAATAAATATATTAAAGAAGAGAGCAGGTACCTCTCTCTATATAGAAAAAGGAGCCCTTCACTAGATGACACAATTGGACCATATGCTAATACCCCCTCAAGTTGGAGCATATAGATCAAACAAGCCTAGTTTGAAAGATATTTGTTTTCAAAGGTTTATGGATTTCTAGTAATTTTGAGATTTTTAAGGATTTGTTTTTTTAAGACAAAAAAAGGCAAAAAAATAATAGGGCCAGTGGCATGCATGCCAAATAGGTGGTTGAACACCCAATAGATGTTGACACGATACCTATTTAGAGCTTGTCTTGGATGCCTCTGGCACTACATGGCGCCTAGGTAAAGCCTGCATGTGCACATGTGACTGATAACATGCATTTATAACTTAAATTCTTACCCTAGTTAACTCATATTCATGCTTATTTTATGTGAATATGATGCATGTTATCATAATTTTTTTATGAATTTTCTCCATTGGTTTGTCATTCTACTAAAGTTCATATTTATGCATAAATTAGGGTTAATTATGTGCTTTCTTGATGATTAATCTTTTTGTAAGGTTAAATTGATAGGAATGAAGTATTTTCCTTGATTTACTTTGACTCTAGGAGATGATTAAAAGAATTAATTCCAAGTAAAGAATGATTGGATGATTAAAAGAAGGAATTCTTAATGAAAGACTTGATATTATTTTCAATCCATTTCATTTCCTTGTTTTAATTATATTTTTTAGAAGGCATGATATTAAAAAGGGAGAAAATTGTGATCCAAAGGAGAAACTTTGGATTAAAAATGAGTTGTATTTCTTAAGTTATGAATTTTTAAAGTTTTTGACTTTTTCAAATTTTAATTTGATTTTTATCGATTTTATTAATGTTATTTCGTAATTAAAATCGCGAAAAAGGGGGTTTTAATTCTGCAAGACCGCGGGGCTGACGTGATGCATGAGGCTGACGTGGCACGCGGGACCCGCACGTATGCGACGCGGCACGCAAGGCCACATGGCAGAGCTGCAAGGCCCACGTGGCGCGCAGGTGGCGCACAGGTGAAGCGGACACGTGGCAAGGGCCACGCGAGTCCACGCCGACGCCCAGGTGGTGCCATGTGGTAGGGGGGCTGGCAGGGTGAAGGGCCCACGGGTTAGTGGGCCCCTGGTTAGGAGTTTGGGGTGGTAAGGCAAATGTGTTTAGCCGCCCCACATTTTATACTCCATATTCTCTTCCATTTCTTCCGTGTGGGACTATGTTCCCGTGGAAGTTCTCTTTTGCAGGTCACATGGCACTACCGTAGACGTCGGATGTGATCGCGATAAACGCAAGGGCATCGATCGCGTGGACCCAAGTCCACGCGATCTTCATCGAGACATGTGCGTCAAAAAGGGCTTTAAGTGAAATTTGACGGCCACTATGAAATCCAATTGAAGCTCACCGTGGAGACGCGTGGGACGCATCGTGATGGTTCGATCTTCATCGGACGGGCGAAACATGTGCAAGGCGTGGGTTGTGTCCTAGGATCGTGGGTGACACGCGGACGCATGATGAGTGTTCGATCCTCATTGGACGGCTCTGGTTGAAGGAGATCGTGGACCGCATCCTGGGCCACAATTCCCACTTGGTTTCGCGTGATCGGACGGCGTAAATCGCATCGTGAGATGGACATCTCGTGTTCATCGCGGGAATTCTTCTTTAAAAACCGATGAACTCTCTCTTTGTTTCGGAACTCTTGATTGAACCGTGAAGCAATTAAGCGATTTTAAAGCAAGATCTTGAGTTCATCGTGATCCCCTCATGTTTCGACTCGATTGCGATCTAATCGAAGCGGGATTGATCACGAAATTTCGTCGGAATCGATCGAATTTTCCCTTGAACGCCGAACGTCCGCCGAGGAAGAAATCAAGCCAATACTCTTCAAACCGCGTGATTTGAAGCCAAATCTTCACAAAAAAATCAGGTTAGCAATGAGATTCGATCGTTCCTCCGACGTTAATTTGAGTTTTGATTAGTTTTAGATTGTTAATTTTGTGTTTTAAGTCACTGTGTTCTTCAATTTCTCCCAATTTTTGACTCGAATTTTTGCTAATTTTGAAAAATAGGATCTCTTTGATTATAATTCGAATCACTTGATTTTGGTTTCATTGGATTCCTTATTTCATCAGCTTTACATGGATACAAATTCATCAAATTTTGAGATCATTTGACCCCCTCAATTTAATGTTTGACTAACCACTATTCATTTTTTTAATCCAAATTTGGGCGTTGACTTGCGGGATCAATTACTCCTAAAATATAAATTGGAATTTGATGAATTTGGTCTCTTTGGAATCCTCTGGTTGTTAGCTTTCTATTGATATATTAATTTTTTTAGATTTGGATATCATTTGGTAAGTCAATTTAAAGATTTTCTCTGAAGTGTTCATTTTCGGGATTGTTTTTATCTTTGATTTTTTTAATAATTCATAGTAAATCCATTTCTTATTGAAAAAAATCACGAATTTTATATCAATAAATTCCATTTTCTCTATAGATTATGAATATATAATTTTCGTAATATTTGGACCTCTTTTTATTCTCTGATTTTACAGAAGTCAACTATTGGTCAAAGTCAATGCTTTGACCTTGACTTTTGACATTTCTTTGTCAAATCAGAGATCTTAATTCTTAAAATATCCTATCTAGTATATCTACATCATTTATCTTCATAAAATTTTCATTTTCCACTTCTTTAAAACCCTATTTAAACCTAAGTTTGACCAAGTTAACCCTACAATAAAAGTCAACCTTGTTATGTTTGGAGCATCCCGATACTTACACTTTACTTGATTTTATATCTTTGTTATTGTGAGGTCAAACTTATAAATTTTGTTTGACCGACGTTTGTATGTTTAATGACTGCATAAATAGCTTCGTCAGTGACACATGCCTCCATGTGCACATAGAGTCCTTTATGAGAGTGCTTAGAATTAAGGGTGCTCCAATGGACCTAATTGATCTCTTAAAATCCTAAAAATTAAGGTTTTGATCTTCACTTAAAGGGTTGGGGTGGGGCTTGTGGTTGCACCTTATTCGTTAGGGAAAATGTCCTCACATTGTGATATGAGCCATAAGATGTGCGATTGTACATCTTACAACAATAATAAAAGCGGTGTTTCCTCTCATCTACAAAGCACATGGCTCTTTCTTGACTATCATATCAAAACCAAATGGGTGCTCTCATTAAGAAATTCCTCTTCATCCAATGCATGATGTGGCAAGATATTTTGCTCCCCAATCAACAAATCGTTTGATTTAATGGCCAAAATTGCGTCTGGCACACATTCTTCATTACACAATTTATCCAAGGTGACATGGTAGTCCATCAACCCATAAACTCATGATTGAACTACTGGGAGCACTTTCACTTTGGTTTTTAAGCCTATTTTATTTGGAGTGGGGAGGGGAGGGGGTCGGTTTGTTGATTTTTGTGCACCCATCGGCAAGATATGAACCATTTCTATGTTAAATGATGAGATAGGTATGAGTAGAGATGGCTCATTAAAGGTCATTTCAAGCCTAAAAAGCTGACCATATCCCTCTTCTTTACCATTTCTTCTTGTGCTTAAACTCTAAAAAGGCCTTCTTGAAGCTAAAAAAGGCCTTTTTCAGGGACAAAATTATTTCTTTCATCAAATTAATGATGATTTTGCATTTATTTCATGATTATGTGGAATTATCATTGGTTGCCCTTGAAATAGTGCAAATATTTCAAGCTTTAATGCATACAGGTTAGTAATCGATTTTCTCATGCTCTAAAGGTGAAATTAGGGTTATATAAGGAGAAAGATTAAGATTTTGATTGTATGTTCAACTAGTTTGTCGCGATTCTCTTCGTTCAATAATGATGTTCTTTCTTCAATATCCCCATCATTTCAACTCCAGTTGATACTCGATTTGTTTCATTGGATTCAATTCTTCCCCCTTTTATATAAATATTCTATTGATTATGTTTTCTCACCTACCTTTTTGTCTTCTAGTACTACTAAATTTGACTAGGCTTTCATCTCTCAATTTCATCAACCCTAATTCTTTGTGAATTCGATTACCATCTTAAAAGTGCTTAAATGACCATGCACTTGTTGTTCATCACTTATCAAGTCTCACATCCAACCAAAATGCACGTCACAGTTTTTGCTTGTGGCAACATTGTTGAAGAGATCATGCAATTCTAGTGCATAAAAACCTTGTCTATTTCAGTGGATATTCAAGTGGAGGAGTGACGAGACAAATCCGTGCAGTTGTTGAAAACACGTGGATAAGTGTCAAAACAATTCCAACACACCAATTTAAATTTATAATCATAAATTAAAGAGTATAATGGTGAATGAGGGTCGAATCCACAGAGAATTAAGGTATTTTTAGGTATTTTCTCAAATTTGATAAAATCAAATGATGAATTACGGTAAGAAATTTGAGATTTTGAAAAATTTAGAATGATAACTCAAAGACTAATTAAAAAAATCACTCAATTTGGATCAAGATTCATGGAGAAATCAAAGAGCAAAAATTAGGTAGAATTTTTGAACGATAGAAAGAGAAAATTGAAATTAAATCTACAATTAACCTAATATATGATTTGAAAATGAAATCTGATGTCATAGGAAGAGAGATTAGGAGGAAAAACTGAATTCTAATCAAGGATAGCGTTTGAAATGATCCAATTAATCACCAGATCAAAGGCTTTTTATTTCGTGATTTCAAAGACGATCATTAGCATTTAAGAAAGCGATTTCTCTCTATTCTCTCCACGAAATCTCACTTTCAAATACTACTTGGATGCAGTAATTGATCTAGAAGATTAAGAAAGCAAGAGATTCAATGATTGAGATGTCTAAATAGAGAGATTACTCAAAATATCCCTAAATGATTTACATTATCGAAGAACATGTGCATTTACAAGCAGATTTGGGCGTGACCATTGGATTTGGCTCTTCATCTTCAGGAAACGACTCAAATGAAACGCTTCGATGCGAATCGTAGACATTAAGTCACGTCCGTTGGATCAAAGATGGCGCTTAGATTTTTCCATGTCGCGTGTGAAGAAGAAGTGTTGCGCAGTCGCAAACGTCCGATTGTGAATCAACACTTGAGATGTCGTCACGCTTCTATCGAAGTTCATCGTGCGCATTTAATCTCAGCCCTTATAACTCTTCAGATGAACAGCTGAGATTAAATCATTTTAAAAATTAATCGCCGCCCAATCAAATTGCGCCGCGTACCTCGTCACTTAAGTGAAGATTAATGATCGAGATTTGATCCACGTGATCGCATGCTCCACATTTCGCCACATCACCTACGCATTACAAACAAACAAAATAATCTGACATGACAAATATAAAGATGAATCAACGGGTATATAATAAATTTATGATTAGTGAGTTAGCTAAAAGCATGAAAAGGATGCTTAATTCACTATTCACACATGTGCACACACACACACACACACATACACACACAAACACGAGTGCACACACACACAAGCATGTGCCACATGGCATGCACACGGCCGCCACGTGGCAACACATGATCCTCTTTGCCAAGTCAGATACCATGTCAGCGCACAAGTTTTTTTAATATTTTTTTTAATTGAAAATAAATCCAAATAAACTCATAAAAAATCACAAATTTTTAGAAAATCCCTAAAATTAGAAAATTCATATCTTTCAAAATATAACTCTAAATAAATCCAAATTTGTCTTTTTTTAAATCAGAAAGTAAATAATCTATCATTTTAAACAGTTAAATTTAATTAATAATAAGAGAATATTTTTAAAAAAAAACACTCATTTCTTTTAGAAAAAATAGTTAGAAAAATAAATGAGTGTATACAAGTATTTTTCTCGTATTATTTAACATTAAAATCTAATTATAATATCAAATATAAATGGGAATATATTTTTTTCTAATCGTATATATTTCTCTTAATTATTTATGATTATTCCTAAAATAGTGCATTTTAATATTATAACTTAAATTTTCATAAAATGATAAATATACACTCAAAACATGATAACATGCATAAGAATGGAATATTTTATGCCTTAATTTGCATTAATAATCATATAATTTCATGTTTAAATTGCATGTTATCAAGGATGAGATGGCAGAAAGATAGGGGAAGAAGTAGACACTCGAGAGGAAGAAGGTAGGGAAGAGACAAAAAGTTGTTCTCATAAAATTGAACATCAAGAGAATCCTTGCATGTTTAGAGAAGGCCTTAAAGGAAGGAACTTATATGTTAGCAACATGGTCATTTGAATATTGAGGCTTATAAAATTATTGCTCAAGTTGGAGATTATGGTGTTAGAAAATAGACAAATGGATATTGTACTTATCTTGGTTATGACTTAGGTAGTTGGTAGTTCAAGAAGCATAATGTTGTTTTCATAGCTAGTTTGAGATGGAGTATTAGTCAATGACTAACATGGCATTTGAGATGTTGTGGCTACATTATGTACTCCAAGAGCTTCGTTTTTTATTTTAAATTCCCATGAAAATGCATTGCGATGATGAAGCTGCTAATTTTGTCCCAACAATCCAAACTTTTATGAGCACACCAAATATGTAAAGGTAGATTATCACTTTTATTCAAGACAAGGTGTTGTAGGGTCTCATTTCTACTTTATATACTTTTAGAATGGAGAAGCTAGTATATTTCTTCACTGAAAGCCCAACAAGAAAGTCGTATGATTTACTTTTTACCATGCTAGGTGTGATCGACATATATACTCTTCCTTGAAGGGAAATGCAAAGATATGTATTTACGTGTGCATTTATTTCTTATATTTTGGTTGTTGGATCATGTTTTTGTAAACTTTATTGGGCCTCTGTTGGTGGCCCCACTCTACCCCTTAGAGAATTAGACCCTTCTCACATGGTATCAAATCTGGGTTCTCCTCGGCCTCATTTTTGTTCTTGCCTCACTTTGTCATTCTACCATAACCATTGCATTTTAGTTTCAAAAGCTTTCCAAAAACTACCTATTTGTCTTATCTAAATTTTGTTTCAGCCTCATTGGATTTCTTGTTTCATCAGCTTTCCGTGGATATCTGATTCATAAAATTTCATCACCATTTGACCCTTCAATTTGACGTTTGACCATACACTGTTCATTTTCAATCCGAATTTGGGCGTAGACTTGCGGGGGCAATTACTCTTAAAATATAAGGTGAAATTGAACAATATATGGTCTCTCTGGAATCCTTTGATCATTAACTTTCTATTCATATGTGAATTTCTTGATTTGGATATCATTTGGTTAATCCATTTCATGATTTTGACCGAGATCTTCATTTCGGGATTTTTTTCGATAATTGATTTTCAATCAATCTTAATAAATCCAATTCTTGTCTAAAAAAATCAGGAATTATATCTCATAATTTTCCATTTTTTTCTATAGTTTATGAATATATAATTTTTCATAACATTTTTACTACCTTTTTTTCTTCTCTTATTTTTATAGAAAGTCAATGTGTTGACCTTGACTTTTGACTTTTTCTTCGTTTAATCATTTTTCTAACATTCTTAAAATATATTCTCTGATATATTCATATCATTTCTAGTAAATATACATCACTTTTTATTTCTTAAAAACCTAAGTTTGACCAAGTCAACCCTTTGATCAAAGTCAAACCTAAGTGTTCTCTGTGGATCGACATGATCTTTACGCTATACTTGATTTCATATCTCTATATCATTGTGAGTTTGAAATTATAAATTTTTGTTTGGTCGACGATTATGTGTTTTCAACGACCGCATAAATCGTTTCGTCAATGACACGACTTCATTTGGGCGCTCCATTTCAAATCAATAGGACGTGCCTTAATGACAATGATTTACATCTTGGCATTTCATCTCAGCGATTAATTGAAGATGAAACACCAAATCCAACAGATTACGCCCTAAATTTGTCTTTGTATATGCATGTTCTTCGACAAAACATATATTCTTAGATATTTCAAGCTATCAAACTATTTAGACATCTCAATCCTTCAATCTCTTAATTTTTCCTCTTCTAGATTGATTTCTGCATCTAGGGAGTGCTTAAAATCAAGATTTCTTCGAAAGAATAGGAGAAATCGCCTCTTGAATGTCGAAATTCATCTTCAAATCATAAAAATGAAAAGACCTAGATCAGATGATTAATTGGATCATTTTGAGTGTGACCTCAGCTTAGACTATGTGTGTTTTTATCCTATATTATTATATTTCAATTTTGAATCATACATATGTTAAATTTTTAGATAAATTTTTTTATTTTCTCTCTCCTCACGATTGATTTTCTATCTAATTTTTGCTCCTTGATTTCTCCGCGAATCTTGATCCAAATCGAGCGATTTTTATTCTTGGATTCATCTTGGAGGTCTCTTTCTAAAAAAATACTAAAAACCCCTGATTTCTCACCAAAATTCCTTATTTGATTTTGATCAAATTTGAAGTAATACCTCAAAATACCTTAATTCTCTCTGATTCGACCATTATTCACCATTATACTCTTTAGTTCAGTGATTATCATATTAAATTAGTGAATTTAGAAATTATTGTCACACATCTCCGTGTGTTTTCAATGACCACATGGATTCATCTTATAAAATGAGAAAAATAAAAATAATATATGTATATATATAACCTCCAATCGAGGTTGTGATTATATGAATCTAATTTGATGATATGATTTAAATTTCATGCATAACTTGTATTTTTAAAAATTTGCATATGGTCGAATTTAATATGAATTTTACATGCAATTCATGTAATATACAAAAATCACAATCCATTTTTCTATTAAAAAAATCACTTGTTCTAGATCAAAATTTGCGGAGAAATCAAGGAGCAAAAATTAGATAGTCATCTCACATAGATGAAGTGATAACATGCTATTTATCCATGAATTTACATGATTATTAATGCAAATACAAGCATTAAATTTTTCTAATTGTATGCATGTTATCATATTTTAAGTATATTTCTATCATTTTTGCATAATTTCTTGTTATAATCTAAAAATACATAAATTTATGGATCATTATACATAATTGAACAATGTGATTTTTAATCCTAATTATATTTGAGATCATAAATATGTTTTCATGATTAAATGATAAGAGAAATGATGCTCGGATGCGACATGGCACGCAAGGCCATGTGGCAGGGCCACTGGAGCCCACGCTGCGCTTGCGTGGTGCGGAGGTGACGCGGACACGTGGCAGTGCCACGCGAGTCCACGCAGACGCCTGAATGGCGCCACGTGGCAGTGTGTGAGAGGCTTGTGAGTGATGGGCTCAGGGGTTAGTGGTGGACCTTCGATTAATCATGACCATCCGATGAAGACGCTGAATGGCGCACCACGCAAGCGTGACGTGGCAGGTGTGAGAGGCTTGTGAGTGATGGGCTCGGGGGTTAGTGGTGGACCTTCGATTAATCATGACCATCCGATGAAGATCCAACGAATGCGACGAAATGACACACCTCTTCATACGCGTGACGTGGACGCATCCTCACACTCCATTTGTGATCAGGCGCTCACGACTTAAAGCACCATTTCGATCAAACGATGCTTCATCTCGGACTGTTGGTCGTGATGGATCATTAGATCCGACGAGTTATGCCCAATTATCTTATAAATAGAACCGTTCTTCGCGCGAAGAACACCCTTGGATTTTCAGAGATAAATCGAACTGTCTAGACGCCACAATTCAAGCGTCATACGATTTCTTTCCCTTCTTGACACATTTTTGCGTCCGAGGAGTGCTTGAAATCAAAAAAATTGATCGAGGGAGTAAGGAGAAATCACATCTTGAACGCCATCTCGTCTTGGAAATCGCAGAATGAATAGCCATGCATTCGGCGATTAATTGAATCATTTTCGAGCTGACTTTGGGTTAGATTGTGTGTTTTCATCTTAATCTTTTGTCATTTAGCATTAGATTTAAGTTTTTGAATCATAGATTAAGTTTAATTTCAATTTAATTTTGGTTTTTTTAATCAATTTCACGATCAAATTTTTTTCTCATTTTCAAACTTTGATTACTCTGCAAATTCTAATCCAAATCACTCGATTTTTATTCCGTGGATTTTTAATTGTGTTATCTTTTTAATATTATAAATTGCCTAATTTCTAAACTCAATTCATCATCCGATTTTTATTGAATTTCAAAGATATCTCTCAAAAATTCCCTAATTCTCTGTGGATTCGACCCTTATTTACTATTATACCCTTTAATTTGTGAATTAATCTTTTAAATTCGTAAGTTTGGACTTTTTGACACAACATTTTGTGTATTCAACGACCATCGTGATGAGAATGAAGTATCACTTTGTTTCTCTTATTAAAACTTGATTCAACGCACCCCAATGAGCCACACATCGTGATGAGACCAAAAGGTTTATTAAATCTTGGAAGTTATAGATCCTTTAAAAATTAGAATTCATCAAAGGTTAAGAAGAATCAACATTTTCTTCTACTGGGACAAGTACCCCTTCGAGTAAGTGATGAGTCCAAAACGGCTAGGATTAATTTTGGAGATCAAGAACGTTCCTAAAAACTTAGAAATTTCAAATCTAATTTTTTTCACGATACAACTTATATTTAATCTAAATTTTCTTCACTAAGTCAAAATTAAATAGCCTATCATTCCATGCAATTTAATTTAGTAGATAAAAATTAAAATAAATCTTTAACTCAAAATTTCACTAAATTTTCTTTTAAAAAAAATGAAATTTAGATAATTTCAAATTTATCTAAAATATTTCATTTTCTTTTTTTTTTACGTCTTAGATATTCAATGTCTCAAAGAGAATGAAGCTAATATTAAAATATTTTTAATGTTTGAAAATCCAAACTTGTAAATTTTTCAAAATTAACCTTAAAATGATGAATTTGAGATTTTATGAAGATCAACATATAATTCATGAAAATGTAAATTAAATATTAGGTCATGCATTGTAAATGTATCAATTGTTCCTTCAAATGCAATAATAATCATCTAATCACAAGCATATATTGGATGTTATCAATGCAAATGACCTATGTGCATGCATGGGTCATATCATTAGTCTATTGACCATTAATTTGAATGTATTCAACCCAATTACTAATTTCTAGGGGAGTAGAAAGACAAGGAGCATTTTTGTTAGGACTTTCTCATCTTGGGATTGGCACAGGGTCTTGGAAACTGTATCTAATATTTTATTTTGATGTAGGAGAAATGTGATGACTTTGAGTGAATAAATAGAGCATAAAATAATTACATAACATTACATAGCAAATGGACACTAACTCACCCCTCCCCTTCTTTGTTATTTCACCATCATATTAGGGATTAATAATATTGAGGTGGTGGTGATAGGGTAAAGAAGACTTTAAAGAAAGAAGACATCGATAGGACCATGGAAGGAGCTAGTGGTAGGGCAAACAAGTAGAAAGGTATAGAGAAGGATGGCATTGGTTGGACATAATATGAACCACAATGTTGTGCATATTTATATGGGTTTATGGCCATTTTAATATGAACCTCAATTCATGTTATCGTGGTTTAAAAATAAAAAAATAAAAATATTTTTGTGTAAAAGGATATTCTTATTTTTGTCATATTTAGATAACATTTTACGAGCATTTAATGACATTGACTCGTCAAGAAGAAATCTTTCTTAATTATAAAATGAAATTTCTATTTATTTCCTATTTAAACGTCTTTATTGACATGAAAATATTTATCAAGGCATGTTCTGCCACTCTCTCTCTCTCTATCTCTCTCTCTCTCTCCCATTTTGTCGTTTCTCTACTCTTCTTCTCCCATTCCGTCATAGCTCATCATCATCTCACTCCCTCTCTCTTTCTTCTTCTCTCCTCTTGCACCTCCTCTCATCGACCTCTTCTCTTGCCTCTCTCTTGCTCTCATGTGCATGTGCATACCTGATAACATGAAATTTATACATGAATTTACATGAGTATTAATGCAAATTAAGACATAAAATATTCTATTCTTATGCAGGTTACCATATTTTGAGTGTATATATATCATTTCATATAATTTTTAAGTTATGATATGAAAATGTATCATTTTAGCAATAATTATGCATAATTCAAATAATGTATTTTTTTATTCCCATCTATATTTGAGATCATAATTGGGTTTTCATGATTAAATAATAAGAGAAAATATTTTTATATACACTCATTTATTTTTCTAGTTTTTATTTTTCTAAGAAAAATGAGTGTATTTTTAAAATGAAAATTTATGCTCTCATTATTTAAATAATTTGACTTTTTAGAATGATAGATAATTTAATTTCAGATCCAACAAAAAGACATTTGGATTAATTTGGAGTTGTATTTTTGAAAGTTATGAATTTTCTCATTTTTTTAATGATTTTTTTCTAGAATTGTTTTGAATTTATTTTAGACTTATTTTTTTATTTTTTTAAAAAAATAAAAAAATGGTAATATATCAAGCGCTGATGTGGCAACCGACATGGCAGGGTGTCACCACGTGGCAACGTATGTGTGCGTATGTGGGTGCGCACGTGTGCGTGTGTGTGCACATGTGCGCGTGTGATAACATGCTATATTTACATCATAAAAACATGATTTTTTCATGCATATTAAAACATAAATGATTTCATTAACATGCATGTTATCATCTTTATATGTATTTTTCTATTATTCTCTTAAAAAGTCATTATAATCTCAAAATACTTTAATTTAGGGTTAATTTTTTTATAAATTAGAGTTTCATAATTTGATAACCCATATTTTTTTCTTGAGATTATAACTGTTTTTAAAAGATAAAATAATAAGAGAAATAACTTTTATAAACATTCATTTTATTTTCTAAAGATTAAAATCTTAATAAATGAATGTATTTTTTTGAAATAATAATTTTTAACTCTTATTATTTAATTAATTTGACCTTTTTAGAATAATAGATAATTAAATTTTGAATCAAATGAAAGAAATTTGGATTAATTTGGAGTTATATATTAAAAAGTTATGAATTTTTTTCTATTTTTTTAGGGATTTTTTTCCGGATTTTTTTAAAACAGTTTTTTTCTTATTTTATTTTCGATTTTTTTAATAATAAAAAAATAAATAAAAATTAAAAAGGGCGCGGGGCCCGCGTGGATGCGACGTGGCACGCAAGGCCACGTGGCAGCGCCACGTGGACTCGCGAGCGCGCCTACGTGGCGCGAATATATATTATATTATATTATATTTATATATATAAAAGGGGGTCTTTGTCCTCCCCTATATGGGGAGGGTCATATCCTTAGAAACCGTCAGGTTATTTAAACCCGACTGGTTTCTCAAATATTTTTCCGTGTGGGACTAACCCACACTTACTTACCTTTCAGGGTGACGTGGCACGACGAGGAGCGAGCGATCGCGATCGGAGGACGCCGATTAAATAGACGCGTGGACCACCGAACTTGATCAAACACATGCTTGATTGGGCGAGTTATAACGGCTAGATTTCAGCGACGTGGCGCGATGAGAACCGCTGGATTGAACGAGCGATCAAATGAGAGGCGTCGATCGCGTGGACACTGGATCACGGGAAGATCATCAAAACACGTGCTGAAATTCAAGGCGTTATAACGGGCCGTGATGTGATCCGCGGAGCGCATCTGCACTGGTCCCGATCGCGATCCAAGGGGCGAAAGTGGAGCATTTTTATAACGCACATCGCGCGATGAATCTGGGCCCTTCCATCCGCGATCCGACGATCGCGATATTTCAAAAAACGGTCCATCATGGACAGTTTATCGTAACCGTCGATCGCTTCGATCGGGACGGTTACATGAAAATTTCTCGCCTTATAAAAAAGGCATGTTCGTCGTCGTTCTTAGACATTCGAGTTGGAAATCAAGCTTTTTGATCTGTTTAGACACCTCCCCACTTGAATCTCTTGATCTCCTCGCGTTCCCACCTCATTTCTCGCACCACCGAGCTTTGGAAATCAAGAATTGGTTGAGTAAATCGAGAGAAATCGCAGCTTGAACATCCTCTTCGCGTTCTTCGTTTTCTTGGTGATTAATCGATTTAATCTCCTCATTTCAGTCGCTAATTGGAGTTAGTGGAAGCGGTTTTTTTCCCTAATTTACCTCCTATCATGTTTAATTTTTCGTTTAGATTAGGATTTCGAGTTAATTTCATCAATTTTCACCTAAAATCACGGTTTTTACGCTCGAAAAATTTCTCTCCACTTCGAATCTTGATTTCTCCGCGAAATCAAGTCCAAATTGACGATTTTTGATTCCGTGGAATCGATTTGAAGTCTACTTTCATAAAATACCATTTTCCCCAATTTCTACCATCACTTCCTCGTCCGATTTGATCAAATTTGAAGAATACGTCAAGAAATTCCTTAATTCCCCAGTGGATTCGACCCATATTTACCATTATACCCCTCAATTCGAGTGAATTTCCTAAAAATTGGTAAGTTTGGAATAATTTTTGACGCGATACCGCTTGAAATCGACGACCTCGCGGTTTCGTCTCGTCAGCGTGCGTATGTGTAATTAATGGGTTAAGCATCCTTTTTCAAGATATAATATAAGCCCATTAATTCGCATACCTTATATACCCATCAAATTGTGTGTCATGTGGCACTATTTCTCTTTGTTTTTTTATTCTCGTGCAACATGGCGCAATCTTAAGCAAATGATTCTGTGATTTTAATTGCGATCATCATTTTCACTTATTAATTAGGTGATGATTCATTTTTTTAAACGAATTAATCTCACTGCTCATCAGAAAAAAATTAGAACAGTCGAGATTAAAAAGCGCCCTGATGAACTCTGTAGACATGTGAACTTACCTCGAACGCTTGATGAAGATCAAACGACGGACGTTAAGCGATGCATCTTCTTCGAGCGCGATGTGGTAAAAATCTGAGCGCTTCATCGTCGATTGAATAGGCACAACTTAATGACTATGATTCGCGAACATGCATTTAATTTAAGCCATTGATCGAAGGGGTGCATCCAACGGTCGCGCCCAAATTTCTCTATAAATTATGTGTTCTTCGACATAAAAATTCATTCTTGGATGTTTCTAGCAAATCAAATTGTTTAGACACCTCAGTCCTGGGATCTCTTGTTTTCTTCTTCTCCAATACTTGTTTTCGTGTCTAGGGAATGTTTGAATCAATATTTTGTGGAAAGATTTGAAAGAAATCACCTCTTAAATGCACGAGACTTTGTTTTCGAAATCGCGAAATGAAAAGCCTTTGATCCAGCGATTAATTGGATCATTTCGATGCGATTTCGGGTTAGAATACATCTTTCTTAATGTAGTATTAGATTTTTAATTTTGAATAGAAGATTAATCAAATTGTAGATAATTTTTAGATTTTCTCTCTCTTCACGAACGAAATTTCTTCCTCGATTTCACTCATTCATTTTGACGTGAATACTGATCTAAATCTTGTGATTTTTAATTCTGTGGATTCGTCCTGGAGTCTTCTTTTTAATATACCAAAAATCCTTATTTCTCACTTCAATTCATCATCCCTATTTGATCAAATTTCAAAGTCATCTAAAAATTCCCTTATTTCTCTGTGGATTTGACCCTTATTCACTCATTATACTAATCTAATTCATAAGTATTTCTCAAAATTGGTGATTTTTGGTAATTGTTTTTGACACAAGTTAGTGTGTATTCAACGACCGCATGAATTTATCTCGTCAATGCTCATGTTGATGGAATTCTTTGTTTCTTATTCTTCATTTCTTCTTCTCCCCCTACTTATTTTCTTCCTCTCCATACCTCTTTCTCTCTCACCTCTCTCCTTCCCTCTCCATCTTCCTTTTTCTTCCACCATTTCTCTTACGTGGTGGAATTTCTCTTGTGCATAGAAATTTCTTCTGCATGGCAAGGGAGTCCTCTTCTCTCTCTTTCACCGAGTAGCTCCCTCTCCCCACATCTTCTCTTTCCTTGCTCTTCATTTCTCTCTCTTGTGCACACTCATGGAAGAGAATTTTCATCCCTCTCTTCTCTTATTTCTCATCTTTCTCTCTTGCTCTTTCCGTCGCGGCTTCCTCTTTCTTCTTCAACTGTTTTCTTCCCTCTCAAATCATGTCTTCTCGGCTCTCATCTCCCTCTTCTCCAACACTTCCTCTTGCCATCCTTTTCTCACCACCTTTCTGCATCTTCTCCATTCTTTGTCTCCCTCAAACGTAGAAGATAATTTTATTGCACCCGAGGATATCATCTTATGTTCACGCGGTATTCCTTTATCTCATCTCTCTCTTCTTCTCCCTCTCGTGCCACACTTCTCATCATCCATCTCTCTCTTCTTCTCTCCTCTCATGCTGCACTTCTTATCATCCATCTCTCCATCTCTCTCTTCTCTCTCCATGCATCAAGTTGTGAAAGAGGGAGTAGAAAGGAGATAAAAGATCATTATTTGAAATTTTTAGGTTTTATCATGATTTGATATCATAGTATGCAACATGGAAATTGAGGCCACTAATGAGGAGAGAGAAAATAAATCAACAGTCTATATTGCTTCAAATTAAAAAGCTTGATATTTTAACGCTATGGAACTAAAATTTCATAGACATGACCGTCATTTTATGCTCTACGTCCCTTATGGTGTGGCTGATAATAAATCTAAAATGAACAAGATTAGAATTTTTATATATTTCATTGTGAGTTTCTAGCATTAGCTAGCTGGTGAAAAAGAGGAACTGATCAACCTTTCTTTGTGTTTGGAATATCATCTTTGGTGAGTTTCTTCTCTTTTATATCCTCATATTGGGTGCAAGATACCAAGTCTGGGGTGAGAAGTACAATTTCTCAAAGGAGTGTTTGATTGGAGAACATCGCTAGAGTGAGTTTTTGTTAGAAAAATTTTTAGATTACAATCATTCTCCATCAATATTTTTCATTTTCTCAATATTTTTATCCAAATTTTGCTATTTTAAAAACCATAAATCAAATTTCCATCTGATCAAGGGTTTTTGATCCTTGAAAAGGAGTTCCAAATTGTTCGGTTCGATTCAATACATCTTCCTCTTTCATCAATTTTTGCTTTCTTAACTCAAAAAGTTTA
This sequence comes from Lemna minuta, assembly GCA_024174645.1. Taxonomy (NCBI): domain Eukaryota; kingdom Viridiplantae; phylum Streptophyta; class Magnoliopsida; order Alismatales; family Araceae; genus Lemna; species Lemna minuta. The sequence continues at coordinate 12,747,227 of CM044108.1, forward strand.
GAGACCATTCATTTATGTATTACAAACGCAATAAAATATGTATTATGCATTTGTGAAATAAGAGAGTTACAGGTGAAAACCACAAGCCTATAAAATGAAATAATCTTATAAAATTAATTCAACAACACTTAGTTATAAAAATAACTTTTTAGGACTTTTTACCCTTCTAGTCTCGTTTGAATTTGAGATATTTTCAATTCATTGTTAAACAACTTGGTTCATTTAACAAAACAGATCATTGACTTTCACACTAAGTGATTCATAGAGCATCATTAAAGAAAAATAGTAAAGCTACATGAATCAACAAAATTTTTAACCTTATAATTTTATATAACTTTAGTGAAATGTGCAATAGATCACCATTGAACTCGACACTCAGAGCAAAGAAAACATTGTTTTTAATCATTATTATTGGTGTTTCATTTCAAATCATGTACAATTATAGGGACTTCTTCATCTTAGAATTTTTGAATTTACGTAAAAATTTACATAAAAATAAAGTTCTAGTCAGTTTGGTTTTTAAATTTATTTTATTTCATGGTCATTTTCATTCAATTGGAGTTAGGTTCAATCTCTTCATAGTAAGATTATGGGAATATAATGGTAAAAGGTTCCCTTAATCTCAATAAAAATAAATTGAATTGCTTCAATTTAAGATTATTTTACTAGCGACAATCAACAGCTCAAATCCATATATTTCTTCTTCCAAATAAATAATATAATAATAAACCCATGTCAATATAATGTCATGCATGCATAGATCATCCATCTCACCATCCGTTGACTTGATCAATTCAATAAAAATATATTTTTCAACTTTGTCAATAATGTGAATAAATATTTCATTAAAGGACTTCTCAATGATTTTTAAATTTAAGTTATTTAAAATTTTTAGTAAGTTTATCATGTTAATTAACTTCCCTCAATTAGAAAAATCACCTTTCCATCATCGTCATTCCACATGTGACATGTCCATCCCTATGACCCCCACTTGACCCCAAAGATTTTCTCCATCCCTTGAAGCAAGAGGTGGGCGGTAATCTAACCGCAATCCTGTCCTAGCTTCTATGGTTACCGTAATCATCTTTTCTTGAACGTCAAAGTGAAACCCTGCCATTGATGCGGAAGTGTAACGAAGGTGCAACCAAGGCGGAGTCCCCAACTCTTCACCTTCCCCCGAGTACTCTCTCTCTCTCTCTCTCGTCTCCCTTTCATCTGACGCAGACCTCACGTTCCTCTGGTTGATAGAGAGAATCAACCCAAGGTTGAAAAGTTGAACATGACAGCACGTCACAATTCAGAGCTGTCTTTCCTCCCCGCATGAGTCGGAGATTTGTCCAGAGAAAACTCCCATGGCTGATAAACAGCTGAGATTTTTCACGCGCCCCATTTGTTGCGGAGATTTTTCTCCCTCGTGGCGTGAAATGGAGATTAATTCGGCGAATTCCAAAACGGGAAATCAGTAGATGAGATCTTTGACGGACCCAATCGTTGTTCTCGGGGAAATTTGATTTCAGCTCCTGGCTTGAAAGGGAGATTTCTTTAGCGGATAATCAAAAGATGATACCCATTTGTTGTTCTTCCGGGAGATTTTTCTCCACGCGGCATGAATGGAGATTTAATCAGCGAAATTTCGAAACGGGTAATCAAAAGATGAGATCTTCGATAGACCCATTTGTTACTCTATGGGAGATCCACGCGGCATGAACAGGGAGATTTATGGAGCGAATTCCAAAAACGGGAAAGAAGAAGATGAGATCTTAACTAGAGCCATTTGTTGCTCTTCGAGAAGTGCTTTTGCACGCGGCATGAACGCGAGATTTAGTGTGCGAAATTCCTAAAAGGGTAGGATGAGATTTTTAAGCGACCCACTTGTTTTTCTGAAGGAATTACTGCGCTAACTTTCATTTTTAACAGATGCACTTGTTCTTGCAGAATTATTGGGGAAACTTTTTGCCCCTCGGCTTGAATGTGAGATTTATTGAAGGAAGCTATCAAAAGGGTGCATGAGATTTTTATCTCGCCCATTTGCTGTTCTTGAGGAATTACTGCGGGAAACTTTTTATCCACCCGATTCGAATGAGAAATTACTTCTACAAAATTCTATAAAGGGCAATAAAAATATAAGATTTTTAACACACCCATTTTTGCCGTTCTTAAGGAATTATTGCATCTGGGGACTTCTTTTTCCCTGACGACTTGAATGCGGGATTAATTCAGCAAAATTCTCTGACGGCTGATAAAGATTTTTCACACACCCATTTGCTGTTCTTCAGGAATTACAGGAGGGCCCTATCTTTTTTGATCCGTCACAAATGGGAGGTTTATTCAAAATTCTAAAAAGGGTAATGAAAAAGATAAGATTTTTGATAGACCCATTCATTTTTCTCGTTATTAAGGAATTATTGGGGGAGATATTTGGCGGGGAATAATTCTCGATAGCCGGCATGAATAGGAGGAGGATGACCCAGCCAACAGGGAAGGAGCGAGAGAGGCGGGGTCCACGCCTATAAACTATGAATTATTAAGTTTTACATACATGGATATCAAACGACCCCCTCTCTTTCTATCTCTATCCTTTCTCGCTCTACATTTTGCTTTACCTCTTTCAGCTTTTCCTCCTCCGCAGTCGTCATCTTCCATTAATTTTGATTCCTTCAATGGTCGTCCTCTCCTCTGCACCTCCCCCAAACACCCATTTTTAATCGCTCGGCGAGGAAAGACGATTTTTGGGGGCTCCTCTTTCTCTCTCTAGTGCTTCTCTCTCCTCTTCCTGCGAGTACCCATCAATCCAGAGGACGTTCCGAGAGAAGGGTTGCTCGCAGAAATCACGTTTCTTGTCTTCCGCTAGTTTTTGGGAAAAAAACTTTTTTTCTGCTTTTTCGCTCTCGAATTTGTTCTTCGAGTCGGCGAAGAACATGGGCAAACATGGCCCCTGCAATCACTGCGGAATCACGAGTGAGTTTTCGATGATTTCTCGCTCTCGACCATCTCTTTACCTCTTTCCCGAGACACCCAGAAGCTTGATCAAACCCAAATAGGCAAAAATCCCCTGTTGTAGCGGCTAAAAAGTATTTTTGAAGAAAACACGATAAAAACGCACAACAGAAAAATTAAAAAGTTTTTGATTCCTCAGGCACTCCGTTATGGCGTAACGGTCCTCCGGAGAAGCCGATCCTCTGTAATGCGTGCGGCTCGAGATGGAGAACGAAGGGAACGCTCATAAACTACACTCCCTTCATGCCCGCGAGAACGTTGACCAAATCAGGCCTCCCAAAGTCAAGAGCGTTGACCAGGGCCTGCCGAAGAGGAAGAAGAGCGAGTTTCTCTCTCTTCAAGCTCAGAGAGAGGAGGGGGAGATGGCGGCGTCGGATCAGGAGGTTCAGAAGGTTCTGGAAGAGGACACCAGCAACAGGTCGAGCTCTGGATCGGCGATTTCTTATTCGGAGAGTTGCTCCTATTTTTGGGAGTGAAGTGGCTGGTAAATTCTTCTCTCTCTCTCTATCTCTCTATTTAGAACAGCTCACTTCATTCTCTATCTCTGTGTACAGTAATTTCAATTCTTTCTCTCTCTAGGATACACGCCCTCTATAATAATTACAGTCTCTTCTCTTCTCTATTGCTAAGTGGTGCTGATATTCTGGCTGATAAACTCTTCTTTCTCTCTTCATGTAGTGTAATTCTCTTCTTTTCTTCTCTAGAACACACTCACTCTAATCACTGCCTCTTCTTTTTCTCTCTCTGTGAAAAGAATCTTCTTTTCTCTGTTGATAAATGGTGTTGATGTTCCGAAGAGTAAACTCTTCTCTCTCTCTCTCTACGTAGTTCTTTTCTCTCTATATAACGCACAATATCCGGATCACCTTCTGTTCTTCTCTGCATTGATAAATATATTGGTGTTCCAACTGGTAAACTCTTCTTTCTCTCACTATATGTTTTTACTTCATTACGTTCTCCCTCTATATATATACATACTCTCTGATCACAGTCTCTTCTTTCTATTGATAAATGATACGGGTGTTCCAGCTGGTTAACTCTTTCCTCTCTCTCTACATAGTTTACTTCGTGCGTTTCTCCCTTTATAATGATAGCCTCTAAATCACAGTCTCTTCTCTCTGTTCTTAAATGATGCTGAGGTTCTCTCTCTCTATTTTCACTTCTCTCCCTACCACACACACACTCGCTAAATCACTGTCTCTGATTTCATTTGTCTCTATGTAGTTTAATTTCATTTTCTTTCTCTCTCTGCCACAAAAACACTATCTAAATCACTGTCTTTTATTTCCTCTGTTGATATATGATTTTCGTTTTCTGGCAGGCAAACTCGTCTTTCTCTGCTTCTTTCTCTCTCTAACATGCACATACGCTCTAAATCAGTCTCTTCTTCTTGTTTGACAAACAATGTTGATATTCCAGTTCTATGTGGTTCCTCTTTTTCATCTACTTTTTATAAACGGTTGCTTTATTAATGTAAAATAATTGTTGTTAGCAAGAATTGAGATAGATGATATATTTCTGTTGTCTAATGGTAATGAAAGAGAGGGAGAAGCTCAAGAAGAGAAGACTCAGCTGTAGAGAAGAAGGCAGGGAGGCAGAGGGAGAAACAAAGATTGAGGTGAGAAGGGAAAGTAGAGAGGTAGATAGGTATGTATATAAGAGCGGATAAGGAAAGATAGAGATTAAGAGGTAGAAGGAAAAAAAGCTGAGATGGAAAGAGAAGTTGTGGGGAAAAATGCGATGAGAAAGATAAAAAGAGGTAGGAGAGAGAGGAGGGAGGGAGGGACATGATGTTGGTGTAGAAGGGAAGAAGACTGAGATGGCGAGAGAAGTTGAGGAGAGAGTAAGCTTGAGAGAGAAATTTGATCAATATTGAGCTGGCTTGTGGGGAATGCTTCTGGAGAAAGAAATGCTGAGGGAAGAGAGAGAGAGAGCAAGTCTCTCTCTCCTCTCGCGCTTCTCTCTCTCTTGTCTTCTCCGCCCTCCCCCTATTCTCATTCATTATCTCCGCCTTTCTCTCTCACTTTGCTTTGCTGCTCTGCCCTTTCCATCTCAGCCTCCTTTTCTCATTATCTCTTTTTCTATTCTTCTCCCCGAGTACCTGTGTCTTTTTATCATTCTTTGCCTCCCTGAATATCTCTTTCCATCTCAATCTCTGGTCTCTTTCATCCTCCCTGTTTCTAGTATCTTTTTTTGATCTCCTTGTCCTCCCTGCATTTACCTCTCTTCCTTTTCCTTGCTCTCAGTCCTTGCCTCTTTCTATCTCACATTGCTACCTAGATTTCTTTCTTTGTCTTATTGATCTTTTCCTCTTACTCTCCATGTCTCCATTCTTCCTCTCTCTAATACCCATCTTTCCATCCCTCTCTCTAATTCCTAGTTCTACTTTTTCTGGCGCAGCTCAATCCAACATCTGGGATTCTCTGGTTCCCTCTCAGAAACGAACATGTATTGGCCGACCAAAGCCCTCCTCTGTCGAGAAGCTTACTATGGACCTTCACTCGATCATGCATCAGCAGCCCTCGTATATATCCACATCTCCAGAAGATGATCTTGTCTACGAGGCGAGATCCACTTTGGGGCTGTCGAAATCGGCTATGGCAGCGTCCTCCTCCGGCACCCAAATCCTGCCGCCCTAGAGGAGGAATCTGAAGCCAGTTCTCTCCTCGTCGATACCAAGAATCCCATGGCCAGGGAGTCATATTCCAGGGTTTCCTCCCTTCCTGTAAATAGTATAGGCAAGATCAAGAGATCTAACCCCATGTCAGAGGAGACCATGAGTAGGTAATCATCATTCTCTGCTTGTTCTTCAAGATTACTAGGTTCTTCTGAGGGTTGAAGATTATTGAAACCTTGAATTATGCCATTTTTAAAAGGGATAAGGCGTCCCTTGAGAGGCTTTATTTGCTGAGATCAAGTTCGCCTCTGACTATAGTAGATTTGGAGGTAATGTTCTTGAGAGACGTTCATTTATTTCAGCAAAACTGATTCTTCTTGTTTTTAGCAGAAAATAGTTAATCAGGAAATCTTTGTCAAACATATGACACTCGAAGAAAAAAACAGCAGTTGATGAAATACCTGCCTTCCATTGATGCGACCAGGAATTCGAGAGGTTTATTATCAATAGTGATCATCTTAATTACTGTTCTTCTGCATGTTTTTGATCTTAATTTCTTTGTTCTTCAGCCTTGTGGACTTGTTCCAAAGTCCGCAGTTTTCAGAGAATCTCTCTTATTTCCAGCAGCTGCTTCTGGAAGGAACTTTTTGACGTGAGCAGTTCAGAAGTGACACCGGATGAATGCAGAACTTTGAAAAACTAGTTCTTGGAAGTTCCACAAAATCTAAATGGGTGGAATACTACATGAAAAATCAAGGCACGTTTATTTTATTTTCATGATTTTTAGTCAATAATTATGAGAGAATTCTATTCTTCTATCAGAATTCAAGGCATCACGAAGATAAAAAGAAAGGGAGCAAGAACAGGAAGTGATCATCCAGGTCTGCACACCTATATTGCTTCATGACATGATCCTTGACATTGAGAAACTCCGAAACTATAGTCAATCAAGAACGAGTAAAGAGCAGAAGATTACTATGAAAGAATCATTCCCGTACACCTGGCCTCATTTATATTATACGTGGGGTCCCTCAAACAACCCTTTGGGTTCAATCAGTAGAGGGAAAGTTGCATGTGTACGTCACAGGACAGCTCCCCTATAAAGTGCTAGGGGTGTGTTGTGTGAATTGTGCATGCATCATAGGATGGTTGTATAGTCAACGTTGTATGTGCTCCTTTTTCTCTGTCCCTCTCTTTCAAATGTTGCATCTCTCTCTCTCTCTCTCCTATGTTGCATATACCTCTCTTCCCCCTAATAGTGCATCTCTCTCTTCAACGTTGCATATCTCTCTCTCTCTCCAGCTGTGCATCTCTCCCCTTCCCCCCCCCAAAAAAAACAATGCATCTCTCTCACTCCAACGTTGCATACTTGCACCTCTCTCTCTCCTCCGCAACAGTGCATCTCGCTATCTCTCTCTCCCCAACTTTTCATCTCTTCTCTCTCTGTGTTTTTCTTTCTCTCCCATATCTCTCTCTGCCCCCAACAGTGCATCTTTCTCTCCCAAACTTTGCATCTCTCTCTCTCTCTCTCTCAATATCCGCATGCCTCTCTTTCCAACACTGCATCGCTATCTTTCTCTCTCTCTCTCTCTCTCTCTCAGAATCTCCTTTCTCTGCACAAAGTCAGAAATGAGTGCAATGGGCAAGGTCCTCAGTGTGACTGCCATTGCAGGCAGCGGGATGATGTATCTGGCAATTCCTCCCTGTTTAGGCTCTATCTCTCTCATTGACCTCTTGAGTCTCGCCAGTTTCGAATGGGCCCTAATCCTCAGGTGTCAGATTTCATCATCTAAGAACAATGATTAACCCAACAGCTCAATGGATGATATACATCATTTGTGCATGCCCGCCAGGGTTATTATTCTACATAAATGTTTATAAGAGTTTACTGACAAAAAAATGTTTCTTAAGATCAACCTGTATTAAGAAGGATACCATGGATTCATAAAAACCTCAGTGGGGGTTTTGTATGGGCAGTCCCCTAATGATATCACCCGAGACTCCTTCAGTACATGATTATCCCTTTTAAAAACTGTTTGTATTTGTATTTCTAATTGGCCTAATTTTATTATTTGGCATCTGAAAAAAACTTCTTAGGTATTGGAGTGTAAATAGGCTATGCTTATTCTGAAGAAACAAACTGATTAAAATTTCAACTCTTAATATTTGATTAAAAGCGGCTGCATCGTGAGCTATTTTCTCTGTAGAAATACTTTAATCTTAGTTTTAATTTTCCTCCCCTCTATTTTTGTTTGACGTCTGATTGCCTTTGTTGCTGAAATCATATATTTCTCTTCATCGATCATCTGAAAGTTCTTATTTAATTGGACTGACTTTGCATTTATTTCTCTTTGCTGTTAAAAATCTCAGAGAAGTTGTCCAGCAGGAGCCCCAAGAGATCAAATAAGCCAAAGGCAGTGAGTATTCTCTCTCTAGAATCTCCTCAGCCAAAGTCCTCCCTCTCATTCAGCCCAAGGGGAGGTATATTTGAGTCATATGATGAAGAAGAGGAAGGATTGCTGTTGGATCTGCGCCCGAACGGATCCTTTCCAGAGGCAGAGCTGCTCTCTGAGACATGGAAGCAGACTTCCACCTCAAGCTCTAGCTCTCAGCCTTTCAAGTCAGTGGGTCTATAACTTTCTCTCTTCTCTCTCTCTCCCCCTCTCTCTCTGCGCATAAGTTTTATATTCCCGGGTCGTAGAATTTTACCGAGCTTCATTTTGAATGGGTGTTGCCATCCTACCTTGTACAGAAACGTGAAGCTTGTGATGTAAGTGCTGAGGAGCTTTAATTTTTCTAGGAAAGGGGGTGAGAGTGTAGAGTTGTGTACCACTCCCTTGCCTTGACTGGCTAAAAACTTGATATATACACAATATCATTTACAATTTTCAGGGGAAAAAAACTTCTATATTTCCCTCTTTCAATTGCTAGATGATGCAATCCCTTTGGGTGATAGGTCTTCTCAAGGGAGATAAATTCAGGGCAGAGAAAGTTGAGAGAGATGATGTCTCTAAGGTTTACACCCGTAAACTCACTCTCTCTCTCTCTCTCTCTCTCTCGAGTATCAAACTCGGTGTCATTGAGCACATCATATAATGCACAATTACACTTAAAAAAATAAAGCTGAGTCAAATCTAGAAGGCATTAGGTTGACGACAATTATAGATGAGAACTTGGTTGAATTTTTGTGAAATCTGAAGATAATGGTAAATTAGAAAGAGGAAAATAAGGGAATATAATGCATCAATTCAACGCCAAGACATGGATGGTGTGAAAAAAACAATCATTTGATTGGGGTGAAAAGAATGATTTTTACGCCAAGAACAAGCCTGAAATGTCCAAGCGTAAGTGATTAGGGTTTTGGGCCTCAAATGAGTTCAAGATCGGCAATTTTAACTGCCTCGTTAGATTAACATTTTAGAGGGCCCATGCACTAAACTTGATTCATGTGTCCCACAAAAAAATCAAGAAGAACCACTAAACTCTTATTAAAAAGTGCCCCTTGGATCTTGATCTAATGGCCAAGGAGCTCACCACGTGTCCTCTATCATGGGATTGTGGCCCATGCTTAACATCCGGTAAAATGGGCATGGGCATTTTTACCTTGGCATTAGTAAATATCAACTATTGGTATTAAATAGCCCAATGCGACACCTCTCATCGCTCCAAATCACTCGCAAAGAAGTAGCGACACAAATAGTCCCGCATAGAAGAAATTTGGAAAACTCTTGGCAATATATTGAAAGCTTAATGATCAATTTGAATTGGCCTAGTTGGTCACCGTGAAATATATAATTATCCTATAATGTTGTGCCACATAGGCCCTATAATGTGTGCTCATGATGCAAGCATTGAAGGAGCAACGTTAGTGACACCTAGGCGGCTTGCTGGCTGCGTGCCACAAGGTGCATGTGCTATATCAACCTCGTGATGGGGCCCACATTTTTTCACATTCTCTTTCAAGATAAATTCCTCAAAAATCTCAAAAATTCAACAAAAAATCCCTAAACCTTGGAAAATTTTGATATAAATCATTTACCATAAATACCCTAATAATTATGTATGTATCTAGTAACATTCATAGACCTTATATGTGTGATGCTCTGTGTCCTATATCTCGCTAGTTAATAACCCTATAGACTCAATAACATCTTACTAGTTAACCTTTATTAATTATCTACATCAACATATTTATATTAATTAATTATGGTTGAGTTGCCAGTCCATTGGGTGTTAAGTTATACCACATACTCTAAGAGATATATAGTATATAAGAACTCTCATATAGAACTTTCTCGCCATTGGTTACCATGTACCTATAATCTTTCGTATGCACAAGACCCACGAATGACTTAAGGTATAGTCACCTATCAAATTCTAATTGGTCACTCCGGATATTACTGATGCACTGGGGGAATTCATCGAGAACTCTTTCTCTAATATTTCTACTACTTTAGCCAAAGATTTCATCACATCTCATTTCTTAAGTCAATCTTCTTAAATACCAAAGGAGAATGATGTCATCTTTACCACACAATGATCTTTAAAGATTTTATGTCATATTCAATATATGACATTTTAGAGATCTCGTCGCTAAGGATTTGTATGTCATAATAAAAAAATAATTATCTATCCATAAGATGTCTTTGGTGTTTCAAGTCAAAGGACTATGTACACAATAGTGATATAAATCAACCTAATTGATTTTTAAATATAATATCATTCATGGATTTATACGGATCAATTCAATTAACTATTTCTCCAAATAGCACCCACTTTCTGTGCTTAGAGTCTTCACACAGATGGCTACGTCGTCAATCATACTCATCATATGAGGTGCATTATATAGTGTTAATGTTTCTACATATTTTAATATCTAGAACATATGTTTAAAGACTAGTAATCATTATATTCTTTTGTCATTACAATTTACTTATTCAATGCATATGCTCATGAACTTGATTGCAAACATGACACAAGAATGACAATGAATAAATTTTATATTAACGAACATAAACAAGATACATGGAATGATAGGCAAATATGCCATATAATATCTATTGGGGGTAAGGAGAATGATGGAAAATTATTTTAAAAAACATGAACACAAGGGTTCCAAGTGAACCAATATTCATCCTTATTCATGAGTTTGAAAAAAACTATCCATTCACTAAATGGATGAAGAAGACCTCTCTAAATAATTAAAAAGAGAGTGTAGATCTTAAGGGAATTATCTTCCCTCCTCCTTCCCCTATTTTACACTGATCTAAAGATTGACTTGGTCAAAAGAAAAATAAACCTTTTTATCTTTAGAAACCTAGAATTCCTTGAGTGGACCAAGTCAACCACCTTCTACCTTGATATAGGATCCTAATTTCCAGACCTTATCCACTATATCATAGGAACCTTGTATAGTTATAAAGTAATGATCTCAAGAAAAATTAATAGGAATCCCTTTGAAATTAAATGTCCTTTTCTCTTTGAAAACCTTCCTTAGATAGAATTTAGGAGAGATCTAATTAATAGTACTTATGGAAGCATTGCTATCGGATTCTACTTCAAGTCAATCTCCCATGCAAGAAGACTCCAAATTCAAGCTGATCAAGCATTTATATGTCTCTAATCAGCATGAAAAGAGCTATCATTAATAAAGGCAGTCATGACGACTATTTTCCTCTCTATCTCCTATTCAAGCAAGGACATCACAATTGAAGATGGAATATCTACTAGTGAAACAAGGCATCTACATTTGAAGAAAATCATGCACTACTTCCTATCTTAAGTGAGACTTCCATGAGAAGTGAATTATTGAAGTAATTAACCCTCTAAACAAGACCAAGCCAAAAGGTTCCCGAAGGGAAGATGATTGTATGGAGAAATCCATCAAGAAATGTCTCCACGATTCCACATACAAACCTCCTACAAAATTGGAAGACTGAGGACATGTAAAGATCTCCTCGAAGCTAACCGACTATACAGAAGCTAGAGAAACCGTCACCTTGAAGACCATCACTCACTACGACAGCAGCTCAATGGATTACACTGGCTCGGTTGTCAACCATCACAAGCACCACTCACGAAGTTCGAAGAACAAAGAAGTTGGGCCGAGAAGAACACACCCTGGTGAAAGGTATCGATTCCCTGCCAAGACATCATTTCCTCTCATCACGACCAGATTACAATATGTCATGTGATAACATGTGATATTTACATCATAAAAACATGATTTTTTTGATGCATATTTAAGTATAAATGATTTCATTTTTCATGCATGTTATCATACTTATATGTATTTTTTTCTATTATTATATGAAAAGTCACTATATTCTCAAAAAAATACCTTTAAATAAGGGTTAAAAAAATAATGATTTTAAGATGAATAAATTAATAACCCATCTTTATTTTGAGATTATAGATGTTTTTTTAGAGTTAAAATAATGAGAGAAAGCCTTTATAGACATTTATTTATATTTTCCTAAGTTAAAATCTCTTAAAAAAATAACTATATTTTTTTGAAATAAAAATTTAAAACTCTCATTATTTATTAATTTTTGACTTTTTAGAATAATAGATAATTAAATTTTTGGATCAAATGAAAGAAATTTGGATTAATTCGGAGTTATATAATAAAAAGTTATGAATTTTCTATTTTTTTAGGGATTTTTCGGATTTTTTTAAACTATTTTTTTCTTATTTTTATTTTTCGATTTTTTTAATAATAAAAAAATAAATAAAAAAATAAAAAAATAAAAAGGGCGCGGGGCCCCCGTGGATGCGACGTGGCACGCAAGGCCACGTGGCAGCGCCACGCGGACTCGCGCAGCGCCTACGTGGCGCGATATACATATAGATATTTATTTACAATATATAATAAGGTTCTTTGTCCTTCCCTATATGGGAAGGGTCATAACCTTACAGATCGTCGGGTCTTATAAACCTCACGATCTCTTCTCTTTTTCTCGTGTGGGACTAACCCACACTTTACTTACCTATTTCAGGGTGACGTGGCGTGAGGAGGAGCGTCGGATCGGCTGGCGTGCGTCGATCCCACGCGTCGATCGCGTGAGCGCGGTCCACGGATCGGGGATCAAACGCACGTGCCAAATAGAGGGCGTTATAACGGCCCTGATCTAACGCGACGTGGCTGACGGAGGAGCGTCGATCTTCGTGCTACGGACCACCAGATCAATCGGGAGCACGTGCGTCAATTGGAGCGTTATAACGGCTGAGATCAATCGGCGCGGATCGTATCTCAGCCCGTTGGATCGCGATCCAAGAGCAAAAATCAAGCGTTTTATAACGCTTATTAGAGAGATCATCTGGGCCTTCCATCCGCGATCCGACGATCGCGATATTTCAAAAACGGTCCATCATGGACCGTTTATCGTAACCGTCGATCGCTTTCGATCGGGACGGTACTGAAATTTTGCCTTATAAAAGGCTCGTTTCTTCACGAATGTAAGCATCCGAGTTGAATCTCAAGCCTAATTGAGCTGTTTAGACACCAATCTTCTCGATCTCTCGATCCCATCGTGTTCCTCTTCCATTTCCGTACTCACGGAGCTTTTTGAGATCGAGATTTGGCGGCGTAACTTGGGAGAAATCGTAGCTTGAATCTCCTCTTCGCGTTCTTCAATTTTTTTGGCGATTAATCAGTTTAATCGCGTCGTTTGAAGTGCTAATTGGGATTAGTGGAGCGGTTTTGCCCAAATTACCTTCCTATAGTGTTTAATTTCATTTTTAGATTAATATTAGATTCTAATTTCATCGAATTTTAGCTTAAAATCGCGATTTCGACGTTACTGAAATTTCTCTCCACTTCGAATCTTGATTTCTCCGCGAAATCAAGTCCAAATTGGACGATTTTTTTGATTCCGTGGAATCGATTTGAAGTCTACTTTCTTAAAATACCATTTTCCCCAATTTCTTCCATCGATTTCCTGTCCGATTTGATCAAATTTGAAGATTACATCAAGAAATTGCTTAATTCCCTCGTGGATTCGACCCATATTTACCATTATACCCTTGAATTCGTGATTGATTCTCAAAATTGGTAAGTTTGGAATTATTTTTTTGACGCGATACCGCGTGAAATCGACTTGACCTCGCGGTTTCGTCTCGTCATCATGCGGAAGTGAGAGGATCTCGTACGTAAAGAATACCACAAAAGTTATTATTACTTGCATCAAGCGAGCGCGCGACCTCCTCGTGTGGAGCTTCTCGTCGAAAAAGACAGTCTCCCTCCCGACCTTCCAGAATAGATTGCATCGTAACAATCAATCATGAAGAACATTCACATCGGAACTTGACCGGTCCTCCTACTTTGTCGATTCGGATTTAACCTCGTGTCTTACGGCCGATACATCAGCGAGAACCTTAACATCCAGTTCTAAAAAGGAATATGGAAGGAAAGCAGCTCGAGACAACATCTCTCGAATGAAGACTTGAACGATCACTCCCTGCCATGATAAGACGGAATGCAAATCAAAACCGTTGACCAGAAACAATAAAAGCGTTCGGACATACCTTCACGACGAACACGCCACACGCTCGGGAGACAATGACCATTCAAGAACACTCCTAAAACAATTACACTCCACGTACGAATCGTCTTCAATATCACCATAACTGCCCCAGTAAAACCCGACAACAGAATGTCATCGGGAGATCATTTACTTTCATCTCGTCCTCCCACCGGATGAAAGCCAAAAAGACACTCACGCTGAGTGAAAAGAATCAACCGTCACGAATCAACTTCTCACCCACAACTGCCCGTCTTTCATTCCTATAAAACGAAATCTGTATGCGACGAAAAGGGATGTTGTTTTTTTATCAAAAATTGGTAACTACTTGGTTACTTTTATCCCCTTTGTGTTCATCGTTTTCTCTTGTGCCTCCACCATTATCCCCAACCTCTTCATCTCCGATTCTACCTCCCTCTCTTTTCTCCCTCCCTTTCGTCCCTTTCAATCACTTCAAAGGAAGAATCAAACGGCGGAAAAATTTGGATCGCCGGTAAATCCAGGAGCATCATCTTCACGTCGCGAGGCAAGTATCATTCTCTCACTTCTCTTTCTGCGATATGGTTCCTATTTAAAATCGTAAGTCCAACGCTAGATTCTTCTTGTTATCCTATTCTCTCTCTATTCGATCCACTTTCTTTAATCTCCGCTTCATTCTCCTCTCACTACTTAACCCATAACATCGTCCTTCCAATCCCCACTTGTCGCTTCTCACCTCCACTAATTTAATATTATATCCAACTCTAACCGATATCTATCCGCTCCTTCGTCTCTTCACCTATTCTGTTTTCTATTCTCCTCACAGATGTTAAACCCTCTTAATTTCCATTCCTTTATCCCTATTCTTCATTAAATAATTCATACCTAATCCCTATTATTCTCTTCTCTCGATAAATTATTAAACAATAATATCATCTTCTATCTAAACCAGTCCATCTTATATCTCTATTATATACTCTATATTCCCTATTTACATCTCTCTTCTATATTTTTATATTCCCCATTCTACTATCATCTATTTATCTTATCTAAGCATTCTCTATAATATTCTTTCTCGAATTATAAAACTATTCTCACTGATATCACTTCATAGATCCTCCCTCATATGTAGGATTTAGATACATCTTCTAAATTATCCTACATCAGAGAAGCTAGATTGACAAAAAGGGGACAAAGGAGCAAGGTATTAGGAGCAAGATTGGCCATTAGAAAGTATCTAACACGTATTTGAACTTATGAGAAGCAGAAATATCATGGTAAGAGGATACACCCTTCATAAACAAGCACATGAGGTGGTTTACTAGGGAGGATAGAGGGGGTGGAGAGCCCTAATGATGGAGAGGCAAATGCTTAGGATGGAAGGAGAGAAGTATGGTAAGTCTTCATGGAGTGACATCAAAGGATTTAACATAGCATCACATAGAAAGGAAATATACATGATAGCCCTTTTCCATGCGCAAATACCCAAAAAGACCCCTTTGAGTCCTAAGGAACAAGTTCAATGAGAGAGAGAGATAGAGAGAGAGAGATAGAGAGAGAGAGAGAGAGAGAGAGAGAGGGGAGATTGTGGTCGTGAAAGAATGTCATACAACCAAAGACATACGGTGGTAGAGAAAAAAATTTCAATGTTAGGGAAAAAGGCATAAAAATAATCATCATGCCACCTAGAAGGAAAGAGGGAAAGTGATTATGTGGGTAAGTGGTTGTATGGCATCAAACCACATGTAATAAGGAACATACATGTCATAAATTAGTGTGCAAGTGATGTCAAACAAGATATGGTGTTTCCATTCCCAACCGCATATTGTGGGGTGGTGCCAGGACATGTAGTTCGATAGATGATGTTGTCACTGGCACAAAATTTTTAATGTATTTTGGACAAGTTTAAGAGCATTTTTTTGTTCATACGACTTGGGTAGTGGTCAAATGTTGGGTGATGATATCTTGGACAAATTGGTAGATTATGCAAAGAGCTTGAGCACATTTTAGGAGGTAGCTTGAGCTGATCCAAGTGTAATCATCAACATATACAATAAAAATAAATTAGAGGATGATAAAGAGGGGACGTTAGAAGGATGCCAAATGTCATAGTGAACTAGATCAAAGGCTCACGATGGAGGAATGGAATAATGGGTAAGTTAAGTAGAGTAATGAGGTTTTCCTATCTGATGTAACTCACGCACAAACTTTGAAAGAGATAATCATGGTAAAGATTCTTGTAATCCTGAAAATATGGATGGCCAAGTCTATGATACCATAAATATATAGAATGGGACTAGAAAAAAAGAGCAAGGAGTCCTGAAAGGCCATGTTTGGCACAATCTTGTAAAAATCCACATCTATTCTCACACCCCTGAACCAATCTTCTTTATTAGATATGTAGGTATTGTAAAACAAAATGAAAAGGGAATACTAGGACTACATGATTAAGGACAAGCATTTGTATGATCCATTACACAAGAGGATAGGGAAATAATATGACATACAAGAGAAGTGACCAATTGGGGGCTGTGGCATTTTCAATTGATATGGGGTCAACTCGATTGATTCGACTAAATTCTATCATATATCGTGGCCAATTTCCTTCATTAGATGTGTAGGTATTGTAAAAACACAATGAAACGAGAATACGAGGGCTACGTGATTTAGGGAAAGCATTTGCATGATCCGTTACGCAAGAGGCTAGGGAAACAACATGACCTATGAGAGAAGTGACCAGTTGGGGTCGTGGCCTTTTCAATTGATATGGGGTCAACTCAATTGAGTCAACTAAATTCTATCATATATCGTGGCCAATTTCCTTCATTAGATGTGTAGGAATTGTAAAAACATAATGAAAAGGGAATATGAGGGCTACGCGATTAAGGACAAGCATTTCCATGATTCATTACGCAAGAGGCTAGGGCAACAACATGGCCTACAAGAGAAGTGACATGTTGGGGCCGTGGCCTTTTCAATCGATTTGGGGTCAACTTGACTGAGTCGACTAACTTCTATCATATATCGTGACCTAATTGATGTTACACGATGTAACATGATAGAACATGGTTGTGTATTCATGCCACATGGCACCTCTGAGTGCCATGCATGCTTGCAATGTGTCAGATTACTTGATGTGACATCAAATGATATGATATGACATGATATGAGGGGATCTGAAGCATCCCACCTAGTCTATACCACAATATGTGTGGTGGAGTTTGTGCCTAGATGCATTTGAGAGGCCTCTGCCACATCTGACTATCAAGAACATTCCCTAGAGGCCAAGCATGCATCCACAAGTGATCGCACGAGATACATCATGGACCATCCAAGACATTTCTTAGGCACCCTAATCTGGATTAGGGTTTGCGAATGACAAAAAAATACCCAAAAAGTATTGCTTTGATACCTCTATTGGGATCCAAGGGCACCTAATGGATTATGCACAAGAGAAACAAATAAGATATTGTTGTGAAAGGAGACAAAAAAATAAAAACTAATGAAAAAAATACAAAAAATATTATGATGTCATAATAGTTTGTGTAATCAAATTCACAATCCCTTTTTCTACTTCCTTGATTTCAATGCCACAATCCATGCACATGCTTGACCTCTAGCTATATCCACACAGTTCTTGTCTCGATGGTGATATTGTCATCTATTGTAAATTAAAAATATACACATAAGGTTCCTTGGAGGATCTCTATGAAGATGTTCAAATCTTCAGCTTCTAGCAATATTCGACATGATCTCGGAATGGTTGGATCTTAGCTTAAACCTCTTATCAATGATCCTTGAGATTCTTTATAATCTTCTCATAATCTAGTCTCACTAGAAGAAGGGTGTGATATTGAATTCTAGAGAGGAAGAGAATAAAGGGAAACGGCTTCCACCAAGGCCAGCATGGGCATCCATAGGGGGTGGGCGTGCACTCCCTATATATGTTGGGTTCTGAGGTTGACAAACGTTTCAAATTTTAATCAAAACATTGAATGCATCAGAATATATTGAATCGGATATTCAAAACACCAAGCCACCAAGAACAGATGATCCTAACATCTTGTATGTATGAGAAATTATACTTATACGTTCCCTTGAATGAGTTCTTCAAGCTATTCAAGTGTCTAGCCTCTAGTGGTATGCATATGGCTTCCAGATAGTTGGATCTCCCATTCAAAGCTCTTCACCAAGAGAGAAAGAGAAGAAATAAGAGAATTCCTATAAGCCTTTCCACTGGACACCTTTAGTTGTGGTTGTTCTTCCCCTATTTTTTTAGATATTTCTATGTATATTTTTCATAAAAACCCTCATAATTATGTCTATATCTACTAACATTTATAAAAACTTATGTGTGTGACCGTCAAGGTTCATATATCTTACTAGTTAATAACTCTATAAACCAAATAACACCTTATTGGTCAACCTTAATTAATTATCCATATCAATAGATAGATGAATTAACCAAGGGTCAATTTAACCTAATCGATAGGTTGAGTTTCTAGCCCGTCAGGTGCCAAGCTATACCACGTACTCTAGGAGATATAAAATATGTAAGAACTCACTAATGAAACCTTTATATCATCGATTACCACGTGTATATACTCCTTCATCCGCACGAGACTCATGAATGCCTTAGGTATGATCAATCACAATCCTAATTGGTCATATAAAAAGTAAAATCGTTGTTTGATTTGAGTGCTAATACTTTGATTCTTTTTTTCCTATATTTTGTCCTGAAATTGTTATTGTATGGCATTTTCATTCTATAAAATAGTTAAATTCTTTGGTGAAATCAATTGAGATTGAAAAGGAGTTAGTCAATGATGTTTGAGCATGTACTTTTTTTGAGTGCATATTTATTTTCTATTGGTATTTATGGATTGATCACAAGTCGAAGTATGGTTAGAGCACTTATGTGTCTTGAGCTTATACTAAATTCGGTTAATATTAATCTTGTCACATTTTCCGATTTATTTGATAGCCGACAATTAAAAGGAGATATTTTCTCCATTTTTGTTATAGCTATTGCAGCGGCTGAAGCAGCCATTGGTCTAGCTATTGTATCATCGATCTATCGTAACAGAAAATCAACACGTATCAATCAATCTAATTTGTTGAATAAATAGTCCTATACTGCAATGGTATAATACACCTAAGTTGCACTTAAAATTGTCTACATATTAATTCTATGTACTCATTATACTCATATTAGATACTTATTATATATAAACATATTATAAAAAAAATCAAATACCAAGATAAATAGAACATATAAAATATATTTTAAGACAAATTTATTATGGATGATTAATGTCTAATCATCCATCGGTAATATCACAAATACTAAATGTCTATTAGGTTTAGGTGTAGCTAAATTATAATGGATAATATAGTAAATAGACATAATATGGAAACTGTAAAATTAATTATAATTAAAATAAAATTTTAATTATAAATATAATACAAAAAAAGAATTTAACTAAAACTAAAAAATATAATATATATTATATATAATATATAAATAATTATATATTGGTACGATGAATTAGTACTAACAAATCTCAATAATACTTATTAAAAATTACACATTAATATTCAGGAGTTTTTTTTATCGTTTTATTTTTTTTTTGTATTAGTTAGTATTAGGATGTAATATGTACGATTTGTATTAGTATGTTCCCTGAAATATAAATCAAAGTCTCTTGGCCCTTTTCTTCTGAACAGATCCAGAAGTCTATGGATTATAAAAAAAATTCTGGTAAACCACTGATTCGTCTGGTGTCTACAATGTATTTATTTACTATTGATTTTCCCAGAACCAGATCGAAATTTTTTTATGTTCAAAACTGGAGCTTATAGATCCAATGTCACATGCAGTAAAAATTTATGATACATGTATAGGGTGTACTCAATGTGTTCGTGCCTGCCCTACGGATGTTTTGGAAATGATACCTTGGGATGGATGTAAGGCTAAGCAAATTGCCTCCGCTCCGAGAACCGAAGACTGTGTAGGTTGTAAGAGATGTGAATCCGCTTGTCCAACAGATTATTTGAGTGTCCGTGTTTATTTAGGGAGTGAGACAACTCGAAGTATGGGCCTAGGTTACTAATACGTTAGAAACAAAATCCACTTGAATCATTTGATTCCTCTTTACTTACTGACAAAAAACCCGTACTCAATATCCATAAATGTTTTTTTTATTTTATTGAGTACGGGTTTTTCTGTTCTGGTCAAAGCGTATCTTGTCTTTACCACGAGTTATTTTCCTTGGTTAACACTAATTGTTATTTTTCCCATATTTGCGGGCTCTTTCATTTTTATTCTCCCGCATAGAGGAAATAAGGTAGTTCGCTGGTATACTATATGTATCTGTTTATTAGAACTCCTTATCATGACCTATGTATTCTGTTATAATTTTCAATTGGACGATCCATTAATACAATTTGAAGATGATTTTCAATGGATAAAAATTTTTGATTTTCACTGGAGACTGGGAATTGATGGACTTTCAATAGGACCTATTTTATTGACAGGATTTATCACTACTTTAGCGACTTTAGCAGCTTGGCCAGTTACTCGAGATTCCAGATTGTTTCATTTCCTGATGTTAGCAATGTATAGTGGTCAAATAGGATTATTTGCGTCTCGAGACCTTTTACTTTTTTTTATGATGTGGGAGTTAGAATTAATTCCTGTTTATTTACTTTTAGCTTTGTGGGGGGGAAAAAAACGTCTGTATTCAGCTACAAAGTTTATTTTATACACTGCGGGGGGTTCTATTTTTCTTTTAATAGGAGTTCTAGGTATGGGTTTATATGGCGCCAATGAACCTACTTTAAATTTTGAAACAGTAGCTAATCAATCATATCCCCTAGCATTGGAAATACTATTATATATTGGCTTCCTTATTGCTTTTGCTGTCAAATTACCAATAATACCCCTACATACATGGTTACCTGACACACATGGGGAAGCGCATTACAGTACATGTATGCTTCTAGCCGGAATCTTATTAAAAATGGGAGCATATGGGTTAATTCGTATTAATATGGAATTTTTATCCCACGCTCATTCCATATTTTCACCCTGGTTGGTAATTGTGGGAACTATACAAATAATTTATGCCGCTTTAACCTCTCTCGGACAACGCAATTTAAAAAAGCGAATCGCCTATTCTTCTGTATCTCACATGGGTTTCATAATTATAGGAATTGGTTCGCTAACCAACACAGGGCTTAATGGAGCTATTTTACAATTACTCTCCCATGGATTTATTGGGGCTGCCCTTTTTTTCTTGGGGGGAACAAGTTGTGATAGAATAAGGATTGTTTATCTTGACGAAATGGGAGGAATTTCTATCCCAATGCCCAAAATTTTTACTATGTTCAGTAGTTTCTCACTGGCTTCTCTTGCATTGCCAGGAATGAGTGGTTTTGTTGCAGAATTAATAGTATTTTTAGGAATAATTACTAGTCAAAAATATCTTTTAATGACAAAAATACTAATTACTTTGGTTATGGCAATTGGAATCATATTAACTCCTATTTATTTATTATCTATGTTACGGCAGATGTTCTATGGATACAAACTATTCAATCTTTCAAACTCCTTTTTTGTAGATTCTGGACCACGAGAATTATTTGTTTCAATCTGTATCTTTCTACCCGTAATAGCGATTGGTATCTATCCTGATTTAGTTATTTCATTATCTGTTGATAAGGTACAAGAGATTCTATCTAATTATTACTATAGATAGTCTTCATGACTCGAATGCAAAGTCATTCTCCGAAGTGAATTAAAATTGTAATGGCATTATTACATCTCAACTGTTTTTGAGAACCTTTTTGAGTTAAAAAGGTTCTCAAAAACAACGCAAATGATACAAAATTTCGTTATCTGTGGACCCCTTTTAGTATTTACTAAATTTGAGAAAAAGTTTATTCAATTTGGTGCTAACTCAATATGAATGAGCCATAACTATGTAACCCTATTCCTAATAGATTAACCCCAAAATAACATATCCAAATTATAAAAAATCCTATAGAAGCTACTATTGCAGAATTCGCGCCTTGTCCATTTTTTGTTGTTCTAATGTGTGAATAAATTGCGTATATTGTCCAAGTAATAAATGCCCAAGTTTCTTTAGGATCCCAATTCCAATAGGATCCCCATGCCTCATTAGCCCATACTGCTCCAGATAAAATACCTATAGTTAAAAAACTAAATCCTATACTAATAAGACGAGAACTCCAATAATCCAATCTTTCTACCAATTGATATTTGTAATAATTTTTAAAAGAAGAAGAAAAGGAAGCATTTTCGGAAATGTTTATGTTTTCATTGAAATTTAAATAGCCCATCTGATCAAAAAATGATGACCCAATTAATAAATTTGGGTTTTCAACAACAATTTTTCTATTTTTTCGAAATGTAATTACTATAAGAGCAATTGAAAATAAGGATCCAACTAAAAGAGCTGCATAACTCAATAACATCATGCTTACATGCATCATTAACCAATGGGATCGTAGAGCAGGTACTAATATTCCCGATTCATGCATTTCTGTTGAAAGACCCGAAGTGGCAAAGGCTTGAGTTAAAATAGCGCTTGGTATGGTTATTGCACTTAAATAATTTTCATTTTTATGATTCAATATTTTAGGAATCATATGAATTAGAGCGAAACTCCAGGAAAGGAACATTAATGATTCGTATAAATTACTTAATGGAAAATGTCCTGAATAAATCCAACGAATTATTAACAATCCAGTTATCGACAAAAAAGTGGCTATCATACCCTTTTCCAATGAATCAGACAATGCTCGGATCTCGTGAATGAAAAAGGTCATCAACTGAATGATAATTACAACTGAAATGATTGAAAACGAGATATGAGTTAATATATGTTCTAAAGTGACAAATATCATAAAAGAGAGTCCAATTGTAGAATTAAAATCAGGAATTCACTATGACTTAATTATAGATAATTTAGTCATATAGCATAGTATGCCGCCACTCGGACTCGAACCGA